>CM061140.1:134331871-134999298 GCA_030789695.1 Scilla litardierei | reverse complement strand
CGTAGTGAAACTCCACGCACCCTGGAGCTAACTACTTGTCTGACTAGAAGAACAACAGGAAAAACTCCTCTGGGAGTCGACTACCAAAAGTAGGGAGTCGACTACTTGTCAGAGATCGAAAACTCCTGGAGTTCTCTGGGAGTCGACTACCTATATGAGGGAGTCGACTACCAGCTGTAAATTTTCAGACGTTTTTAAATTTGAATTTTGAAAACCTTTGAGCAATTTACTCCGTAATTTTTGGGACAAAAGTCAAACGAAATTTGAAATTCAAATCTCAGTTTTTCCCTATAAATAGAGCTGAATTCTTTTGTGAAAAATACAACATTGAAAATCAAATCTATTGTGAAAACTCTCTTGAATTCAAAGCTCTCAATTTTTCTCTCTAGCCAATTTAATTTTTATTTAATCTTGCAATACTTTCTTATTCTTTTTGAAGATCATACTCTTATTTTTTTATTGGCTAAATCGTTTTCAAAATCTTTACTATTATTCTCTTTAATTTTTATTTGAAAGGATTTTTGAAAAGTTCTAGATCACAAAGAACTTCTCTCGTATCTTTGTGTGATCTAGACTTTCATTCTATCAAGCCACTACACAAATTGTCTTAATTTTGATTGGCTATAGAATCGGGTGTATAAACCAACTCTATCAATTATTGTGGAGTATTGGATTAATTCTCATTGTGTTGATTGTTGGAACACTAGACAAGTCTAGTTGTTGCCAGTTGGAAAGTCCTCGGTTTGTGAGGCAAGGGTAAACCCTAGACAAGTCTAGGTGTTGTGATTGGAAATCCTGGTCAAGGCTAGGTCGTTGGAAATCCTAACGAGTGAAGTTAGGTGCTTGTATTTGCCAAGGCAGATAGTGGAAATCTCGTACCGGATTGGTCGGGGACTGGACGTACCCGGGTTGTGGGGAACCAGGATAAAATTCCTTTTGTCTGCGTTTGTTTTCTGTGATTTATTATCTTTCTTGTACAAGCATTCTTTACTTATTAATTGTTCATCTTTGTAATTCATTGTTAACTTATTGAAAAGATTGTATCTTTAATTTCCGCTGTGTATAAATCTATTTGTCAAAGTTATATTTATCTGATCGTAATCCAATCTCTTTCATATTCTTGTTAAGATTGTTTTGTTGATTAAGAACCAAGAGTAGATCACTCTACTTGGTTTCTTAGGCAACATTAGAAGGAATTTATTTGTGTTAATATCGTTGAGCGAAAAAGTTTACTATATACACAACACTATTCAACCCCCCTTCTAGTGTTGTTTTCCATCCACAGGATCCAACACTTGGTATCAAAGCGAGGCTAGAAAAGTGATGGCGTCAACATCTTTTCACTCTGAAGGACTGAATACCATGCGACCACCTCTATTCAACTGAACCAACTACGCTAGCTGGAAGATCCGAATGAAGACTCACCTAGAGTCATTGGACATTGAAGCTTGGACTATTACCAAAGTCCCGTACATCGCACCCACCGACGTTGAGTTTGGAAAATGGTCTGTCGATGACAAGAAGAGAGCTAACCTCAATGCAAAAGCAGTGAATGCTCTGTTTTGCGCTGTTACAGGAAATGAGTTCAATCGAGTCTCCCAATGTGAGACAGCACATCAAATATGGCATACTCTTCAGGTAAGTCACGAAGGTACTGAAAAGGTAAAAGAATCTCGCATAAACGTCTTACATTCAAAGTTCGAATCTTTTAAAATGGAAGAAGGAGAGAGTATCACCGATGTGAATACTCATTTTACTAATATTACAAATGAGCTTGCAGGACTAGGAAAGAAACTTTCTGAGTATGAACAGGTAATGAAGATACTAAGATCCCTCTGACCCGAGTGGAAGGGAAAGACTACGGCCATTCGAGAAGCGCATAACGTAAAGGATCTCACCATCGAAGAACTGATGGGAAATCTCATGGCATATGAGATTGAGCTTGAAGAAGACAAGAAAATCGAAGAAAAACCAAAGAAGAAGAATCTTGCATTCAAAGCCCAAGAGGAAGATTCCGACTACACGGACAAAGAAGACCATATCGCGTTCATCTCAAAGAACTTTAAAGAGTTCATCACTAGTAAGTATGGAAAACGATCTTTTAGACCCACTAACGGTATTATTTGTTTTGGTTGTAATAAACCAGGGCATGTCAAAAGAGACTGTCCATTGGAAAGAAACAACCGTGATTCAAGAGATCGTGGGAAGAACAAAGACAATAATGAAACGCGAAACAATACAAGAAACAAGTTTCGACGACCAAAGAAAGAAGCTTATGCAGCCTTCGACCAGAGCGACGACTCTTCATCCGATGAATCCTCAGAAGAAGATAATGATGAAAGAAGAGAGACGGCACACATGTGCTTCATGGCATCTACATCATCCAAGGTAAGCTCGCATCATGATTCATCTAGCGACAATGAGTCATCGTCAAGCGATGATGAAGACTTGGATTATAGGGGAGCATATAAGGAGCTATGCAAAATGCATGAAAAGCTCATTAAAGAACATAGAAAGACACTTAGAAATATTAAAAGAGAGACTAAAGAAAAAAAAAGAAGTCATTAAAGAAAATAGTCTTCTTAAATAAAAAAATGATCTCCTACAGAAAGATATTTTGCTAGTAAATGAAAAAGTTGAAAATCTAAATAATCTTCTCGTATCTGTCCAAGATAAATACGACGCTACGATGAAAATTATTGAGAATTTTAACAAAGGAAAAGGGAAGCTAGATAGTATAATAGATAATCAAAAAGCTTCATCTAGCAAAACCGGACTCGGCTATGATTCACATCACACCAAGAAACGGGTTAAGCATACTAGGATGCATCATGCTAACAATAATGTTTTGAGCATCTGGGTACCAAAGAGATTATCTAATCAGTGAAAAGAAAGGTACGCTACTAACTTTGTTCAACAAATTCATCTTAACAAAAATTATAAATATGTTGTTCATGAAGGAACTAAACCGTATTGGGTTTGGCTTCCTAAAGACTAACTCCTCGGACTCAAAATCAAAGAGTACCATAAAACGCTTATTTTTTTCAGGTACTCTAAAAGGAGGAAAACAATGAAGAAAATTCAAGAAGTCAAACGGCTGAATCAGAACAATAGTCTTTTTTAAATTATTATATATAAATATTTAAATATTTAATGAGTTAATATGTGTGTATGATTGTGCTTTATTCTTAAAATATTTTTTGAAAGCACACTCAACTTGGATCAAAATCTCCCCGGGATGAGAAAACGACTCAACCCAGCAGGGAGTCGACTACCTACAGGAGGGAGTCGACTACCAGTGCGTAAATTTCTGGGTTGCTCTTTTTTGACTAACTCCTAATGGGTTCTATTGAGTGGATGGGTCAAGATCCGTTAAGACAACTTACCCAATAAGCCTAAAACTCATCCTAGCCATCCAAATCTTGATCCAAAGGCCCTCACTTCTCCACATCTCTTCATCCAAACAACAAAACCCCAAGAAAAACCCTAGAGGTAGCCGACCACCCCTCTTCCTCATCCTCTTCTCTTGATTTTTCACCTTGGTGCTTGGACTTTTTGGAGCTATTATCTCATCTTCTCCAAAGTTACTCAAGGTAAAATTTTTTCTTACTCCATGATATTTCTTATTTCATCTCTCTTGGTTATCTAGTAGTGTAAAAATGTTATTTTTTTCTTCTTTTACTCTATCTAGATGCCTATCAAGGGGATTTTCTCCAAGAAGAGGAAAACTACCACAGAAATAGATTCTGAAAAGGAGATTATCTTACCCTATCTTTTCAAAACTACTACCTATGAGAAATTTGTTAAGATCTCAAAGAAGCCAATCTTGCATGAACGATTTGTCAAACTTAATGATGTTATCAATTATGGCATTGACAGTCTGTTAGATTTTCAAAACTTAGCAAACTTGTTCTCTTCTGAAAATGTGTATCTTTGTTATCCTAGGCTTGTTCATCTTTTCTATGCAAACATGGACTATGATCTTGTGAAAATTCGTTTCATAACAAAAGTTCTTGATACCAAACTTGCAATAACTGTCAAATCCCTAGGAGAAGCCCTAGGAATCCCATACTCTGGCATGCTTCTTGACAAAATTGAAATGACTGATGAAAACATTCTAGAAAGAATGTATTTGCCCGGTAAACACTTTCAAACCAAACTTCCTTGTAGCCATCTTCGCTATCCGGCGAGGATCTTGGCTAATATTTTGTCTTATAACATAACTCAAAAATCTAGGAGCCATGCTATTCTGTCTGAGAAACAAGCTAAATGCATCTATGCCATCCTAGGTAACATTCGTGTTAATTGGGCTAAAGTGATTATGGATTCCATCCTAGCCTCAGCTTCTTCTGATAGACCCTCCTTTACCCTTTCTCATGGACACTATCTTACTATACTATTCATTAGCTACAATGTGCCACTGGATCATGAAACGTCCATTCTAGAATCTGCTCGTGTCTTTGATGTACATGCTCTTGGGAGAATGAATCTCCACCATGATCTTGATGAAAATGTCCCTGAAGAACAAATTGCTGCCGAAGGAGGATCATCATCCTCAAGGAGAGGTAAGAAAGTTGTTATTTCAGATTCCGAAGAAGAAGAAGAAGAAGAAAGAGGAAGCGGAGAAGAAGAAGAAGAAAGAGGAAGCGGCATTCATTCTTGAACTTCAGGAAATGCTTCTGAAGAAGATTGGAAAATTGAAGATCTCACAAGAGAAAGGATTTGAAGATCTCAATCAAAAGGTGGACGACCTCAAGGAGATCGTCGTGAAAAGCAACAAGATGACTGAGGAGACGCTTGTTATGATCCTTGAAGAGATCAAGGAACTGAAGAAGAACAGCGGTCATCCTTAGCTTCATGAACTTAGCTTCATAAACAATGGTTCTCTTTCAAAACAATGATTCTCTAAAAACTATGGCTTGTAATAACTCTTATTGTGTGATGCTAGCTATTATGAAATTATCTACTATGCAATACTTAGTTGTTCCTATGAACTAACATCTCCCTTACAGGCATATGAAATTGAATTCCTCTCCTAATTATTTTATGCTCTGTAGAAATTATTTCTTTGTTTTTTGTTGATGACAAGGGGGAGAAATATATAAAAATGAAATTATATGAATTGTATTGCTAAACAGCTTCGATGCAGGGGGAGAACCGCATCAAAGCAGGGGGAGTAAGTATACTTAAATATTTTCATCTTTAACTTACTTCATTTTTTTTCATTTGGGTGTCATCATCAAAAAGGGGGAGAGTGATGGAAATTGAAGTCCACCCCAAGTGATTTTGATGATGAGCACACCAAATGAAAGCTTAGTGTACTAACTACACTACACTTAAGATGTGCAGAATTTGCGAAGCACTACTCATACTCAAAGAAGCACACTTCAACGCTCAAAGACAAAGACGAACATGACTAAACTCAAGTGATGAAGCTCAAGCTCAAACAGAACAAAAAGCACAAAGAGAAGCTCGCTTTCACTTCATCAAGTTGACCAAACTTTCGAAGACATGTTCTGAGTCCATAGTGAGTGTGTCGTGTCTTTTAGGGTATTTGTCAAAGCCATATCAAATAGACAAAACACACACACAAAACAATTTCGAAAATATTCTTAATTATCTTCAAAATAGTTTTCAAGAGCTTTTCTAGTCACTTCATAATTTTTCGTAGTGAAACTCCACGCACCCTGGAGCTAACTACTTGTCTGACTAGAAGAACAACAGGAAAAACTCCTCTGGGAGTCGACTACCAAAAGTAGGGAGTCGACTACTTGTCAGAGATCGAAAACTCCTGGAGTTCTCTGGGAGTCGACTACCTATATGAGGGAGTCGACTACCAGCTGTAAATTTTCAGACGTTTTTAAATTTGAATTTTGAAAACCTTTGAGCAATTTACTCCGTAATTTTTGGGACAAAAGTCAAACGAAATTTGAAATTCAAATCTCAGTTTTTCCCTATAAATAGAGCTGAATTCTTTTGTGAAAAATACAACATTGAAAATCAAATCTATTGTGAAAACTCTCTTGAATTCAAAGCTCTCAATTTTTCTCTCTAGCCAATTTAATTTTTATTTGATCTTGCAATACTTTCTTATTCTTTTTGAAGATCATACTCTTATTTTTTTATTGGCTAAATCGTTTTCAAAATCCTTACTATTATTCTCTTTAATTTTTATTTGAAAGGATTTTTGAAAAGTTCTAGATCACAAAGAACTTCTCTCGTATCTTTGTGTGATCTAGACTTTCATTCTATCAAGCCACTACACAAATTGTCTTAATTTTGATTGGCTATAGAATCGAGTGTATAAACCAATCTCTATCAATTATTGTGGAGTATTGGATTAATTCTCATTGTGTTGATTGTTGGAACACTAGACAAGTCTAGTTGTTGCCAGTTGGAAAGTCCTCGGTTTGTGAGGCAAGGGTAAACCCTAGACAAGTCTAGGTGTTATGATTGGAAATCCTGGTCAAGGCTAGGTCGTTGGAAATCCTAACGAGTGAAGTTAGGTGCTTGTATTTGCCAAGGCAGATAGTGGAAATCTCGTACCGGATTGGTCGGGGACTGGACGTACCCGGGTTGCGGGGAACCAGGATAAAATTCCTTTTGTCTGCGTTTTTTTTCTGTGATTTGTTATCTTTCTTGTACAAGCATTCTTTACTTATTAATTGTTCATCTTTGTAATTCATTGTTAACTTATTGAAAAGATTGTATCTTTAATTTCCGCTGTGTATAAATCTATTTGTCAAAGTTATATTTATCTGATCATAATCCAATCTCTTTCATATTCTTGTTAAGATTGTTTTGTTGATTAAGAACCAAGAGTAGATCACTCTACTTGGTTTCTTAGGCAACATTAGAAGGAATTTATTTGTGTTAATATCGTTGAGCGAAAAAGTTTACTATATACACAACACTATTCAAACCCCCCCCCCCCCCCCTTCTAGTGTTGTTTGCCATCCACAGGATCCAACATAGGTCACCAACATCCACCTAGGACTCCATTGCTGGTCATTATCTTGGAGCTACGATTTGGTGCCTTCATCTTCCCCAAAATCATCTTTGTCCTAATTCGTAAGTATACTCAAGGCATAGGATTTTGTCGGTAAGAATTTCGTATTTCATTTACTTTGATATTGTAAGTGTTTTACTCTCGGTTGTGAGAGTTTGTTTGTGATCCCGGTTTGTGGGAGTCACATTTCGATTTGTGTATGATTTGATCTTGTAGAGGTTTCTACATGTATTTCATAGTGCAAATTTGAGTTAGAAGTTTCTAACTCAAGTATCCGGAGGGGATCCGGGTGTTTGGGACGTAGGATCACCGGGAACAAGTCGGGGAGACTTGGGTGGATCCGAACCCGTTAAATTATCTGTTTGCGATTGTTTTCTTTGTTGTCATTATTTACATTTCCGCATTTCCGCATTGTTGGTTGAGTTTGCAAGATAATTAGGAATTATCTTCTTAATTATTTTAAAGTACTATTCACCCCCCTCTAGTACTTGTGCAGTAGCTACGTAGGGCATTACATAGGGTTCATCCCCATGCCCTAGAACGACGAAACTACTCACAAATCATCATGGAAATCTCAGAAATAACAAATAAGATCATAGCACAATTCATTGTGGAGAAGAAACAATTCATAAAAATAAGAGTTTTAGCAAGAAAGAACAAACCAAATTGCGCGTCTATATCTCCAGCTGAGATTTAGAAAAGGAATAACCGTCAAAAAATAATACAAGTCTCTTTTAAAACTAGGGATAAAACTAGGTGTAAATACAAGCCAAATTCGTACAGAAATTCCTGACAGAATTCCCCTGCACAGCCCAGAAAACCCAATTTGCGTAGCAGTCGGATTGCGCTACTCGGCCGAGTGAAACATGTCACTCGGCCGAGTGACAAACCCACTAATAAACAGAGAATCTGGGGGTTTCGGGGGTCTGTCACCCTGTTCCACTCGGGAGAGTGGTCTTATTTACTCGGTCAAGTGAGCAATCACGCTCGGCGAGTGGGCTTCTTCAAATTTCCAGTAAGTTGGCCGCTTCTCGGAAGAAAATCCCTGTACCACTCGGACGAGTGAGTTTTCTCACTCGACCGAGTAAAACTTTCTGGCTGGGCCGAGTGAACGTTGAAAATTAGCAGTATGTATCCGTTTCACTCGGACGAGTGCAGCCCGTCACTCGGCCGAGTGAACTATCTGTTCGGCCGAGTGAGCTGCTTCTGGGCTCTTTTCTTCTCCTCCTCGCCACCTGGTCGATTCTATCGAATTTCTTCCTCTTTCGCTCATCCTCTAGCACTGCTAACTTCTCAAATAAGCTGTGGGCGATGCTCCGATGTGCATGAAAGTACCTTGATCTCATTTTCGCTCCAGATCGCTCCATATCTCCTGAAATACGACAAAAACAAGAAATTGTGAAAAGCAACGCGATATCGTCGAATAATCGTGGAAAATGCAATATGGGCAATCGAAATGTCATGAAAACATGCAGAAAAAAGTGTAAAATAAGGAGCGATCACATTTTAAGACACATTTAACTCTCTTTGCATCATATGCAAAATTGTCCACATCTATTATTAAAAAAATCATTTGCATCAAATACAAATGATCTGAGGGCTTACATCTCCCAACATCTCCCACTTGCACTTAGGATCATTTATCCCGAATGCAGGAGTTAACTGCAAACTCTTTGCGGTTTCTATCCCTTGCATCAAATGCATATTCTCCCTAATTTCTACCTATTAATTGACGAAGGTCGCAGGTCGCACTCTGTGTGAGACCCTACAGCCTGACCCTACTACAGGTGGGGCTTGAAGCCCCAAACGGCAGTAACCACAAGCAGTAGTTACCGTCCCTGTTTCAGTATCATACTTATGTGGTTAACTTATTGACATGAATATTGTCGGGGCCAACCTGACTGTGTTCGTGATGAATACCGCAGCTTTAGTCTCTTCGTCAAATCTATGTCGTTTGTTTCAAGCCTAGGGCGCGGTCAAACTGTCAACCCCAATAGCTCGAAGCCGGTTAGTCTCCATCGATCTTTGGTCAAATAATGTTGGACATCTTCCAATATACTCTGGCCAGAGTTTTCACTAAAGATCGAACTAACACTACGACACTAACTCTCATTGACCGGGAGAGACGAATCATATCTTAGTCATTACTCTCCTCGCATGCTTCAAATGTCATCCAACGAAAGACCTTTCGACAGGCCTTGCCTCGAAGCTAGGTCAGGGATCTAAGTGACACCGTTCACGTACAGGTTCGTACAATGACCTCAAGTCAAAAGACCAACTCGCCTGTCATCACTAAGAGTTATCATTGACTGATGAGTCAATCATAACCATATGATAACTCTTATTGGGTCGTTCAGTGAACTCATTCTCCAATGAGCACATGTGTCTCGTCTTCAACTTTGCAAAGTCAAACGATCATGAGATCATCATTACCGCTACACGGCGAAGACTAAGACACAATGGTCTATCCGATGTTTTGATATCCTTTTCTCGAAACAGCTACAACCACGAACCCTTTTAGACTTATGCTACTAACGGTCAAGCACTTCTCCATGATCGAGATCCTCATCTCGATACATGTTTGACCTTGCATTAAGTCTCAGGACTTTACCTAAGTTTTTAATGATTACAACATTTCTATTAACTTAGATAAATACTTACCAAACATCTTACTGTTATTTCAAACAAGATGTATGTATAGATACACAAGGATGAATTTTCTTCGAGGGCATACCCATCTCTCAATATCTTCCACTTGCACTCGGGCCCATTTATCCCGGTATCTCATACTGCATTTACACATAAATATTTCTAGACTTCATGTGGTAGAGCCTTCGTAAGTGGATCTGCTAAAACGTCTACTGTATGGACTTAAGGGGTTTTTATGTTTATCTTAGACCACATATTTGAATCTCATCCAAATAATTCACTCGGTCTCTTGTAATCCATAATTAATTTCTTGATTGGATATCTTCCAGCTCATCGTACCTTACGAGAATAATCAATAATAAGTTTTACTGGTCATTTAGACGGTTCATAATCATTTGATAAATTGTCAAACTCTTTGACCACTTTTGTCAAACCATATGGTCCGGATCCTTGATGCCTCGCATGCTTTTATTCGCTCCCACTGACCTTGAAAACTCGCTGGCCGATTTATATAAGTTTGTTCTTCTAAATCACATTTAGAAAATAGACTATACAGGAATGCACCAGTTTTCATGGTCATCAAGAGCATTAACATTGAGTTCGGTCCAAGTAGATCTGAACAAATCTGCTGGTGAGACAGTTTCATTATAATCCGTTTATAGGAGTTAGGATGATAACCATTCTCAATCAACATAAGTTGTACTTCACTATTTTCTCTATGCACCAATCTTCTGTCTTAAAGTTTTACTTGTAGTCAATAAGAAACACTTTCTTTGGGCACATAAACTAAAGTCCATACTTTATTTACGTGCACAGACTATTTCTGATTGCATCAAGTTATTAATCAGAGTCCCTACTCCCAATTGCTTCCTGGAAGTTGTCTAGGCCATCATCGACTATGATGTCTAAGTCGACTCTTCGTCTCACGAGACTCGAGTAATCCTTTAACTTCCTAATGATTGATTTAATGAATATCTTATTGATAAGGTCCTCATAGAACCTTATCAAAACCTAGGGATCACTATCTGGGACTTAACCCAGAGGGAGGATTGTAACTCAGAGTCACTTGCCATGCATCGCACCATGTCTAACAAAGTGCGATTCATGCTCTCTAACACACAGATGTGTTAAGAGACTTGACCTGAGAGAAAATCGCATTTTTTTCTTTTTAATTTACGTAAGATTTATACAGCTAGGTATTCAACTTTTTGATCTGATCGAAGCAGTTCAAACACTTCTGTCATTGTGTTATCTATTTTATCAGACTTGTGTTTCAGCAAGAACACATGTCGTAATAAAATAAGAGCAACTTATCCTAGCTAACTTAGACTGTCTGGGTACATCCATATGTACGAGACTACGAGTTCAACAACTCATTCTCCCACTATCTTACAGAAGGAGTTTCGGCCATCATACCTTTGAGACAAGATTCACACGTATCTGTAGACTTCATAATATGAGAGGTTAGACCCCTCTTTATTTGACTTGTGAAGCGTAGTCTCTTTGGTACGGCCTCGTATATTTTTCCATATAAGTTTTGTTATTATCTTGCATATTCATGTATTAACATTTAATACATTATCGTTATACAAATTACTCACATAAAACATTGCTTCAGAAGCAAGGTGACGACATTCGTCAAAAATGTGTTTGACATCGTACATGGTCCAAGAAACAATAATTGTTCCTTTTCCAATACGTAGACAATCTATTTCTTTTGTATAACAGATATCCTGAAACCATGACATCAAATATGTCACGTTTTCAGTTCCTCCTACTTATGCCTTTACTAATGATAAATAAAACTATCTTTATCAATTGACTTTCCTTAGTGCCTTCTTCCTTTTCTAAATCTCATTTAGATATTTTACGACCCAACAAAATTATTAGATGTGCAAGCACCTAACGTATCCAACCACTTGAGCTTCACAACCTTGAGTTGACTCAACAAGTTGCTTGACTCAAGATCTGATTTGGATAAATGGTCTTGTATCGCTCGTGCACTCATCTTTAAATCAAACAATTTGATCGAAGTTTTGAACCTTGCGAATCGAAACCGTTTTCCATACAACCTTGAGTTGACTCAACAAATTGTATGGAGAAACATGCTTTGAACATCTATATGTTCGAGCTGTCCCTTATAGAGGCGAGTGACAGGTAGCGTGCATTTATTTGTTGGACCCAGAACTTTAAGGAAATCATTGTCCTTAAGCCTGTACTTTAAGAAGGTCATTTAATGGCAGTGAGAACATAGTTTAGTCTATCAATTAGAATTTGAGTTGATATTCCATTAAACAACTATTTGGACCAGTTAACGTATTCTCTTAGAATATTATGTTTTTGATTCCATCGGTAAACATATAACTATCCTAGTTTAGCATATGTTCAATATTAAATATAGATAGAATGGATTTTATCTAACTATATCATCCCACTATTTTTGTAATCATTTTAAGCCATAATAATGAATGATTTAATTAAATTAAATTAATGGGTAAGAGATCCAACCACCCTGAGTCTCACAACCTTGAGTGTCCTCAATAAATTGCTTAACTCTGTGATTGGTAGATGACTCTTCATCAATCATATTATATATGATTCTCTTATTGGTTTTTACCCCTAGCCACTTATGATAGTGAGTGTGCTCATCCAAATCATAATGACTAGCCTAGTCAAACCCTTATTTTCGTGTCTAGCTTAACTTACGCCGGCGCTCGGTGTATTCACGACATGACGGTTTAGGTCAAGGCTCGACTATATCATCTGTATTAATAAGTTGGTTTCTATAAGGTTGTCATGTCACAGCTTGAGTGTGCTCAACAACTATAACATGGATCTTATAGTTGCCAAAATCTAAAAAAAGGAGGGCTGCGTTTTATCTTGAAAAAGATTATCAACGTATTAGACTTAGGTATAGTCGAGGGTGTCATATAATCATGATTCACGTCATTGTGGTCCAGTAGACACGGCCAGAAAATTGACTAAGCCAGGATCACTTATCCCCAGTCTAGCTAGGGTGATCCAACAAACTTAGCCAAGCACATTGACCGGATCATGGTCCATTGAATGAAACTTATCATTTATATGCGTGCCATAGACTAAAGGGTTTTATTAGAACTAGTTAATCCTATCAACTAGTGGAATCCTTAAAATTCAAAATGTTAGGATTTGTTAATAACTTTTATTAAGTCCTTATCAACTAGAAGAAATAATTTATAAAGGGGATATCCTAATCGTACATTAGGCATTTAAAACAATTTTAAATCATATCAAAAGCAATCTAAAAATTATCTTATAATTATTAAACGGCTTTTAATGGCTAACCTAACAAGGTTTTCTTGAGTTATCAAATAAGCAAGAATAAAACATAGCCATTAAGATTAACAACTTAATCAAATCACATGAGATTAAGTTTCAGCAATATTCAATAATTAGCTCATAATTATTTTATGTTTCTAACAAACATAACATGCAGCTTTAAAATTTATCACATAAATTTAAAGCATAATTTTAAAACATAAAAATTTTATCTAAATAAAATTAATTGATTCATGTTCAAAAATTATCGCAGAATTTTAATTCAAGAACATTCGTTTTAAAATCATCACATTAAAATTAGTATGCTACTAAAAAGAATTTTATAACATAAAAATAATCTTCAAAGCATCTAATAACAAGTGGTTCCATTTTAACAATTTATCTCATAAAGTTAAAATAGATTTTCATATATATTTAAAAATGCATACTGGCATTTATAATTATTGCAGTCCTTAGATCAGAAGTAGACCTAAAGCTCTGATACCACTGTTGGGTTTTGAGGTACCCTTAAGGCACATTTCTATGCCCGTCCTACGTCGGACGGGCGATAGAGGCAAAAAATAAAAGCAATGGAAAAGAAATCGTTAAACTATTTAACTGAAGCCCAAAGTGTTTCAATACCCTAGCTAGGATCTCTACTATCTTGAGGTGGGTCCGACCACCCAAAGATAGATCTAAGCTACTGCAATAATATAAATGAAATGCTTAATTAAACTACATACCCGGAACCTTGCTTGCACAGGCAAGGTATACCGAACCGCGTCCCGAGCCGCTTCTCGTCCTGAGCTAAGCCGCTTCCCGAAATGCACTGTGTCCCTAGGCGAGCAACCCCCTTGTCGCTGAGCCAACCACGCGCCGAAGAAAGTTTCACTTGAGTGGATCCTTCGCCAAGACTCTGGATCAAATCCGAGCCCCTTCGTGGCTTTGCTAGAGCCCTTTAGGAGCAATGGAGAAATATAGGGAGAAAAGAATATTTATTTTAAGCTTAGATCCGAGCGTGCTCCAAACTTTTGGGAGCTGCTCAGATCTAGAGTTTGGGACGAGTTATGAGGAGGGTGTTAGGCCCCTATTTATATAGGCGGCTGACCACTCCCCTTTACTCCACTTCCGATGTGGGACTAAATGTTTTGGAGTTAATAATTCAAGTTAGTTTGCTTTTCATAAAAGCCAAACTTCCGTGAATTTTAACTTCCTCACCGTTGAGCTTCACATTTGATACAACCTATCAAATTGAAGAGCGCTGAACAGTGAACGCGTAGGAAAAAACGGCGTGTCAATCCGAGTCTGTTTGACCCCTCAAACGTGTGCTCAGCCAAAACCCAACAAATTTGCACAAGTCCAGCCGTCACAAAAATGCACGCAGCCCTAGGGCTTGGTGGGGCCCACCTATGCCTGCCACATGCAGCGCATGTGCCTCGAGGCACGTTCGCTACACGCGCATCAGCGAGGCGTGTTGTTGCGCCTGCAGCAGGCGGGCGGGCCCCGCCCGCTGCCGGCGGGCGCGGGTGCCCGCCCACTTAGCGAATGGGGTAACTGCCTGCGCCTGCAGGTGCAGGCTGCCTTTTGCGGGCATGGGCCTGCCTTGTGGGCCCGCTTTAAGTTAGGTTCAGCCCCACAGTTTGGGCTGACCCTCTCCCTTATGCTCCTTGACGGTTTTGGCCATAACTTGTGCATTTGGACTCCGTTTTTGACGCGGTTTGAACCTGTGTTTAGACCGAAATGATCACAACATCCAGGTAATCTTTTCCTTGTATTTATTATATTAAATATGGCCTTAAACATTTTAAGACACATTTAACTCTATATGCATCATATGCAAAATTGTCCACATCTATTATTAAAAAAATCATTTGCATCAAATACAAATGATCTGAGGGCTTACATCCCTCAATATCTCTCACTTGCACTCAGGATTATTTATCCCGAATGCGGGAGTTAACTGAAAACTCTTTGCAGTTTATATCCCTTACATCAAATGCATATTCTCCCTAATTTCTACCTATTACTTGACGAAGGTCGCACTCTGTGTAAGACCCTACAGCCTGATCCTACTACAGGTGGGGCTCGAAGCCCCAAACGGTAGTATCCGCGAGCAGCACGTGCCGTCTCTGTTACAGTATCATACTTATGTGGTTAACTCATTAACTTGAGTATTGTCGGGACCACCCTGACTGTGTCCGTGATGAATACCGCAGTTTTAGTCTCTTCATCAAAACTATGTCATTTGTTTCAAGCCTAGGGCACGGTCAAACTATCAACCCTAATAGCTCGAAGCAGGTTAGTCTCCATCGATCTTTCGTCATAATGTTGGACATCTTTCAACATACACTTGCCAGAGTTTTCACTAAAGATCGAACTAACACTACGACACTAACTCCCATTGACTGGGAGAGACGAATCCTATCTTGGTCATTACTCTCTGGCATGCCCTATTTTGCACTATACGTGTATTCTACTGAACACACGTGATATTTCTACATACGATGCATGGGTAAGCATGAAATAAGCGTAGATATTGATGTAAGTAGCGTATTGTAAGGGGGATTAGGCCGTAATACGTGGCTAAGGAAAGAGAATGCGAAATGTGAATGCGGAAGAAGAGCAAATGACGTCGTGTGTGTAAAACAACAGGAATGTATTAGACGTGTGTGTGTGAAGCATGTATGCATGCATGGATGTGCATGGATGTGTGTAGGAAGAGCCATGCTAGTGTGAAAGGGGTTAGGGGTCAATGGCAACCCCGTAAATTTTTAGAAAGGTCAGGGGCAAAATGGTCTTTTTGAACAAAAACTGTTGTGCGTACATACTTAAGTGGTCGGTGCATAAAGTAATAGCAAACTTGTAAATACCTAGAAGTTGAGGGGAATTTAGGCAAGGGCACTTTGGTCATTTTATGTTGTCATGATGATTAGGATAAGGATGAAGAGATTCTTAGGAGAATTCTAGCTTTTTCTCCTTCCTTCTTCATTCTTAACTCTTCCCTTCTCTTCTTTTCATTCTTTTTCCACACACTTCTCATCTTATCCTCATCCTTGACCTACCCATCCCCTCCCCCATGCCATGGCCAAAATTCTACACACACAAAAAGAAGAAGAAGAAGAAAGAGGAAGAGGAGGAGGAGGAGGAGGAAGAGAAAGAGAAGGAGAATGGAATTCAAGATTTTGAGGTAGGATACTAACTTGGTTTGGAAATCTATTTAGGGTTTCTTTTCCTCATGTTTTTACATCATGTTTTACCCATATGAATTGGTGGTAACCAAATTGATGTGCCATGATTTAATTTTCATGAATATCTTATCGAAATTTCAAGCAAACTTACCTCTCTTGAATGGCTGAAATTTTGTTTCATGTTTTTTCTGTAATTTCTGTTACAATAGCTCGAATTAGGTTTCGAAAAAATTATGAGAATGTAGATCTTAAAGTTCTACCCCAAAATCATATAAAATTTGACATAGTTTCAATTCAAAAATTAGGGGTAAATATTCCAACTTCACAGCATGTCTGTTTGATTTCCAGTTTTGACACATTTCAGTAGAAATGGCCTAAAGACCTTCACACTCAATGAAATTTTGTGTTCTTAGTCTTGTTGGAAAGCTAACAGGTTTTTCTAAAAACTCATCAGGTTATTATATGTCGAATTTCAGCCTCCAACATGTCCAAAATTGGCTTTCAATCAGGCCCTGAAATCTGTCAAAAAACGGATTTGACACACTTCACCAATTAATTCACCATAAATCACACGCTTAATATTTTTGCATGAAAGTTTATCTGTAAATCAATAACTGCCATATCTTCAACTTTCATTTATAAAATTTTGTCAAATTCCCAAGAGAAATTAATGAAATGTTTTGATCTTTATGATTGTTCTTGCAATTTCAGCAAGCTGAATTCATTAAGTGCTATTCTTTTCATTAATTGTGGTTAATTGGCCATCATTATTCTTGCTTAATATGGTTGTATGGTGACATGAATGTTCGTGCACTTGGCACATGTAAATATTATCGTGTTGCTTTGTTATGAATGACGCCCGTCAGGTGTTCGATGAAATGCCTGAATGAAGGCAAATGCCAGAAATGTGAGAAATGCTCAATCATATGGATATGAATTGAAATTTGATATGAACTCATAATGTTGGAAGCATGTCATGCATGATACCATATGTGATGTGATGTTGGGTTGATATGAATAAGTTACAAGTTACATATGCACGTACTCAAGTACGTTGAAATACGGAGCTGAAACTTCATTTGGAATTACACAAGCTGATCAAACGAGAGAGTATAGCTACGAAACTCTACCCTAGAGTTAATCATAGGCTATAAATAGCATGGGATTTTTCTCAGGATTTATGGAGATTGTTTGAAGTCCAAATACGGGGAAATACGAGAAAATACTGAGTATACAAAGAAGAAACTTTTTCTACAAGTGGTGAAATGAGGTGAAACAATTCTCACATGTTAAAATGAAGCTCTGGGATTTTTGAGAATTATTTCAGAATTTTTGGGATTTATTTGATGCCCAAATACACAAGAATACAGTGAAAATACTCAGCAAATACGACATACGGCACTGTTCCCATATACGCTTCATCGCAGAATTTAAATCGGCCGACGTGGCATCATCCAGGCCGTTCATTTCGCATCCGACGATCGATCGAAGCGAGGCGACGTGGCCGCTTGTCAGCCGTTCGATCCAGATCCAACGGCCACCAACCACGCCCACGATTCGCAAATGGCGGGCGCCGCTGACTCAGCCGCGGGCGACGTGGCTTAATCTCTGCCGTTGGATCTCCATCCAACGGTTCAGGCGCTGCCGACTTCGAGTCAGCGCTGGCGGGCGGCTCACGTGGGTCCGGGTCGTGAAAGCGGGCGCGGCTGCAGCGACGTGGGCGAATCTCGAGCGTCGATCTGAGAATGGACGGCTGCCGACAGGCCGTAAATTGCGGGTGCGGGTCCCAGCGCAATTAAACCCGCTAAGCCGTCTCGTGGCGGATCCCCTCGCACAGTAACGAGACCCGTTAACTCAATTCTATAAATACCAATGTACATCTCTTCACATTTTCATCAATAAGTGGAGTTCTAGAGATCCAAATTGAGTTCCGTAAGAAGCGTTGCGACCGTGACTTCATCCCCGACGCAGTGATAGCAAGTTGAGCAGCTAGTTCCTCCTGTGCAGAAAATGAGATCACTTTGAGTGAGGAACTTCTACCGACTACTTCCACGGGGACAGCGACTACTTCTTCTACAGACATCCGATCATCATTCCGTAAGAAGCATTGCGAAGCTACTGATGTGCTGAAAGACGACAACCAAAGAAATCTTCACAAATGAGCTTTCTAAACTCTTGATCTTATTTATTTTTGAAGTTATTAATGTTTTGATCAGCATTTCTGTAATATAATTTCTTCCGTTATTTGGGACTCTGGAACCAAACTTGTTGGGGCAAGTTGGGTTGGGGAGTGATTCTTGTATGTTTCTTTTTGGCTTTGGTGAGCTTGAGTTGGTCTGACAGGTTGGTGTTGGTGCACCAATCTAAGGGAGATTGTAACTTCTTAAAGAAACAGTATAAGTGATTGCTCATTGGGGTGGACGTAGGTCATGGGGACCGAACCACGTTAAATTCTGTGTCTTCTGTGAATGCTTTGATTGTCAAATTCCTAAACTGCATGCTGTAAACTAGGCTTAATTTTTATCTTGCGATAATTTGGTCAAAGGCCTATTCACCCCCCCTCTAGGCCTTATTTAGATCCTACAAGTGGTATCAGAGCTCCAGGCCTGGCCATTTGAGTCTAGTTCATAATGAATACATATGATTCAGCATTTGCTGAAGGACAGTCTACAGTTAGACCACCCAAATTTAATGGGACTGATTTTGCTTACTGGAAAGCTAGGATGAAAATTTTCCTAGTCTCTTCAGATCTTGAAATTTGGAAAATTGTTGCTAAAGGCTATCACCCACCTACAATCAAAATTGAAGATATTGAAGTACCAAAACCAGAAGATAAATGGGATGATAACGATAACAAACGTTATGCTCTAAATGGTAAAGCTATGAATGCAATTATCTGTGCACTTGACAGAACTGAGTTTAACCGTATATCTCATTGTCTTACTGCGCAGGAAATCTGGAACACTCTCGAAGTCACTCACGAAGGAACCTCTCAGGTGAAGGAGTCCAGATTAGCGCTGCTGAGCTCAGAGTACGATGGTTTCCACATGCTACCAGGAGAATCCATCAAGGACATGTACACTCGCTTCACCGACATCGTATACAACTCAAAAGCCTTGGGAAAGTCTTACGACAGCATCGACCTCATTCGGAAAATCCTAAGAGCGCTTCCTAGTTCCTTCCGACCTAAAGTGACGGCCATCCAAGAAGCTAGAGATCTCACTAAGCTGAAGCTGGATGATCTGATTGGGAATCTGTTATCCCATGAGCTGGAACTCAAAACCGTCGAGACAAGAGAAAAAGGTGAGGCTAAACCTTTAAAGACCATCGCTCTCAAAGCCGAAGAAAGTGACAAAGAAGATCTCGACGAGGAACATGCACTGATGGTCAGAGGATTCCGACGCTTCATCAGAACTCCTGCCGGAAAATCTGAAATGGCAAAAAGGTTCAATCGTTTAATAAGTTTAATCCTTTGAATTCCTCATCTGAACAGAATACTACTAAAAGTGTTCAATGTTTCAACTGCAAGAAATTTGGACATTTCATGAAAAACTGTCCAACAAAGAACGCGTCATCCGAAGCCAAAGGGAAATCATTTGCGGTAACATGGGATGATGACGATGAAGACGAACCACAAGACGAGGTAGCGCAATCATCACTTTGCCTAATAGGTGAAAGCGACACGAACAAGGTAAGAGATGAATTTTCTTTACCAGAATTAATGAACATTTGTGAAAACATGAATTCAGAAATTACTTCTCTTGAATCCTCTATAGAAAATTATAAAGAAATGAATTTCCAACTACAGCAGGAAAATTATAATGTTTTGCAAAATGAAATAAAATTGAAAAATGAAATTGCATCGCTCAAAATTAGCATTGAAAAACTCAAAGGAAAGTCTAGTATTACTGAAGCTATACCTTGTCAGACTTGTGCTTCATTAAAGCTAGAAATTAAGAATGGTAATGAAAAGATTGTTGGCCTAAATAAAAGAATAGAAACTCTCGCTAAAAATGAAGATAATGTTAGAAAGAGTTTTATAAATAAAAGTGTCATGCTTGTAAATGAAAACATCTTTTTGAAATCCAAAGTCTCTGATTTAGAACTGAGTATCAGAAAATTTGGTGTAGGAAGGAAATCACTAGACATCATTCTTGGATACCAGTCAATCAAAAACAATAAACAAGGACTAGGATTTGGAAATGTTTATAATGAAAACATGATAAAGAAAAATCATTACATCAAGAAAAAGAAACGGAACGCCAAATGTTATACCTGTGGTTCTTTTGAGCATTTATATAGAAATTGTTGTTATAAGAACCAAAACATGAAGTTCAAACAAGTATGGGTTCCGAAAGGTACTATGACTAACCATTGTGGACCTATTTGGCTACCCAGGTCACACATACCTTGTTCTTCTTATGTGTAGGGACTCAGCGTGGCTAAGGAACAACTGTGTGAGTGGTATTTGGATTCAGGCTGCTCAAGACACATGACAGGGAACAGCGACAAGTTCCTTAGCCTCGTGAAGCAAGAAGGAGGAAGTGTTACATTAGGGGACAACGGCAAGTGCAGAGGTAATGGGTAAAGGTATTGTTGGCAACAATACTTTTAAAATTTCTGACGTCCTCTGGGTTGAAAATCTCAAACACAACCTCATCTCCATAAGCCAACTCTGTGACAAAGGTATGAAAGTACTTTTTGATGAGAAAATTTGTAAAGTTTATGACTCGGTCACAGGTAATACCCTCTTCATAGCCAATAGGAAAAATAATGTTTATACAATAATAATTGAAGAAATGACAATTGCTAAATGTTTGATTGGCAGGGAGGAGGAGGCTATACTATGGCACCGGAGACTATCACATGCCAGCATGAAGTTGCTACATAAGCTGGAGAATAAAAACCTGGTCCGAGGCTTGCCACATCAACAGTACGAGAATGGTAAGTTGTGTGTTGCATGCACAAAAGGTAAGCAAACTAGATCCACTTTTACGGGAATTCGGGAAGTTACCACTTCACGAGTCCTAGAATTAATTCATATGGATTTGTTTGGGCCTACCGATGTTGCTAGCCTCAATGGAAAGAGATTTTGTTTTGTTTTGATCGATGATTTTTCTAGATATACATGGGTTTACTTCTTAGCCAAGAAATCGGATTCCTTTGAAAATTTCCAAAATTTTTGTAATCAAGTTTCAAATGAGAAAAATCTTTCGATTATGAAAATTAGAAGTGATCACGGTGGTGAATTTGAAAACTCTGTTTTGAAAACTTCTGTTTGGAAAAGGGGATTTTACATGAATTTTCTTATCCTAGAACACCTCAACAAAACGGAGTGGTCGAAAGAAAGAATCGAACTTTAAAAGAGATGGCAAGAAGCATGCTTAATGATTATTCTCTTCCTATGTATTTTTGGGCCGAAGCAGTGAATACAGCTTGCTATGTTTGCAACAGGGTTATGCTTAGACCTTTAATGAACAAAACATCCTATGAACTGTGGCATGGCAAGACTCCTAACATTTCATATTTCAGAGTATTTGGATGCAGGTGTTTCATTTTAAACACAGGAGATCAGCTGGGGACATTTGAATCCAAATCAGACGAAGGAGTGTTCGTAGGATATTCATCAAGGAGCAAAGCATACAGGATCTACAATAAACGAACCTTAACTGTTGTTGAGTCAATTAATGTGAAATTTGATGAAGCTGAAATAGATCTTTTAAATTGCAGGGAAACTGAAGATGCAGACAAGGAAACTACAGAGCCTGAAAACATAGCTGAACCATCTGAAGGCCAAAAGGAAGCTGAACCAGAAGTAACACAAGGACATAGACTGGAAAGAGGAGAGCTCAGGTTCAATCCACATCATCCACCTGAGCTGATCATGGGGACTCCTACGGAAGGTATACGCACTCGATCCACTTTCAATAACTTGTGTGCCTTATGCATTCATGGTGACCTCATTTCTGAAATTGAACCTAAGAACGTTGAAATCGCTTTAACTGATGAAAGTTGGGTTATGGCCATGCATGATGAGATTAATCAGTTTGATAGAAATAATGTTTGGACATTAGTGCCCCGACCTGATAATTACCCAATTGTTGGCACTAAATGGATTTTCAAAAACAAACTTGATGAATCTGGAAATGTAATCAGAAATAAGGCAAGATTAGTGGCCAAAGGATATAACCAGATTGAGGGAATTGATTGTGATGAAACTTTTGCACACGTTGCTAGATTAGAAGCCATTAGAATATTGCTGGCTTTTGCAAGTTTTAAAGGTTTTAAATTGAAGCAAATGGATGTGAAAAGTGCATTTTTAAATGGTTATTTGAAAGAAGATGTTTTTGTTGAACAACCCCCTGGTTTTGAAAGTCATAGTTTTCCAAATCACGTTTACAAGTTGCAAAAGGCTTTGTATGGTCTGAAGCAAGCTCCCAGAGCTTGGTACGACCGTCTCAGTTCATATCTTTTGGAAAATAACTTTAAAAAGGGTAGTGCAGACAACACTTTGTTTATCTTGCATGAACAGGATCATTTTCTTATTGTTCAGATTTATGTGGACGATATTATTTACGGTGCTACTAATGAACTTTTATGCCAAAAGTTTGAAAAGGTTATGCAGGATCAATTTGAGATGAGTCTGGTCGGAGAGTTGAAATACTTTTTGGGCTTTCAAGTAAGACAAACTGGAGATGGCATATATGTTTCACAAACCAAGTACATAAAAGAACTGTTGAAGAAATTTGGGATGGAAAATGCAAAGCCAATGCGAACTCCAATGAGTCCGACGACGAAGCTTGAAAAGGATGACAAAGGTATAAATGTGGACCAAAAGCTTTATCGAGGTATGATTGGGTCCTTACTCTATTTAACTGCATCTAGACCAGACATCATGTTTTCTGTCTGTTTGTGTGCACGATTTCAAGCCTGTCCAAAAGAATCACATTTGATAGCCATTAAGAGGATTTTTCGATATCTTATTCACACTCCTACACTTGGACTATGGTATCCCTCTTGTGGTAATCTTAATTTGGTTGGCTATGCTGATGCTGATTATGCTGGTAGTATGAGTGATAGAAAGAGCACTAGTGGAACATGTTTTATGCTAGGACATTCATTGGTTTCTTGGTCTAGTCGTAAGCAGAACAGTGTTGCTTTGTCCACTACTGAAGCTGAGTATATTGCCCTTGGCAGTTGCTGTGCCCAAGTACTTTGGATGATGCAAACCCTGTCTGACTACGGCTTGGATCTTAGAAAAGTTCCATTACGATGTGATAGTAAGAGTGCTATAGATCTTTCTAATAATCCTGTTCATCACTCTCGGACAAAACACATAGATGTAAGACATCATTTTCTTAGAGATCATTTGGCAAAAGAGGATGTATCCATTGAATATATTTCTACTGATTCTCAGTTGGCAGATATCTTTACAAAACCTTTGCCAGAAGATCGTTTTTGTCGTCTACGTCTAGAACTGGGCATTATTGATTATATTTAGAGTGAAAATATTATTTGGTGTGCTTTTATTGTTTTTGTGTGGTGTGCTACAAAAAGAAAAATAAAAAAAAATGAAAAAGAAAAATAAAAAAATGAAAAAGAAAAATATAAACAGAAAGGGAAAGTGACTTGTCTATCTCCTCCTTTTGCATTTTTTTTTTCATCAGAAACAACTTTAAATGCAAAACATATGTCTTATGGATTTTGAATATTATATTCTTAACAATGCTTGCATTCAAAGACTACATGCTTAATTAGGTCATATTCATTAATGAGTAACTAACGTTTTTCATCATCCAATCACACTTACACAGATCAATATGTTTTTTGATATGGATTTGAAATATTGAATAAGAAAAGTGGTTGTTGGTGGACTAATTTATGTTTTAATGGGATATGATGTTTCAAGGCATGGGTAAAAAGAAAAGCTCTCATCAAAATATACGTGTATAAAAAGAATAGCAAGACGAGTGTCTTCAAAATATATACACAGAGCTTCGTATGAAAAATGGATACGATCCATGTCCTTGATACTACCCTTGGACATCCAACTTATGCTATAAATGTCATTTTTTAGCGTTGGTGTTAAGTCCGTCAAGCACTGCCATTTCACATTTAAAAATCCTTCTCGGTCATGTTTGGAATTGGTAACTTGAACTCATATTACATGAGAAGGGGAAACTCAATCTTTGATGTTCATATATTCAGTGGAAAAGATGGTTATGACAGGATGTCTTCCTTATTACCTCTCCATATGTACTAAACATTTGATCATCACACTTGAGCACGGAGATGAATTATGGTAGTTATGACTTAGTGATTATTGCTTATTTATTCATTGTGGTCAAACGATGTATTGCCTTTTGTTTTGGTTTATAATGTTCAATTTTCCATTCCTCATATGTTATTTCATACATTTTTTGATGAAAACAAAGGGGGAGAGAAATATTAAGATTGATCAGAGATAGGGGGAGCATGTCAATAGGGGGAGCATATCATTTTTGCCATTCATGCTCATATTCATGCTTCACACACTCACACACTTCACACATTTTTGATGTAATCTTAATGTCTGGTTTGTTCTCATCAAAAGGGGGAGATTGTTGGAAACAGCATCCTACCATATGTTTGATGATAACAAACCCTACTGAACTGTTCTAATCTGTTTGTTGAGTGTGTCACAAGTCCCTATAGTCATGATTGCTCAAGTTACAAGTTACATATGCACGTACTCAAGTACGTTGAAATACGGAGCTGAAACTTCATTTGGAATTACACAAGCTGATCAAACGAGAGAGTATAGCTACGAAACTCTACCCTAGAGTTAATCATAGGCTATAAATAGCATGGATTTTTCTCAGGATTTATGGAGATTGTTTGAAGTCCAAATACGGGGAAATACGAGAAAATACTGAGTATACAAAGAAGAAAATTTTTCTACAAGTGGTGAAATGAGGTGAAACAATTCTCACATGTTAAAATGAAGCTCCGGGATTTTTGAGAATTATTTCAGAATTTTTGGGATTTATTTGATGCCCAAATACACAAGAATACAGTGAAAATACTCAGCAAATACGACATACGGCACTGTTCCCATATACGCTTCATCGCAGAATTTAAATCGGCCGACGTGGCATCATCCAGGCCGTTCATTTCGCATCCGACGATCGATCGAAGCGAGGCGACGTGGCCGCTTGTCAGCCGTTCGATCCAGATCCAACGGCCACCAACCACGCCCACGATTCGCAAATGGCGGGCGCCGCTGACTCAGCCGCGGGCGACGTGGCTTAATCTCTGCCGTTGGATCTCCATCCAACGGTTCAGGCGCTGCCGACTTCGAGTCAGCGCTGGCGGGCGGCTCACGTGGGTCCGGGTCGTGAAAGCGGGCGCGGCTGCAGCGACGTGGGCGAATCTCGAGCGTCGATCTGAGAATGGACGGCTGCCGACAGGCCGTAAATTGCGGGTGCGGGTCCCAGCGCAATTAAACCCGCTAAGCCGCCTCGTGGCGGATCCCCTTGCACAGTAACGAGACCCGTTAACTCAATTCTATAAATACCAATGTACATCTCTTCACATTTTCATCAATAAGTGGAGTTCTAGAGATCCAAATTGAGTTCCGTAAGAAGCGTTGTGACCGTGACTTCATCCCCGACGCAGTGATATCAAGTTGAGCAGCTAGTTCCTCCTGTGCAGAAAATGAGATCACTTTGAGTGAGGAACTTCTACCGACTACTTCCACGGGGACAGCGACTACTTCTTCTACAGACATCCGATCATCATTCCGTAAGAAGCATTGCGAAGCTACTGATGTGCTGAAAGACGACAACCAGAGAAATCTTCACAAATGAGCTTTCTAAACTCTTGATCTTATTTATTTGTGAAGTTATTAATGTTTTGATCAGCATTTCTGTAATATAATTTCTTCCGTTATTTGGGACTCTGGGAACCAAACTTGTTGGGGCAAGTTGGGTTGGGGAGTGATTCTTGTATGTTTCTTTTTGGCTTTGGTGAGCTTGAGTTGGTCTGACAGGTTGGTGTTGGTGCACCAATCTAAGTGAGATTGTAACTTCTTAAAGAAACAGTATAAGTGATTGCTCATTGGGGTGGACGTAGGTCATGGGGACCGAACCACGTTAAATTCTGTGTCTTCTGTGAATGCTTTGATTGTCAAATTCCTAAACTGCATGCTGTAAACTAGGCTTAATTTTTATCTTGCGATAATTTGGTCAAAGGCCTATTCACCCCCCCTCTAGGCCTTATTTAGATCCTACACATATGTGATGTGATGTTGGGTTGATATGAATACAATGGCGGGCATGACACTTCAGTGTATGACCCATGTTGATATGAATATGAAATGTGATGTCATGCAACATGACTCCTTCATTACTAAAATGATGAAATGAAACTCTTGAATGTATCAGTCCTATATAATGAGGGTGAGTTAGTAAATCCCGGGTTTTAGGTAGGATTTGAGTAAATTGTGGATATGAGGCCTGGACTGTGAAGTTGGGAGATGATTATGTGATGTGTGGAGTTTATACCCACTCGCCTTTACCGGGAGTGGAGGGGATTTTTACACCCACTCGCCTTTACCGGGAGTGGAGGGGTAAGGAGGTGGAGAGCCTCACTCCTGCCAGGGACGGGAGAGCTGAGAGGCCCGGCGTACAGTGCCCGTGTCCACTGTGTCGTGTGCTAGTTCACCCCAAATTTGGGGTGAAGTCCGGGTCCTGGTATCACACAGTTTACCCAAGTTTCAATTAATTTGATTATAAAATAATAAAATAAGAATTTGGCATGTTACTCCTTCTGCTGGCAGCACTTCCCCTTCACTTGCCTGCTTCTTTGTGTCCCTGTGTCATACCTCAGGCACTTGTACTTGTCTTATCAGATAGTGTTTGCTTGAATACTTGTGTTGTTATTATTATTATTATTAGTGCTAACCCTTTTCTTGCAGTAACTCGACATTGGACCGCAGGTATGACTTCCTTGGTTTAACTATTTAATTCGCATCATGTCACTTAGTTACATGCTCTATTCCCCTGGCTTGCCTTGTGAATTGATAACCTTAAAACGGAGTTCCAAACCCAAGTTGGTTCCTACTGGGGCACACATTGACGTGCTCCTCCCCATTTTTCAGGTAGCAGGGTCAACTTGGTTGGAGAAGACTTGAAGTTGAGTTCAGGGTAGCACTTGGTGTGAGCTGTCTTGTGGTGTGATATGGTTGTCTTGGAAGGTGGAGAATGACGGTGTATGTGTAGTGGTGCGCTTGGGCTATGTACGTAAATGAAAGATGTTGTATAAAATAGTTGTTGTGGTTTTATTCTATTTATCAGTTGTTGATATACTAATGAAGCTGCATTTGTACTATCCCAGCATGTGTGCAGTGGCATGCTTATTCAGTTATTTCTCTCCTCTCTCTTCACCCTCACTCTTCAGGATACTTGGAAAAAAAAATTTAGATGCCGGGTATTCTGGGGAAAGGGGCGTGACAGTTTTTGGCGGCCCATGCAGGTCACCGCACTGCGATGTGCGTAAGGATAGTACATGCAATGCTTCAGTAGGTGATCGGGATACATTAACCCTAAGGTGGGTAGTGTCTAGCCTTAGGATAGAGTCCTAATGCCAAGAGCTCGAGGTATAGAGTTATCTGGGGGTCATTTTAGACTCTTGGTTCGAGATCTGTATAGGAATACCAGTATGGTATGGCTATTGACTTGTGAGGTTATATGACGTCCTTGTGTATGACGTATAGTTAGATTCATGTGCAAGTTACGTTAAATATACGTGCATGGATCCTTAATGTAATGTATAACCTATTGAATATGTATATAATTATATATTAAGATGTGGGTGACATCTAGATATGTATAGAGCATGTGGATTCATGTGTATCCCCTTGTATCCCACCTCGGTAGACGTGGGTATACTAGATGTGTAGTGTCACTGATGAGGGAATTATTTAATTGAGTATTGGCTGACTAGGAAGATATCGATTGAACTATATAGTTGAATAACTATATGAGATGTATTGTTAGATGGGTGTATACATGTGTGGTGTATACTATATGAGGCGTATACGTATGTGGTTGAATGACTATATGCTAGCATATGGTATTGCTTTAAATGTAAGACATATGAGTCTTCAATGTATTGCTCTTTCTGAGGGATAATAGTTGTAGACATGTTAAATTATTAGTATTGGAGTGGGGAAAACAAGGATATTTCCCTACCAACATGTTGAGTGTAATGGATATGTGGATCAGTCGTAAGTTGTACATGGGAATATACGTCAATGGTGATAAACGTATATGTCTATAATGAGTCATATAGGAGCACCGAGAGATATATATGTGTGTGTGTGTATGATCCTTGGAGACATGTATGTATGTTGTGTGTATGTACCTGACCCTTGTATGTGTGTTTGTATATCCGGATGTAGGCATGTATGTGTGCCTAACTAGCCATTTGTTACCTATACTTGTATGCTTGTGCCTTACATGTGTGTAAACCGTATAACATGTATGTGGCGTGGTATAGGAGCCTGTCCGTGTGATACGGTTGCTGCATAGCGAAGAATGGGTCTGTGGTGTACTTAGGTTGGTATGCCCTATGTGGCTTGGCCATATATGGTGTGTATATAGCGATATAGATAAGTAATGGACGTATGGATAGTATGAGTAATTCTCCAGGGTGTTGGTAGTAGATGTATCCTAAGGAGGATAGGAATGCTTTAGACCCGTCCACCCTAAGTTTAGGCAATTAGCCCTATATCGTGCCTAGTATGGGATAAGGATATAAGTGTGACGTATAACGTATGTAAGATGCGATGGATATAAGGATTTGAGATTATAAATTGCGTGTATAAGTGGGATGGCTAAGGGTTTGCACGGTTAAGTGGAGTTACGGTATATGTATATCTGTGTGTTTATGTTTACCCCATAGAATGGTGTTTATATGACCCTTTGGATGCATGTGTAGTGCGTGCACCCTTCCGTATATAGCGGCATGAGGGGGGATTGTGTATTGGTATATGACATACTTGTATGTATGTATGTGTATTGTAGTAAGCGTGGTGTGACTGTGTAAATGTGTTGCTATTATTGAACGTGTATTGATATCTGTCTTATGAGTGGTTATATGTATATGTGTGTGAATGACCCCTATTCTGATATGTATGTATCAGTATATGAATGTGTACGTATATGAGATGTGACTATCTACTGAATGTGTATGAATATTGGAATACACTTATTTGTGTATGTACTAGTATGTTAGTAAAAGTATGGACATATTGGATGTTATGTATATAGTGATATGGGTAGCTACCGACTACCTGCTAATATAGTTGAGCAGCTTGACTGTATAGGTGTAAAAGCAGGATATGTATGGTATGTGTGTATAGGTGTGGGCCCATACATGGGAATGTATGTGCATGGTGCATGGGTCCTAGTATGTAAATATATACATGTCTGTGTGCATACCTACTATTAGAATAATAATCTGGTGTATATAAGCGAACGTGTACATGGCTATATGTAGGCCTAGAGATATATATATGGTGTTGATATGAATACATCTGTGGGTATATAATGAGTGTGTATATAATTAGATGTGGAGTATCTATGTGAAGTATTGTTTGTTACCTATATGTGAATATGTATCATACTTGTATAAATGTGAAGTGTTGGGATGTGTTCATGTAGGTGTAATGTGCAGTAGGAGTATATGTAATGGTGTGTATATTGGATGAATGAACATATATATGTATATGTATACTTATGCATACCTTGTTTGTTCACTTGCTGATCTACTCTATAGGGTTATTCATCCAGGTGTATCTCGGTATGCCCTGGATAAATGTATTTCTGCTTGTATGTGTATATATATACATATAGGTCTGTACCAAAGCATGTATGTATGTATATACATGTGCAATGTAAATGTAAAGGTGATAAGATGTGTAATGTAGGAGTACATATATGTTTGATAAATGTAAGTGAATGAAACTGCTTGACATGTGGATATTGGAATGTGTGTGTTTGTTTGCAAATTTATATGTATACGTGTGTGTAGAGTGTATATGAATATTTATAATTATTTGACTATCATGGCAGTATGCGCGTGGGATGTGCAAAGGTAGTTATATATATAGCGTATGGCGAGGGATGTGTTATGTTTGTACACTCTTGTGTGTATTGCGTGTGGTATATGTGCATACCTGTATGAGGCAGTAGGTGCACTACTATGAATGTGAGGATATGTGTATATTTAATTACAGTATGATTGTGAACCTTATGTGACTTGATCATGCATGTGTGAGTACGTGCACGTGAATGTATGTATGGATGTGACTAAATAATGTGTGTATATAGATATTTACGTGCCTATGCATGGAAGTGAGCTCATATGATTAAGTATCGGATGTATAGGGATCCGGGGTACATACGGTGTGACACCTTGATAGTGGCCCAGTTTATCAAGTAATGTTGTGTAGATAAATGTGTATTGTTGTGTGTTTGTGCATGGATATAGACATATATGTATATATATAAGCAGGTAGAATATAATTCGTTATACCTGAAGATATCGTGAGGTGGGTACGATGTGATGTCATATGCATATGGATATCAGTAGTAATCTAACTACGTATAATAATACGTATAGAGACTTATTTATGGTGCGTGATGTGTATGTTAGTGTGTGAATGCATGTGCCTAGATGTTTACGTGAAGAACGTATACGTATGTGTATGTAATGACATATATAGTGATATGGATGTACTACTAGATGAGTAATAGGATGTGCCTGTGATATGTGTGCGCTGCGGATGTGTATGGATGATAGGGAAGCATATGGTGTATATAAGTGTGGGGTAGACACGTGTTCTTGTTTGTACTTCATGGATAGTAAGAACATCATACCTAGCTGACCTTGACAAGGTTCACACCCTAGGAAGTCCGAGGACGGACTTTACTTTAAGGTGGGTAGGATGTTATGCCCTATTTTGACTATACATGTATTCTACTGAACATACGTGATATTTCTACCTACGATGCATGGGTAGGTATGAAATAAGCGTAGATACTGATGTAAGTAGCGTAGTGTAAGGGGGATTAGGCAGTAATACGTGGCTAAGGGAAGAGAATGCGAAATGTGAATGCGGGAGAAGAGCAAATGACGTCGTGTGTGTAAAACAACAGGAATGTATTAGACGCGTGTGTGTGAAACATGTATGCATGCATGGATGTGCATGGATGTGTGTGGGAAGAGCCATGCTAGTGTGAAAGGGGTTAGGGATCAATGGCTACCCCCGTAAATTTTTAGAAAGATCAGGGGCAAAACGGTCTTTTTGACTAAAACTGTTGTGCGTACATACTTAATTGGTCGGTGCATAAAGTAATAGCAAACTTGTAAATACCTAGAAGTTGAGGGGCATTTAGGCAAGGGAACTTTGGTCATTTTATGTTGTCATGATGATTAGGATAAGGATGGAGAGATTTTTAGGAGAATTCTAGGTTTTTCTCCTTCCTTCTTCATTCTTAACTCTTCCCTTCTCTTCTTTTCATTCTTTTTCCACACACTTCTCATCTTATCCTCCTCCTTGACATACCCATCCCCTCCCCCATGCCATGGCCAAAATTCTACACAAAAAGAAGAAGAAGAAGAAGAAGAAGAAGAAGAAGAAGAAGAGAGGAAGAAGAAGAGGAAGAGAGAGAAGGAGAAGGGAATTCAGATTTTGAGGTAGGATACTAACTTGGTTTGGAAATCTATTTAGGGTTTCTTTTCCTCATGTTTTTACATCATGTTTTACCCATATGAATTGGTGGTAACCAAATTGATGTGCCATGATTTAATTTTCATGAATATCTTATTGAAATTTCAAGCAAACTTACCTCTCTTGAATGGCTGAAATTCTGTTTCATGTTGTTTCTGTAATTTATGTTACAGTAGCTCGAATTAGGTTTCGAAAAAATTATGAGCATGTAGATCTTGAAGGTCTACCCCAAAATCATATAAAATTTGACATAGTTTCAATTCAAAAATTAGGGGTAAATATTCCAACTTCACAGCATGTCTGTTTGATTTCCAGTTTTGACACATTTCAGTAGAAATGGACTAAAGACCTGCACACTCAATGAAATTTTGTGTTCTTGGTCTTGTTGGAAATCTAACAGGTTTTTCTAAAAATTCATCAAGTTTTTATATGTCGAATTTATGCCTCCAACATGCCCAAAATTGGATTTCAATACATGCCCTGAAATCTGTCTGAAAAACAGATTTGACACACTTCACCAATTAATTCACCATAAATCACACACTTAATAATTGTTCATGAAAGTTTATTTGTAAATCAATAACTGCCATATCTTTAACTTTCAGTTATAAAATTTTTTCAAATTCCCAAGAGATATTAATGAAATGTGTTGATCTTTATGGTTGTTCTTGCAATTTCCGCAAGCTGAATTCATTAAGTGCTATTTTTTTCATTAATTGTGGATAATGGGCCATCACTATTCTTGCTTAATATGGTTGTATGGTGACATGAATGGTCGTGCCCTTGGCACATGTAAATTTTATTGTGTTGCTATGTTATGAATGACGCCCGTCAGGTGTTCGATGAAATGCCTGAAGGAAGGCAAATGCCAGAAATGTGAGAAATGCTCAATCATATGGATATGAATTGAAATTTGATATAAACTTGTAATGTTGGAAGCATGTCATGCATGATACCATATGTGATGTGATGTTGGGTTGATATGAATACAATGGAGGGCATGACACTTCGGTGTATGACCCATATTGATATGAATATGAAATGTGATGCCATGCAACATGACTCCTTCATTACTAAAATAATGAAATGAAACTCTTGAATATCTCAGTCCTATCTAATGAGGGTGAGTTAGTAAATCCCGGGTTTTAGGTGGGATTTGAGTAAATTGTGGATATGAGGCCTGGACTGTGAAGTTGGGAGGTGATTATGTGATGTGTGGAGTTTACACCCACTCGCCTTTACCGGGAGTGGAGGGGATTTTTACACCCACTCGTCTTTACCGGGAGTGGAGGGGTAAGGAGGTGGAGAGCCTCACTCCTGCCAGGGACGAGAGAGCTGAGAGGCCCGGCGTACAGTGCCCGTGTCCACTGTGTCGTGTGCTAGTTCACCCCAAATTTGGGGTGAAGTTCGGGTCCTGGTATCACACAGTTTACCCAAGTTCCAATTAATTTGATTATAAAATAATAAAATAAGAATTTGGCATGTTACTCCTTCTGCTGGCAGCACTTCCCCTTCACTTTCCTCCTTCTTTGTGTCCCTGTGTCATACCTCAGGCACTTGTACTTGTCTTATCAGATAGTATTTGCTTGAATACTTGTGTTGTTGTTGTTATTATTATTATTAGTGCTAACCCTTTTCTTACATTAACTCGACATTGGACCGCAGGTATGACTTCCTTGGTTTAACTATTTAATTCGCATCATGTCACTTAGTTACATGCTCTATTCCCCTGGCTTGCCTTGTGAATTGATAACATTAAAACGGAGTTCCAAACCCAAGTTGGTTCCTATTGCGACACGCATTGATGTGCTCCTCCCCATTTTTCAGGTAGCAGGGTCAGCTTGGTTGGAGAAGACTTGGAGTTGAGTTCAGGGTAGCACTTGGTGTGAGCTATCTTGTGGTGTGATATGGTTGTCTTGGAAGGTGGAGAATGACGGTGTATGTGTAGTGGTGCGCTTGGGCTATGTACGTAAATGAAAGATGTTGTATAAAATAGTTGTTGTGGTTCTATTCTATTTATCAGTTGTTGATATACTAATGAAGCTGCATTTGTACTATCCCAGCATGTGTGTCGTGGCCTGCTTATTCAGTTATTTCTCTCATCTCTCTTCACCCTCACTCTTCAGGATACTTGAAAAAAAATTTAGATGACGGGTATACTGGGGAAAGGGGCGTGACAATCTCTTCGCATGCTTCAAATGTCACCCAACCAAAGACCTTTCGACAGGCCTTACCTCGAAGCTAGGTCAGGGATCTAAGTGACACCGTTCACGTACAGGTTCGTACAATGACCTCAAGTCAAAAGACCAACTCGCCTATCATCAGTAAGAGTTATCATTGACAGATTGGTCAATCATAACCATATGATACCTCTTGTTCGGTCGTTCAGTGAACTCATTCTCCAATAAGCACATGTGTCTTGTCTTCGACTTTGCTAAGTCAAACGATCATGAGATCATCGTTACCGCTACACGGTGAAGACTAAGACATAATGGTCTATCCGATGTTTCGATATCCTTTTCTCGAAACATCTACGACCACGAACCCTTTTAGACTTACGCTACTAACATTCAAGCACTTCTCTATGATTGAGATCCTCATCTCGATACATGTTTGACCTTACATTAAGTCTCAGGACCTTACCTAAGTTTCTAATGATTACAACATTTCTATTAACTTAGATAAATACTTACCAAACAGCTTACTGTTATTTCGAACAAGATGTCTGTATAGATACCCAGGGATGAATTTGCCTCGAGTGCATATCCATCTCTCAACATATATTACCAGAAAAGTGCATCCTCTAACTTAATTGGTTATACAGATGCAGGTTACAGATTAGATCCCCACACCGAAAAGTCACAGACTGGGTTCATGTTTACCTACAGTGGGACGGACATTTCATAGAGATCTGTGAAGCAGACCACGACAACAACCTTCATCCAATCACTCTGAACTCATTGTGATCCATGAAGCTAGCAGAGAATGTTTTTGGCTACGTTCAATCTTTTACCACATCCTAGTGGCGACCGGCCTGAAGGCGGGTGACCTTGAACCAACCAACATGTTCGAAGATAATGCAGCCTACATGGCTCAACTACGAGGTGGCTACATCAAGGGTGACAAGACAAAGCACATCTACCCTAAGCTCTTCTAGATGCACGAATTACAACAAGACAAACAGATCAACATTCAGCAAATCCAGTCTTGCAACAACTTAGCAGATCTATTTACTAAAAGGGATTTAATGAGGCAACAACTTGGCAGATCTGTTTACTAAAGCACTACCTCGATGTACTTTTAGGAATCTTGTAAAAGGGATTGGAATGAGACAGTTGAGAGACTTACGAGTCTGAAGCTTGTACACAATAGGAGGAGTTAAATGTTGAGTTGTACTCTTTTTCCTTAGCTATTGGTTTTTCCCACTGGGTTTCCATATCCAAAGGTTTTAACAAGGCAACAACATTAACTCTGGATCCAGAAGTATCCACCCCTAGTGATATCCACCGATCAGTGGAAGTTAAGGAGACTTGTACTCTTTTTTCATAGCTATTAGTTTTTTCCCACTGTGTTTACCATAGCCAAAGATTTTAACGAGGCAAGACCTCCTAACTTATTATCCAGAAGTATCCAATCCTTATGATCAGATAAGCTCTATGAATCTTGAAGCATTCAAATACCAAACTTACAATGATGGATGGATAAGAGGAAGTGTTATGAATGTGCTTTTGTAGGACCATGTGAAGCCCACTTAGGGCTAGGGTATCCACCCATTATGTAATTTTTTCCTATAAATATATGGCTACAGGTTCCGTAGCCGTCACCTTCACAACACAAATCTTTTTTCTATTTTTGCAAATATTAAAAAGTGTATGTGTGAATGTAGTTCGTGGAACACAACAAGCTTGTAGATTTAATGTGTTATGAACATAATTCATAAAACCAACTTTCTCACCAAAACTAAAACATAAATGTTCAACAACAACCATTCTTGCCAACTCTTCTCAATTAGTATCATAGGAATATTGAAATCGTTGATTGATAGAAGTAGTGTACCTATGATTCCCCACTCCCCAGGATACCCGAGAAATACGAATTCGTCCCAGGTCATCTAGAGAGGTAAGGGTGAGAAGAGCAGAAAGATTGAGCAGGTCCACTACGCACTGTTGGGATAGTACAGTAATGTTCCCACAACCAACACCACATAAAAGAAAAAGACTACATCACGGATAATCAACCAAGGAGACAACAAAAGCAAATCAGATCTTATACATACTTCATTATGACCATATACATCTTTTATACAACCACAAATGTTATACATATACAACTTACATCTCCCACCTCGCACGGTTATACAAATCCACAACACTTCTTAACTCTCACAACTCCAGCTCCACGACACCAACATCTGCTACCTGAAAGCCACATGTGGGACACATCACAGCGTGACCCTGTAGGAATACCAAACTCCAACTAGTATATTATTTCTAAGTGAAAACTAATAAGCATGCATGACATGGCAAAGTGTAAGTGATACAAGAAAAAGAACTAAAAGAACAATGTCATGGCATAAGGTGATAGACAGAGGTACTGGCTACGTAAACATAAACTATAACAATTACACATCATTACACAATAATCATAAAGTGCCAAGGAAGATTAAAAGAGAGAAATAAACTACAATACTCCACAAGTGCTACACAAAAGGAAACATAAACTATGAAGAATGAGATACTTATATAACAAAAGTTATAATGAGCTAAAGAGAAATAATTTAATTGTTTAATTAGTCTTTTGCTTTCAAAACCTGCGTATCGAATGTAATATAAGGGACTGGACCACACCCAAGTTGGGTGGAAGAATCATACCTCGCCAATGGTATACGAGCACTGCAAGTAACTGGGCCTCTCGAACTCCCCCGTTTCGGGAGTGAGATAAATAGAGGGAGATAGAAGGAGCCACTACCCATTGTACATCACGAGTACACCTATGGGCCTCTCTAACCCTGCACACTCCCCGTTGCTGGCTGTCAGGAGTACGAGTGAGACATTCTAACGAGTCCAGCCCGTATGCACACACGACACTCATGTTTCCCCCAACCCCATATGAAAGCTCACCCCCTTTAAGGGGATTGAGTCAGTTATTTATAAACTTGTATTACATGTGAAGGAAGGTAAAGTACACAGGCATAAAGTATGGAAAGTAAGCTACAACTATGACCATATTAAAAGCAATAATTACAACACATGGAATTACAAGAGAGGCAACATGAAGTAGTGACAACTTTATATAAATTGCTTGTATGGTCATGTAGACATGGCTATTTAAATATTCTATCATTCTCTTTTTTTCCACATTTCACATTATAATTGGGACATGCATCTCCTTGTGCATTCACATTCCCATTTAACAGATCAAAATAGCCATGCCATCCATGCATCTACAACCAAGCTATCCATAACCATCCTTCATACATATTACCACATTCTAATTGGGATATTCATATCATGAAACAATATCTTTAAATGAAACATGTGGAGGCAATAACATAAGTAATTTCCCTTTCATATGACAATAAGATCTTGTAGTAATGAAGATGACTATCAACAACAAAGCATGGCCACTTGGCACATTAGCAAATCCATGAGCAATTAGCAAATCCATACCAATAAACATCCTTCCATGAAGCAACAATAATCGTTAACAATGAAAATAAGATTAGCAACAATACACAGTTCAAAACATCACTTAAGTATTTCAACTTGTAGAAAAAATGTAGATAGTCAGAAACAATGGCAGTTATCATCCATTTCCTTTGTGAATTTGGTAAAACTTACAAAATGTAAGTTGTAGGTAATGAAGTTTTATTCTCATACATCAAATATCATAAATTTAAAGCAAGCATACTAATTGATATAGACTAAATCCCACAGGGTACAGGATCTGTTCTAAAACTACAGCTCTGGGTCTGGAAAAACAGTAAATATGAGCATGTTACATGCATATTTATATAAAGCTCAACATGAAAAATGTTGCAGCTGAAATTATGTTTCCAAATTGTCCAAGTACACTGAATTTGCATAACTACATCAAAGATTAGGGCATTTTTAATATAACAGGGTGTAAATGCTTCCAGCTTTAGATACCCTGGATACAATTGTAATTTAAACCTAATCACATCAGAAATTTGGAGAACTGACCTAAACGAAAGTTGTCAGGAATTCATCCAGCTTTCCAGCTTGTATTTTTATATGAATTTATGTTGTTTAGAATAAAAGTTACATCTATTTTTCTAACAGCCAAATGTGCAATGTAAAAATTCCAGCAACAACACCAATAACGACTTGTAAATGTGGGGTCTTTAGTATGAATTCACCTTGATTTTTAAGAAATCTAGCATTGTTAATATAGTAGTATGTTGCCATGAATGAAAGCTAACATCTTTATATGGATTCATAATAAAAGGAGCTACCTTTAAATCATAACATGCATGTATGCAACAAAAATGAAAGCTTTCACTTTTAAACATTACATGGAAATCATATACTAAGTGGAATTGGTTTCCTACCTCAAAGCTAGTTGTTTTCCCCTCTAAAAACTCCATCTTGCCTCCATCTCCTCTTCCCACAAGTTCCATCACCCAAAAGTCCTCATCTTGCTCAAGGAACTCATCTTCCAAGCTCCCAACAACTCTACATGTTTTAAACTTGCACAAGGGTGTTTAAAGGAGGGGAAAGATGATTTTTCTTGAAAAAACATAGGAGAAGTGGGGCATGGAGAGGGGGAAACGAAAATGGAAAGAGAAGAACATGAATGAAGAGTTTTGATAAAGGATAAGAGAGAAGGAAATGAAGACAAATGAATTAAAGAGTGAATCTCTCCAGAATACTCTTCTTCGTTCTCTTCTCTTCTTTTATTTCTTTTCTCTTAAGAATCCAAGTTGGAAAAGTCAACATGTTTTACACACTCTCTCTCTCCCACTTACATATCTAATTACCAATGTGGCATTACTATACACACTCACCTTACCGTATTTACAACAAAGCCACTACCCCATCCCTTTTCACACTTAATCACTACACCCACACTTGCACGACTACACTCACACATACATACATGCACATCTATGCATCACACATCCATGCATCACCTCGACATCCATACATGTACACTACACCCATTCAATATTAGTATACACTACAATCACACATATCACTACATCCAATACATTCAATACACATATTTCTACATACATTACTACTAGTACACACATTATGGTATAAAGGATAACACCCATACATCCATTACATTCCAACCATGTCACACAAAACTACACACAAATATATCATATAATCCACTACATAAATATATCTTCATATGAAGAACATCCATACACTCAAATATACTTGAGGAACATACACGTACACACCAATACAAGTAACACACATAGATGCACCACATATATACAAGCATATACACATCTCCTGGTTTATCTCACTTAGGGGCATTACATCTTACCCACCTTAAAAATAAAGTTCGCCCTCGAACTTTCTAACTAAGGCTCTACCTTAAGGCTAAACACTTACCCACCTTAGGCCCAAACTACCCTCGGAACATCACACACTATCCTTACGCAGCTGCAGTGCGGACACCTGCATGGGCCACCACGTGTCACGCCCCGCTTCCCAGGATACCCGAGAAGTACGAATCCGTTCCAGGTCATCTGGAGAGGCGATGGTGAGAAGAGTAGAAAGACTGAGCAGGTCCACTGCGCACTGCTGGGATAGTACATGTAATGTTCCCACAACCAACAATACATAAAAGAAAAGGACTACATCACAGATAATGAACCACAGAGACAACAAAAGCAAGCCAGAGCTTATACATACTTCATCATTATGACCATATACATATTTTATACACCCACAACTCTTATACATATACAACTCACATCTCCCACCACTCACACTTGTACAAACCCACAACACTTCTCAACTCTCAGAACTCCAGCTACATGCCACCAACACCTGCTGCTGGAAGCCACAAGTGGGAAACATCACAACGTGACCTAGTAGGAATACCAAACTCCAACTAGTATATTATTTACAAGTGAAAACTACTAAGCATGCATGACATGGCAAAGTGTAAGTAATACATGAAAAGGAACTTAAAGAACAATGTGATGGCATAAGGTGATAGACTACAAGTATTGGCTACGTAAACATAAACTATAACAATTACACATCATTACAACAATGATCATAAAGTGCCAAGGAAGATTAAAAGCAGGAAATAAACTATAATACTCCACAAGCGATACATAAAAGGAAACATAAACTATGAAGAATGAGATACTTATACAACAAAAGTGATAATGAGCTAAAGAGAAATAATTTAATTGTTTAATTGGCCTTTTGCTTTCGAAACCTGGGTACCGAATGTAACATAAGGGACTGGACCTAACCCAAGTTGGGTGGAAGAATCATACCCTGCCAGTGGTACATGAGCACTACAAGTAACGGGGCCTCTCGAACCCTCTAGTTTCGGGAGTGAGATAAATAAAGGGAGATAGAAGAAGTCGCTACACATGATGCATCACTAGTACACCTATGGGCCTCTCTAACCCTGCCCACTCCCCGGTGATGGCTGACGGGAGTGCGAGTGAGACATCTCTAATGAGTCCAGTCCGTATGCCCACACGACACTCAGGTTTTGCCCAACCCCATGTGAAAGCTCACTCCTTTGAGGGGATTGATTCAGTTATTTATAAACTTGTACTACATGTGAATGAAGGTAAAGTATACATGCATAAAGTATGGAAAGTAAGCTACAACTATAACCATATTAAAAGCAATAATTACAACACATGGAATTACAAGAGAGGATCCTCAAAAGTAGGGTCCTCGAGGTACTCTGTCTCTGAACCTAACATATATTTCATAAAAACATTGAAATATATGTCAGCGATAAGCTTGGCAAGATATTTAAAGTAATGAAATGAATAACAACTTAGAAAAGAACAAAAGAGCGTTAGTACACATTTATGAATAATAAGTGCATAAAAGTAAAGTACGAGCATGTATGAATTTGCAGTTCAAAAAGTAAAACAGTTGTATATTGAGTATTTGATTATTTTTGCTCGTGATAAGTCCATGTCTGAGTAGATAAATGTTCTCGATACACCCTATCATCGGGGGTTTACCGTGACGCTTCTTGCCATTCCTAACCTAGAAGATGGCCAAGATGCTTGCATCCATTAGTATGGTATGGAGGTAGCTGTAAGATATTCAAGCTACATTTACGGACTCTACTACATGAACCAACCCCACCCAAAGTGTCTTTCTAGTCACCAACTAGGTTCCATCCCATCTGTATTCGATGGTTCCACATATATGTTTCGAGTTATGCCATACCCTCTTTCCAAATAAGTTCAACTTGATACAATGCAGGTAGTAAAGGTAGTTCAATTTAATAGCAGGCATGTAGTGAATTGTTCTAAACGATCAACATTAATATGACATGTCCATTTAAATTAGAAGACAACCAACAAAATGAAAACACACTATTTGGCTACTAAAGTCGACCAGCACATTAAAATAAGATTTTAGCACTAAGTTTGAGCAGTTCAATTTGCAATTCATATATGGTAAAATACTTGCCTCGAGGTGAGTTTGGGTGTCCAAGTGATCGTAGCGTAAGGCGCATTTTATCTGCATCACGTATATGATATCAAACAGAAGTTTAAACTAATTAAATAAACTAACCTATTCATGATAACCTATTATTATTACTAACATTAATTTCACTACCGTTATGTAAGTGTACTCACATACTAATCGTGAACACATATTAATAACTAATATTAACAAAAACTAATGATAACTTAACTAACAATTTTATACTAATTAAACTCCTTTTATAATAAAACTTGAATAATCAGTTAACATAATAAAATGGCCTAATGAATCAATAAGTTGCTGGTTTATACCACACACACATAGACCTAAAGCCCAATAGTTTAATAGTTCAATTAAACCCAACCTAATAAGCAAACCCAATAAGATAAATTAGTTTATCCACACACACACAAAAACCCAAAAGGCAATAATTTCAATACCCAACCCAATATGCTTTAAATACCCATACCCAATAACTTAAAAACCCAATAAGAATACCTTTCTTCTACTCTTTTCTCCTTCCTCTTCTATCTTCTTCTTCTTCTCCTTCGTTCTGTTCTTTCCCTTTTTTTTCTTCCCTTCTGTTCTTTCCCTCTTCATTCTTCCCTTATGTTCTTTCCCTCTTCTTTCTTTTTTTCGTTTCTTGTAGGGGGAACGGGTGGCAAAGGGGGCGGCAAAGGGCGGCGGAGCGCGTACAGGCGGGTGGCGGCACGGCGGCGCGTGCGCAGGCGGGATCCAGGAGGGGGAGTGAGGAATGGGAGAGGGAGATGATTTGGGATGGGTTGATTCTGAAATTGATTTCAGATTTTGAATCAATTTGATCCCCTCTCCTCTGATTTTGGTTTTTTTTATTTGGATGTGGATTTTGGTTTTGAAATTGGTTTGCATTGGGGAAGGAATTTCTGAAATTGATTTGAATTGGGGCTGAATTGCTAAAATTGGTTTGCATTGGGGCTGAATTCGATGTTGGATTTGGTTTGTGGAAATGCAGGGAGATGGAAGTCTATGGTTGTCGTTCGTGTTACTGTTGATGTGGTTGTTTTAAGGACAGTGGAGGGGGAAAACAGCTTGTTGATGGAGAGGAGCTGGGTGTGGGGGGAGGAAGTGAATGGGGATGTTGGATCTCACCGATTTCTTTCGGTGGATTCAATTGGGTAGGGTTAGGTTTAAAGTAATTTAGTTAAGTAGTAATTACATTTTAGTTAAAAGTAATTAGTTAAGGTTAATAAGCCAATAGTTACGACACGGTAAAAACTAAAAACAGAGACGCGCTCGCGTCGATGCGTAGAAGGAATGAACACTCAGACCAAAACATCCGCAAAATCGAAATAAAACTATAGGCACAAAACAATCAAACACGACTAAAAATACAGGCTGTTACATCCTACGCTCCTTAGAATAATTCTGTCCCCGAAATTCTCTACAGTGCAGGAAAAAGGTCGGGGTAACGTCCTCGCATCTCGTCCTCTCACTCCCAGGTAGACTTTCCTTGCGAGTCATGACGCCACATCACTCTCACGAGCTCGACGACCTTGCTCCTGAGCGCCTTCTGACGTTGATCAAGAATCTGAACGGGCTGCTGCTCATAGGTAAGGTCTAGTCGCACCGTGATCTCTGCATGATCAACCACATGCAAAGGATCATTGATATAATGGCGCAACTGGAAGACATGGAAACATTATGTACTCCCTCTAATGATGGCGATAGAGATAGACGATAAGCTACCTCTCCAACTCTCTCCCACACATCAAGAGGTCCAACTAATCTTGGACCGAGCTTGCCTCGCCTCCTAAAAGGTATCACTCCTCGGTTTGGGGATATCTTCAGGAAAACATGATCTCCTGGTTGAAACTCCAAGTGACGACGTTTGGCATCAGCCCAATGCTTGTACCGTTCTTGTGCAATGCGCAACTTGTCTCTGATGTTATGCACTACATCCACTATTTCAACAATCATCTCTGGTCCCAACAATTCTCGATCACCAATGCCATCACAACTCCGCGAGGATCGACACTTCCTTCCGTAGAGTGATGCAAAAAGGGCCATGCCAATGCTGGCTTGGTAGCTATTGTTGTAGAAAAACTTTACCAGGTGTAGATGATCTTCCCACGAGCCCTTGAAATCCAGCATACAAGCTCGTAACATGTCCTCCAATATCTGGATGGTACGCTCTGATTGGCCATCCGTCTGCAGGTGGTGCACAGTGCTGAAACTAAGACTGGTACCCAAATTGTATTGCAGACTCTTCCAAAACTGAGATGTGAATCTAGTGTCCCGGTCAGAGACGATGCTCACTGGAACTCCGTGCAATCGAACAATCTCCTGCATGATTATCGATCACATCACAACGTATACTAGGAGGAGTTTTAAAGGTATAGGATAGACCATTACCTCCATATACTTCTTAGCAAGTATTTCCGTAGATTGTCCCACTCGGAAGGGTATGAAATGTGCTGATTTGGTTAACCGATCAACGATCACCCAAATCACATCATTCTGCTTAGTAATCCGAGGTAGTCCAGTTATGAAATCCATAGTGATGTGCTGCCATTTTCACTCTGGAATCGACAAGGGTTGAAGCAGTCCATCAATGCAAAGATGTTCAGCCTTCACCTGCTGACACACAACGCACTTAGCAACACTTCGATCCACGCTTCTCTTCATTCCATACCACCAAAAGTTCAGACGAAGATCCTTGTACATCTTGGTGCCCCCAGGATGAATAGAGTAAGGAGAGCTGTGTGCCTCACTCAATAGTTCATCTCTGATATCACCGGAAGGCACACAAACCCTACTACCATACCTCAAAGAACTATCCTTATGAATCAGGAAATCCGTCTGAAGTCCAGCTTCGACTTGCTCCCTGATCTTCCGTAACTTCACATCTCCAGTCTGAGCAGCTTTGATTCGATCTACGATAGTAGACTGAACTTGCATATTCATCAATGATGCAGAAGTCCCGGGTAAAAAAACTTCAACCTCCATCTCACGTATAGCCTGCTGAAGTCTACATTGAGCCTAGAGATTCATGATCACTGGTAATCTGCTCAATGCATCTGGTACGACATTCACCTTCCCTGGATGATACTGGAGGTCGATGTCGTAATCTGCCATAAGCTCCAACCATCTATGTTGCCTCATATTAAGCTCCTTCTGAGAGAATATATACTTCAGGCTCTTGTGGTCTGTGTAGATTTTCACTTGCTCGCTCAAAAGAAAATGCCTCCAAATCTTCAGAGCAAAAATGACAGCAGCCAACTCCAGGTCATGAGTCAGATAATTATTCTCGTGAATCTTCAACTGTCGAGAAGCATATGCGACCACATGACCATGCTAATGCAGGACACATCCAAGGCCCTTGCCAGATGCGTCACAGAAAACTTCAAATCCTCCACTTCTGGCTAGTATAGCTACCACCAGTGCAGTCGTCAGCTTGGCCTTCAATATACCAAATGCCTACTCACAAGAGTTTGACCATACATACCTGACATCCTTTCTCATCAGGCAAGTCATAGGCTTGGCAATCTTCGAGAAGTCCTTGATGAATCGACAGTAATAACCCGCCAATCCTAGGAAACTCCTGATGTCGGTAGCTGATCGAGGAGTCGGCCAGTTCTTGACTGAAATGACCTTCTCCGGATCGACAGAGATGCCGTCTCCTGATACCACATGCCCAAGAAAGGCGACTCGGTCTAGCCATAATTCACACTTGCTGTACTTGGCATAAAACTGATGATGTCGCAAGGTCTCCAATACAATCCGCAGATGCTCGGCATGCTCTTCTTCATCCTTCGAGTGGACCAAGATGTCGTCGATGAAGATCACCACGAACTTATCCAAGAACTCATAGAAGATCAAGTTCATAAGGTTCATGAATACTGCTGGGGTGTTAGTCACACCGAATGGCATGACTACAAATTCCCGGAATGTCGTCTTCGGGATGTCTTCACTTCTGACCTTCACTTGATGATAACCACTTCGGAGATCCAGCTTAGAGAATACTCGCGATCTGTCAAGTTGATCGAAGATGTTGTCAATACATGGTAGCGGGTACTTGTTATTTATGGTTACCTTATTCAGTTCTCGATAATCCACACACATCCTTCTCGACCCATCCTTCTTCTTAATCAAAAGAACGGGCGCACCCCAAGGAGATATGCTGGGATGTATCAATCTCTTTTGCAACAGGTCGTCGAGTTGTTTCCGAAGTTCTTTCAGTTCAGCAGGAGCCAAGCGATAAGGAGCCTTTGAAATAGGTTGAGTGTTCGGCATAAGGTCGATAGTGAATTCCAGAGCTCGATCAGGCGGTAATCCTAAAATATCTTCAGGAAATACGTCTGTAAAGTATCGAACCACCCTAGGTTTCTCGGGCTCAACTTGCATCGATTCAATGATTAGTTTGTTCGGCTTGGCTCAAAACTTGATAAGCCCAAGTGAACGGTCTCTTCTCATGAATTCAAACACATGATGATCAGGGATTTCAAACACTACTTTCTTTTTGTGACAATCGATAGTAGCGTAGAAATTTCCTAACCAATCCATGCCAAAGATTGCATCGAAGTTTGGCATGTCAACTATCATAAAATCTGCGAACAACTCGTGTCTACAAATCACTACAGGGCAAGACCGACAGCCACTAGAAGTTCTCACTACTCCACTTGCAGTAGTAATGTTCAAGTAATTTGGTAGAGAGTCAACATGAATAGAATGTTTCTTTACAAACCCTCGGGATATGAAGCATTGAGTGGCTCCCGAATCATAAAGAGATAGGGCTGGATGAGAGGCTATCAAGACAACACCTAGTACATAGGAAATATGTCTTAGCTAAAATATAGAAAAGTAACTCATGCATATACCATAAGCATTATAAAAGAAGGGTTTAAGTAATACTTGATATCACTTGCCCATCCGTCTTAGTCTCTACAGCTGTCATAGTGAAAATCTGATGCATCGGCTGGTTCTGCCTTGCCAATGCAAAAGCCTTCTGTTGTGGAGCCAGAGGTGGTCCATGCTGAGTAGGCCCAGGAGCTCTATGCTAAATAGTCCCAGAAGGTCCATCAGTCATCGGCTTGTTGGTGCAGCGAGGGCAGTCTCTGGTAGCATGTGCAGATGCTCTACATATCAAGCATTGATTCAGCAGCTCTCTGTAGTCCTTCTTGACATGACCAATCCGCTTGCAGTGGAAGCACACTAGCTGGGGTCAATTGTTGGCCGGGGAAGAAGGCCTCTTGAACTATGCAGTCTGAGTAGGTCGGAGATTGCCCCTAGGTGGCTCCGGCGGATGTCTACTACCTCCAATCTGAAGCGCCTTCTTACGCTTCACAATAAGCTCGTGCTTCCTAGTAGCATCCAACACTTCCTGATGTGTAGTAGGATTCGTCGAAGACATTGAAGCCTGAATGTCTAGGTCCAGTCCATGGAGAAACTGATAAGCACAGTCTTCAGGATCTTCCACCAGATGTGGGGCGAATCGACTAAGCATCGAAAATTCTGCCTCGTATTCGTCAACAGTCCGATTGCCTTGTTCTAGGTTGACGAAACGTTGCTGCAGTTCCCTCTTGGCTGATCGAGAAAAATATTTAGCGTCGAAACGCTCTCAAAACATGGTCTGGTTGATGGGCTTGATAAGGCAGGCTTCTTCTCTGTCCCACCAGTTTCGAGCATTTCCAGTCAGCTGTTTCTTGGCAACTTCTACCCAGCCTGCCTGGTCAATGCAGGCAAGACTCAGGTCATCTTCTGTCTTCCGGGCCCATTCTTCTGCTTCCAGCGGGCCTTCTCTCCCAGAAAAGCTCTTCGGGTTCAGCTCCCGAAATTGCTTTCCTCCGGGCTCAGCTCGAGGTGGCGGTGATACAGGTGGTGCAGGCTGCTAACCCTGTTGGATCAGCTGATGCTGGGTCTCCAACATTCCTCTCATAATACTCATGAGTTCATGGATGTCGGGAGCACCATTCCCGCTAGTTCCATTTCCGTTGCGAGTGTGCGGTCTTCCTGCCATGCAGCAAAATGAACAAGTTAAACATTTGTGTACAAAGCTATTCAAACAATCTAGTTAGTGATGATATTCACACCGCTTCTGAAGTATTTTGCAAAGAGGATGACCTGCATGGGCCACCACTAAAACCTGTCATGCCCTGCTACCCATTATACTTGGAAGCGAGGCCACGAGCGGGTCCGCATGTGCTTAAAGCAAAGAAGAGGTACTTTTTCTTTCTTTCTTCTTTGACTTAAGCACAATAAGCGTTAATTAGCAAAGCAGGTCCCTGCACGTGAATTTCTCAGAAGCAGTATAAATAGTCATTACATCCTAAACACCAGCGTCCAAAGAAAAGTACACAAGCAATTAAGGCCTAGCATGGCCGTACAATCTGTTGAAAATAAACACACCTGAAAACAACAAGTTAAATAATAAAACTGAAATAGAAATAGCCGCTCTAGCCTTTCACAGGGAGGATCTCAGCGTCCTCTTAGCTCTGATCAGCGGGGTCCACCTCTAAGATAGGATCCTCAAAAGTTGGGTCCTCGAGGCACTATGTCTCTGAACCTAACATATATTTCAAAGAACATTGAAATATATGTCAGCGATAAGCTCGGCAAGATATTTAAAGTAATGAAATGAATAACAACTTAGAAAAGAACAAAAGAGCGTTAGTGCACATTTATGAATAATAAGTGCAGAAAAGTAAAGTACGAGCATGTATGAATTTGCAGTTCAAAAAGTAAAACAGTTGTATATTGAGTATTCGATTATTTGTGCTCGTGGTAAGTCCATGTCTGAGTAGGTAAATGTTCTCGATACACCCTATCATCGGGGGTTTACCGTGACGCTTCTTTCCATTCCTAACCTAGAAGATGGCCAAGATACTTGCCTCCATTAGTGTGGTTCGAGGTAGCCGTAAGATGTTCAAGCCACATTTACGGACTCTACTACATGAACTAACCCCACCCAAAGTGTCTTTCAAGTCATTGACTAGGTTCCATCCCATCTGTATTCGATGGTTTCATTCCATCTGTAGTCGATGGTTCCACATATATGTTTCGAGTTATGACATACCCTCTTTCCAAATTAGTTCAACTTGATAGCATGCAGGTCGTAAAGGTAGTGCAATTTAATAGCATAGTGAATTGTTCTAAACGATCAACATTAATATGACGTGTCCATTTAAATTAGAAGACAACCATCAAAATGAAAACACACTATTTGGCTACTAAAGTCGACCAGCACATTAAAATAAGATTTTAGCACTGAGTTTGAGCAGTTCAATTGCAATTCATATACGGTAAAATACTTGCCTCGAGGTGAGTTTGGGTGTCCAAGTGATCATAGCGTAAGGCGCGTTTTATCTGCATCATGTATATGATATCAAACAGAAGTTTAAACTAATTAATTACCATTATAAACTAACCTATTCATGATAACCTATTATTATTACTAACATTAATTTCACTAACTGTTATGTAAGTTTGCTCACATACTAATCGTGAACACATATTAATAACTAATATTAATAAAAACTAATGCTAACTGAACTAACAATTTTATACTAATTAAACTCCTTTTACAATAAAACTTGAATGATCAATTAACTTAACAAACTGGCCTAATGATTCAATAAGTTGCTGGTTCATACACCATACATAGACCCAAAGCCCAATATGTTAATAGTTCAATTAAACCCAACCCAATAAGCAAACCCAATAAGCTAACTTAGCTTACCCACACACACAAAACCCAACAAGCAATAATTTCAATACCCAACCCAATATGCTTTAAATACACATACCCAATAACTTTAAAAAACCCCAATAAGAATACCTTTCTTCTACTCTTTTCTCCTTACTCTTCTTTCTTCTTCTTCTTCTTCTTCTCCTTCGTTCTGTTGTTCCCTTTTTTTTCTTCCCTTCCGTTCTTTCCCTCTTCTTTCTTCCCTTCCGTTCTTTCCCTCTTCTTTCTTTTTTTGTTTCTTGCAGGGGGCACGGGTGGCAAAGGGGGCGGCACGGGGCGGCGACGCGACGGCGCGTGCTCAGGCAGGATCCGAGAGGGGGAGTGAGGAATGGGAGAGGGAGATGATTTGGGTTGGGTTGATTCTGAAATTGATTTCAGATTTTGAATCAATTTGATCACCTCTCCTCTGATTTTGGTTTTTTTTATTCTGATGTGGATTTTGCTTTTGAAATTGGTTTGTATTGGGGAAGGAATTTCTGAAATTGATTTGAATTGGGGCTGAATTGCTGAAATTGGTTTGAATTGGGGCTGAATTTGATGTTGGATTTGGTTTTTGGAAATACAGAGAGATGGAAGTCTACTGTTGCCATTCTTGATGCCGTTGATGTGGTTTTTTTAGGGACAGTGGAGGGGGAAAACAGCCTGTTGATGGAGAGGAGCTGGGTGTGGAGGAGGAAGTGAATGGGGATGTTGGATCTCACAGATTTCTTTCGGTGGGATTCAATTAGATAGGGTTCGGGTTAAACTAATTTAGTTAAGTAGTAATTACATTTTAGTTAAAAGTAATTAGTTAAGGTTAATAAGCCAATAGTTACGACACGGTAAAAACTAAAAACAGAGACGCGCTCGCATCTACACGTAGAAGGAAGGAACACTCAGACGAAAACATCTGCACAATCGAAATAAAACTACAGGCACACAACAATCAAACACTACTAAAAATACAGGCCGTTACACTCCATGGCTAGGGTATTCCTGCCATCAAATTAGTGTTAAGATTGAATTAAGATTAACCAATTTTTGGATTTTTAGGACTCGGGAGAGGTCGTCTAACCTAAAGGCGTTCTCCTATCCCCCACTATCGTGATGCATGATAGAATAGTCCCTTATGTTATCCCTACCCCCGCTCTCGCAAAGTTATGATAAGACTACCTACCATATATCGATATCGACTCTCGCTGATGCATCGATATACATCAGGTGCATTACGTCCAACGAATTTCCTGGACCTTCCTTCACGCCACTCTCGTGGATTAAGATTTGGATCTATGTTAGGAGGGCTCTAATCTATGTCCGACTCTCATCGGCCACACCGATAGTATGGGTCAATGTAGGGATTGAAAACCCAAGATTAGTCCCAACTCTCGTTGGTGGCTAATCTACTTAATCACAAGGGAGGAGCCCAATATGCATCGACAAGTAACATCCTAACATACCACAATCACCAGTTAGCCAATAATTGCTCAAATATTCATTTAATCCATAGCCCATTATTCAATGGGGTTCAACCAATTGCCCTAGATGAGAAACTAGTCACTATCCATTATCAAGAACTCAATCAAACACATGGATTCAATAACCATTGCAATAGATTCAATAAGGAAATTTGAATTCATGCAAGGGATTAAGAGAATCGGATTCCATTATCAAATATTAAGCTAACAACAAAATTTAATTAAAAGAACAATCAAACGCTATATAAGTATTGAAGGGATTACACCTGAAAACTCTACAAAATCTCTAAAAAGGGCAGACTAAAAGATCCGCTGATGCAGCAGGGAAGAAAGGCTTATATACTCCTGCCAAAAAGACTCAAAACCCCCTAATAACTAATCTGACGACGCTCAAATTAGCCCTAGGAGCCAATTCAATGCGACTGTGTTGAAAACGACGCGGTCGTGTCGTTCACTTGCGTAACTTAGGCCTCAAAAAGTAGCAGCGATGCGACCGCATGGTTAGGGCATGCGGCCGCGTCGATTGCGGCATTGATCTTCGTTTGGTCTTCGAAACAGTCGTGTAAAGCGATCGTTTGGATTTGCTGCTCTTGGAATTATGCAGCCGTGTCGATTCAAACCAAATGACTGCATCGAATGTAGTTTCTTTTCTTCTCTTCAGCAGCGATGCGGCCGTTTGGAATGCTTCCACGCGGCTGTGTAGAATTGGAATCTTGAGCTTGCTGGGTGTTCTGGTGACGCGGCTGCATCGAATTTGATGAGGTCGCATGTATCACTTTGTCTTCATCTCCCCTCTTACACACTTTGAGCTCCCGTCTTCGCTCCTCGCGTTTTTCATGCTCTGTGGTCCAGATTTGATACGTATTTCCTTTAAAGCACAAATGGACCATGAAAGCAAAAAGGAAACAAAACGGATAAAAATAGGATGGAACATTGAATAAAAAAGGTGCAAAACATGCATAAGACGGGGTAAAACTATATACAAAAATCACTCATCAAAATATCCTAAGTTAAACTCTTCCTTGTCCTCAAGGAAGACAAGAGAGAGCATAGATTGGAGGTATACAATCAAGCACATGAATGATGACATGAAACTTCGAGAATTTCTAAAAATCAAATTTATATACGTGCGCGAATCGAAATCTCAAATTCGTGAAACTTTAATGTATCGATTTCTTTCCATCAATAAGAATATAATCCTATGACATCGTCTTTAACCCAGATCGCCAGTCAATACACTAAACTATGGTCACACTCAAGTTCTAAGATATTTCCTCTAACCCGTCCTTAGATCGAAGAGATAGGAATCGAAGTTATGCATTGGCCGAAGAGAGGATAAGTATTGTATAATGGGTCATTAGTTGATCGAGGAAGTGGCTCTCACAACATATCAATTTTCCTTGATTTATGATATTGCTTGATTTATTCATTATTTCGTATTATTATTATTTTTTTGGATTTATAATTGGTTCGTGTAAGGAGCATTGGGTCGATGACTCTCAGGTCAACCGATCTTAGGGCACCGGGCCAAGAAGGACCCCTCTGACCTACTAGAACAAACCAAGTAAAATCTTTATTCATATGCACTCCTCCAAGCTAAAACTTTCGGCGCGAGGCCCCGACAATTCCTGAGTCGTGGGGATCTGGCTATTTGGTGTCGATGGGAGAACGGTGCACATATTATTATTTTCTATTCACAAGTTCGAATTTTTCTATTTTCACTTTTTTTTAGAAAGCATGAGTAGTTTAAGCAAGATCAATCCTCAGTACTAGGTGATATGTTGCTATCCAAGTCTCGAGTGATTATAACATATTATACTCAACTATCGGCTTTATGGTCTAAGCATACAGTGGGTTCCTAGGGTTCAATCTTGGTCGGTTTCAAGTACTTCTATCTTAGGGACTACAAGGACAGCCAAAGCTAGGATATTAAATGGGATTTAAAGGTAGAGACACATCCTATTCAAATATCCTAATTGACATCATGTGAATCGAGCGTAAAAGTTAGAAAATGAAGTTCGACTCGAGATTCTACGCATATAAAAATTCAAAATCGAAAAATTCTCGATTTGAACGCAAATATATACATATGGGTGCATGATGATGCAGGATGCATGATGCGAATGCAGATATTTTTGGTTTTTTTTGGTTTTTTTTCAATTTTGTTTGTTTTTGAATGCATATAAACATGGTGCAAATGAAAATGATAAAATGAATATAAACATGATGCAAATGAAAAAAAGTGGAGACTAAAAAGTAAAAATAAAAATAAAAAGAAGCGTGAAACACTCCTCCCCCAATCTGGACTAAGCGTTGTCTTCAACGTGATAAACTATCAGGAAAAATGAGGACATGCATGTGAGAAGAAGAGGAGATCCAGGTGCATCTCCTCCAAGCTGAAATGAGTTATGCCCAAAAAATGACAATGAGTGGAATTGAGGGCCATGTGATCAGGGGGAGTGCAAGAGTCATCCAATCAAGCATTGCCACCGTCAGGTGGTGGCTGGGTGGGTGATGTTGGTGGAAGTGATGGATCAGACGATGGTGTAGCTGTGACATCTGCTGGAGGCGGAGATGGAATGGATGGAGGTTCATCCAGAGACGATGAAATGAATGTGATATCCGTGGGTGGTGGTGAAATGTGCGGAGCTATATCAGATGGAGGAGGTGATGGAATACGTGTGGATAGTGGCGGAGATGGTGGTGTACGTGGAGATGGTGGTGGTGTAGGAACACGATGTGGAGTAATGGAAATGTGAGGTGTAGGGATGGATGGATGCACAGTCTGTGATGACTGGGGTGGTGGGGGTAGAGGCAGGAGGGTGGGTGTAGCAGCTGGGTAGTGCCCCTCAGCATGATTCCATAGGTAGACAGCGTCAAATTGCGACTGGAGAGTCGCAACAATAGATGTGAGGCCGTCTATCGAGGCCTTGAATATAGTCTGGGTGCTAATCGTGGAGGATTTGAAATCATGAAGCTCCTCCTCCACTCGAGTGATACGGTCGAGATAAGAAAGGGGTGGAGGAGGAGTGACGCTACTACTCTTGCCACGTTGGCAAGGTCTCTGAGAAAAATGACGAATGGGTGGAGGCCTGACGGGGCCTTAGTATGTGGGACCCAGAGGGATGAATGGGTCCTGAGGTTGAGGATGTGGCTGGGACTGAGGCTGAGCAGGTTGTGCATGAGCACCGTGGAAAATATCGGGATCGGGTGAAAACATCCACTGCATTTCAGCCTCAGCACCAAAACGAGTAAGGTTTGGGAGTGTGGTGTAGGGGACATGGTCAATCCCATGAATTCATAGATACTTCTTGTCCGCAATAGCCTTAACCATATGCATATTAGTGAGGACAGATAGATCTAAAGAGGTGGGGCCAGGAATGGGCATCATGTTGTCTAAGATCTTGAAAGAAACAGGAGGAAACTGGGAAATGATAGATATAAACTCTACACAGCAAATTCGAGATTGTGGACTGTTGAGGGTGTGGAGAAATCTTTGGGTCAACCACGAGCCGGTGTGAATGAGGTACCAAGGTGATGATGTGCAATCTTCGTGAACAACACGTGGTCGGGTCAAGCACCAGAGAATGAAAAGCTCATCCTGAGTGACCTGGCTAGTCTCATATCTACAGAAAATAGAATTCGTAATAAAGCAATGCACGATGCGAAGGCAAGGGTGGACAATGCTAGAGGCATTTGCCCGTGTGATGAGGAAAGGATGTCACGACCCGCTTCCCTAAAATGGAGGCGAGACGTGAGAAGGTCCGCACGAGAGTGGAGCTGTGAAGCCCCAAACCCGATAAGCGTCAAAAATACATAAGCAGGTCCCTGTAACCACAACGGAATAACAATAATAACACAAGGAGAGACTGAAATAAAATCTCACATCTCATAAATTGTCCAACAAGAAAATAAGTCCAACATCCAGAAAAGCCACCAGGCTAAAGGAAAAGAGTCTAAGGCCCAGAACAAGGCCAACAAAAGCAACAACGACAAAACAAGGTATAGGTGCTACGCACCGATAACAAAACAACTGTCTAACAAAAGTAAAACACAACGAAGACACTAGGACTGGTCCCCAGTGTCCACGTACTCCCCGTCAAACACAAGCTCGGGCTCGGCGTCAGCAAACACCTCGTCCTCAACGAGGTACTCAGGCTCAGGATCTAACATGTGTCACCCAAAAGAGTAAAGGGGCACATGTCAGCAAGTCTAAAAGACTTGGGCAAGGAAACTGAAAGTAAGGCAACTAGCAACCTAGCAGTTTAGTATGCATGACATGACAGTTATAACATGAGTGCACAATCAAGACATGGCAAGACAATTTGTACAAGAGAGCAATCATCGGGACAAGACAAGAGTAGCCAAGCTACTATCAATCTCAATCAATTCATTATTCACGTTGTTTGTAGATGTTTACGCCTTACAGCTGAATGGTTTCACATTCGCTGATTGGCCGCTTAACATCTACCCCAAAACCCAGAGTTTACGCCTTACCACTGCAGTTGCTGATCGGGCAGACTCCCAGTTGATTGGTCGCTTAACTCTTACCCCCAATACCCACACGTAATGGAGCCAGGGTCCCCGCACATGAGCTCAGCTAGTGAGCCTGGGGTTGCCCCGCACATGAGCTCGCATTCTTAAACATTTGGCGTAGGGGTGCACCTAGCCAGAAACAAGCAATTCGGGCATTGGCTATCAACCAACACATGGCCCGCTTCTGGAACACGAGCCAGGAACACAAGCATTCGTAGCAAAGCTACGCAATCACAGAAACACTTAAAGAATGCAATGACATGACAATTAATTTGCGTACCGTTAATGAAAAGTAAACATGACATGGTAATTGTGCAACATGCTAAATGTCGGAACTAGCTTCGTTGTCAAGCTAGTTCCCCAATTTGCGCCTAGGCGAGTATCATTTCGTCGCCTAGCCTCTTTTACGCATACAACAAGCAAATGGCCTAAAACATGGCCTAAACCCTAAGTGGCAAGTTTCACTTGCCTAGCACCGGGGATGACGACCACTTCGTCTCACGGATGCTAATCTACGGGGAAATCGCTGTTATGGGGGAAACAACATCAAACAACATGAAATTTATTAGGGTTTCATAAAAATATAAATAGGTTATGGAAACAACGGTAGATCGATTTCTTACCGAGAGGAGGCGGAAGAAACACTCCGGGGAACCCTAGGTTCAGATCTGGAAGCAAATGGAGAAGTTTGGGGAAACTAGGGTTTTTGGGGAATTTGGGGATTTTGATGGATTTGGTGAGATTTTGGGGAAGATGATAGGTAGATAGAGTGGATGGATGGTTTGGATGATGGATTTAAGGCTTGGAATGAAGGGATGAAGCTTGGAGGAAGATGGGGGCTCAAAGGGGAAGATTTTAGGGTTTTGGGTCGTGTTGAGGAAGAAGAAAACGATTGGGTTGGGTTTAAATAGGATGGGCTGGCGGCTGCCCAGAAATTAGGGTTTCAACACTGGTTAGTCGGTCAAAGAGCAACCACTGACCGACTAGTTTGGCAACTAGTCGGTCGGTCAACCAACGCAGACCGACTAAGTGCAAATAGTAACTCCTGAACGAAAATAGGATTTTAGAGTTAGTCGGTCCATGAACAAATACTGACCGACTAGTTTAGCATCTAGTCGGTCGATGAACGTTCTTAGACCGACTAAGAGTAAACAGTAACTCAACTAAAATTAAGATGATGTGTTAGTCGGTTAAAGAAGCATTGCCGATCGATTAGTTTGCAACCTAGTCGGTCAACCAACGTTCTTAGACCGACTAACGATAAACAGTAACTCCTGAATAATTTAGAAAGCCAACTAGTTGGTCCAAGAAGGATTGCCGACCGACTGGATCGTCATCTAGTCGGTCGGTGCCCCTTCTTATACCGGCTAATGAGCACGAAAAGTACCGATACGGAGCGCGGGGCCCCGGGATCGATTCCTAAGACTCCTAGGCTTGATCTAATAGTTAGATACGACCGTTATGAAGTCCGTCACGAATGACATACTTCGAAATCGACAATCCTAAGGAAGACACGAGATAATACGACGAATCGATCGAAAATGAAAGCTACGGAGACGAAAACCACACAAGAGGAGAAAATCCTCCAAAACATATATATATTATATTAAATCCAGATACATGAAAAGCAGTCGTTACATCCTCCCCAACTTAAGAAAAATTCCGTCCTCGGAATTTCCAAATACTCACGAGTCCGGAAACAAAAGTGGGAAACGCTCTCGCATCTCATCCTCATTCTCCCAAGTAGACTCTCCAGGTGAGCCGTGTCGCCACATCACCCTCACAAGATTGACAATCTTGTTCTGAAGCGATTTCTGACGCCTGTCCAGTATCTGCACTGGATGCTGGTCATACGTCATATCGGGGCGAACGGTAATCTCCGAAAAATCTACCGCATGAGACGGATCGCTAATGTATCGACGAAGCTGCGACACATGGAAAACATTGTGAACTCCTTCCAAAGATGGCGGCAAGGCCAAGCGATAAGCTACCTCACCAACCCTCTCCAAAACGTCAAACGGTCCAATGTATCACGTGCTCAACTTCCCACGCTTCCCAAAACGAATCACACCACGATTCGGGGAAATCTTCAGAAACACATGGTCGCCTGGCTGAAACTCCAAAGGACGACGTTTAGCATCCGCCCAATGCTTAAAACGGTCCTGAGCAATTCTCAACCTCTCCCGAATATTCCTGACGATCTCCACGGCCTCCACGATCATCTCAGGTCCCAACAACTCCCGATCACCAACGTCATCCCAACTCAATGGCGATCGACATTTCCTCCCATAAAGAGCGGCGAAAGGCGCCATGCCAATACTCGCCTGGAAGCTGTTGTTGTAAGAGAACTCCACCAAATGTAGATGGTCCTCCCACGAACCCTTGAAATCCAACATGCATGCCCTCAGCATGTCTTCCAAAATCTGAATCGTCCTCTCGGACTGGCCATCCGTCTGCGGATGGTACGTCGTGCTGAAACTCAGACGCGTACCCAAGCTCTTCTGCAAACTCTGCCAGAACTGAGATGTGAACCTCGTGTCTCTGTCAGACACGATACTTACAGGGACTCCATGAAGTCGCACAACCTCCTGCACGATTCACGTTACATCACTATCCAAACTAGGAAAATGAAATAAAACGGAGAGTAAAAAAGAATTTTACCTCCATATATCTCCTTGCTAGCGCCTCAGTGGACTGTCCCACTCGGAACGGAATAAAGTGCGCAGATTTGGTCAATCGATCTACGATCACCCAAATCGCATCATTCTGCTTCGGACTCCAAGGTAGTCCAGTCACGAAATCCATAGTGATGTGTTGCCATTTCCACTCCGGAATCGAAAGCGGTTGTAGCAACCCGGCCGTACGCTGATGCTCCGCCTTCACTTGCTGGCAAACCAAGCACTTGGCTACACTCCGAGCCACACTCCTCTTCATACCATGCCACCAATAATTCAGACGAAGATCCTGGTACATCTTGGTGCCACCAGGATGCACAGAATACGGCGAACTGTGTGCCTCCACCATCAGATCTTCTCTGATATCCCCAGCTGGCACACACAACCTGGCTCCAAACCTCAGCGAGCCATCCTCATGAATCAAAAAGTCAGTCCGCAGACCGGCTTCCACCTGCTCCCGAATCTTCACCAGCTTCGGATCCTCAGCTTGGCCAGCCTTAATCCGATCCACGATCGTCGACTGTACCTGCATGTACATCAACGACGAAGCCTCCCCAGGAAGAACAATCTCCACGTCAGACCCACAAAAATCCTGCTGCAATCTCCACTGCGAGGTCAAAATCATCACCGCTGGAAGCCTACTCAAAGCATCCGGAACCACATTCACCTTGCCAGGGTGAAACTGCAAATCAATCTCATAATCCGCCATGAGCTCCAACCATCGACGCTGTCGCATGTTGAGCTCCTTCTGAGTGAAAATATACTTCAAGATTTTGTGATCGGTGAAAATCTTCACTTTCTCACTCAGCAAGAAGTTCCTCCAAATCTTAAGAGCAAACACAACGGCAGCCAACTCCAAATCATGCGTCGGGTAATTCTTCTCATGAACCTTAAGCTGACGAGACGCATACGCCACAACGTGCCCGTGCTGATGCAACACACAACCGAGACCCTTGCCAGAAGCATCGCAAAAGATCTCAAATCCACCGCTGTGATCAGGCCAACAAGAATAGGGGCAGTCGTCAACCTCTCCTTCAGAACGTCAAAAGCACTCTCACAATCACCTGACCAAACAAAAGCAACATCCTTCCGCGTCAACCTGGTCATCGGCTCAGCAATACGGGAAAAGTCCTTAATGAATCGTCGATAATAACCAGCAAGTCCAAAGAAACTCCGAATCTCAGACGCAGACGACGGAACAGGCCACTCCCTGATGGCCCTAATCTTCTCGGGATCCACTGAAATACCATCTCCAGTCACCACATGCCCGAGAAAAGCAACTCTATCCAGCCAGAACTCGCACTTCGAAAACTTAGCATACAACCGATGCTTCCTCAAAATCTCCAACACCGTCCTTAAGTACGAGGCATGCTCTTCCTCCGACTTCGAATAGATCAGAATGTCGTCAATGAAGATAACGACAAACTTATCCAAAAATTCGTAGAAAATCAGGTTCATCAGATTCATGAAAACTGCGGGTGCGTTAGTTACGCCGAAAGGCATAACCACAAACTCATAGTGTCCATACTTCGTCCTGAACGCTGTCTTCGGAACATCATCCTTCTTCACCTTCAACTGATGGTAACCACTCCTCAAATCCAATTTTGAAAACACCCTCGAACCCCCAAGCTGATCAAAAATATCATCGATGCGAGGCAACGGGTATTTATTCTTAATGGTCACCGCATTCAACTCCCGATAGTCCACGCACATGCGACGCGAACCATCCTTCTTCTTCACCAGCAACACCGGTGCTACCCACGGAGACACACTAGGATTAATATAACCCTTCTGCAAAAGCTCATCCAACTGCTTCCGTAACTCTTCCAATTCTGCAGGTGCCATACGATACGGCACCTTCGAAATCGACTGCGCACCTGGAACAAGATCGATAGAAAATTCCAAAGCCCGATCAGGCGGCAAACCAGACATCTCCTCGGGGAAGACGTCGCCAAAATCACGCACCACAGCTGGCCACTCCAGCTCCATCTGCATAGCCACAGCCTCCACCGGCCTGGCCCGAAATCTGACAGGACCAAGCGAACTGCTACTACGACTGAACTCAAACACTGGATGTCCGGGAATCTCGAACACCACCTTCTTTCTCCGACAGTCGATCGTAGCATAGAAGCTCGCAAGCCAGTCCATCCCAAGAACGGCATCATAGTTGATGATGTCGTGGACAATGAAATCAGCGAAAAGCTCATGTCCACAGACCACCAACGAGCAAGAATTGCAACCACGATGCACCGAGACCACACCATTCCCTGTAACGATATTCCAACTCTTGGGAAGAGGGGACGTCGACAAGGAATGCCTCTCCACGAAGCTCCGAGAAATAATGCACATCGATGCACCAGAGTCAAAGAGGACTCGTGCAGGAAATGTGCAAACCAAAACCACACCTAACAAGCAATTAACAATCAAACCCTAGTCTAGCAAACAACCATGTTCAAGCAAACAACATAATCTAACAATCAAAACCAGCTAGGAAAGTAACAGCTAGATTGAGGATTACCTGTGATAACCTCATCCACAGCCTCGCTCTCCGCAGCGGTCATCAGAAAAGCCTGCCTCCTCAGCGGAACAGCCTGCTGAAAAGCCTGCCTCTGCGGAACAAGAGCTGCTCCACGTCCAGCAGGAACAGACGCTCGCTGCTGCAACGGCTGTGCTGCAACAGGAGCCCTCCGCAGCTGATTCGCATGCCGATAATCCTTCACGACATGAGAAGCATCACCACAAACCAGACACTGGCCCAAAAACTTCCGACACTGGTCCTTAACGTGGCCAGGCTTGCCGCAGAAATGGCAAAACTTCAGAATAGGCCCTCCTGGCCTCTTAAACTGAGCGGACTGATTAGGCCTGAATCCAGGTCTAACCACAGCTCTCGCCTGCTCCACAGGCCTCTTCCCAGCACCAACAACAGACCCCCTCCTCTTGTTCACGAGCAGCTCCTGCCTCTTGGCTGCTACTAGAACCTTCTGATAAGACTCCCGGTCAGAAGAGGTCACAAAACTCTGGAGCTCCGAAGCAAGTCCCTGCAGGAACCTCTGAGCTCTCTCCTCAGCGTCCTGCACCATCTTTGGTGCAAACCGACTCAGCCTCATGAATTCTTGGTGATACATGTCCACCAACGAGCTCCCTTGCTTCAAATCGATAAAACGATGCAGCATCTCCTCCCTGGCAGCTTTCAGAAAGAACTCACCCTCAAATCTGGCCTTGAAGGTAGCCCAGACGATCGGCTCCACCAACATCTTCTCTTCCGCATCCCACCAATTCCGAGCATTATCCTTGAGTTGCCTCTTCGCCAAATCAACCCATCCAGCCGGGGTGATCTTGGCCATCTTCAGATTGTCCTCGATGTTCCGAATCCACTCATCGGCAGCCAGAGAACCCTCAGACCCATCAAAATACGCGGGACCCAGCTCCCGAAATTGCTTCGCTCCTGGCTCAGAGCGAGGGGCATCCGGAAGAGCCCGGGCAGCTCGAGCAAGTGGAGCATTCTGGACTTGCAAAAGCACGCCCTGCTGCACTTGCATCATATGGAGCATCATCCGCATCATCTCACCGCTGGTGGGTTCCCGCTCAGGCTCCTCATCATGAGGGATCGCACCACTACCCCCACCACGGGTGAAACGTCTTCCTGCCATCTAGTGACACAGAAAACGAATCAGATTAGACTCATAGCTTATGACTCGGACGTCGAACTTAATTTATTGGACATTCTAATATTATTATCGCTATTCCAAAAATCGCAGTTACAGAAGGACCTGCATGGGCCACCAACAAAACCTGTCACGACCCGCTTCCCTAAAATGGAGGCGAGACGTGAGAAGGTCCGCACGAGAGTGGAGCTGTGAAGCCCCAAACCCGATAAGCGTCAAAAATACATAAGCAGGTCCCTGTAACCACAACGGAATAACAATAATAACACAAGGAGAGACTGAAATAAAATCTCACATCTCATAAATTGTCCAACAAGAAAATAAGTCCAACATCCAGAAAAGCCACCAGGCTAAAGGAAAAGAGTCTAAGGCCCAGAACAAGGCCAACAAAAGCAACAACGACAAAACAAGGTATAGGTGCTACGCACCGATAACAAAACAACTGTCTAACAAAAGTAAAACACAACGAAGACACTAGGACTGGTCCCCAGTGTCCACGTACTCCCCGTCAAACACAAGCTCGGGCTCGGCGTCAGCAAACACCTCGTCCTCAACGAGGTACTCAGGCTCAGGATCTAACATGTGTCACCCAAAAGAGTAAAGGGGCACATGTCAGCAAGTCTAAAAGACTTGGGCAAGGAAACTGAAAGTAAGGCAACTAGCAACCTAGCAGTTTAGTATGCATGACATGGCAGTTATAACATGAGTGCACAATCAAGACATGGCAAGACAATTTGTACAAGAGAGCAATCATCGGGACAAGACAAGAGTAGCCAAGCTACTATCAATCTCAATCAATTCACTATTCACGTTGTTTGTAGATGTTTACGCCTTACAGCTGAATGGTTTCACATTCGCTGATTGGCCGCTTAACATCTACCCCAAAACCCAGAGTTTACGCCTTACCACTGCAGTTGCTGATCGGGCAGACTCCCAGTTGATTGGTCGCTTAACTCTTACCCCCAATACCCACACGTAATGGAGCCAGGGTCCCCGCACATGAGCTCAGCTAGTGAGCCTGGGGTTGCCCCGCACATGAGCTCGCATTCTTAAACATTTGGCGTAGGGGTGCACCTAGCCGGAAACAAGCAATTCGGGCATTGGCTATCAACCAACACATGGCCCGCTTCTGGAACACGAGCCAGGAACACAAGCATTCGTAGCAAAGCTACGCAATCACAGAAACACTTAAAGAATGCAATGACATGACAATTAATTTGCGTACCGTTAATGAAAAGTAAACATGACATGGTAATTGTGCAACATGCTAAATGTCGGAACTAGCTTCGTTGTCAAGCTAGTTCCCCAATTTGCGCCTAGGCGAGTATCATTTCGTCGCCTAGCCTCTTTTACGCATACAACAAGCAAATGGCCTAAAACATGGCCTAAACCCTAAGTGGCAAGTTTCACTTGCCTAGCACCGGGGATGACGACCACTTCGTCTCACGGATGCTAATCTACGGGGAAATCGCTGTTATGGGGGAAACAACATCAAACAACATGAAATTTATTAGGGTTTCATAAAAATATAAATCGGTTATGGAAACAACGGTAGATCGATTTCTTACCGAGAGGAGGCGGAAGAAACACTCCGGGGAACCCTAGGTTCAGATCTGGAAGCAAATGGAGAAGTTTGGGGAAACTAGGGTTTTTGGGGAATTTGGGGATTTTGATGGATTTGGTGAGATTTTGGGGAAGATGATAGGTAGATAGAGTGGATGGATGGTTTGGATGATGGATTTAAGGCTTGGAATGAAGGGATGAAGCTTGGAGGAAGATGGGGGCTCAAAGGGGAAGATTTTAGGGTTTTGGGTCGTGTTGAGGAAGAAGAAAACGATTGGGTTGGGTTTAAATAGGATGGGCTGGCGGCTGCCCAGAAATTAGGGTTTCAACACTGGTTAGTCGGTCAAAGAGCAACCACTGACCGACTAGTTTGGCAACTAGTCGGTCGGTCGACCAACGCAGACCGACTAAGTGCAAACAGTAACTCCTGAACGAAAATAGGATTTTAGAGTTAGTCGGTCCATGAACAAATACTGACCGACTAGTTTAGCATCTAGTCGGTCGATGAACGTTCTTAGACCGACTAAGAGTAAACAGTAACTCAACTAAAATTAAGATGATGTGTTAGTCGGTTAAAGAAGCATTGCCGATCGATTAGTTTGCAACCTAGTCGGTCAACCAACGTTCTTAGACCGACTAACGATAAACAGTAACTCCTGAATAATTTAGAAAGCCAACTAGTCGGTCCAAGAAGGATTGCCGACCGACTGGATCGTCATCTAGTCGGTCGGTGCCCCTTCTTATACCGGCTAATGAGCACGAAAAGTACCGATACGGAGCGCGGGGCCCCGGGATCGATTCCTAAAACTCCTAGGCTTGATCTAATAGTTAGATACGACCGTTATGAAGTCCGTCACGAATGACATACTTCGAAATCGACAATCCTAAGGAAGACACGAGATAATACGACGAATCGATCGAAAATGAAAGCTACGGAGACGAAAACCACACAAGAGGAGAAAATCCTCCAAAACATATATATATTATATTAAATCCAGATACATGAAAAGCAGTCGTTACATCCTCCCCAACTTAAGAAAAATTCCGTCCTCGGAATTTCCAAATACTCACGAGTCCAGAAACAAAAGTGGGAAACGCTCTCGCATCTCATCCTCATTCTCCCAAGTAGACTCTCCAGGTGAGCCGTGTCGCCACATCACCCTCACAAGATTGACAATCTTGTTCCGAAGCGATTTCTGACGCCTGTCCAGTATCTGCACTGGATGCTGGTCATACGTCATATCGGGGCGAACGGTAATCTCCGAAAAATCTACCGCATGAGACGGATCGCTAATGTATCGACGAAGCTGCGACACATGGAAAACATTGTGAACTCCTTACAAAGATGGCGGCAAGGCCAAGCGATAAGCTACCTCACCAACCCTCTCCAAAACGTCAAACGGTCCAATGTATCACGTGCTCAACTTCCCACGCTTCCCAAAACGAATCACACCACGATTCGGGGAAATCTTCAGAAACACATGGTCGCCTGGCTGAAACTCCAAAGGACGACGTTTAGCATCCGCCCAATGCTTAAAACGGTCCTGAGCAATTCTCAACCTCTCCCGAATATTCCTGACGATCTCCACGGCCTCCACGATCATCTCAGGTCCCAACAACTCCCGATCACCAACGTCATCCCAACTCAATGGCGATCGACATCTCCTCCCATAAAGAGCGGCGAAAGGCGCCATGCCAATACTCGCCTGGAAGCTGTTGTTGTAAGAGAACTCCACCAAATGTAGATGGTCCTCCCACGAACCCTTGAAATCCAACATGCATGCCCTCAGCATGTCTTCCAAAATCTGAATCGTCCTCTCGGACTGGCCATCCGTCTGCGGATGGTACGTCGTGCTGAAACTCAGACGCGTACCCAAGCTCTTCTGCAAACTCTGCCAGAACTGAGATGTGAACCTCGTGTCTCTGTCAGACACGATACTCACAGGGACTCCATGAAGTCGCACAACCTCCTGCACGATTCACGTTACATCACTATCCAAACTAGGAAAATGAAATAAAACGGAGAGTAAAAAAAGAATTTTACCTCCATATATCTCCTTGCTAGCGCCTCAGTGGACTGTCCCACTCGGAACGGAATAAAGTGCGCAGATTTGGTCAATCGATCTACGATCACCCAAATCGCATCATTCTGCTTCGGACTCCGAGGTAGTCCAGTCACGAAATCCATAGTGATGTGTTGCCATTTCCACTCCGGAATCGGAAGCGGTTGTAGCAACCCGGCCGTACGCTGATGCTCCGCCTTCACTTGCTGGCAAACCAAGCACTTGGCTACACTCCGAGCCACACTCCTCTTCATACCATGCCACCAATAATTCAGACGAAGATCCTGGTACATCTTGGTGCCACCAGGATGCACAGAATACGGCGAACTGTGTGCCTCCACCATCAGATCTTCTCTGATATCCCCAGCTGGCACACACAACCTGGCTCCAAACCTCAGCGAGCCATCCTCATGAATCAAAAAGTCAGTCCGCAGACCGGCTTCCACCTGCTCCCGAATCTTCACCAGCTTCGGATCCTCAGCTTGGCCAGCCTTAATCCGATCCACGATCGTCGACTGTACCTGCATGTACATCAACGACGAAGCCTCCCCAAGAAGAACAATCTCCACATCAGACCCACAAAAATCCTGCTGCAATCTCCACTGCGAGGTCAAAATCATCACCGCTGGAAGCCTACTCAAAGCATCCGGAACCACATTCACCTTGCCAGGGTGAAACTGCAAATCAATCTCATAATCCGCCATGAGCTCCAACCATCGACGCTGTCGCATGTTGAGCTCCTTCTGAGTGAAAATATACTTCAAGCTTTTGTGATCGGTGAAAATCTTCACTTTCTCACTCAGCAAGAAGTTCCTCCAAATCTTAAGAGCAAACACAACGGCAGCCAACTCCAAATCATGCGTCGGGTAATTCTTCTCATGAACCTTAAGCTGACGAGACGCATACGCCACAACGTGCCCGTGCTGATGCAACACACAACCGAGACCCTTGCCAGAAGCATCGCAAAAGATCTCAAATCCACCGCTGCGATCAGGCACAACAAGAATAGGGGCAGTCGTCAACCTCTCCTTCAGAACGTCAAAAGCACTCTCACAATCACCTGACCAAACAAAAGCAACATCCTTCCGCGTCAACCTGGTCATCGGCTCAGCAATACGGGAAAAGTCCTTAATGAATCGTCGATAATAACCAGCAAGTCCAAGGAAATTCCGAATCTCAGACGCAGACGACGGAACAGGCCACTCCCTGATGGCCCTAATCTTCTCGGGATCCACTGAAATACCATCTCCAGTCACCACATGCCCGAGAAAAGCAACTCTATCCAGCCAGAACTCGCACTTCGAAAACTTAGCATACAACCGATGCTTCCTCAAAATCTCCAACACCGTCCTTAAGTACGAGGCATGCTCTTCCTCCGACTTCGAATAGATCAGAATGTCGTCAATGAAGATAACGACAAACTTATCCAAAAATTCGTAGAAAATCAGGTTCATCAGATTCATGAAAACTGCGGGTGCGTTAGTTACACCGAAAGGCATAACCACAAACTCATAGTGTCCATACTTCGTCCTGAACGCTGTCTTCGGAACATCATCCTTCTTCACCTTCAACTGATGGTAACCACTCCTCAAATCCAATTTTGAAAACACCCTCGAACCCCCAAGCTGATCAAAAATATCATCGATGCGAGGCAACGGGTATTTATTCTTAATGGTCACCGCATTCAACTCCCGATAGTCCACGCACATGCGACGCGAACCATCCTTCTTCTTCACCAGCAACACCGGTGCTACCCACGGAGACACACTAGGATTAATATAACCCTTCTGCAAAAGCTCATCCAACTGCTTCCGTAACTCTTCCAATTCTGCAGGTGCCATACGATACGGCACCTTCGAAATCGACTGCGCACCTGGAACAAGATCGATAGAAAATTCCAAAGCCCGATCAGGCGGCAAACCAGACATCTCCTCGGGGAAGACGTCGCCAAAATCACGCACCACAGCTGGCCACTCCAGCTCCATCTGCATAGCCACAGCCTCCACCGGCCTGGCCCGAAATCTGACAGGACCAAGCGAACTGCTACCACGACTGAACTCAAACACTGGATGTCCGGGAATCTCGAACACCACCTTCTTTCTCCGACAGTCGATCGTAGCATAGAAGCTCGCAAGCCAGTCCATCCCAAGAACGGCATCATAGTTGATGATGTCGTGGACAATGAAATCAGCGAAAAGCTCATGTCCACAGACCACCAACGAGCAAGAATTGCAACCACGATGCACCGAGACCACACCATTCCCTGTAACGATATTCCAACTCTTGGGAAGAGGGGACGTCGACAAGGAATGCCTCTCCACGAAGCTCCGAGAAATAATGCACATCGATGCACCAGAGTCAAAGAGGACTCGTGCAGGAAATGTGCAAACCAAAACCACACCTAACAAGCAATTAACAATCAAACCCTAGTCTAGCAAACAACCATGTTCAAGCAAACAACATAATCTAACAATCAAAACCAGCTAGGAAAGTAACAGCTAGATTGAGGATTACCTGTGATAACCTCATCCACAGCCTCGCTCTCCGCAGCGGTCATCAGAAAAGCCTGCCTCCTCGGCGGAACAGCCTGCTGAAAAGCCTGCCTCTGCGGAACAAGAGCTGCTCCACGTCCAGCAGGAACAGACGCTCGCTGCTGCAACGGCTGTGCTGCAACAGGAGCCCTCCGCAGCTGATTCGCATGCCGATAATCCTTCACGACATGAGAAGCATCACCACAAACCAGACACTGGCCCAAAAACTTCCGACACTGGTCCTTAACGTGGCCAGGCTTGCCGCAGAAATGGCAAAACTTCAGAATAGGCCCTCCTGGCCTCTTAAACTGAGCGGACTGATTAGGCCTGAATCCAGGTCTAACCACAGCTCTCGCCTGCTCCACAGGCCTCTTCCCAGCACCAACAACAGACCCCCTCCTCTTGTTCACGAGCAGCTCCTGCCTCTTGGCTGCTACTAGAACCTTCTGATAAGACTCCCGGTCAGAAGAGGTCACAAAACTCTGGAGCTCCGAAGCAAGTCCCTGCAGGAACCTCTGAGCTCTCTCCTCAGCGTCCTGCACCATCTTTGGTGCAAACCGACTCAGCCTCATGAATTCTTGGTGATACATGTCCACCAACGAGCTCCCTTGCTTCAAATCGATAAAACGATGCAGCATCTCCTCCCTGGCAGCTTTCGGAAAGAACTCACCCTCAAATCTGGCCTTGAAGGTAGCCCAGACGATCGGCTCCACCAACATCTTCTCTTCCGCATCCCACCAATTCCGAGCATTATCCTTGAGTTGCCTCTTCGCCAAATCAACCCATCCAGCCGGGGTGATCTTGGCCATCTTCAGATTGTCCTCGATGTTCCGAATCCACTCATCGGCAGCCAGAGAACCCTCAGACCCATCAAAATACGCGGGACCCAGCTCCCGAAATTGCTTCGCTCCTGGCTCAGAGCGAGGGGCATCCGGAAGAGCCCGGGCAGCTCGAGCAAGTGGAGCATTCTGGACTTGCAAAAGCACGCCCTGCTGCACTTGCATCATATGGAGCATCATCCGCATCATCTCACCGCTGGTGGGTTCCCGCTCAGGCTCCTCATCATGAGGGATCGCACCACTACCCCCACCACGGGTGAAACGTCTTCCTGCCATCTAGTGACACAGAAAACGAATCAGATTAGACTCATAGCTTATGACTCGGACGTCGAACTTAATTTATTGGACATTCTAATATTATTATCGCTATTCCAAAAATCGCAGTTACAGAAGGACCTGCATGGGCCACCAACAAAACCTGTCACGACCCGCTTCCCTAAAATGGAGGCGAGACGTGAGAAGGTCCGCACGAGAGTGGAGCTGTGAAGCCCCAAACCCGATAAGCGTCAAAAATACATAAGCAGGTCCCTGTAACCACAACGGAATAACAATAATAACACAAGGAGAGACTGAAATAAAATCTCACATCTCATAAATTGTCCAACAAGAAAATAAGTCCAACATCCAGAAAAGCCACCAGGCTAAAGGAAAAGAGTCTAAGGCCCAGAACAAGGCCAACAAAAGCAACAACGACAAAACAAGGTATAGGTGCTACGCACCGATAACAAAACAACTGTCTAACAAAAGTAAAACACAACGAAGACACTAGGACTGGTCCCCAGTGTCCACGTACTCCCCGTCAAACACAAGCTCGGGCTCGGCGTCAGCAAACACCTCGTCCTCAACGAGGTACTCAGGCTCAGGATCTAACATGTGTCACCCAAAAGAGTAAAGGGGCACATGTCAGCAAGTCTAAAAGACTTGGGCAAGGAAACTGAAAGTAAGGCAACTAGCAACCTAGCAGTTTAGTATGCATGACATGGCAGTTATAACATGAGTGCACAATCAAGACATGGCAAGACAATTTGTACAAGAGAGCAATCATCGGGACAAGACAAGAGTAGCCAAGCTACTATCAATCTCAATCAATTCACTATTCACGTTGTTTGTAGATGTTTACGCCTTACAGCTGAATGGTTTCACATTCGCTGATTGGCCGCTTAACATCTACCCCAAAACCCAGAGTTTACGCCTTACCACTGCAGTTGCTGATCGGGCAGACTCCCAGTTGATTGGTCGCTTAACTCTTACCCCCAATACCCACACGTAATGGAGCCAGGGTCCCCGCACATGAGCTCAGCTAGTGAGCCTGGGGTTGCCCCGCACATGAGCTCGCATTCTTAAACATTTGGCGTAGGGGTGCACCTAGCCGGAAACAAGCAATTCGGGCATTGGCTATCAACCAACACATGGCCCGCTTCTGGAACACGAGCCAGGAACACAAGCATTCGTAGCAAAGCTACGCAATCACAGAAACACTTAAAGAATGCAATGACATGACAATTAATTTGCGTACCGTAAATGAAAAGTAAACATGACATGGTAATTGTGCAACATGCTAAATGTCGGAACTAGCTTCGTTGTCAAGCTAGTTCCCCAATTTGCGCCTAGGCGAGTATCATTTCGTCGCCTAGCCTCTTTTACGCCTACAACAAGCAAATGGCCTAAAACATGGCCTAAACCCTAAGTGGCAAGTTTCACTTGCCTAGCACCGGGGATGACGACCACTTCGTCTCACGGATGCTAATCTACGGGGAAATCGCTGTTATGGGGGAAACAACATCAAACAACATGAAATTTATTAGGGTTTCATAAAAATATAAATCGGTTATGGAAACAACGGTAGATCGATTTCTTACCGAGAGGAGGCGGAAGAAACACTCCGGGGAACCCTAGGTTCAGATCTGGAAGCAAATGGAGAAGTTTGGGGAAACTAGGGTTTTTGGGGAATTTGGGGATTTTGATGGATTTGGTGAGATTTTGGGGAAGATGAGAGATAGATAGAGTGGATGGATGGTTTGGATGATGGATTTAAGGCTTGGAATGAAGGGATGAAGCTTGGAAGAAGATGGGGGCTCAAAGGGGAAGATTTTAGGGTTTTGGGTCGTGTTGAGGAAGAAGAAAACGATTGGGTTGGGTTTAAATAGGATGGGCTGGCGGCTGCCCAGAAATTAGGGTTTCAACACTGGTTAGTCGGTCAAAGAGCAACCACTGACCGACTAGTTTGGCAACTAGTCGGTCGGTCGACCAACGCAGACCGACTAAGTGCAAACAGTAACTCCTGAACGAAAATAGGATTTTAGAGTTAGTCGGTCCATGAACAAATACTGACCGACTAGTTTAGCATCTAGTCGGTCGATGAACGTTCTTAGACCGACTAAGAGTAAACAGTAACTCAACTAAAATTAAGATGATGTGTTAGTCGGTTAAAGAAGCATTGCCGACCGACTAGTTTGCAACCTAGTCGGTCAACCAACGTTCTTAGACCGACTAACGATAAACAGTAACTCCTGAATAATTTAGAAAGCCAACTAGTCGGTCCAAGAAGGATTGCCGACCGACTGGATCGTCATCTAGTCGGTCAGTGCCCCTTCTTATACCGGCTAATGAGCACGAAAAGTACCGATACGGAGCGCGGGGCCCCGGGATCGATTCCTAAGACTCCTAGGCTTGATCTAATAGTTAGATACGACCGTTATGAAGTCCGTCACGAATGACATACTTCGAAATCGACAATCCTAAGGAAGACACGAGATAATACGACGAATCGATCGAAAATGAAAGCTACGGAGACGAAAACCACACAAGAGGAGAAAATCCTCCAAAACATATATATATTATATTAAATCCAGATACATGAAAAGCAGTCGTTACAAAGGAGAAAGGCCAGAAATTTGTTGCCTGAAGGTGTTCTTATCATATTCATCAAGGTAGGGAGTGTTGTGTGTGTATGAGTCAGGATCCATAGCCTAGGGCCATTTGAATAGGGGGTTCAAGGAGTGTGTGGACATGTCGTAGTCCTTGTTCAGTAATCGGAACGAGAACCCCGACGGTTGGTTCTTAAAAGAGGATAGAAACTCTAAAGTGAGTTTCTTGTAAGTTCTGTCCTCGTACTCTAAAAATTCCTCCCAACCAATGTTACAGAAGAGGAGTGTGCTGACACCATTAAGAAGACTAAGAGAATCCAGAGCAGTTACGCACGGGAACTTTGTGGATACGATGGTTCGATGGGAGAGGGATGTGAAAGTATCGTGTTGACGTTTGTCAACGATTATGATCCTTAGAATGTCTATCTGTGGGGGAGCTACAGGTGCATCACCCCTAGCAGCTATATCTTGGGCATCAGCGAGAGTGAGATTTCGCTTACGCTTAGCTCTACCCCGGGATGGCCCGGCAGTGGTGCACTTCTTCCACTCTCTTGGAGGCATAGTATGGGAAGTGATTTGAGCGTGAATGAAGTGTGGGTGTGATGAAGAGTGTGTGAAGTGTACACCAACGTAAATTTTCACGAATTATAGAGCAATTAAAATAACGAGATAGGGAATGAGTGTACCAAGTGTTCGAAGCTCCTTGCTGAAATTGCCACACACCAAGCCTCAATAGAAGTCCCCCAAGCTACTCTCGAGCTCCAGATGTTGGTCCCAAACCCTCATGTCATTTGGAACCGACAGAAACCCCCTCATGCAACAGTTTCTAGGGTTTTACGTGCCGCTCATTTTGATTGGAGATGATGGTGGAGGGTAAGTTTGAGAGCGGAAGGGGCAGTAGGAGGTGATTTGTGAGAGGGAGAGAGCCTTTGGGTTGATCGGAGATGAGGAGGAAGGAGATTAAAGGAAAGGGAAGTCGAAACGGTTTGGGGAAATTAAGAGTGAAGCAGTCGGTTTAGGGGTTGGGGCCTTATGTAGGGCAGCGACGCGACCGTGCAAAACGGTCGCATCATTTGAGAAGCGGTCATTTGGTTCGAGGAGGCCAAAATCAAGGGTTTAGAATTCGACATGGTCCATTCGATGTGGTTGCGTCGATGGCATAATCGACCACGTCGATGGCATAATCGACCACGTCGTGTTGAAATTTTTGTGCCCAAAAAGTTGGACCGACGCAGTCCTTTGGAATTAGCTCAAACGGCCGCATCGTTTCGACAGTGGAAGTGATTTTTGGCCTCAAAAAGAAAGTGTCTAGGGGTCAAACGGCCGTGTCATTTTAGTTAAACGGCCGCGTCGAACTGAAGGAATTTGGCTTTGGATTTTAGATGATGACGCGGTCGTTTCGTTTAGAACCAAATGGCCGCATAAAAGAGAAGAAATGTGCATGAAAATTGGCCTTGTAACGGGGTCTGACGCAGTCATTTGGGCAAAATTAAACAGCCGTGTCGGTTTATCAGTGGAAATGATTTTTGAAGAATTTTGACAGTAAGGTCATATGGGTCAAATGGTCGCGTAGTTTTGGCGACGTGGTCACGTCGAATAGGATGTTTTGAGTTCAAAAATTTCTCCAAGTTGCATCCAGCAACGCGGTCGTGTGTGTCTGTGCGACGCGACCATGTCGAATCCTCTTTCAACTCATCTTCAGCTCCTCTTCAATTCTTTTCCATGCGGTCGCTTGGAGTATCCCACATGACCGTTTAAAACTGATTTTCCAGCTCTCCTTCAGCTTCTTCCTGCATTGAAATTTCAAAGTTGATTTTAGGTTTTTGTGGTTTTATTCAAAACAAAATTTGAGCTATTCTTAACTAGAATAAAGATTGAAATTGAAAAATGAAAGACAATATGAAAACTTGGGTTGCCTCCCAAGAAGTGCTCGTTTAAAGTCCTGAGCTCGACTGCGGGTTGCCTCCCAAGAAGTGCTCGTTTAAAGTCCTGAGCTCGACTGCCTTTGTAGATGTGATAACGGTGGCTTTAGGGTGGAGAGCTCTAGAATCTCGGCATCTCCATGCTTCTTCTCATTTTTCTTTAGCACTAACTTGCAAAGTTCTCCTATATTTAGATCATCGACATCGGGGGGGCGGTGATCGTGGTGATTCTTCTTCAAATCCTTCTCTCGTAGCTTCCTTCGATGCCCTTGCTATGGCCAAATCTTTCAGCTACTCATCTTGATTCAGATTTTTGTCTGGAGGTTCCTTCGTGGCGCTTAAAACATATCTCTCAACATGGTCTCCTCAACTACCTTTTCGAGGACGTCAACTTGTTGTCGGTGGTCATCCTACATGAATTTCTTCATTTATCTTCTGAGATCAAACTCCACCTTCTCCTTTCCCACATTGAGGGAGAGTTTCCCTCCCTTTAATCAATCAATACCCCCGTGGTGGCCAAGAAAGGATGGCCTAGTATTATAGGAATGCGGGTGTTCTCGGCATATCCATAATTACGTAGTCGCATGGGACCAAGATCTTTTCCATTTGTACCGGTACATCTTCGATTATGCCCAAATGATATTTGATTAACCTATCAACCAGCTGAATGGACAGTTCGTTGGTTGTAGCTCCCACATCTTAAGCTTCTCACTAATCGATAGAGGCATCAAGCTAATGCTTTCCCCTAAATCACAGAGTGCGCTCTTGATTTCTAAATTACCGACAGAACACTGGATGGAGAAGCTCCTCGGGTTCTCAAGTTTTTCAACCACTTTTCTCTGAAGAATTGCACTACACTCTGCTGAGAGTACAATCTTCTCCTGCCTACCTCTCTTCGTAATGATTTCCTTTAAAAATTTGGCTAAGTTCGGGATCTCAGATATGGCATCCAGAAAAGGTATAGTGATGTTTAACTACGTCAAGAGCTCGAAAAACCTTCCATATTTCTCATCTAATCTTTCTTTTGCTAGCTTTGATGCAAAGGGGGCCTTTGGGGACGTATGTTCTTGGAGGCTCCTCTTCAGGTTCTCCTCCTTTTCTCTCAACAATTTCTTCCCTAGGTGGGTCAGACGATGTAGGCACTACCCTCTTGTTCTGCTTCAGAATCCACATTTCCTTGGGTCTCCTTCTCAACAGCAACATCGCACAATGGGCATGGCAGGGCCTTCTGTTTGCCTCCCACTCCTGATAGTAACAGAATTCACGTGTCCAAGTGGATTTGGCTCAGGCTGCCTAGGTAATTGCCCTTGAGGCCTTGCTATCTTGATAGATGTGTTGCCATTTATGCCATCTGATTTTCTATCGCCTTCTGACCTATGGCAAACTGTTGTGTGGTGGTCATCAGCTGTTGTGTGATGGTCATCAGCTGCTGGATAGACGACTGGAAATGTTTGTTCTTCTGCCCCTGCGTAAGAATGTGGTTTTCAATTAGTATTTCCAAGTTGGATTTGGAACTAGAGTGTGCATGAGTAGGAAGCCTTTGGTTAAAATTTTGAAATGGCCCTTGAGGAGGAGGTGCTTGGAATTGTTAAGGGTGTTGTGGGTATGGAGGTTGAGCTTACAATCTCGAACTCCTATATGAAAAATTGGGATGGTTCTTCCATCCTTGTTAAACGTGTTGGAGTATGGGTTGTTGGGCGGCCTTTGGTTATTCCCGTATAATGCATTCGCCTGCTCTATTGTCATGCCCAGTGGCATCGCCATTGATGTTTGGCATTCATTCCCCGGGTGTCTATGTACACCACAAACCTCACAAAGAGCCGCCGTAGGCAAATTAGAAGTACCAATTCCAATCATAGACAGTTATTTAACTAGTGCATCAAATTTTGCTGAAAGCATAGAGACTTCATTAATTTCATTTTACCACCTTTCTTGGAGGTGGTTCTCTCGATACCCCACAAATGGTTGTTCGGAGGTTTTGCTCATAATTACCCAACTAGCAGTGGCATCAATCGTCATCTTTACTTCACGATCTAGCCTATTGTAAAATGGTTGTATAAGGAGCCAATCTGGGACTTCGTGATGTGGACAGCTCCGTTGGAGATCCTTGAATCTCTCACACGCCTCGTATAGAGATTCTTGGTCCAATTGGGAGAAAGAAATGATCTCGTTGCGCATCTTGATAGTTTTCTCTGGAGGGAAAAATTTTGTTAGAAAAGCGCATGATAAGCTATCCCATGTAGAGAAAGTATTATGATCATGGCTTCGAAGCCCATCCTTAGCATTGTCTCTGAGCGAACACGTTCAAATGCTCGAGGAACATGTTCAAATGCTTCGAACACCATTCATCTTAAGTTTATCAATCTTCTCGAGGAACACGTTCAAATGCTCATTCGGATTCTCCATGGGCGATCCACCGAATTGGTCTTGTTGGATGAAGCTTATCAAGGATGGCTTCAACTCAAAATTGTTTGGCTCGACCGGCGGTCTCAATATTCTTGATGTAGGCCCATTAAAGGGCATATAGAAATCCATTAGAGACTTCGCTGGAGGTGGATCATTGTCGGGTGGATTGTGTATCTCCGCCAGTGATTCTAGTGCAAGTTTCTTCTTTCTTTCGGTGTTGCGCCGACGTGCGGTGCCTCAATCTTGGGGTTTAGCAGAATTAAATCCTCGATACCCTGCGATCTCCTGTGCATACACAAAGGGCTATACCAAAGAAAACGTCAGTAGCACTGAAAATCAATAGTAAAATAAAATAAAACAAAACAAAACAAAAAGAAATGTGTAGTCTATCAACAAAGATTAAAATCAATATCAAGCCATGCCTCCCCGGTAACGGCGCCAGATACTTGTTCATCTCAAAAATGTATGTGTAACCATAAGCGCATGGTGTTGTGTGGCGCAAACGGGTCGATCTCAGGGAGGCGTTCGTTGAGTATTGATTTCTTTCTATGTTTGAGAGCTACGCTATCGATAGGGTATTAAGGTGAATATAACGAGAAAATATCAAGGGATAAAATCTCCAAAGCTAGGGTATTTCCGCCATCGAATTAGGGTTAAGATTGAATTAAGATTAACCAATTGGTGGATTCTTAGGACTCAGGAGAGGTCGTATAACCTAAGGGCGGTCTCCTATCACACATTCCCATGATGCATTATAGGATAGTCTCTTATGTTATCCCTACCTCATGCTCTCGCGATGCTATGATAGGACTACCTAACCTATATCGATGTCGACTCTCGTCAATGCATCGATATACGTCAGGTGCATTACGTCCGACAAATTTCCTTGACCTTCCTCCACGCCACTCTAGTGGATTAGGATTTGGATATATGTTAAGAGAACTCTAATCGGTGCCCGACTCTCGTCGACCACACCGATAGTATGGGTCAATATATGGATTGAAAACCTAGATTAGTCGCAACTCTCTCTGGTGGCTAATCTAATTAACCACAAGGGAGGAGCCCAATATTTTCGAGAATTAACATCCTAACATGCCCCAAATCACCAGTTAGCCAACAATTGCTCAAATATTCATTCAATCCATAGCCCCTTATTCAATGGGGTTAAACCCATTGTCCTAGATGATAAACTACTCATTATCCATTATCAAGAACTCAATCAAACACATGGATTCAATAACCATTGCAATAGATTCAATAAGGAAATTCGAATTCAAGCAATCCACAATAATAGGGATTAAAAGAATCAGATTCTATTATCAAGGATTAAGCTAACAACAGAATTTAATTAAAAGAACAATCAAAAGCTATATTAGTATTGAAGGGATTACACCTGAAAACTTTGCAAAAGATCTGAAAAGGGCAGAATAAAAGATCCCTTAATGCAGCAGGGAAGAAAGGCTTATATACTCCTTCCAAAAAGACCCAAAACCCACTAATAACTAACTCTGATGGCGCTCAGATTAGCCCTAGGAGCCAATTCGACACGACCGCGTCGAAAACGACATGGTCGCGTCGTTCACTTGGGTAACATTGGCCTCGAAAAGTAGCAACAACGCGACCACATGGTTGGGGAACGTGGCCGCGTCGATTGTGGCATTGATCTTTGTTTGGTCTTCGAAACGGTCACGTAAAGAAACCGTTGGGCTTTCCTGCTCTTGGAATTACGCGGTCGCGTCGAATCAATCCAAACAACCGCGTCAAATGCAGTTTCTTCTCTTCTATTCAGCAGCGACACGGCCGTTTAGAATGCTTCCATGCGGCCATGTAGAATTGGAATCTTGAGCTTATTGGGTGTCCTGGTGACGTGGCCGCGTCGAATTCGACAAGGTCGCGTGTATCGCTTTGTCTTCTTCTCCCCTCTTGCACACTTTGATCTCCCGTCTTCGCTCCTCGTGTTTTTCACACTCTATGGTCCAAATTTGATGCATGTTTCCTGAAAAGCACAAAATGGACCATGAAAGTAAAAAAGGAAACAAAAACCGGGAAAAACGGGATGGAACAATGAATAAAAAAGGTGTAGAATGTTTATGAAAAGGGGTAAAAACTATATACAAAAATCACTCATCACTGCCAGATTTAGATACCCTGGATATAACTGCAATTTAAACCTAATTACATTAGGAATTTGGAGAACTGATCTGAACAAAAGTTGTCAGGAATTCATCCAAATTTCCAGATTGTATTTTTATGTGAATTTATGTTGTTTAGAATAAAAGTTACATGTTTTTTCTAACAGCCAAATGTGCAGTGTAATTCCAGCAACAACACCAACAACTTGTAAATTTGGGGTCTTTACTATGAATTCCCCTTGATTTTTAAGAAAGCTAGCATTGTTAATATAGTAGCATGTTGCCATGAAGGAAAGATAATATCTTTACATGGATTCATAATAAAAGGAGCTACCTTTAAATCATAACATGCATGTATGCAACAAAAATGAAAGCTTTCACTTCTAAACATTATACTAAGTGGAGTTGGTTTCCTACCTCAAAGCTAGTTGCTTTCCCCTCTACAAACTCCATCTTGGCTCCATCTCCTCTTCCGCCAAGCTCCATCACCCAAAAGTCCTCAACTTGCTCAAGGAACTCCTCTTCCAAGCTCCCAACAACTCTACATGTTTTAAACTTGCACAATGGTGTTTAAAGGAGGGGAAAGAGAGGATTTTTCTTGAAAAAACATAGGAGAAGTAGGGCATGGAGAGGGGGAAACGAAAATGGAAAGAGAAGAGCAAGATTGAAGAGTTTTGATAAAGGAGAAGAGAGAAGGAAATGAAGACAAATGAATTAAAGAGTGAATCTCTTTAGAATAATCCTCTCTCTTCTCTTCTCTTCTTTTATTTTCTTTTCTCTTAAGAATCCAAGTTGCAAAAGTCAACATGTTTTATACACACACTCCTACTTACATATCTAATTACTAATGTGCCATTATTATATACACTCATCTTACCTTATTTACAACAAAGTCACTAACCCCATCCCTTTTCACGCTTAACCACTACACCCACACATGCACCACTACGCTCACACATGCATACATGCACATCCATGCATCACACATCCATGCATCACCTCGCCATCCATACATGTACACTAAACACATCCAATATTAGTTAACACTACACTCACACAAATCACTACATCCAATACATTCAATACACATATTGCTACATACATTACTACTAGTATACACATTATGCTATAAAGGATAACACACATGCATTCACTACGCTCCAACCATGTCACACAATACTACACACAAATATGTCATACAATCCACTACATAAATATATCTTCACAGGAAGAACATCCATACACTCCTATATACTGGAGGCACATACAAGTACACACCAATACAAGTAACACACATAGATGCACCACATATATACAAGCTTATACACATCTCCTAACATATCTCACTTAGGGGCATTATAGTACCTTGCAATTTTAGCTTGAGAAGATGAATTAACTAATTTGCTCAGATGTTTACTCTTTATATGCTTCCAATATGTTCCATAACCTCCGGATGTACTCCAAGAATATTCAACATTACAATAATTACATTTTACTGTTAATTTTCCATTGGGCGCCTTAACTTTCTTCATATGGACTTTGAACAAATCCGATGAGTTGCACCTGCTATGTTGTATGCCAACATCAGTTTCTGCATCACGATTTTATACATCTGTGGGAATTTCAGATGAAGAAAATTGAACATTCGCATTAGGAAATTGAGATGATCTATCGATATGGATTGCAGGATTGGAAAAGCCTTTGGAAATTGATAAAATGGAATCATTGGGAAAATCTTGATATTGATGAAGATCAAATTGATTATAATCATCATCAAAAAAAATTTCCCTTTATTTGCTCTTAAGGAACCACTTGCCATTGAGGAAAAATGAGAGAAAAAATTAGAGTATAAAAAAATCAAAGAAATTACATAAAACTGATAAAAATTAGTATAATAGAATAATTGAAGATTGAGAGTTGAGAGAAGATGGTGTGAAGAGTTTGGAAGAGCGGAGGGGTATTTACATGGATCTTTGGGGGTGGTGGGTGCAGAAAACAATTTCTTTTGGGGGGAGGAAGAGTGAAAAAAGGGAGTAAGAGCCCCTTTTTCGAAAAATTGAAGGAACAACGGCTAGTAGAGCAGCTAGCCATTGGCCCTTGATTCTCGACGGGCAGGCCAAGGAAACCGAATCAATTCGGTTCGGTTCTCCGGTTCCGAAACCAAGGAACTGACGAACCGGAACCAGTTTCGGTTCAATTCTGTAGAATTGCAAACTGGAACCGAACCGGCTTAGCACGGTTTCGGTTCCAATTCGTGGAGCCGACCGACCAGTTCCAGTTTGGTTTCGTTTCAAAACATTCGGCTCCACGGTTCGAACCGAACTATGATTGGGTCTAAACGGGTGTTACTATGGACACCCAGTTGCACTCCATGTCGTCATATCCAAGAGATTCTCAAACATGTCCTTTTTATCAAACTGAGTAACAAAAAATTATTGTTTCTTAATGCCACCTTCTTAGAATGAATCTCTTGACGAAGAGATAAACTACATAAGATCAAGAAACAAAACATGGCACACATTTATGCTTAACGAACTCTCAGCCACTTACGGCAAAATGCTTCTCCTGTACGTACTGCTGCACTTGCTGCCCTAGGGAAAGGGATCCAACATATTGAATCTAGAGAAAGGGATAACTAAGGATAGAACATGCCTAAGGGGACGCCAACATTACCCAAAACGTTCAGAGTTGATGGAACGAGTCCGCTCTTCTCTGCTATATTGAAGATAAATCACTGGGGAATGGATACACTTCAAGAAACCCACCTCAATTGTAACCCCTTTCTTTAAAAACTCTCTCTACGTTTAAGGAAGTCTCTTGAAATGTATCCTTCGGGATCTAATGAAGATGTATTTTATTAAAACCCGTAGCCGCTTGGTGCTTGTACACCATGACAAAGATGTAGGACTTGTAGCATTACCCTCACATGATAAACATACTCCTGATTGAAATTTAGCAGCGCAGCTTGCATTGTGATATCCAGGTTTGCTCAATAACCAAGCAGGAGGCTAGGATAACAGAGAGAATTTTGAGGCCAATTGATACAGCATCCAACATTCAAAATCCAACCACAACAGAGAAATTTCATTCCCTCATAATATACATTCAAGGTCCAAAACTGAAAATCTTTGATACATGCCCTAATCTTATCGTTTCAACTTCAACACGATAGCAAGAAACAATCTTAGCACATGAATATCGTGACCCCCATCAACAAGACCAAATATGAGTATAGATTAATGACATCTGGAATTTTCTGCCGCTTATAGTTGAAGGTGGACAACATGAAGCAAAGTTATATAATATAAATGGATGAATCGAATAGGCTCACAAATATAATTCTAGTGTGATCTGCAGTAATTCAATGGACATAACAGATTGAAGTCCCTACAACAATAATGGAAATGCAGGGGCAAATTGGAGCACGATCACTTTTACACTTTAAGTGCAAAGAATGATCACTTTGTGTATAGGACGTCCTCCCAAGGGTGGCGGTAGAGCGGTTGTTTCAACCTATTTTGGTCAAAAGTGTGCCTGAAAACCAAAAAAAAAAAAGAAACGAATCAGGAAGAATATCTATACAAGATGAGAGTGGATGTAATCAGATGGTATACCGCAAAGCTGCATCAGGGGAAAAAACTCATGTTAACATCAAAGTGTGAAAGCACATAGAGATGTGTCAATGACAAAGTAGTCATTCTTTCTTCTAGGTTTTCGACGGTGATCATATGCTAAACGAAATTATGGGGAGGTAGCTTAAATAAATAAAAACCACCAAAATCTACTATAGATTCAAGCAGGGTTATTCCTTGACAGTATTGCAATGGTAGTTTTTCACCTAGCCAGAATATTTACCTTCATTAAAGGCATGAATGTTATGTGGTACATACAAACCACAGGGGATCACGAGCTATTCTTTGACATAAATCTGATGCCAAATTGCAATGTGGTTGTATCTTGCATCTAGTTGATCACTAGATTGCAACCAATTGGATAGCAGGGGCTTACTGGGCTTGCACCTAGTGGCCTAGATTATCTATTGATGTGGGCCCATAGTGGCAGATTGTGCAAAGACCTCCTGTGACGCACCGCCCATTATTTGCAAATGGCAAGAGCTTGCTAGGCTTTAGGTTTCTTTATTTTTACTTTTATTTGGTCATTTTAATAGGCGTAAGCAATGCTCAAATGAACATAAGATTGTAAGCTTTGATGAATAAACGACTTGTCCCTGTATTTCTCAATGACATAGTGAGAGCTCAAGTATTTTGTCCATAAACTAGTATCTGAACCATATCTAAACTAAAACCTTAAGCCAATCTATGGAGGCCTAACTACAAATTTACAGACATCACCTTTCTTTTATTTTATCCAATGTAGGAATAATATTCTTAACATATTCCCTCAAACTCAAGGTGGATTCACATTTGCATTTGGAAGCCTGATTAGAAAAGAACCAGCCAGATCGGCGAAGAACATGTACCTTGATACACTGTTAGAATTAGAAATAGTAACGGAAACCCCATAATTATTTTGTATTAGTGAAGCCATAATCGTTAGTTGAGATCATATCTAATCCAAAATTTAAAGCTAATAAATAGAGGCCTGACTACTAATTTATAGACATCGTCATTTTCTATTTTATCCAATGTGAGACTATTACTCATAGCAAGGACCAAGTTAATGGACGATAGAATTGTGCCCCTCCCCCGAGATTTTTTTTCCTTTTGTTTTGGGGGGTGGGTGGGTGGGGGTGGTTGGTTGTGGTTGGAGCGGGGTGGGGATTGTGGTACATTGGTGGCATACTGGCCAAATTGCGATATTAAAATTCACTTTAAAACCAGACACGGAACAATAGTTGGATTGTAAGAATAAAATAAACCACTGCATTATGTATCAATACTCACCCGATAAGACCAATTGATCGTGCAAGGACAAAGAGCCCATTTAGATATCCTATGCCCACTATCTCATCAATCTCTTGATTGCTGAACATTCCACTGCCAGAAAGGAGGTCCAGAAAGAGAGATCCAATTGCTCCATCAACATTCAGAACCAAGTTATTTGCTTTTGACAGTGTATAGGTCTCAACTTGAACAGCATATTCCATGTACTTCACAGACGGAAAATGAGTGTGCGCGTATTTTTGCAGCAGCTGCACTCTCTTGTCTCTGTTATCTCTACTCTTGATCCTGTCAGTTTAGTAGATTCAATTATTTGGTATTAATTTACTTCAGCAAAGGAGGGGAAGTACTATATTTTAGAAGGGGAGGGTGTAGAAGCATAAAAGAGGAAAAGTGTAAACAAAGACTGGCAACTTTAAAGGAATGCGGTATTTAAATCTCTACTTTGTAGCATGAAACATGCACCTAATACACATGCACCAGAACCAGAATATTATCAAAATACGTGTGAATGAGTGTAAAGCATTCCAGCTTATACCAAGGGTTGTAACTTAGTTAAGTTTAAAAAATATTTCTAGCTAATCTGTCTCTCTGAACAACCCCAAATTTCCAACCCAGCTTATATCCATGGTTAGGAAATTTGCAACCCAGCTTTCATGCCATTCATGTAGAGTTTAGGTTCAGTGGAGTAAAGAACTGTACCCTAAAGCACGAAATTGCCAAACTCAAATATGCATGACCACATATGAAATCAGGTTACTATTTTGGCCCACACGCAACTTGTGTAGTTACCATCCACATCCGATCAGATAGGCGGGCTGGACCAGTTGACCTTAACAAGCCAGAGAGCATTGTTGCACTACCCATAAATGCAAAAAAATCCAAGAGCAGGTTCTGCCACGAAATTACATCTATAATTAATGCAGATATTGATAGATTTAGAAAAGATGTTAGGGTATCATAAACTCAATGCACTAGCAATTTGTTACATAACAGCTACATATTGTGAGAAAATCTGTTCATACAGTAACTTCTTAAAAGTTGATTCACAATGTCTAATAGATACACCCAAGATTGTTTAATGAACTGATTGGCCATTGACAAAGCCCCACCAGGTTAAACATTGATTATCCACGACAATAGTCACAAACCACTCTACAAAATGATTATAGTCTAGACTCTAGACTTCTGAAGTTATGGGCATAGTTTTGATAATAATGTAGGTCCTAGCATCGTATCTTTATTGTTCAAATGCAAAGCTGGGCAGCTTCAATTTAACAATTTGGTTATGTCACGAACAAGCTAACCCTTTTTTACATTTTAGGAAATGACAAAATTGCATGCCTTTAATGAGTCTCAAATAAGAAGCTTAGTTATACATATTCACTGCTTTAAATGCAAAGGCATGTCGTTAAAATTTGCATGTGTTTAATCAGTTTCGAATAACAAAATTGCATTAACATACAACTTGCACATATCATATGCTTTTTAGGGCACGTATTTCTACAAGTACCCAGAGATATATGCTGTATAGCTTCAAATAATATTAACAAATCACTTTGTATGCTTTAAGAAATAAATGGTTAGACAGTTGAAATTTTTACTTTCCGTGCTATATGTTCTGCATAAAAAGATGGCATGGCTTTCTTACTTTTGACAAATTTAATAATCAACACAAATCAGGATGTAATTCCAAATATAGCTTGATAACCTTCAGAGCATAGCATGGTTTTTTATGGAAAAAATGATGCCTTTTGCTTTGCCACTTACTGCTGCTGCTTCCCATATCCTTGTTCTTTATTGATGCTAAAAAGCAATTAAACACAAGTATACAGCTTGGTTCCCTTTTCTGCAACAAGTCAGCTGTTGGCCTCCACAAGCATGAAGTCATGTTCATATTTAGCATTTTTTTCCCTTGTATTATTATTATATCATTACCATTTCCTCATCTATTTTTGACAGATAATTAGTTGAGTGCAGCAATGTTAGATTCTGGTCTGGAACAAATGGATTTGCCGGTGGAGTTCAACATGTGAAAAGATACATGCTTCTAAAGATGTCATGTGAAAAGATCCACAAATGCAGAAGTCTAGGAATGGCTCTTTATTAGTCTAGGGTCAAAGCTGCTCAGTCCCATTGAGGATTGACGTGAAAACATTGCATATGACTGAAAAAAAAAATCAAATCACACTGATTCACCAAGAACAAGGGAAGTAGTAACAGAGTAGAACATTTTTTCTGACCCGAGCATTAAAGTTAAGCAAATGATGGGAAAATTTTAGTGGTGCCAGCTGCTTACCATGTCCTTAAATAAAAGCATAACAATATGGCCAAGTGCGTCCGCATTTACTTAACATACGAGGAATATAATTGCAAATAAGATAAAGATGGAATATCAAACATTGAGGGTTCAACTTTTCTGCCATGTAAATAGTAGAAAATGTCTACCTGTGGCCAATACCAGGGACACGAATGCCTTTCTTTTTCATACTTTCAACGAACTCATAAGGAGTGAGGCCCTACAAGAAATTCACGATATACATGTTATTATGCCCCTTAATTAGTAGCAACAAGCTAGCTGCTTGTAGCAATGAGAATGAAAATCTATTAGTACTTGATGCCAAACCAACTCACCCTGTCATGAGCATCCTTGAAGTATCTAGCGGCATCATCAATTGCACCACCAAATCGAGGACCAATTGTAAGAAGTCCTGTTTTATAAATTCAATCCCTTCAGCATTCCTGTGTATCCATGTATATCTAAGTAAAAAAGAAAAACCAGACTCTGTGCATGGTTCACTGGTAGAACTATACCGGAGACAAGGCTGGAAACTAAATCCTTCCCTGCCCTTGCTGTCACAATAGTGTTATGAGCACCAGACACACATGGCCCATGGTCAGCACACAACATGATGCAAATCTGAAAATTGTTGACTGATAATGAGCTAGAGGCAACATTATGTTCAAGATCTCAAGCCTAGTCTAATTAAATCAATCACTTATGAGGGAAAACTATGCAAGGTTAAAATAGCATAAGAATGTTTGTCATCTTCAAGCGGCTTATAAAGTACAAGAGAATAACAAGTATACCATGAATGCACATTACCCACCTCAATGAATTGTGTACAGTAACGGGGAAGACTACGCTTAAACCACAAAAGAGATATAACATCGCCAACACCATAACCTTGTTCAACAATGGTTGACATTGGCACACCAGCATAACAGGGTTCTTCACCTGTATATAAAAACAAAACCAAGTGAATAAATCTAGAAAAAAATAATTATGCATGCATGTAACTTGCAACATAGAGCACAGCAGAGAGCCATTAATCAAACCTCTATCATCAGATATTGTGGAGATGATATGTGTGGGGGCACGGACTTTTCCACTTTTGATTGCAATGCTAAGATCCTCAGGGATTTGAGGGGGTGTAACATCAGGTACACAAGTAATCTTCCCTTCTTCAACCTAAATAGTACACAATATGGTTACATGAATTGAAAAAGGTTAGTGTTTAAGCTTATGCCACATGATTCATTAAAACAAACATTAAATCAAAAAAGAACATACAAGTTTATCAAATGTCTCTTTAATTGCACTTTCTAGTGCTTCATAAGAGGTTGGAACAACTGCACCTGCTTCCCTTAGAGCCTGGTTTTTTGCTTGAGCAGATTCCAACTCGCCACCACTTTTAGCGCCCTGGTTTAAGCAAAAGATAAACATGATAATCTCAAGACTGTAATGATGGTTATTAAGACTAACAAATAGTAAAAGGAAGTAAGGCAACACGATGTGCAAGAACTCACAGCATGACCAAACTGCACTTCTGACTTAAAGAGACGTGCACATGTCCCACTAACCCAGGCAACAACTGGTTTATGAACCTTTCCTTCTTTCAGGGCATCCACAAGAGAGTATTCATCGCGTCCGCCAAGTTCCCCAAGCACCACCATCATTTTGATCTAAAGACACATCAACGTTAGTGAAGTTGAGAAGAAAGTTGGAAATTTAAACACAAAATTTGCAAATGGTTAATCATAACATAGATGCCCAGGTATTAGGTGATTCCTTGAACATTTGGGTTCCCCTGGAAGCAAAAGTATATACTTAGTCGACTAACATTTTCCCTCATAACTATTATGCTTACTCATCTTTCCTTCTAAACTTGCTACGCATTCCTTCTTTAGTCTTCATTCTTTGTTTGTGCTTCGTTCGCTATGTAGCCCATGTGCTTGGAGGTTTGTTGTCAACTTAAATGAACTTAAGGTTTGTGGCCGACACTCTCTTGCCAACAGTTGCCTTGGCCAAGTATTCGGCACCGGTTCATAGAAATTTGAGGCATGTCCCATAGCCAGCCACAAAGGCTGGAACAATTTCCTTCTGGAGTTTCATTGATTGAAATATAGTGCACAATGCTAACTTATCTTAGTTTCATTGGAACAATTTCATTCTATTTTATTAGGCGAAGACCTGGATAATGACGACTATAAATAACCTAATAAACCATGGTTGATGCACGATGCTAACTTATCTTAGAATTTCCCTCGATGTTTTAATTTATAGTTTAAGTTTTCTTGCCACCTCACATCCCATGTCCACAAGAGGGAAGAAAAAAAGATCTTAAGCTAACCTTATTGTTCATGACTATTCATAAATTTGAGCCACTAAATGTTAGACATGTTGTGGAATGATTGTGCATTACAACCCTTTTTCATTAAGATGGGGAATGAATTTCTGTCTCAATCCAGTCCCAGATAGCACATATGTAAAAGAAATCTTTGAACCACTTAATCACATAAACAAGGAACTACCTGTGGTATATTATTGAACCGCAAAATATGATCAGAAAGAGTTGACCCAGGGAAAACGTCTCCTCCAATTGCAATGCCTGCAATGTACAAAGAGGTAAACGTTACATCAACACCTCAAGGGTTTGTAACTTGCCAAAAAAGATAGAATACCTTCATAGATACCATCGGTCACACGTGCAATTGTGTTGTACATCTCATTTGACATTCCTCCCTGGAATTGCGAAGTTACAGTATTATACATGTGCATTATTTCATGGACTTGGAAGAACCATAAGTATTGGTCTACTAAAAAGCACCCTAGACAACAATTTAGACCTATGAAAATTTGAAGCCAAGCCAAACTATGACAAGCAAAGGGAATCACAGTATACTGCTGAATCCTTCAGTTTTATGTGTTTATTATTTATATGTATGGATAATGATACATGTTTCTTGGAGCAAGTGTAAGTGGTATGACTTTAAATTCATACAGTATGAAAGTGGCGGAATGAAGCAATACTTAGGTGAGGCGAGATGCTTAAATTTAGATATTCACTATGCTTAACCTGTAAAGTACATCAACCTGTATAGTGTATACTATATCAACCTGTATAATATAATAACATGTATAGTATAGCAATCTGTATATATCAATCTCAAGACAGGGACTGCCGATAATGTAGTGCATAATATATTAACATCTGGGCAAAGCTGACGACAACTCAGATCTAGGACATACTGCACAAAATTTTGCAAAGGAAAATGCAAAATTCAAGACTTTGCGGAAGAACAACCTCGTACGATGTGTGTGGATGTGGATCTGAGGTGAAAGGTAAAATTTTTGTTTGATAACGAGGCAAAGATCAATCCGAATGAGGTTCCGGCATCAGATCTGATCAATGACGATGACTACGAAGCAAACCTAGAGCAAAAGACGTCACCTTTAAACACGAGAAACCCGAGACAGTAAGTAGTCATCAACTTTGAGAAGGATCTGTATCCGGACATCGAAGATATGTGCTTGAAAGGCGGAAACCCCACCAACGTTCATGGAGGTGGAGTGGTTCAATACGAGAGAAGTGCAGGACAACCACGGACGGGACGCCCAAGCTGCGGGCCCCCGACAACAGCTTCCAGGGACGCACTGGCCCTTGCTTTCCAGTTAAGAGGCCTCAAACGTCCGCATCTAGGAGGTGTTGGTCCTTGGAGGGAGTTTAGAGATGACGATTTTTAGGCTACAATGAGGATGGTGGTGACCCCAATTGGTGCGAGGATGATTGGAGAGACAACTGTGGGCCCAAAGGAGCACAGTTTGGTGACTTCGATGCGCAACAGAATAACCACCAGTCATTTCACTACGGCCAGTCTGGAGGGAGATATAGTCAGTGGGTCTTTAGCACAGAATGCAGTGTCCAAAATTTGAAAATGCCAAATTCTTTTAGGGAGAACCCTTATACATGGATCTGCTAGGCCGAGAGATATTCCAAGTGAATCGTCTGACCGATGGGAAAAAGTTGGTTAATGCTAGATGTTTGGAGAGAGGCACTTTTCTAATACCAATGGATAGTACCAATAGAGGGAGCAGAGGCAGCCAGTGTGCTCATGGAAAGAGTTCATGTTCGACCGCTTTTGTGAAACTCAGGAAGGGCATCTATATGAGCAGCTCTTTCCAATCGAGTAAGAAGTCACTGTCAGAAAATACATGTCAGAAAATACATGAAGTTAGAGTGGCTCTTGGACCGAGTGTGGGGATCTCTAAAGAGACGGAGGAAAATTTTATGAAGAGACGAATGAAAAACATCAAAGCTGAGCTACATATATTGAGGCCAATGAGGCTTAGAGAAACTATGGAGCTAACCTAAATAGTGGAAGACATCATCAATGTTGTGTGGGCTGCCAAGGGAGCGATGAACGGAACTACATCCGGAACCCATGCCACGACAAAAAGCTTAGAAGTCCTAGCCAGCGATGGGTCAAACAGTTCAGGAGAAGAGTAGATAGTCTCAAACAGATAGTCGGTTCAAGCGTCTCATACAGATGGCAATCCAGGACATGTGCGCCAATGAGCAATGCTTTCGATATGGCGAGAGTTCAGGCTGGGACATCATTGCCAAGATCATGCTCTGTAGTGGTCGTCAAAGAAGAAGGCGCAGCAGCTGAAGAGGAAGAGCTAGGAGGGGATCAGCACCTTCATTTGGAGTAGAGTAGTCCATGAAATTCATGCATCACCTTGAGGACAATGTAGCTTTTTCGAGTTAGAATAATGATGCGACTAAGGGTGGATGACAGCAATGGCGAATCTGTAATTTCTCAGTGCATAGTGTATTGATAAACTGTAATTTGATGTTCATGGACAGATTTGTAATTATTAAAAAATCTAAATTATATATGTATGGAAGGCTGGGTTCATGATGATTATGCAAAGATTTGAGAAAAGAATTGCGAGAAGAAAAGATTAGAAGTAGGAAAATTTAGGCTTTTCTATCGAATCAAAAACAAGGGGAGTGGTCCTCTTCTCGAAAAAGACCATCTATCTTTGTATTTCCGTTTGAAATCTAATAAAAATCCCATCATTTTTCCAAATCCACTACAAAACCCTAAATTTATTCCCAAAGCTCATCCGGATCGTATCAATAGCTTGTTTTGAGAAAAAATAAGGACAGCCCAAAAGATGCCAAAAGATGATAAGTATACTTTTAACATAAGAGGAATCACTTTTAGAGAATATTTCAGAGAATATTTCAGGGAAAATAAGAATCTTGTAAAGAACAATAGCGGAACCATATAAACATTAAACAAGTCAAAATTATGAGCAACTATCTACCCCTAATTGAGAATAAATTTATTATGATTCTCAAATTGAGCGAGAAGTTGGGATCATACTGATTTGGAAACAAATCCAATAGAGCCATGTCTGTAAAGCTTGCATTGAACTATATTGTCAATAGTTCCAGCGGTATCTCCGATCTTAAAAGCTCCAGCCTGAATGCCTCCAACAGTGGCAGGACCAATAACGACCTGCATTCAACATTAGCCAGAATATTGATTATCAAGGAAAATCGTGAAAAGTATGTATTATGAATTATGATACATAATAGACCAACAAAAAAAAGAATCCGCCATTCCATTCTTTACAATGAATGCCAGCCGTTCGCAAACAGGAAATCCTGTTTTGCAAAAGATTATATAGTCATCTTCCAGACCAAACTAGCTAAATTTCAACCACCATTTTCTCTTCCTAAATAGTATCTTTTCCATCTCCAAGGGAAATTACTAGGACCAACTCCATAATCGGTTTTGTGTCACCTCAAGTGGCCTTATAGGTTCATTATCACCCCACTTTACACACAACTTGCCTGGTACAGAATAGCATGTTTACAACAGTGGATGACTGACAACCTATAAAAGTATAAGTTGATCCACGCTCCAACTAGATGGAATAAGCCATGCAAGTTAATGAACAATGTCTTACCTTGTTGTTAGCTCGTGCATAGGAAATGAGCTGTTTTGTGTCCGATTCAGGAACACCTTCAGCTATAATAGCTACAACTCGAATTGTTGGTTGTTTAAGAGCAGACAAGGAAGAGGCAGCTGCACTGCAAATTAAACAAATTCAACTAAAATATAAATCAAATGAAATAGAAGATCAATTGTATGTATTTATCATGTAAGTTTGTACAACACCAACCTCCTAAATGATGCAAAGTTGATAAATACATCAGCTGTAGGATGTGCACCACAAGCCGCTTCAATGCTAAATTAGAACATCAAAGAACTGAGTTAGCGTGAAGTATGTGCCATGAATGTACATGATAGTTGTTACAATGTCAAAAACAAAGATCATTCCAAATAAATGACATGTATAGCATGCCTGAACTATCAAAGAAGATTTAGGATCTGATTATTTTTAGCGGTAATGTCCCAAGATCCAACCAAATCTTCATATTACATATCAAAAAAATGAAAAATAATCAACATCAACAACAGAGCAAGAAAGCCTTTATCCAGATTCCTTCCGGTGAGCTACATAATCTATCTATTTATTTTAGTAATTTCAACAGGCATATTGATGTTCCCGTGATTTTATAGCCACATAGCACCTACGAATCTATCATTTCATACCCAGGTCAAAATCCAGCACTTCTTGGACGCGATTTCGGACAGTGCTTCTCAAATGTGTCATCAATTTTCAAATACATCTTTTTTATTTTGAACGCGTGTGCATACATTATGTTCCACCACTCCTTTTTCTTACTCATTGCATATTGAATTATTTATTTACGTTCATTTATATATCATATACTATACTTGACTTGTATAAAAACTAGGGCTAATTAATCGAAATCCACTAACCAAGGTTCAATGTATTGATCGAAACCATCAGTTTTGATTTTGAAGCTATGCAATCCGAAGCTTTTATCAAATCTTAGTCTCGACATGTTTCAAACGAAACATCACCGTCTCATTACATTTCAGCCAAGTGTTAGATTTAGGATGGTAGTGGCAAACTTATAATTTTGGGCTCTAATGGCATTTTTGTAATTCTTGACAAATCAGTCTTTTATATATAGGAGGGATTAGTGCCTTTATATATATGAGGGATTAGGGCTGGGGTCTTATGTGGAATTTGATGAAGAAGATTGAGAAGAGAAAAGTTTGGGTGTAGATTAGTTTAGATCTTGGAAATTTAGGCATTATCTCGAATCAAAGGTTAGGAGAGCAGTCTCCTCTCGAATTGAGATCACTTGTCTTTGTATTTCTCATCTTCATCGATAAAAATCATATTTTTAGTCTAGCAAACCATAGAGATTCCAATCAAATTGGTATCCGAGCTCTTCGATCAGATGGAAACAAAAAAGGATGAAGCTTTGGAGGAAAAACTCGACACCAACGTGGATGGATTGAAGAAATCATGACAATCGATGGAGGAAAGGTTGTCGCATATCGAATCTCTAGTGAAGATATCAGACACATGAATGAGAGCTTTGGTGGAAGCCCTAATGGATAAAATTTCAAATATGGAGCGTCATCCTTCGCTCGAAAAGTCAGATTTGAGAGATGACGATGACAAAAACTAAGATCTAGGACGAAAAACGGAATCTTTGACCAAAGAAAAGGAGAAAGACGACAACTTTAAAGGAGATCAACCACCAGAATCAGTACTAGAACACCACGACCCTTGGAACGAAGCGACATGGGCATGGGAAGACCAACCATGAGGCAGAGGACCCCAGCAAGTACATTGGGAAGCCCGCAGCCTGTGGAAACCCCTCTCGGGGACTGGTGACACCCTGCAAGGCCGCCACGGACCTCACGGCCCCCGAGCGGCCCAGCCATGGGCTGGTTGGCGACAACCTGAGGGGTCGCCTGGGGCCTCGCAGTCACAGGCCGCCTAGGGCTAACGACCCCCAGCTGGGTCACCTGGGGCCTTGCAGCCCTGGGCGACCCAACCAAGGGTCGAGTGAACCCCTCCAGGTTTGTCCGACCCCTCGCAGACCTTGAGTGGCCCGCCCGGAGATCCGAGCCCCAGACAGACCGTTGGTGCCAGGTGATGGTGGGGAGCACTTTCAGGGGCCCCACAGTCCATGTATTCTTGGCGATCAGCAGGGACGACATCTCTTGGTAGACGATGTACCTTGAAAAGAGCTTGGAGATAACTATGGAGCCTACCCATGCTACGACAAGGACGACATAGACCTAAAGTGGCATGAGGACGATTGGGAAAAGGACGAAATGACATGAGGATGCACGTGGAAATAATGTGTAGTCCATCAGAATGCCTATCAGCAATTTCACTTTGACCAACCGAGAGAGAGTAGAGCAAGAGGTATTTGGTCCCGAAAGCATGGTCCGAAAGCTAAAGATGAAGGTCTTCGACGGAGATAATCCTTACGGATGGATTTATGATGCTAAGAGATATTTTGAGGTGAACCACTTGACATAGGAGAAGAAATTGCAGGTTGTGGGAATTTGCTTGGAAGGAAAGGTGTTGTCTTGGTACCTGTGGAGAGAACAGAGACAACCTGTTCGGTCATGAGAGGATTTCAAGGACTGCTTGTTGAATCGATTTTGAGACACCCAATGCAAAATTTACACGAGCAGCTACTTGCACTCCGTCAGGATGGCACAGTTAATGACTACATGAAGAGGTTCAATGCACTCTAGGGCCTAGTGAATGAAACACCAAAGGCAACTCTGAAGGAGAGCTTCATGAATGGCCTAAGGGCGAGCATCAAAGCAAGCTCCGCGTACAGAGACAGAGAGGGCTAACGGAGACGATAGAGTTGGCCCAAATGATCGAGAATAGACACATAACAGAGTGGGCTACCAAGAAAGGATGAACGGTGCCACATCCCGCATGGATACTGCTGAGAAGACACAGAAGCATCATCCAATGATGGTTCAGACAGTTCAAGAGAAGAGTGGTGAGCCTCGCATAGATAGCAAGTACAAGAACTTCACACAGAATGACATCATGGACAGGCGTGCCAATGAGTTATGCCTCCGATGAGGCGAGAGGTTCGGGCCAGGACATCATTACCGAGATCATGCACTATAAGTATTGGTCGTCGAAGAAGATTAGAGCGCAGCCGCTGGAGAGGAGCCAGGAGGGGACAATCACCCCCATTTGAAGTAGTGTGGCCACGGGATTCATGACACCACTTTGAAAATAATGTGGTTCTTTAGGGACGGAATAATGTTAGATTTGAGATGGGGGTGGCAAACTTGAAATTTTGGACTCTGGAGACATGTTTATAATTCTGGACTAATCAGTCCATTATATATAGGAAGCGGGGTTAAGGCTAGGGTCTAATGGGAAATTTGAAGAAGATTGAGAAGAGAAAAGTTTAGGGGTAAATTAGTTTAGATCTTAAAAGATTTAGGCCTTTATCTCGAATCAAAGGTTAGAAGAGCGGTCTCCTCTCGAATTGAGACCACTTATCTTTATATTTCTCATCTTCATCTATAAAAAGCATATTTTTAGTCCACCAATCCCTAGAAATTCATATCACCAAGTTTCTCAACATTCTCGACTGAAAACGGAGAAGTGCAAATGAAGAAAAGGAAACACATGAAAAGAATGAATTAAAGTGACTATTCATGTGCGATGCATGAAATTCTCGTGAACAAAAATAATAGTTGAATCCAAATATACTTTCTCGTGAACAAACTGTTAACGTTTGAGATAAATTTCTTCTATAAAATCATACTATGATCAATGAAAAAACATCAAAAAGGCAAATTTGCAATCAAAAATCAAAGTTGATTCAAAGAGAGAATTTAAAGACTTATCATAAACTTCTTAGTAGGATCCGACTTCTTTCTTCCACAAGCCTCGCTTGCATGCCTTGTGGCAAAGTAGACTGAAGTTGTAAAATTCTTCGGTATCTTAAGTATCCTTGGAAAAGGTATTTGATATGCCTTTAATAAACATCCTCCGAGCAAGATCCGAAAACTTTGCACCAGGATCGAACTTCAAAAGCTTAATATTTGCAATAACGACAGTTTGGGAGCTTCAAATCCAAATCTTCTACAATAAAGGTTCAATTTTGCCGCGATTGTGCTTTAGATCTAGCTTTAGTTGGGTAAGTCTTTGTTTTTGCTTCGACCTTGCTTTTATTCTGATTTTTCCGTTATGTGAGTGATGGGGTCGGGTGGCAACAATATAGGCCGAGGAATTTTGGTTTGATGAGGGCCGAGGTTGGAACCATGGCGATGGAAGTTGATGAATTCTAGTTGGATCAGGGTCCAGGCCAAGATGGCGGTGATGGAAGATGAGAAATTAAGGCTAGGTGAGGGTCGGGATTAGACAGCAGTGATCGAAGCTGAGAACTAAGGCAGCAAAGTGGCAACTGTGATTTTTTTTTATTTTCTCATTTATCATGATAAACAAACGAGGTTAGGTTTTATTTTCATCACCACGTGAGGTATGAAATCATCGACCAATCATATGGTGTCGCGTGTTTATATAGAGGGGTCAATTTGAATTAGTTTTCATTGTGTTAATGTTAATTTTTAGTTGCTAATAGTTAGTTAACTGGTAATAGTTTCCTATTTTAATGTTGAATGTTTATGGATATCTAGATTGTTTAAATATTAAAATAGTAAATTTTTGTATAATATGTTAATTTTCTAAACGATGAATGACATTAATGTAGCTCATTTCTCTAGGTGTAGTTATTAATTTTTTATTAACCCATTATATATTATTTTCAGGTAGAAATGTTAATTGAGATATAATTAATTTATTAAAATACTTCCTATTTTCTAAACAACTAACCCATTATATGTTATTTTTACATAGAAACGATAGTTGGGATGTCTCAAAGAATTTGTAAAGAAAAAGAATTGTGTATTGGTCAGAATCATGGTAAAATTATGACAATGATCATAGACATGTAAAATATATTTATTATGAAAAAGAAATACATGGAGACTTAACTCACATTAAGAAATATTTGGCGGGAATTGCCAAAAATATAATGACATGTACGAAAGTGCCAAAAGAAGTTAAAATAGAGATGAAAACATGTGTGTGCGACAGTGTTCTAAATATCGGACCGATATCCGATATATCGGCTGCAATATCGGTTTTATCACTAGGCCGATACGATATAGGCTTATATATTGCAGTTTTCGATATTTGGATAAATATCGTCGCAATATCGGGTTGCGGCCGATATTGCAGCCGATATGTCCCTTTGAAATATCAGCCGCAATTCACAGTTTTTTTAAAATAAAGTTAGCGGGTCGGTCCACTTAAAAGTAGATCCGACCTGAGTCACCCGACCCAATCATTTACTTAAAACAATGAGAAGCATCGGAACTTTTGAGAGATAATAGTTGCTTTGCCCGAATTCTAATCACGAAGCTCCTCTCCTCTCAATGCTCCGCTCATTCGCCGCTCAGCTCAGCTCAGCTCCGTCCGACGAAAATTTCCGGGGGTAATCGATTGAGCTTCGATGTCCGGCATTCAATCTTTGCAAGAAAGTATTTTTCGATCAAGTCGAGTAATCAAGACCTTTTTTCTGTTTTTCTTTATTTTCCGTTTTTGATTTTTTTTCCTTTCGATTTTGGGTTTTTTTCGTCGATCGAGCTTTGATATCTGGCGTTCAATCTTCGCAAGGGATTTTTCGATCAAGATTAGTACTTACTAATTTGTATTCTTTACTACTTAGTATTCACGTTTAAAGAGATAAGTATACCAAAACATACTTTTATTTGAGTTTCTATAGTTTATATTTTCTTAGACACATATATGCTTTTATTTAACATCATTTTTAGCCTCTGATATTATACTCTGATATTTAGTCAATATCCACAATATTCATGTTTAACGGGAGAAGTATAACCAAAACAAACTTTTATATGAGTTAGTATAGTTTATATCTTCTTAGTTACATCTATGCTTGCATATGTCATCATTTTAAGCCTCCGATATGACACTCCGATATTTAGTCAATATCCCCGATATATCTCCGATATCCGCAATCCGATATCAAATTTCCTAGACTGATACACGACCGATATCCAATATTTAGAACACTGGTGTGCGCGCGCCAAGAGAAACGAAAAACAAAGATTGAAATTAAAAAAGAAGAAGATGCAATAGAAGTTAAGGGCTATACCTGCAGAATTATGGTAAGATAAAGATGATAAGAATGATAGCGATGAAAGAGATATTACAAGAGCCTTAAGAGCAAGTAGGAAAATATTTATTAAAGAAGTATGAATCTCTAGTAGAAGAATGGAAGCAGGATCAAACACAGTTCAAAGATACTCTACCAGTAGACCTTCTGTTCTTCCAAAATGTTCTTCGGTTCATGCTGATCTTTTTTACTTTAAAGAAGCAATGCAAAATATAACCTATTGTAGAGGTTGCAACAAAGGTCAGATATGCTTAAAATATCTGGATAGAACGTTTACCAAATTTATGTACTCCCGTCACATTTTATATAATATTATCAATAGTTCATACTACCCAACATGGTTGATACTTATACAAATGTTGGTCATGATATTCCTCCACCAATTACTTGGGAGCATTCTAACACTTATTTAGATATGAAAGTTGAGGAGACAAGCTTATATATAAATTGGTATTATGTTTAGGATGAGTTTGGGTGCATACTCATGTGCAATGGTTGGAGTAAATAAAATAAATAAAATCAATTTTGTGTTTATTCAACCTACGAGGACAATATTCCTTGATTCTGCAACTACTAAATTTCAAAGTGGTATGTATATATGTACTTTTGTGTCTATTCAACCTACGAGGACAATATTCCTTGATTTTGCAACTACTAAATTTCAAAGTGGTATGTATGTATGTACTTTTGTGTTTATTCAACCTACGAGCCAATATTCCTTGATTCTGCAACTACTAAATTTCAAAGTGGTATGTATGTATGCATGTATGTATGTGTACTTTTACTAAATGTATGTATGTATGTATATGTATATGTATATGTATGAGAGATCAAATAACCCCGAAAAATAACCCCCCAAAAACCCCCTAGCAAAAAATCTATGCCTCCTATTTTTTCGAAAGATCCGAACCGTTCATCTTGATCTCTACCCTCTAAAACCATGACCCACCAATTTTTAATCCGATCCCATATGTTTTGCTCGTTTATCCATTCGACACAAATTTAACGGTTTCGCATGAACAGAACTTTTGCGAAGGTTGATAAACGGACAAAACACATGGGATCGGGCTGAAAATTGGTGGGTCGGATTTTAGAGGGTGGAGATCAAGATGAACGGTTCGGATCTTCCAAAAAATATGTGCAGACTTTTTTCTATGGGGTTTTTCGGGGTTATTTTGGGGGGTTATTTGATCCCTCCTCATACACATGTGTGTGTGTGTATGAATAGCAAAAAATGTACCTAAGAACGTGCGCATGTATTGTTACCTATGCACACCCCTCTCTGGGGGGTTTTAAAGTTTTTTTTTGAATTTTTTTGCAGATGTTAGTTCTACATGTTAAGTAGCCCCCACAAAATTTCAAGTCAAACAAACACCATTTGGGCATCGAAACATCCATCACAAAAACGTTGCACAAAACAGTCCAGAATTCTGGAAATTTTTTGCAACTTTTTTGTGATGGATGTTTCGATGCCCAAATGGTATTTGTTTGACTTGAAATTTTGTGACATGTAGTACTACCTACTGCAAAAAAATTCAAAAAAATACTTTAAACCCCCCCTAAAGAGGGGGTGTGCGCAGGTATGTTACACGCACACGTTCTCAGGCACATTTGCCTCATATGTATATATGTATATTTAACTCCAATTTAGAGGCGACAAATTCCAAAATCGAGGCGACAAATTCAATGGAGGATGGCAGCAGTATTATCGACAAATGCATCGTGGAGGAAACGCAGCTCAGGTACCCACTTGCCCTAATCGACTTAGAGTGGGCGATCGAGATGCCCGCAAGGCATTTGACAGAATGCATGTTCGACCAAATATAGCAATTACAATTGCTGCCTCAGCGCCTAAGCTGTCTTGGTCAGAAGTCTGTTCAAATAGGCGTTCCTATGAAGAATCGATGACCATGACTCTCGTTCCTCCAAAGATCAAGGTAGATGGTTCGCCAATTGCAATAGTCCCCGGATCCTTGATGGAGAGAGGGGCGGAACAATGGAAAAATACACTGGTTGTTTATGTCCTTGGGGACGTTTCATATTATGGACAGGTCCGAGCATGGATAGAGAGATTGTGGAATCTCAAAAATAGAATCCAAGTCTATAGCAGGGAGAATGGCTTATTCTATTTTTGATTCGAATCTAAAGATGAGTGTGATAGGGTGTTACATGGTGGGTCGTGGCTCTTTGATGGGCGGCTGGTGGTATTACAATGTTGGAGCCCAACCCTCCGACATGATCGCGACATTTTAACATCAGTCCCAGTATGGGTTCAGCTCTATGGTGTACCGTTAAGCATGTGGAACTTGGATATATTGCATATTATCGCATCGGTCCTAGGCACTCCTTTATGTCTTGACCGATCTTCGACGAAACGGAAAGGTTAACCTATGCTAGATGTTAAGTCGAGGTTGATGCAAAGAAGCCGCTCCCCTCTTCAGTTGAAGTAGAATTGGATGATTGAACAATAATCACTATTGGGGCAAAATTCGAGGGCGAGCCACCTCGGTGTAGCCATTGTGTTTGTTTTGGGCACTCAGACGCTCAATGCCACATGCAAGACAAGCTCCCTTCAATCCAAAAAACAGCTGAGATGGGCCAACATGCCAGTGCAGATCCTGTAGCGACACACAGATGAGAGAATGAAGCGGGAAGTTCAGGCTCCAAGCTAGAGGAACAACAAATTCAAGCAACGTCAGATAAAGCTGGGCATGCGAATGCTGCTATAGGGGTAAGTGAGGATACTGTTTCGAAGTTGGTCCAGGTTGTTGAGAATGAAGCACCATCAACCAAAAATTCTGAACACTGTGAAAAATTATACGAGGACATTAATTCCTTGTCTTCGTATGAAAACTGTGAGGGACCTGTGAATGGATGTGATACCACTATACAGAATCATCTTTCAGGGGAGACATGTGTTGAAGGCCAAACAATTGAGGGGCTGGAAAGACCGGATGCAGTGCACCAAGCCACAAAGACACACCCCAGGCCGTCACCTACATTGATAGAGAAAGTTCTTGATTCTGAGCTAGATATAGCTCCAGATACCTTATCCTTCGCCAATCCTGAATGGGAGTTAGAGCAGGAGGTTTTATTGAGTAGCATGGAGGTAAGTGCAAGTCAAAAAATGCTATTCCCAAACCAACAATGAATATTAACACTCGGAAAAGCTCAAGATTGAAGGATGGCAGTCTTGTGCGACAAAGCAACCCCAATCAATGACGGTCTTTATATGGAATACAAGGGGCATCAACTCGGTGAGGCGAAGAGATCTTAGAGATAGGCTTCGTGAGCTGAAGCCTACGGTAGTGGTGCTATTGGAGACAAAACTGAAATCTGGTCAGAATAATAAGAAATCGTGCTTGGGCAAAAATTGGAATATGATGGACAATTTTCAATGCATAGAGGTAGGAGAATTTTGTTAGGATTCCACCCTCTTGCTTGGCAAGCGACTATAATATCATGTTCATCTCAACATGTTACAGGTCGATGATGCAATATGGGTGGTTTCTCCATGGTATTTATAGCTATATACGCGCTTAATACTAGTCCAGAGAGGAAGAGATTATGGCAGGATTTGAAATTGGACTCTACTAAACTGAAGAATGATGCTAAACTGAAGAATGATGCATGGGTGATAGGAGGAGACTTCAACTGTGTTCTCTACGTTAAAGATAAAATTGGCGGGGGCAAATTGGCGGAAAGCATGGTAGAGGACTTCAATAATTGCATCAATGATTGCGCTTTTCGGGAACTTAAAAGCACGGGAGTGCGGATGAGTTGGTGTGATAAACGTTTGGGAAGGGGGCGCATTGCAGCGCAACTTGACCTAGTCTTCTGCAACGCCGAATGGACGTCCAAGCTTTCTGGTTCTTTCGTTGAATATCTTGATCCCCTTACAAGCGACCATTCTCCAATGTTGATCAATTTCTATAACCAGGTACCTTCCGATATCAAACCATTTAAATTCTTCAACCACTTGGTGAATTGGACATGCTATAAAGAATTAATTGAAGATAACTGGAATCAATATATATTCAGGAATCGTATGTACTGCATGGTCTGTAAATTACGAAGACTCAAGCCTGAGATCCAGAAATGGGCTAGAATCCAAGCAACCACAAAAAACATCCCAGACTGCCGCAATAATTTAGAAGAGGTCCAGAAAAAGGCCGACATTCATTCCACCCCAGATCTGCAGTTCAGGGAGAATCGGCTAGCTAACGAATTATCCAAACTTCTGAGAATGGAGGAGATGTTCCGTCAGAAGAGCCGTCAGGATTGGTTGAGTTTGGGTGATAGAAACACAAAATTCTTCTACAATTCCATGAAAGCCCGGCAATGCCTTAACAATTTGAATCATCTGGTTGATGCAAATGGGTCTCAAAATAGGTCCTATGAAGAATTAAATACAGAAGCTCCTAGGTTCTATGGGGAATTATATAATCAAGACCATTACTGGAGGGTATTCCCTAAACTTGTCCCGAAACACAAGGTCACTTCAGAGGCGGCTATATGGTTTGACAGGAGGATATTCAAAGAGGAAGTTAAAAATGATGTCTTCCAAATTGTGACTGATAAAGCGCCAGGACCTGATGGGTATAATAGGTTTTTCTACCAACACAACTGGAGTCTGATTGGAGACGATGTCTCAAATGCGTTACAATATTTCTTCCGAACTGGAATTATGTCTCATAAGGTAAACCATACTTTTCTAACGTTAATACCCAAAAACTCAAATGCCACGAGACTGGGGGATTACAGGTCGATAGCATGCTGCAATGTTCTATACAAAGTAATCAGCAAAGTACTTTGCAACAGACTAAAAGTGATCATACACGAGCTTATATCTCCTAACCAATCTGCATTCCTTAAAGGCAGACTTCTTTCAGATTGCTCTTTGCTAGCTCATGAACAAATTAGGGATTTCAGTAATCCCATGGGGGCCAGAGCATGTATTACGTTGGATCTGAGGAACGCATTTGACAGTGTGAACAGAGAATTTGTGTTCTACATATTGCATCAGCTGGGTTTCAACCATACATTTCATCAGCTGGATTAAGCAATGTATCTCAACCCCCACTTTTTCTGTTATGGTCAACGGGACCCCGGCTGGTTACTTCGAGGGTAACAGAGGGCTAAGGCAGGGGGACCCTCTCTCCCCCATCTCTTTTTGTTATTGTGGTGGAGGCCTTCTCCCTCCTGGTTGCCAAGGCCATCACCATGCGTACCATTCATCCTATGCGTCGATCAGGTTCCATTTTCCACCTCCTTTTCGCTGATGATCTCCTAGTTTTTTGTAGGTTGCTATCTGATCTCAATCTGGCATCGGGGGTCCGGTTGACTTGGCGTTATTTATTTTCTAAAGGATTGTGGGCGGAATATATGAATGACAATTATGGGGATTCGAAATTTTTCTATGCGGAGAAGGGAAAAACAACTCAGTCGGATACCTGGAAGTTCATGATCCATTGTAGAAGTATTTCGCAAAAGCTCATTAAAAGGGAGGTGCGGGATGGATACTCAACACTCTTTTGGCACGACAACTGGCTCCCGTGCGGACCCCTTAAAGACACGTGTGACATTCCAATTGGAGCGAGTGCCAAGTGCGTAGCAGATTACTGGAATGGTTCAGGCTGGGTCGACGATCCTGCAATCCAACAAATCCGGCCATCCGTGCAGCCGATCACCCTCAGACGCGAGGAAGACTCCTGGTGTTGGACGTCAGGCTCTACTTTACGATGTAAGGACGCATGGGAAGGAGTGCGTAACCCAGGTACTAAATTTCCATACTATAAATTAACATGGTATTCCCAGCACGTCCCAAAATTTTCGCTGGCCTTGCTTCGTGCGTTCAAAGAAGCTGCTGACCAAAGATTGGCTAACTAAATGGGGAGTTAATGCCCACGGAGATTGTGTGATGTGTAAGGGAGCTAATGCGGAGAATAGTACTCATGTTTTTTTCGAATGTGACTACTCAAGCTATATATTGCATAGAAGCCTCCTCAAGCTGGGAGTTACCGCACCTATTTTGCCACGATTACCTGATGTAGTGGATTACTACTTGAGCCATTTTGGGAAGAAGAATGTCATGAGTTTGCTAGCTAAAACAGCCCTTGCTACCATGGTTTGGCATATCTGGAGGAAGAGGAACAGACGAATATTTGAAAATACCAGGAAATGCAAGACTGATCTATTTTAAGATATAGCAGCTGATGTTAGGATTGCTCTGCGAGCTCAAGATACATGTGATGAGGGGGCGGAGAATGATATGTCAAACTGGGAGTTTCGCAACAAAGGCTAAGAGGGAAAATTTGTAAATTTTACTAATTTTTCAATCTTAGCATATAGATAGTTGTGCGAGTGGTCAGGAATTGATAGTAGGAAGTGACGGTGCTTGTGCCCTATCCTTCCTCTATTGAATCCAGATCTCCTTGCCCACTATTTATTGTTTGTACAGATTTATTAATAAAGATTAACACTTACCTTTATAAAAATGTATATATATATGTATGTATGTATGTATGTATGTATGTATATGTGTGTATATGTGTGCGTGTGTGTATTTATATACACACACACACACATATACATATTTATATATGAGGAGAGATCAAATAACCCCCAAAACCCCCTAGCAAAAAGTCTAAGCCCGCTATTTTTTTCGGAAGATCCGAACCGTTCATCTTGATCTCCACCCTCTAAAACCCTGACCCACCAATTTCAGACTGATCCCATATGTTTTGCTCGTTCATCCATCCGACCCAAATTCAACGGTTTCGTGTGAAGAGAACTTTTGCGAAGGGTTGTAGAACGGACAAACACATTGGGCCGGGCTGAAAATTGGTGGGTCAAGGTTTTAGAGGGTGGAGATCAAGATGAACGGTTCGGATCTTCCGAAAAAATAGGGAGCATAGACTTTTTGCTAGGGGTTTTTGGGGGTTATTTAATCCCTCCTATATATATGGGATTAAGGGATGTGAGCATTCGGTGTAGGAAATTTCATACACCGCCTGTTAAAAACTCCACATTCCACTTTATATCTTTATATATATATATAGGATTATGGATGTGAGCATTCGGTGTAGGAAATTTCCTACACCGCCCGTTAAAAATTCCACATTCCACTTTATTTTTTTCAAAAAAATTGTTTAGGATTGTTGTGCACATTCTAAAACCCCAAACCCCTAAATATGGGTGAACCCTAGGAGAATTTGACCTTCGATCGGCTCGTTACAAAATGTTCTATTGTTCTAAAACCGTTGAATCATCATTCCCTTATTATATATATATATATAAGGGAATGATCATTCATATCTGGGGAGGACTCGTGGAAATGGCTCTCTAAATCCCCTTCTTTGTGTGAGGCTTGGTCTGGCTCTCGCACTATTAGGGCCATATTTTCTTATTATAAGGTGGTCTGGTTCCAGGGGCATATTTCTAAAATGGCTATTACTCTATTGCATGCCTTTCATAAGAAGCTCCTCACTCAGGACAAACTCGTTCACTGGGGAGTTCCTACTTCCCCTTTTGTGTCCTTTGCTCTGATAATGCTTATGAAAGTGTGAACCATTTATTCTTTGAATGCAGTTTTACTAATTACCTGCTTTGCAGGAGCCTACTTAAGCTAGGAATCACTATGGATGCGCCTATTACCCTTGCAGGGGTGGGGGACATGTTGATCTCTAGCTTTCATAAGAAGGATTGTTTGGACAAGCTGGCCAAGATTGTTCTTGCTGCTATGACATGGCATATATGGAGAGAAAGGAACAGGAGGATTTTTGAAGGTGTTAGTCAGATTCAGACTCTTCTATTTGAAGATATAGCTGCTGATGTTCGCATTGCCTTGAGACACACCGAGTGGGACCGTGAGATTGAGAGTGTTCCCCTTTCAAATTGGGGGTTTGATGTATAGTGTGGATTTTTTGGGCTCTTGGAGTAGAGGAAGGTGTCAAGTATTGACAGGGAGCGGCGCATGTGCCCTTCCCCTGTAGTACTAACATCATCTTGCTATTTCCCTGACCCCTTGTACATTTTTCTCAGTATCAATAAAGATAAAGTATATTCTCCAAAATATATATATATATATAACTTGATGGATAAATATGTTAATTTATAAAGAGGGTATAGAGTTGTTCAAGAAGTTACTGATAATGGACCAAACTAATAACTAGATGGACAATTATTAATGCAAAAAACAGAACATCTTTATTGATCTTTTATTTGCGACACATTGTATTGACTTGATATTTTTTGATATATCGAAAATATGATGATATTAAAACTATTATCAAGTTGTTAGATTATAAATGGATTCATATACAATAAAAGATGGGTGATTAATTTGATGAGAAAATAAACTGGTGAAAAAGACTTGACGAAGCCTGCAATTACGAGATTTGCAACTCTTTTTATTTTATTAGACTATATTTATGTGCATCGGGACGACTTAAAGAGAGTAAGTGCCTTAAGAGTATGATCCAAGAACTTTCATAAGATTAATCCAAACAGAAGATAGTTGCAAGTGACATGAATAATCTAATCCACAATGATGACTTCTGGCCAAAAAAATTTAAATGTTATTCTTGATTTTGAACCATTAGTTAAAGTCATAAGGATCATTGATCGCGATGATACGGTTGATATGGGTTACCTTTAAAAGGTCACTGACAGAGCAAACGAAGAAATGAAAATGATGGTTGATAAAGGCTACAAAAAATTGATAGGATATTATCGATAAAAATAGGATAAGCCCCTACATCATGATAAAAAATGGGATAAAATACAATACTGGCAACATGAATATCTTAACTGGCCATATTCCACCATTTTTATCGATCATATCCTAGCATTTCTTGCAGCATCTACCAATATTCTTTTTAATTTCTTCTATTACTAAGATCTCTCATAAAGGTAACACATGTTAGCATTATCATCATTATTGACAATTCTTTGAACTTTCACTTATGGCTCAAATACAAGAATAACGTTTAAAATTTCTTACCAAACGTCATATCCATAAATTACATTGTTCACGTCACTTACAACTATCTTTTCTTTAGGTTTAAACTTAGTAAAGTTCTCAAACCATACTCTTGATGTGATCATTTTTCTTAAATCATCTCAATAAACATAAATAGAGTCCAATACAATAACATGAGATACAAATCTTATGGCTGTAAACCTAAACAACTCATTTCTATATGTATGTTTAAACATCGGGCACCTAAACTTAATTAGATACAAATTTAGTTACCATCTGACACCCTATGATGATTTTTAATCATCTTTTGACATAAAAATATCAAATTAATACAATTGCCGCATATGAAGACCAATAAAGCTGTTCTCTGTTTTACAATAGCAATTATCCAGCTGATTTACAATTTAATCCATTATCAGTAACTACTTAAACACCTCTATGCTCTCTAGTTATATCAATATATTTATCCACCAAGTTAATATATTGATCATTTTAAAAAATATCAGTTACATTCACAAAATCAAAATACATGTCCCATAGGTCAAATAAACAAAAAAAGTTAATAATTTTTAATTTTATATATTCTAACCATTGCACATAAGTATACAATCAAACTCATCCTTATGATAAAAAATTTATATATAAGCTTGTGTCTCTTCAACGTCCATATCTATGTGTTAGAAACGTCACAAGCAGGTGGAGGACCACTATGACCTACATCTGTAAAAACATCAGTCATGGTTTGGTAGTTAAACTAATAGTAACATTATGTGGAATATGACTTTAATAAATAAATTTAGCAATCGCTCTACTAGATATTTTTAGCATTTTTAATATGTTTTATTGCAAAATGTATAATAGATTTAATTGTCTTAATTCTTTACGGAGAACAGAAGGTTTGCTGTTATAGTTTTTTGAATTGTGCTAGATCCCACTCGCATTTTTCTACTAAAGATTCTTACTTCTTCAATAAATACTTGACTACTTGCCCTCAATGCTCTTCTAATATCTCTTTTTTTATCAATGTCATCCTCATCATCCTCATCTTTATCTAAATTTTTTACCCTAAAGCATAGTCGTTAACTCTTCTTGCATTTTCGTCTTTTCACATTTTAATATTTGATTTTCTTTTCTTAATACATATTTGTGCTTTCATCTTTATTTTTACTTCTTTTGGTACTTCCATACATGGCATTACATCTTCGATAATTCCCTCCAAATGTTCCTTAATGCAAGGTATGCGTACATGTATTTTTCCCTAATAATTATATTTTACATGTCTATGATCATTTGACATCATTTTATCATGATTCCAACTAATATCTTCTGCTTCTTCTTTACGAATTCTTCAAGACAAATCTCTATTAACATTTTACATGAAAATAACATATAAAGGGGTTAATTGTTTAGAAAAAATAAACTATTTTAATAAACTCAATAATATCCCAATTAACATTTCTATCTAAAAATAACATATAATTGTTTAATAAAATGATAAAGGGTAATGACTCAAAATATTCTTAATGTTTACCTAAAAATTACTTAAGTACACCAACATTTTTTTGCAACACTTAACACCCCTAAGCGATTAATTTTTTATTACTGACCAAAATATCCCCGTTTTCTTCTTCCACTTCTTTCTTCTCCTCCTCCGCCATTGATGCTTTTTCTTCTCCTTTTTTGAGATTTCTTCTTTTTTTTTCTTATTTTATTATGAGCTATATCATTTTTCATCTTGCTTTCTTCATCTTTTGAATTCTTAAATCGTAGTGTTTCTTCATATGAAAAATCTATTTGTTCTCTGAAAATTCATATGGAAACCATAACCTTTCTATGCCTTTATACCATTATCCCTAGTAGCGATGAGCAGATAGCATGTCATCAAAACTAAGTGTCAATAGCGATGAGCAAATAGCATGTCATCAAAACTAAATGTCAATTGCAAAAGCTTGTTGGAGATGGGTACCTTCAGCTTTGGGGTTGTACATGATTATAACACATTACTGTAAAGTAGAAAGAAGTGGGAGATGGAACTATCAAGGGCATGGTGAGTAAATAAACACTATACTATATATGAAAGCAAAAGGAGAAGAAGAGAAGAGAATAGAATAGAATAGAACAAAGGGATAGGAACAAAAGGAGAAGAAGAGAATTGAAGAAAAGAAAAAGAAAAGGAGAAGAGGATGACGATGAGGAGAAGCATTAGGGGAGAAAAAAATGAGGAGGAGAAAGAAAAACTAGAAGAGGAGAAGAAACAACATCAATGGCGGGAGGAGAAGAAAGAAGAAGAAGGAGGAGGAGGATGGTATTTTGGTCATTAATAAAAAAATTAAACGTTGAGATGTGTTGAGTGATGCAAAAAATGTTAGGTTACTTAAATAATTTTCGAAAAATATATAATGAGTGTTTTGAGTCATTACCCCAAATAATAATGATATGCATGATATGACATGTAAGAGATCTTTCCATTTACAATTATATCGCATTCTCCTCCAAGTACAAGGGGTCGCATGGGATGTACTTTTATATCATGTGTCCTTTGTGAACGAGAATACGTCACGTCATTGTATAGGAGAAAGATCTCTCATATGTTATAATACCTACTATTCTCTAATGAAAATATTGATGACTATTCCGAGAGAAATAAACTATTTTACTGATTATTAATAAAATTAACATAGTGCAAAAATATTAATTATTTCAATGTTTAGAAAATTAAAATTTAGATATTACTAAATAATTAATATTAAAATAGGAAACAATTAACAATAATTAGCATTTGATATTTAACAATTAACAACAAACAATTAACATCAACACAATGAAAACTAATTCAAACCGGGCCCCTATATAGACATGTGGCACCAGGTTATTAGTCAAAGACCACATGCCCCCACATGATGACCAAAATAAAACCTAACCTCACGCTCATTTCTCATCAAATGAAATGATAAATAAAAATAATAAGACTGATGCCACTTTGCAACCTGACCCTGAACATTACCTAACCAAAATTCATCAACTTCCATCACCACCATCCCGACCCCGACCTTCTCACATCCCTAATTCCTCATCTTCCATCGCTACCGCCCCGACCCAGCCATCACCCAACCAAAGTTTCTTGGCTTCTATTATTGTTGCCCCTACATTGACCCTCACCCAACCAAAAAAATCAAAATTGAAGCACAATAAAGCAAAAAATAAAGAGTTACTTGTCTAAAGTAGATCTGATGTAAACTCAAAGCAAATTCGAACCTTTATTGTAGAAAACTTAAGTCTGAAGCTCTCAAACCATCGTTCTTGCAACTATAAGCTTCTAGAGCCTGATCCTGCTAAAAAGTCCTCATATCTTACTAGAATCCTCTTTAGAAGTCCACTATATATCTCTAAATTCTATCTGAATCCTCTTTGATTTCTGAAACAGCAAGTGTGGCTTTTTTTTTTACTGATAATGGTCTAGATTTTATAGAAGAAATTTTTCTCAAATGTTAGCTGTTTACTTACTAGATCCTATATTTTGGTTTGATTATTATTTTTATTCACGAGAAATCCTTGTTACATCACGCATGTATAATCACTTTAATTCATATATTTCTTTTTTCTTTGACTGCTCTTTTCTGTTTTCACCCGAGAATGACTAGACCAACAAAACTTGATCGAAAGTGAACAAAACTGTACATGTTCATCTAAACTTGTCGCGACCGAGATTTGATTGAAGTTTCCGATCGCTTAGCTTTGAAACCAAAATGATATGGCCAAAACATCTGGTTTGGACCGATAACTTGAACCTTGGTTCTAATAAAGGGAAAGCACAAGATATGACAGCACAAGAACAAGAAACTCCAAGCTCCAAGAGATTGTTAAGCTTTTTTGTTCTTGTAACAACTTCATTTAAGTCAGATCAAATTACACATCTAATAAGGTTAACAAAAAGACTCATAATGGACTAATCCACACCCTATTGAAACTCAAATTGATCTCAAAGCACTCATCTACTCCCTTCTTACACTTTGTTTAGCATATTGATATTTTGGAAGGAGAATGAAAAACGAGCAAGCAGCATACAAATGTATTGAAATTGATTTAAGAAGACTATCCAACTTGTAACCACCTTCCCTGCAGCATCTCCAGATAAAGGGGGATGCAATGGGCAAAATTTGATAATTAAACATGGTAATCATTTACCTAATAAAAGATATGCACAATTTTTTCTCTATTAAGGAAAATCATTACATAAAACTATGATAAACAAGAAATCAATACAAAACATTTATCCAACGGAACAAGGATAATATTTAATAAATCAATTCTTGTTAAGATTACGCAAAGATGAATCTACATGAATGATGCATGCACAAAATTTGACAAAAGAATAATGTATTTCTTAACTTGGATTGCCCCTCAATGGTGCTATTCCCCTTCCCATTGCTCTTACTCTTTCCGATCAACCCTAACTAAATAGATAGGTAGGCTCATGGATTCTCTAGTCACCATTCCATATTATAGGGCTGATCATTTAGTCAACTTAATATAAGTGGGGTCATTCCACCATGAAAATTCCATATATATGTTGTGTAAGACAACACTCGAACCAGCAATCACCTTTAACCTAGATGTCTTTCCAACTCTCCAATATGAAGTTGTCATGGTCATGGTAAAGATGTGCAATTAACCAAGAAAACGTGGTATCGGAGTAAATATAAGCAGCGTAGTTATAACATATATAAGAAGGGCCAAGTTTATCACATGTTTGTCTCATATGCCCTTCAACACTGGTAAAACATCTTGCATGATCATGTGCATGATAATGTGGGTATATCAAAGGACAAATTATGAACAATATAGATGTACATATTAAGGCACAAAATTTAGCTAAATAGTAAATAAGGACCTTTGTCAATACAACTTATAAAACTACATCTTTTATATGCCTCTTGATATTCAAAGTATTTATACATCGTGAATATTACCTGAACATGACCCGCATGGAGAAGGTAAATGTTTACCAACAGTCTTATCCTCAAATTATGTCAAGAAGAAAACTCGAACATCAATAGAAGGGACTTGCCTACGAATATCATTATTAAGTTAATTTCAACTCGTCATATGAGATTAGCTCAAATGGTATGACATGTAATCCCCTTACGAGAGGTCATGGTTCACGTCTCTCCCTTTATAGTAGTGAATTCAACAGACAACAACACAGGTTACGTTCGTACGGAGGCTACACACTACACAACGGTGTTAGTGGTTTGTAAAGGTTCATTGTGACTGAGGCAAAGGAATATGAGTTAATTAAGAGGAGTTAATTCTCCCTCATAGGAGCTCCTATCGCCCATCTTAGTGGGGAGTTTTTTACCCCAATGGTCCATTCTCTAAAACAAAACAAAACCAGCAAAACAAAAAACAACTCCATGGAAGAAGGGGATGTAGGAAAAATAGGTAGAATACCAAGGCTATGCGAGGAGGATCAGAGAAACAAAGTACTTATCAAAAGATTTTCAAGGCTGTGTCGTGGAAGGACCACTGACTAGAAAGCAATTACGGCTCGACCTCGGTGGTAATCGATAGCACCGGCTGCTCCCCAAGGTTAACACAGCAGCCTCTATACGCGTCCACTCGCGGGTAGAAGCTTTGGAGTTTGCACAGTACGGATTTTACAGGAGTGGGAGAGAAGAAATTTTTGAGTGAAGAATTCTTGCTGCATATTTTTCATGTTATTTCTTGAGGAATGAAGAAGGTATATAAGAATTCAAAATTCAAACGTCCAAATATTAATGTGAATTAAAATGAGGATTTGAATGCTACGTATTAAAGCAACCCTTTAATCGCATATTAAGGAGGATTTGAATGCTGCGTATTAAAGCAAAGCTTTAATCACATATTAAGGAGGATTTGAATGTTGTGTATTAAAGCAAAGTTTTAATCGCATATTAAGGAGAGGTTTTGAATGAGACATCAATGTGCTAGGTCCAAAAAAAGGAAAGTCATGGCGTCCAAAAAGTAAAGGCGCGCTCGTCACGACACGACAGGCGGGCGACGCATGCACGTCACGACTGGCCGGCGGCGGTGCACGCACGTGGTGGACCCATGACCATGTAGGTCATCTCCCCTTCACAAAAGTTGCGTACCCTTTGGGGCACATCCCAAGTCTCTACAACTCCTCTAATAAACTCCTCCAAGGTAAATTGCTCAAGAAATATGGGACTAAAAAGAATAGTGGAAATGAAACAAAGGCTTTTGAGAACGTATTATTTCCAACAGTCCCCCATTAATAGCTCGAGAAAAGAACCAAAGAATCCTAGGTAATGAAAGGATATATACTTAAGTACCAATGTCTTTCGATTGAATTGATACGTAGTAAAATAAGGCAACAACTTACTTTCTAATGAGTGGATTTCTCTTAAACTCACTAGAGTTCGGTTGAGACCCCCACAACACGTATTGAACCCTGAGTATGTGCAAACTTCACGAAACAAATCAAGAGTTTTAAGGACATGCGCACACCTTGGGTCTTGTAAGTGCTCTAGAAAGACATCCCTTGTCTTTCATAGAAGGTGGCCAAACCTTCACACTCACGTAGGTTGTCCATCAAGTGCTTCTCTATAGCACCATCACAAAGGATATGGAACCATTAAGAGTATATTGCTCAACCTCTCAACAGATAATGAGTCCATCAAGTGCTTCTTAATAGCACCACCAAATCTGGTTATGGACTTATCTCAAAGTGAATCCATCAAGTGCTTCTCAATAGCACCACCAAAACTTGGCTATGGATTTAAAAACACCACCACATGTCATATGGATGGAAATGTAGTATATGTTAAGAATCATATGGTTTCGTTAGACCACATTGGTATCAACCATATTATCTTAATTCATGGGCTTTAGCCACATCCCTATCGACGAATCAAGAACCACTTTTCTTGGCAACCCCTTGGTTAGTGGATCTGCAACATTTCTTTCGGACCTCACATATTCCAAAGAAATTACTCCATTTTTTAGGAGTTGTTTAACCACAACGTGTCTGATGCGTATGTGTCTTTTCTTTCCATTATAGACACTGTTTTTAGCAACTCCAATGGCTGCTTGAGAATCACAATGAAGGGAAACTGTCGCAGATTATTCCCCCCACAATGACACGTCTGCTAACAGGTTCCGTAACCACTCAGCCTCTTGCCATGCCAACTCAGGAGCAATGAATTCAGATTCCATGGTGGATCGTGATACACATGTCGGTTTAGAAGACTTCTATGATATAGCACCTCTACCCAATATAAAAATAAAACCACTAGTTGAACTTATTTCATCATTACCTGAAACTCAATTTGCATCATAAAATCCTTCTAAAACAGCAGGAAGTCTACTAAAATGCAAACACCAATCAATAATTCCTTTCAGGTATTTTAGCAAACGATGAAATGCATTCCAATGTTCATTGCTAGGGTTATGTGTATAACGACTTTAGCCTACTAACTGCATAGGCTATATCAGATCGAGTGCAGTTCATGAGGAACGTCACACTTCCTATAATATTAGCATATTCAGATTGGGAAACACTCTTGTCCAAATTCTTTTTCAAATGTATGCTAGGATCATAGGGAGTTCTAGCAGGCACAACTTCAAAACAGTTGAACTTTTCCCGCACTTTTTCAACGTAATGAGATTGACATAAGGAGATGCCACTGGAGTTTCTAATAACTCTAACTCCTAAAATTACATCAGCTTCTCCTAGGTCTTTCATGTCAAATTGGGATGACAAGAAATTCTTGCTAATTGACATAAGGATATGCCACTAGAGTTTCTAATAACTCTAACTCCTAAAATTACATCAGCTTCTTCTAGGTCTTTCATCTCAAATTGGGATGACAAGAAATTCTTGGTATCTTTCACAACGTCCAGATTGTTCCCAAAAATCGACATGTCATCTACATACAGTCATATAATCACACAATCTGATCCTATTAGTTTAGAATAAACACAGGATTCAGTGGTATTCACAATATAGTCATTTCTCATTAAAGTGCTGTTAAACTTCTCATACCATTGCTTAGGTGCTTGCTTTAGACTATATAGAGTTTTTCTAAGTTTGCATACCTTATTCTCTTGACCAACAATCACAAATCCCTCGGATTGGGACATGTAGATTTCTTCCTCTAAGTCGCCATTTAAAGAGGCAGTCTTAACATCCATTTGATGTACAACTAACTCATGAATTGTAACGGAGGCAATTAGATTCCTAATCGTAGCAATCTTGGTCACAGGAGAATAAGTATCAAAATAGTCTAAGCCTTTCTTTTGGGTAAAACCCATAACCACAAGTCTAGTTTTGAACTATCTTTATGTAACTTGGACAAGTTCCAAGTTTTGTTAGAAACAATAGAATCAAGCTTGCTTTTAAAAGCCTCTTTCCAAAAACTAGCATCAATGGATCGCATTGCCTTATCATAAGTTTATGGTTCTCCTTTATCATAAAGGCAAACACAAGCTTATCACCTATGATGAAAATACCATATGAATACAGTGCCATATGTAGTAGGTCCAATGTTAGACTTCTTAAAGTCAGGTAGACATACTTTAGCCAAACACCACCACACTAAGAAAAATTCAGGTTGGAAGTATATCCTTTCCACATCTCATAAGGTGTCATGTTTAGTTTCTTATGGGATACACAGTTAAGAACATGACAAACTGAAAGAATAGCTCCCCCACATGTTATCAGACATCTCTGAACTTAAAAGCATAGCTTCAAGGTTCTATTCTTACATTCAGCTATACCATTTTTTTGTGGTAAGTAAGGGGCACTATACTTATGTTTAATTTCATTCTTCTTACAATAGTCCTTTTAGGGTATTGGTACTATTTCTCCATCTCTGTCAGTCCTAACTCTCTTGATTTTCTTATCAAGTTGGTTTTCTGCTCCGGCCTTGTATATAATAAACATCTCTTCTACTTCATCTTTAGGTCTAAGAAGGTACACCTTAGTGAACCTAGAGTAATCATAAATTTCCTCCTTGGCTAGCGTCGACCCCCAACCATCTCCTCTTAATTTTTTCATGTATGATTCTTTCATTTTGATATTCATCTCATTCACAAAGTTACATACATTTCAGAATTAGAAAATTTTCAAATACTAGTATTCCATTTCCCTGCAGAGTGGGTATTCAACTTTCAATTCATTGCTAGCTAAAACTTAGCAGACCAAGTACTTCAACAGAACATCTCAAGGAACATCAATCAGAAAAATAGCACATATGGATTTATATGAATATTACAATTTCTCACACAAGTGTATGTTTGACATATACAAGAGTAAGAGGTCAATAAAAAACTAAGACCGGTGAACATTGAAATATGTGTCAAATTCTCACATAGACAGAGTTATATATGCACAAATAATCTCTCCTCAAAATCATAGACACAAAGGAACACAGTTATATATACATGATTCTACTGCACTAGCATATTTGTTAACATATACTCCAAATGTTTTTTCTGCTAACAATTTGATGGGATGCAAAGTTCAGCTCATGCATTCTTGTAATAACAAAAGATGCTGATAGCTACATTTCATTAGGATCGCAAAGCTAATATGATTTAAAGTGCGAGTATTTATTGCTCAGTTGAACACTACAATTTTCCGTATAAGAACGATATGATTTAGAGTCATATTAATATTCAAATATACCCAAGCACTCAAACAGATATTGCATAGTTAGAGTTGCCTCATTCTGAAGAGCTTTGCAGTGTAACATGTACATGATCGCCTTCTTCAATACCAATCGGACTAAAAGTTGTGTCAAGCTACGCGAGTAAGTCACAGCAGTAGCAACTTGATAAATCAGCAATTGCAGTAAGTTGTATCATATAACTGTAACAATACTAAGATATCCAAATATATTTTTTCGATGTCTCACTGTGCATATAAATGAAGTTTATGGGGCACAAAAAATATATCAAGTCGCAAACTTTTGCTCATTGCTTGCAATGGTAGCCAAAGTATTCTGTTTCCGTTGAATATTCTTGGTATTAGTTGGATATTAACGAACATGGATAAAACCGAGAGAATAAGATGAGCTATATCATTCATTTGCATATATTTTATGTCAAATTAGTATAAGATTGCAGAAACATGTTCTTTTACCCAAGAGAGCACATCATTCAGTGGTCAGTACATGACATGCTTGTAATATATATGCATTGAGAATATTTGGTATATTCAAATATGCTAAATATTGTATATCACTGCCACATCTTTCTCCATATTTTAAATGGATATAGATGCATATATCTACATTCCAAAAATCAAATACGGAATCTACATTCAACTCCCAAAAATCTTTCATGTCCGCTCAATAGTGAATAAACATGTACACATAAATTTAAATAAATACGTTAATCATCAGAATCAAAGCCAAACATGGAAGGGAACTAGTGAAACCTATTGGAATTTTCCCTTCCTTGTAATTTCCGAAATCAGAATTGCAAACACCGGAATAATTGCTTTCAAATCGTAGGAAAAATAGGTAGAATACCGAGGCTATGCGAGGAGGATCAGAGAAACAGAGTACTTAGCAAAAGATTTTCAAGGCTATGTCGTGGGAGGACCACTGACTTGAAAGCAATTACTGCTCGACATCGGTGGTAATCGATAGCGCCGGTTGCTCTCCAAGGTTAACACAGCAGCATCTATATGCGTCCACTCGCGGGTAGAAGCTTTGGAGTTTGCACAGTGCAAATTTTCCAGGAGTGAGAGAGAAGAAATTTTTGAGTGAAGAATTCTTTCTGCGTATATTTCATGTTATTTCTTGAGGAATGAAGAAGGTATATAAGAATTCAAAATTCAAACGGCCAAATATTAATGTGAATTAAAATGAGGGTTTGAATGCTACGTATTAAAGCAACGCTATAATCGCATATTAAGGAGGATTTGAATGCTGCGTATTAAAGCAAAGCTTTAATCGCATATTAAGGAGAGATTTTGTATGAGACATCAATGTGCTAGGTCCAAAAAAAGAAAATTCATGGCGTCCAAAAAGGAAAGGTGCGCTCGTCACGACACGGCCGGCCAGCGGCCGGTGTTAGCGGTGCGCGTGTGGTGGACCCATGACCATGTAGGTCCTCTCTCCTTCACAAAAGTGTCGTACCCCTCGAGGCAAAGCACAAGTCTCTACAACTTCCCTAATAACAACTTCCCTAATAAACTCCTCCAAGGCAAATTGCACAAGCAACGTGGGACTAAAAAGAATAGTGGGAATGAAACAAAGTTTTTTGAGAGCATGTTATTTCCAACAGGGAAAAGGGAATTACGCTCACCTTGGATGAACTGGGATGGCAATTTCCTCCTGACCAAAAAACAGTTTTTGAAAACCATCAGCACCAGGGTTAATTATTCCAGCGACTGAAGGCGTTTCCCTCCCTATAATATAAAAGTTACCGCGTTTTCAATTTCAGAACCTTTCAAATCACCTCAGTCTCAAAAAATATAGAGTTAGTAGCTATACTCACCACAAAGGAAATCAAAATCAAGCATCCGTTGGATTGGAAGTTGCTTGTAGTTGTAGAACAATGCTTGCGTAGTTTTCGAGAAAAGATTACCTGTAGCCATGATGCAAGATTGCAACTACAGAACCTATAAAAATAAACTCGTGGTCAGTAATCTTTTAAAAAATATTTTTGATAAAAAAATATATAACGATTAATCAAAAAAAAACGACCAAATTAACCACAAATCAAGCTCATTCCACAGATGAAATGAAATTAAGCGATTACAGCCCTGATCTGTATTAAAAACAACTCGCGATTCAAAATCGAAGTTAAAACACGGTAAGCAATGCATCAACTTCGAGATCCGATTCCAAACCACTCGAGATCAATCAAGAACGCATCAATCCATGAAATCTCGCATCCAGATCCAAGTCGAGAGCTCTCAGATCAAACAATCTCGTCTCAGAGTAGAATTTACAAACATTTTGAAGACAGAGAAAAGTACCTTACAAGATTGATCGAAGAGCACAAGGTCCTTTCCAGTTGAGAGAGAGACCAGTGTCAGAGATCGGCGATACGAGAATCTCGCTTGAACGAGAAGTATTATATAGAGGAAAGAGAGAGGTAAAAACTCCCACACCCGACTCTTGACTGCGATAGGGGAGGGGGGAGCGAGCGACCCACGTGAACCGGGGTTAGTTAGCTCACCGATTGCTATGCGCACATACCATATTGTTGTGCACAGAGGCCACTTTACACATACCCAAACAAATTTTTAGAAAATTGATTTACAAACAACCACATATCCCCACATAACTCTCTCATCTTCGTCTTCTTCCCCACATTTCCCCGTCACCGGTCGTCTCTGCATCCATGCAGCCCCCACCGCATCCCATTCATATGGATGAAAATGGGTAGGAGCCGACCCGAGGGCCCTTGACCCAGCCCTGAAAAGCGCGCGCGCGCGCGCGCGCGCGCACACACACACACACCCCCCCCCCCCCCCCCCCCCCGCCAAAAAGAAGACTGAGTTTATGGCTTTCAGACCGGGCCGGTGCCAACATTATGCCCGGCCACATCCCTCGCCCTCGCCCCAATTCTATGATATTTAAATAACATGTAATTCCAAAGCCCAGTAAAATATTCGGCTCAACACATATGGAATCAAAATATTGCATCATATAATTTTAACTCTTTCATTCTCTCTCGATCTCTCTTTTACTGATCAATCCTTAACTGCACATTTCCAAAAAAAAATCTGATCTTGATTTTTGTCTCTCTTTCTAGTTTCTTCCTTCCAACAAAATCAAAAGCACGAACCTTGAAATTACCTCATCTCTTCATTATGCAATCGATAAAAGCTTGAAATCATAAGCACCTAACCAAGAAGAAACTTATGAAATTGATGATTACTATTATTATACCTACCTACTACATGTATATTATTATTCTTAATTTTTTCGTTTGATACGTTATTGTTAATATTTATAAAAGAATTGCAATTGAAACAAGTAAAGGACCGACCTGAAAGCCCGAGGGACGGCCCAAAAGCCCGTAAGGTAGGGTTAGAGCTTTCATGTAAAAAGCCCAATGCCCGGGGCCGGAGCCGGATTTTAGGCCCGAAGTATATTAGTGTCGGGGTCGGGGTCGGTGCCTAGCCTCGATCTGACCCAGCCCATTTTCATCTCTACTTCCTTCTCCACATTCTTCATTTCTCCCCCTCATCCCATCTTCTACTGCCACCGCCCCTAATTATATTGATAAGCATATTACACTCTTCATCACACGTTTTGCTGAACATATAGCATTGCTAAGCACATTACACTTCTTTTAAAAATTTGTTAAACTCTTTACACTTTCTTATAAAAAATTTCTTGTTATACATCTCTTCCTCAACTCCTCCCTTCCTCCTCAACCCACCACTGCATATCCTCCTCTATCTTCACCTCCAACCCAAAGACCATCACAGCCTCTCCTTCCACTTCTTCCACCTTATCTTCATCCACTACCTCCATTTCCATGCCTAGCAATTAAATGTAAAAAATATATTTAAAAATCAATTAAACCTAACAAGTTTAATTCAATTCAAAAAAATCAATTAAAAAATAATAAAACCCAAATAAACTTGAAACACAACAAAATCAATTAAACTCTGAAAAATTGATGCACTCAGACTTTCAGTTCTAAGCACCATATATAGCACTCAAGCATATATACCAGAACATCATGTATGATGCTCGATGATATAGGCCCAAGCGTCACAAATTATTTTTCAAAAAAAAAACAATATTATTGCTCGAGTTTCTTAAGCATGTGCAACCAATATGGCACTCGGTCTTATATGCACAAGCACCAAATTCTTTGCACCGGTTTTGAGAACCCGAAATGTTTTTAGAACTCGAGCAACAAGAACAAGTGGGATGATGAGATGACAATGCGAAGGCCATGACGGGAGAAGGATGATGTGGCGACAAAAGTCGGCGATGGAGAGGATGCACGTCGGCGGCGTCAATGGCAGAGGGAGAAGAAGAAGTGTGTTGTTATGAAGAGAGAAAAATGTAAATTTGGAATTCTAATTAAGAATGGAATATGCATTAAGATATTAGCAAAATTGTGCCTCAGATTGGCAGAATCATCCGTCAACAATATTAGATTTTAAATTTTCTAAAATATATCTCATATGATATGATACCTATTTGGTCTCTTTCCACAAGCCACTTTACACACACCCAAACTAATTTAAAAATCATTTTTTGTTTTACACGCAACAACATATTCTAATATTACACCTCTCATCTTCATCATCCCCCACTTCCCTAACACAGCATCCACGAGGCCCTCATCGCCGTCAGACATCGCGGAAGCCCCTCCGCCGCGTGCAACCACCCCCACACCCCCTCATCTTCCACTCGAATGAAGAGGGGATGAAGAGGAGTGAGTGAGGAGGATGTGGCGGTAGCGGCAGCAACAGCAACAGCGACAGCGACAGCTGATGATGGGAGTGGGGAGAAATGAAGAGGTGAGAGAAGAAGAGGATGGAGTTGGGGGGGTGCGGCCGCGATGGACGAGTGGATGGGGTGCGGCCGCGACAGACGAGTGGAGGTGGTCGCGCGAGGGGGAGGGATGAAAATGGGAAAAGAATTGGGGGAGTGGGAGGTGGTCATGCGAGGGGGAGGGACTACAGTAGCGGCAGCGGTCGTGCCAATGGCGGAGAAGAATTGAGAGATGACACATCTGTAAAGTTTGAAAGCAGTTGAAGAGTTAGAAAAGAAAAGGTTTCGATGACAAATTTGTAAATTTTGAATGTCAAACTTGAAAATAAGTTGTCTGTGTAAGTAGCAATCAGTTGTGTGCGCATTGTAACCCATAAAGACTGCTGCATGGTATCAAATTGAAAGGAAATAAATTACATGATACTTTAAAATTAGCCTCAAAATATAAGTATTTTATCGTCATTTTCATGCTACATGTCATTTCTTCATGAGTGCTGTTAAATGCACATCGTATTCTTATGATTTCACCGCAATTGTAAATATTTTCGAAATTACAAATTTAACCTTAATTAGATTTTAACTATTACTCTTAAAATTGTTAATTAATTACAAATTTTGACATTTAATCTTTTGAATTCACCGCAAAATTTGTTTTCCCATCTATTTCTTTCTCATGCCTCAAATTTCCTGTCTATTTCACCATTTCTTCTTTCTCCTCAATTTTGCCATTTGTTCTTAAGATTACAAATTTTTTAGGGTTGGTAGTGATTGTCCATGCATTGATTAGAGATGATGAAAAAAAGGTATAACAAAGGGGAAAAAAATTTGTTAATTTGCTCCCTCCGTCTCCTTGGCAGAACCCGACGAGAAGCCTGTTGCATTCAAGGATTTTTTCCCCGACTGAAGAGCCTGATGAACTACCCAGTTGATTTTCGCTGGTAGTCCTCGATCGCATTGATCTTATGTACACCCATAGGGAAGGGCTCCTGCAAAAGATAACAATTCAAAACATGCTTCTCTATGTGAATATGTTCTCAGAAATCAAAGGAAGTGGGTAGATATATGGATAAGACAGGCCTATAATTTTTATTTTAATGGAAAAAGGGTCATATAATCACTTTGTTAAATTCTAGTTTGTTGCAAAAAACTGAGAAAAAGAATAAAAGTAGAGAATGTTGCTTTTTAAACCTCTTTTACTATGGATGATATTCGGACCACAGTTATGTCATTGCCCCGCCGAGAAGTATCCTACAGTGGATGTGAGAGAGCTCGATGGCCAGTGGAATTAATTCTAACAAGATACAAGACATGAGGGGTGTTTTGCGGTGAAATCAATAGAAAACGGAAGAGGGTGAGATGTAAGGTAAATTTGATATAAATGGTATAAATGAAATAAATTGTGGTGAATTAATAAATAACAAGATTTTGATGCGATGAATTCATAAGTGCGGTAAAGTCAAAAAGTTACGCGGTGCAACTAACAACACTCTTTCTTCGTTCCTTTCTTTCGTTCCCGTCAGAGCCACGTCACATCACGCGAGCCACTTCACATCATGCGCTCCATAAATATTGGATACCTTCCTCCTTCAATGTTGCATATATTTGATGAAAGAAAACATCATTAGATAGCATCTAAAATCGTAGATAGGATCCTAAGATCAACCGTGAAAGGGGGATAAAAATAATAATTAAACAAATTCCACGACAAAGTCATGGCTGGCACAAGTTGTAGCACTGAGAAGAAGTAACTATTTCAAGCTTGGGTTTTGAACTATGTCTAAATATGGGATATGTTTTGGCTTAGCTCTCAAAAAGAGGAGAAGGGGGCCCAAATGAACTGGGAAGACGAAAACGGGATGAAGAGTTCAATATGGAGGTAGACAAACGTTTATCACATGTTTGTTTTCATTTGTCATCCCTAGATGCCATAAAATTATAGAGTACGCATCAAATGTGCATGATTTGCTTGCATCCAATGATTCTGTGCTCTTCTGTGTTTTTATATTTGTTTCCTTCTTTTTATTTCGCTGAATCTCTCTCACAATATAATTTTAATAATTTAATATTAATTTGTACTTGATTATGCTGCACTTGAACCCTATCTGAAATCTTGGATAACTTAATTTTTGTGTATATCAGCTTATTCATGCTAACTATAATACTAACTGGATATACACGTGAGCGACAGTTGTTTGGTGGTGTAATTTTGGGTATATGAGAAACAGTGAGAATTATGAGAGACGAAAAGAAACTTAGTCTGCTTTTAGATGTATCAAAACAAAAAAAATATTATTGATTTTTCTGTCACGCTTCGCTTCCCATTATACTTGGGAGCGAGGACTGTTGGAACTTATCCAACTAAGTTGGATCTTAATCCAACGTTGGGCTTATATGCGGTGAATAATTATATAAGTGCTACGCTGTCATGATTAAGCCCAATACATTAGTGATCTGGTTTAATTAATTGAATGGGCTAAATGAGTTAAGCAGGTCGTGGGGGCCTTTATGTGTAGAGACTATTGGGCTTCAACTCGTTGATGGGCCGAGTTGGAAACCCTAGGGCAATGAAGGCTAGCCTATAAATATTAGCGGTCATGGTCCCCGGAATACACGAACAAAGTTGAGCCGTCTTTTCTACGTCCCGTCGCTAGGAGAGAAACCGGGAGAAGGCTAAAGGAATTCTCCAACCGGTTGATTCGTGCTATTCTGGAAGATCGATCGTTGCGCTATCGTCAGGATCTTTCAGACTATTAGCGATGGACTCAGGTAAGCTTCCGCTAATCAGAGTAGGTTAATGATTTAAGGTTCCGCATGTTATTCATCTGGATTTGTGTTATTTGGTTAAGAACGCATGTCTGGATCTCTAGTTTTAACAAGTGGTATCAGAGCCTCCATGCAGAGGATCTTAAATTTTTGCCTACTCATAATAGATCTGATAAAAATCTGATTTTTAATCTATTTTCAATTCGGATCTGTGCAAAAATTGGTTTTTTGATTATTTTTTCAAAAAAAAAAAATTTTTACAAACCCTAGATCGGGGGCGGCCCGCCGGCCGCCGCCCGACACAGCAATAGAGGGGCGGCTCTGCCGCCCCCATCGGCAGATCGGCGCCGGCCATGCCGGCGCCGACACAGATCCAGATTTTTTATAAAAAAACCCTTTTTATAAAAAAAATCGGGGATCGGGGGGGTCGGCTTCCAGCCGCCCCCCCACCGGCGGTTAAGATCAGAGGGGGCGGCTGCCCGCCCCCGTCAGGAATCAGAGGGGGCGGATCGCCGCCCCCGTTCGGTATGTCAGAGGGGGCGGATCGCCGCCCCCCAACCCGTCGTTTTCAGTTCACGGGGGCGGCTCCCCTCGCCCCCCGTCGTTTTCAGTTGATCGGAGCACAGGCCCCCCCCCTTCGGACGGCCGGTGGGGGCCTGCTGGGCGCATTAACGGGGAAAGGGGGAGGCGGTGCGCCCCCCCATCAGGCCCCGACCCCTGCCGGGGAGGGGCCGGCGCCCCGCCGCCCCTCCCCTGCGATCAGATCGCAGGCGCTCTCCGGCGCCTGCGACACATTCGAAAGGGGCGGCGGTTGCCGCCCCTGATTCCGACGGCTGAAGCAAAGGGGGGCTCATCCGCCCCCCGTCGGGGTTTCGATTCACGGCAAGGGGCGGCCGTTGCCGCCCCATTCAGTGGCTCCGCCGGCGCCGGATCTGAGGGAAGGGGCCGGCGGCGGCCAGCCCCTTGATGGGCCAAATCTGCTAGGGTTTCTAACCCTAGCAGATTTTGGGCCAAATTGGGCCCAAACAGTTAAATTTTCAGAATAATTTAATTTTTCAGTATATGGGCTTCTGATTTGGGCCTGTTTTGGGCACTTCACATTTTTGGGCTTAAAATTGAATTTTTTGATATGTTTGAACCCAATTTTGGGGATACAATTAATTCCTTTTAAAAGCCCAATTTCGGATATGTTAGTGCACAAATAATTAGAGGAAATAAAAGGCCATCGTATGTATATTTCCTCATTCGGTTTATTTGTGCGTTAAAATTAAGTTTATTCCGATTTTTAAATTCCTTAGGCAAAAATTCAGTTATAAATATACATTTCGAAATAATTTTGATTTTTTGTGAAATTCCACCAAAGTGGGTTCCACTATTAAAATTGTTATTATTTCGGAATGTAAACGGATAAAATACATACTGCGTATGATTAGTTGCCTAAATGAACTTTAATCGGATCATGGGAGTAAATTAAAGTTTTTTTTTTTATTTAAAAATTTCTCCTTATTAAGTAATTCCGTATTAATTGTGCTATGATAAATTCAAACTTTGCTGTATGTATTTTTGGGGTGACTTGGTGTACTCATCATCCCGCCAAAGTGGGCTCTGTTGTTTGCACCATCTCATTTCTTAAATACAAAAAGACTTTTGTGTGCATATCTTATTCATGTACGCTACATCGGCCCAAAGGCAGATTACCGTTCTATGCTAATTTATCCACACCTGTAGCAATAAATAAGTGATGATTGTTGAGAACTTTGCATGCAATTTTAATTCGGCCCAAAGGAAGTATTAATTTTGGCATGTTAATTATTATCTTTATTTGATTGCTGCGACAAGATATCATTTGCTAGTTAATAGATTATCCAAAGATAAATATTAAGCTAGTTGGGGATATCTTGAGATGGGAACATGCAAATTTGAATTTACAATTTTGCTTCACAAATTAATACTTATGTTAGCATGTTTGTCTCTGTTTATTGTCCTGTTTTCAGCTGCTACTCCCGCGAATATTACTGCTAGCTTAAACTCAATTCCGGTGCTTAATGGCTCGAATTTCAAATCCTGGAAAGAGAACTTACTCATAGTTCTTGGGATATTGGATCTGGACCTTGCGATTAGAACTGACAGTCCCCCACTTACTACGGAAAAGAGTACCTCTGAGGAAAAGAGGGAGTTTGAAAAGTGGGATAAGTCTAATCGCATGTGTGTCATGATCATGAAGAGAGCCATTCCTGAAGCCTTTCGGGGCTCTATGTCTGAATCGATCACGACAGCTAAGGGTTTCCTTGCAGATATTGAGAAAAGGTTTGTCAGAAACGAAAAGGCAGAAATTGGTACGATTCTGACAAGCCTGATCTCAATGAAGTATAAAGGGAAAGGCAACATAAGGGAGTATATTCTGGAACAGTCCCATCTTGCTTCAAGGTTGAAAGCACTAAAGCTTGACCTCTCTGAGGACCTGCTTGTGCATTTGGTTTTAATTTCTCTTCCTGCACAGTACAATCAGTTTAAGGTGAGCTACAACTGCCAGAAAGAGACTTGGTCTCTGAATGAGCTCATCTCGCACTGTGTACAGGAAGAGGACAGACTGAAGCAGGATAAGACTGAAAGTGCAAATGTTGCTTTTACCCCTAAAGACAACAAAAGGAAAAGGGGAAAGGAAGTTGCAGTTACAGCCCCACCTAAGAAACAACAAAAGAAGCCTGTAAAGGCTGTTAAGAAAGATAGTTGTTTCTTTTGTGGTGCTGAAGGGCATGTGAAGAAGCAGTGCTCTAATTACCACGCCTGGCGTGCTAAGAAAGGTACTCTTCTCAATTTGGTTTGTTCAGAAGTTAATTTAACTTCTGTACCCATAGACACTTGGTGGTTAGACTCTGGTGCAACTACTAACATCAGTGTGTCTATGCAGGGCTGCCTGAACTGCCGAAAGCCAAATGATGCTGAAAGATTCATCTTTGTGGGCGATGGCAAGAAGGCGAAGGTTGCTGCAATTGGGGATTTCAGATTATCTTTAAGAACTGGAAGCCATTTGGATTTGTTTGAGACATTTATTGTACCGTCGTTTAGACGAAACCTTATTTCTATTTCTGCATTGGACAAATCTGGTTATTGTTGTTCATTTGCGAATGGGAAATTCAGTTTGTCTCTCAATTCCATTTTTATTGGTTCTGGTTATTTGTCTGAGACTGATAATCTGTATTTGCTTGATACAATTGCTGCAAATGAAACCTTGCATGTGGGTACACAGGTTTTAAAGCGTAAATTAACTGATGAGAATTCAGGTTCGTTGTGGCACAAGAGATTAGGTCACATCTCCAAAAGGAGAATTGAGAGACTTGTGTCCAACAATATTCTCAAACCTTTAGATTTTTCAGATTTTGATATCTGCATTAATTGTATAAAGGGAAAACAAACCAATATAAGGAGATTTGAAGCCAAAAGGTCCAGTGAAGTCTTAGAACTTATACATACGGATATTTGCGGACCATTCCCTTCGGTTGCATGGAATGGTCAGCAATATTTTATAACGTTCATTGACGACTATTCAAGATATGGCTATATTTATCTCATACATGAAAAATCTCAGTCCTTGGACACGTTCAAAAATTATAAGGCCGAAGTTGAACTTCAACTAGGCAAGAGGATTAAAACTGTCAGGTCTGACCGTGGTGGAGAATACTACGGCAGATATGATGGTTCAGGTGAACAACGTCCAGGACCATTTGCTAAATTCCTAGAGGAATGCGGTATTGTCCCACAGTACACCATGCCGGGTTCGCCCACTATGAATGGTGTAGCTGAAAGACGAAACAGAACGCTTAAGGACATGGTAAGGAGTATGATTAGTCATTCTACTTTACCAGAAAGCCTCTGGGGTGAAGCATTGAAAACTGCAGCTTACATCCTTAATCGGGTCCCAACTAAAGCAACAAATAAAACACCATATGAGCTTTGGACGGGCAAATCACCTAGTCTAAAGCATATGCACATATGGGGATGCCCAGCTGAGGCAAAGCCTTATAGGCCTGCTGAAAAGAAGTTGGACACACGGACAGTTAGTTGCTATTTTATTGGGTATGCTGAAAGATCGAGGGGTTACAAATTTTACGATCCCACAAATAAAAATATTTTTGAGACTGGAAATGCCAGATTCCTTGAGGATACCGGGTTTGCGGGGGGAGATTTAGGAAGAGACATTGTTTTTGAAGAGGAATATGTAGATATTCCCACAGGTGATCTTGTTATTGATCAGGATTCTATTCCTGTTGTGGAACAAGACACAAATATTCAAGACAATGTTATTACTCCTCCCATTCAGGAAGAACAAACCCTTGCACCTCAAGAACCATTGCCATTAAGGAGATCCATTAGGGAGAGGAGAAGTGCAATATCAAGTGACTACATTGCATATCTCCAAGAACATGAAGTTGATATTGGTGTGATGGAAGATGATCCAATCAACTTCCATCAAGCCAAAAATGGTTCTAACTCTCTAAAATGGATAAGTGCCATGAATGAGGAAATAAAGTCAATGAAGGACAATGACGTTTGGGATCTTGTCCCATTACCTAAAGACGTGAAACCCATTGGTTGCAAATGGATATTTAAAACCAAGAGGGATTCAAAAGGTAATGTGGAAAGATATAAGGCACGTCTTGTCGCTAAGGGCTTTACTCAAAAGGAAGGCATTGATTATAATGAGACTTTCTCTCCGGTTTCCACGAAAGACTCATTCAGGATAATAATGGCATTAGTGGCTCATTTCAACCTTGAGTTACATCAGATGGATGTTAAAACAGCGTTCCTTAACGGGGACATTGATCAGGAAATTTATATGGTGCAACCAGAAAACTTTGTGTCGGGAGACCCAAAGAATATGGTTTGCAAACTTAAGAAATCCATCTATGGACTCAAACAGGCGTCTCGGCAATGGTATTTTAAGTTTCATCAAGTTATCACCTCATTTGGCTTCGAGATGAATTTGGTTGATGAATGTATATACCATAAGTTCTGTGGGAGTAAATTTGCATTTCTGGTTTTGTATGTCGATGACATTCTACTTGCCAGTAACAATGAAGGCTTATTGCATGAAACCAAGAACTTTCTAGCTAAGAACTTTGAGATGAAAGATCTTGGTGATGCATCTTTTGTATTAGGAATTCAAATACATCGAGATCGCTCTCGAGGTATACTTGGATTATCACAAAAGGCCTACATTGAAAAGGTTCTGAAAAGATTTGGCATGGAAAGTTGTAAACCAGGAGATACCCCAGTATCTAAGGGAGACAAGTTTGGTCTCAATCAATGTCCCGAAAGTGAAATTGAGATAGCACAGATGAAGGATATTCCTTATTCTTCAGCAGTAGGGAGTATCATGTATGCTCAAGTATGTACGCGTCCAGACTTGGCGTACATTACAGGAATGCTTGGCAGATACTTGAGCAATCCAGGATTGGACCATTGGAAAGCAGCCAAAAGGGTCTTACGGTACTTACAGAGGACAAAAGGACACATGCTTGTATATCAGAGGTCGGAAAAGCTTGAGATCATTGGATATACCGACTCTGATTTTGCTGGATGCAAAGACAGCATGAAATCTACTACAGGCTATGTTTATACATTAGCAGAAGGCGCCATTTCTTGGAAGAGTGCTAAACAGACTATTATAGCCTCTTCCACTATGGCCGCAGAATTCATTGCTTGTCATGATGCATCCAATCATGGTCTATGGCTACGGAATTTTGTCACGGGGCTGCGAATTGTAGATGGCATTGAAAGGCCACTCAGATTATTTTGTGACAATATGTCTGCAGTAGCATTTACCACTAATAACAGGAGTTCGGCGAAATCAAAGCATATTGATATCAAGTTCCTGATTGTTAAAGAGAGAGTTGGAAATAAACAGTTGTCTATAGAGCACATTGGTACAAACTCAAACATTGCGGATCCGCTTACTAAGGGACTGCCACCCAAAATGTTTCATGGGCATGTTGCTCGTATGGGTGTCATGTCATCTGAAGATATTCAGTTTTAGTGGGAGTTTGTAATTTTTGTAGTGCTTCTATTTTGACAACATTTCAGCCTTCAGTTATGCATATTTGGTTTATGGTTTATTTCTGCAGAAATAAAGTTCAGTTTTCAGTTTGGCTTCATATTTCAACTCTATGTTTATAAATGCGTATGAAAATATGTGTTTATGTTTTGATCTCACTAAGGTTAAGGAGGATCAGTTGGAAATAGACATGTTAGATCACATCACATGTAATTTCCATGCTACACATCCACTTCATAATCCATGTCATTCCTTTGTATTAGCACGGTGACCACTGATGGGTCGAGCTGCAATTGCTGCGGCAAAGATCTCTTTGATCCTTTGCTAATATAATTGATGGACCGGATTGTTTTTGACTCATTAAAGAAATGACAGCAGGTTAAGATCTTATTTGGTTGTATGCACTATGAAATATAATTATAAAGTTTAAGCATATAGCCCAAGTGGGAGATTGTTGGAACTTATCCAACTAAGTTGGATCTTAATCCAACGTTGGGCTTATATGCGGTGAATAATTATATAAGTGCTACGCTGTCATGATTAAGCCCAATACATTAGTGATCTGGTTTAATTAATTGAATGGGCTAAATGAGTTAAGCAGGTCGTGGGGGTCTTTATGTGTAGAGACTATTGGGCTTCAACTCGTTGATGAGCCGAGTTGGAAACCCTAGGGCAATGAAGGCTAGCCTATAAATATTAGCGGTCATGGTCCCCGGAATACACAAACAAAGTTGAGCCGTCTTTTCTACGTCCCGTCGCTAGGAGAGAAACCGGGAGAAGGCTAAAGGAATTCTCCAATCGGTTGATTCGTGCTATTCTGGAAGATCGATCGTTGCGCTATCGTCAGGATCTTTCAGACTATTAGCGATGGACTCAGGTAAGCTTCCGCTAATCAGAGTAGGTTAATGATTTAAGGTTCCGCATGTTATTCATCTGAATTTGTGTTATTTGGTTAAGAACGCATGTCTGGATCTCTAGTTTTAACAAGGACGCGAGCGGCTCCGCATGAGCTGAAGCGGTGAATCTCAAACCCAATAAGCGTCTGTGAATAAACCATTCGCAGGAACTTGCATGCATTTCAGAAACAGCAGAAATGACTATGAATTTAAACACCAACATCCAAAAAGAGTATACAAAAGTAATAGGGCCCCAAGCATGGCCAATAACAACAGAGTTCTACAAAGAGGGACACACCCTACAAAAGTGCAACAAACGGAATTCTGAGCAGCAGCAGATAGTGCTCAGTGGGGAGAACTTCTGGATCAGCGTACTCCTGGTCCAATGGGTCAGTTCCCTCAATCCGCTCGTCCTCAATGGAACCTGTCCTGTGTCCTGACATACATTCCAAACAACATAGAAATGTATGTCAGCAAGGTCCTTGGCAAGCAATAATATGATTAGGACCCTTGGTAAGGTTTTCGAAGTAGTTTACATGGCAGTTACTGAAGGGTTTTGGCGGACCCTCAGAGCTCAGATTTGTGCCCGTCCTAAGTCGGACGGACCACAGAGGCATAAAGCGCAGCGGAAAAAATAAGCAAGCTAGATAAACATTTTAACTAGGCTCTGAGAGAGCCAAAACCTAGTCCGATCTATGCCAACTTGGGGGTGGATCTGACCACCCTAAGAGGGATCTATCCTATTGCGACGAAATTAAATTACACTAAAAATTACTTAGAGAACATACCCGGAATCTCAACCCTGGGGCGGGCAAGACGTACCGCACCGGCTTCTCACGCTCCTCGTAGTCAAACTGCCTTGACTCGATCCACCCGAGCCTCTTCGCACCTTCGAACTGATCCACCCGAGCCGACACCCGCATCCGAGCCGATCTCTTGCGGTAGAAGGTTTCACTTGAGCAGACCCGCATCTTAGACGTCTGGATCCGAATCCAAAATCCCCTTCGGAGTCTTGCTAGGACTCGTCGGGAGAATAGGAAGAAGAGATGAAGAATAGTTTAAGTCGTAGATCGAGCTTGCTCAAAATTTGAAGCTACTCGATCGAAGACTTGGTGTGTTGTTCAACGAAGAGAGTGCACCCCTATTTATATAGGAAGTCGGCACCTCTCTTTTCATTGTGAGCAATGTGGGACAAAGATTAAAGAAGATGGATTTAATTTGGCTAATTGAAGTTTAGTAAGCCTTTCACAAAGGCTAACTTCAACGAATTAAATCTCTCCATCCATTAAATTTTAGACACCAAACAAGCTATCATTTCGAAGGGCTTCGAATGATGAACGCGTAGGAATGAACGGCGACGAATTCCGACTTCGTTTGACCCATCAAACAATTGCCCAAAGATAGGCAAAAATTCAATTTTCGTAGCCGTCAAAAGGGTTTCAAAAAACCCTAATTAACTTAAGTTGCGGGCGCACCCGCTAAGCTTAGCGGGTGGACCCGCTTGCCCAAGTAGGTCTAACACACTCTTGCCTTTGACTGTTTTTGCGTTTTCGGTCTCGTTTGAGCTCCGTTTTGGATGCGGTTTGAACCTGTGTTTAGACCGGGACGATCCCGTCAACCATGTAACCCCTTTCCAATGCTTTTCTTCCTACAAATATTGTCGTAACTAATTTACGACACGTATAATCTTGTTTGCATCGAATGCAATATTGTCCCCATCTACGACTTAGTCTCATCTTTTTGAAGATCATACTCTTACTTTTTTATTGGCTAAATCGTTTTCAAAATCCTTACTATTATTCTCTTTAATTTTATTTGAAAGGATTTTTGAAAAGTTCTAGATCACAAAGAACTTCTCTCGTATCTTTGTGTGATCTAGACTATCATTCTATCAAGCCACTACACAAATTGTCTTAATTTTGATTGGCTATAGAATCGGGTGTGTAAACCAATCTCCATCATTTATTGTGGTGTATTGGATAAATTCTCATTGTGTTGATTGTTGGAACATTAGACAAGTCTAGTTGTTGCCAGTTGGAAAGTCCTCGGTTTGTGAGGCAAGGGTAAACCCTAGACAAGTCTAGGTGTTGTGATTGGAAATCCTGGTCAAGGCTAGGTCGTTGGAAATCCTAACGAGTAAAGTTAGGTAATTGTATTTGCCAAGGCAGATAGTGGAAATCTCGTACCGGATTGGTCGGGGACTGGACGTACCCGGGTTGCGGGGAACCAGGATAAAAATCCTTTTGTCTACGTTTGTTTTCTGTGATTTATTATCTTTCTTGTACAAGCAATCTTTACTTATTAATTGTTCATCTTTGTAATTCATTGTTAACTTATTGAAAAGATTGTATCTTTAATTTCCGCTGTGTATAAATCTATTTGTAAAGATCTATTTGTCAAAGTTATATTTATCTGATCTTAATCCAATCTCTTTCATATTCTTGTTAAGATTGTTTTGTTGATTAAGAACCAAGCGTAGATCACTCTACTTGGTTTCTTAGGCAACATTAGAAGGAATTTATTTGTGTTAATATCGTTGAGCGAAAAAGTTTACTATATACACAACACTATTCAACCCCCCCTTCTAGTGTTGTTTGCCATCCACAGGATCCAACAATAACGACGTGGTCGCCAGGGAGGGTTCCCTCCGCGGGATGGGGATTCGACCGACGGCGGGCTGCGGTTATCCCAGTATCGTCGGCCCATTGTCGTCGCCTCCGGGGCCTCTCTCCGCTCTTGATTCTCCCTAAGTAGCCTTTCGCGCTCTGCGGCGAGGAAGCGGAGCTGTTGACGGATGGCCTCCTCGTCTAGATGATCTGGGGAGAAACACCGACGGGGCGGGCTTCGCCCTCGAGGTGGAGTACCGGAGATTGGTAGGATGCACTCGTTCATGTCGCCCGCCCGTCATCGACACCTCCAGGATCACCTGGTTCACCACATTCTCCCTTCGGAGCCTTTCGCGTTCCGCGGTGATGAAGCGAAGCTGGCGTCGGGCCGTCTCCTCGTTGATAAGAGCTTGCTAGGCGGCCTCGGCCGCCTCATCCAGATGCCTCTGAGCGGCCGCCGCTTCCTCCTGGCGCCTTCGTAGCCGGGCGATCTCCATTTCTTCCTCCAAGAGCTTTTGTTAGGCCGCAATCTCCTCGGTGAGCCATTTGTCCCCCATCTCTTCGACGAACTGAGGGTGGAGATTCCGCCTCACGTTCAGGGGCTCAGAGGGGCTCGGGGGTACCTCGGCTCTAGCCGTTGTGAAACCCGCCATCATCTTGGTGAAGGCCTCAAAGCTCTGATATACCGCGCGGGCCGAGACCTGGACCGTTTTGACCTCCACCTCCGGGGGTGGATTGGTCGTAGGAGTAACGGGATGGGAGTGGGATTCTTGATATATGAGATCCTTTCCGTGGTCAGGGTTTCGGTCGACTGGTATGGGATTTGACATGGGTGTGACCCTTTGTTCCCACAGACGACGTCAATTGTTGCGGGGTAGAACTCGCGTACAATGAATTTATATTATAAGGAACCAAGGGCACGATGGTTATGCTAATGACATGATTAGGTTAGGCTATTTGGCAAGCGATTAGTGGAGTGATGAGGCTAAACTTATGGCAGGGGCTGAACACGGCGTCGAATCCGGTAGGATGTAGCGAGGGGGGCCGAGCTGCCTAGGCTGTGGGCGAGCACGATGGTGATGGCGAGCTAATCCTGCGCAAGGAGCAACTCGTCAGAAAGGCCGGGTTGGGGTCCAACCCTTAGCCTCTCCGCTGCCTAAGTCAGTAGTAGGACTTAAAGCGGAGGCTAGGCACGCAGGTCAGACTGTGGGTGAGCCGACCATACGTGACGAACTATGGGTGGAAGAACAAAGATATGGACGACCTTTGCTCTTGTGTGTGAATAAAAGGATTGGGAGTAAATTAGCCAACCCCTTCACCGTTGGAGGCGAAGGGGTATTTATACCTGACGGGAGGCGGTTTGGTAAGGCTGACCTGGCATGCTGACTCGACATGCTGAGCTGGCCCTGTTGTCAGCGGAAGATTCGGACGAGGGTGTCAGCCACCCTTTTGTCAGACGGCGCAACGGCCAGGGGCGCTTTTGTCAGGGTGTCACGGCCGAAAGCATTAAGTGTCAGGGGGTGCGGCAGCCAGGGGGTGCTTTGTCAGATGGTCGGACGGTGTAAGCATCAGTGGCATCCTTTGTACTAGGTTGTTTGTCGTGTCTGATGTGCCAAGGACCGTCGGTGCACTTCCCGAAGCTGGGGCTGAGCCGGGCCAGCCCAGGCCGAGGTTGAGCGGTCCGGGCATGCACTCTGTGCGCTGATCCGGGCGAACTGGGGGAGAACAGATGCGTACCCCGTTGGGGTCGTGCTGGAGAGCGTCCCCATCAACGGTCGGGGCGGGGTGCGCCCTTCTCCCCGTTATGTCGGGCTTTAGGATCGACGGGCGCCTTGTGGGCCGTTTTACGATAGGCCGATGAGCGCCCTATCGCTAGGTCGGTCACCCGCTCGAGGGGGTGGGGCACGCCTGCGTGGTGTTTCGGTGGTTTGGGACGGAAGGTCGGACTATCATGATCTTCAGGTCGTAACAGATACCATATTATATCTTAACAAGACGTATACTTAGGATAAATCGCCTTATGGGCATATATCCTCCTACATCTCCCACTTGCACTTAGGCTATTTATCACGGTATCTCATATCGTTATAGCATATCAGTCACAATGGACATTCATATGTCAAACCTAAGAGTGGTTTACTAACAAGTATATATAATGCATTTTAATGGATTTTTATTTATACATCTCTTGATCACACAAGGTTGATCCTTGAAAAATGATTTGGATCAATTTTCTTTTCTTTGTATAGCTAACGATTAGCTCTTACAATCTTGATGTACAGTCTAACAATTCTATAAGTCGGTCTTGGCTCATTCCAATTATTTTGTGTCAATATGTCAAGTACATAAATGACACCTTAAGTCTCTATATATTCGATTAAATAAAAACTATTTTGATTCAATGTCTTATATAGATGATTCGAATAAGTTGGAAATCTTTTTTACTTAGTCCGAGAAACCGGAGCTAAGTATATGAGCTAGTTCCTACTGACTTTAAGATTTAACTGATTAAATGCTTCTAATATATATCTAAATCATATATAGAATATATATGACAAGCATAACCAATTGAGAAGTGCTTAGATGGAACGTACCAGTGTCAGGTTGGCTTGACGAATGAGTCATATTAAGATCGGTTTAAAGAATCTTGATATTGACTTACTCAGTCAAACGTCATACTTAGTACTTTCCCTTAACTACATTTAATAATAACTCTTAAGAATCAAATGTAGTTTGAATTAAGAATAAATCTTAATATGCGTGTAATTGTGATCATATACAATTATACGCTCCTGGAACTTATATTTAACTATAGACTGGCTATAAAATTAAGTCAGCTCCAAACAATTAAATTATTCAGATGCTCTGCTTGTCAGCTCGAGAATTAATGCAACTAGCTCAGACAGCCACATTCACAGAAATTTAAGCCATTCGCAACAAATCACAATTTCAAAAGGAGCACATTTCCCAAGACATTTATTAAACCAATGGATTCATAAAAATGAATCATAATGTGTTTATCAAAATAAACCTTGAGCGTTAAACACTCAATCATTGTTTTAACTTAAGGAACGATACATTTTAGTCATAAAAAGAAATAAGTATCAGTTCCTTCTTCTTCACGTCTCTTGAAGTCCTCGCACGGTCCCAGCAACAACGATTGCTCAGATGCTGGCCGTCCTCGGAACTTCTTCCATCCTCTGCTTCATATCAGCCACATGTATACATTACACAGATATCTTAGTATCTCATACTATGTGATAAAGCATTTATGGAAATAATTATGCTTTATATTAAATTTGTTGTACCTGAGGTAGAGGCATCAGTATGCCCCTTCTTCTTTTCTGCAAGGTAAACCTTGCCGTTCCTCTTCTAATGGCCTACCTTATGGCAGTGAAAGCACTCGGATTTCGACGGGGCCCCTTTTGTCTTCTTCTTCCCCTTCTTCACTTTGGCTGGTTGTTGGACCTGCCTCTTCTTACCCTTGCCTTTCGGCTGGTCTGAAGAAGCAGAGGCAACAATCAACACAGTCGGTTTCTTCTCGATTTCCTCAAACTTCCTAAACATGTTGAGGAGACCAGGAAGATCCGTTTCAATACTGTTCATAATGAAACCAGTAATGAATTGTTTGAAGGCTAGAGTTAAAGACTTAAGGATGATGTCCACGGATATCCCATTGTCAAGGACAAAACCCAATTGGACGACGTCTTCCACGTACCCGATCATCTTAATGACATGATCTTGTACGGGCCATGTCTCCATCTTGGTGCCCCAGAGGTTGCTCGTGGCTTCAAACTTGGCAGCTCTAGACCGCTTGCCGTACAACTCCTCTGCATTCAGAAGCATGATTTGAGCATCCATATGTTCATGCTTCCGTTGCAGATCGTTGTTCATTGAAGCCAGAGTAAGGCACCTGGCCTTCTCGGCATCTCTCTGGTACTCATTGTAGGCTTTCTTCTCCTCAGGCATTGCATCTTCGTCCGGCTTTTCCAGAGGGTCCTCGAACAGTACGTATCCAATCCTGGTAGAGAAAGGACTAACTTAATGTTTCTAAGCCAATCCTTATAGTTTGTTCCATCGAGCACATTCTTCTCTATCATATACTTTAGACCTGAATCCATTCTGCAATTTTGTAGATACTTAGTCAGTATATATTCGTTGTATAGTTTCAATGGTTTTTAATAAAACTATATTCTCCCACTAAATTTATTAAAGCCATAATAATAAACAGTTTATTATACAATAACATTTGTGTGAGAGGGATCCGACTACCCTGAGTTTGACAACCTTGAGTGTGTCTCTGCAAGTTTTCTGACTCTGCAGTCGGTAGACGAACTCATCATCAATCATATTAAATATGATTCCCTTTCGATTTTTACCCTTAGTCATTTGTGATCATGAGTGTACTCATCCAAATCACAATGGCTAGCCTAGTCGGACCCTTGTCTTTGCGTTTAGCCTGACTTGCCCCAGCGCTCGATGTATGAACGACACGTCGGTTTGGATCAGGTCTTAGACTACATCTTAGGTTAGACTTACGCCAGCGCTCGGTGTATGCACGACACGACGGTTTGGGTCAAGTCGAGATGTTATCAAGAAATCGGTTTCTATAAGATTGTCATGTCACAGCTTGGGTGTAGCTCAACAACCGTAACACGGGTCTTACAGTTGCCAACTCCTAAAACAAGGAGGGCTACGATTTATCTTGAACAAGATTATTATCGTATTTGACTTAGGTATAGTCGATGGCTTACACAGTCATGATTCGACTCCTTGCGGCCCAGCGGGCACAGTCAGGGAATTGACTAAGCCAGGACCACTTAACCCCTAGTCTAGCTAGGGTGGTCCAGCAAACTTAGCCAAGCACATTGACCGACATCATGATCCATTGAAGGAGGTTCATCAATTCTATGTTCGTCCATCAACTACATAGCTTTTAATTAATACTAGTTAATCCTTATCAACTAGTTGATCTTTAAAATTCGAAATTTTTATGGATTTGTTTGACGACTTTTATTACATCCTTATCAACTATAAGGTTCATTTTGTTCATCGTGCTACCCCAATTTTTATTAGGATTTTAACAAAACAATTACAACATTTTACAAAATTAGTCATTTAATGATAATCATTATTTAAACAATTTATGATAATGATTGTCAATTAAAGGGCTACCCTAATCGGAAATTAGGTTTTGATGTTGTATTTGTTCATTTAAAACGTAGCATGTCACTTGACATTAAAAAATTTATCTTATAAACTTTTAATCAATTTAATGGCTAACCTAAAGGGTTCATGAATAATTTATTCATCATGTCCATTAAACATTAACCAACTAATTTAATCACGTAAATTAAAGGTTCAATAATGTGACAAGTTAAAATTATATATAACATAAATAATTAACTTGCATACCATAAATTTAACGCATAAATTTAAAGATCCACAATTTTAAAACTTCAACCATTTTATAAAATAAAATTTGGTTTATAAAAATTATCAAATAATTTTAAATACAACACTAAGCTTTAAAATTAATGAAACATTTTAAGATTAAATTATCTCATAAAATAATCTTTAAAACTTTATGTAACTAAAAGAAATGAAATTTTTTTAATTCGATCTCATGAAAAGAAAATTTTCCTTTATGTTACATATACTATAAAATAATTTTAAAACATTTTTAAAATCGTTGAAATCAATTTTAAAACTTTCAGATAAAGTTAAAAAATCATTCAAACTTTATGTAACTAAAAGAAATTAATTTTTTAATACCATCTCATAAAATAAAATTTTTCTTAATGTTACACATACCTTAAAACATTTTTAAATGCTTACTAAAATTATTTTATCTTATAAAATAAATTTTTAAAAGCATTTTTAATCATAAGAGGCTCATTAAACTATATCATGTAAAATTTAAAAATCTCCAAAAATTCTTTCATGTCATAAAAACAATTTTTAAAACATTTAAAAGAAAGGTACAAAATAATTTTAACATTATCAAATAACGTTAAAATCTATATGTTCAAAACAAGCAATTTTAATAATTTAAAATCGTCGCATACAAGATCTAAAAGCATAACTGTGGCTCTGATACCACTGAAGGGTTTTGGCGGACCCTCAGAGCTCAGATCTGTGCACGTCCTAAGTCGGACGGACCACAGAGGCATAAAGCGCAGCGGAAAAAATAAGCAAGCTACCTAAACATTTTAGCTAGGCCCTGAGAGAGCCAGAACCTAGCCCGATCTATGCCAACTTGGGGTGGATCTGACCACACCATGAGGGATCTATCCTGCTGCGACGAAATTAAATCACACTACAAATTACTTAGAGAACATACCCGGAATCTCAACCCTGTGGCGGGCAAGATGTACCGCACCGGCTTCTCATGCTCCTCGTAGTCGAACCGCCTTGACTCGATCCACCCGAGCCACCTCGCACCTTCGAACTGATCCACTCGAGCCGACACCCGTCTCCGAGCCGATCACTTGCGGTAGAAGGTTTCACTTGAGCAGACCCGCGTCTTAGACGGCTGGATTCGAATCTAAAACCCACTTTGGAGTCTTGCTAGGACTCGTCGGGAGAATAGGAAGAAGAGAGGAAGAATAGTTTAAGTCGTAGATCGAGCTTGCTCAAAATTCGGAGCTACTCGATCGAAGACTTGTTGTGTTGTTCAACGAAGAGAGTGCACCCCTATTTATATAGGGAGTCGGCATCTCTCTTTTCGTTGCGAGCAATGTAGGACAAAGATTAAAGAAGAGGGATTTAATTTGTCTAATTGAAGTTTAATAAGCCTTTCACAAAGGCTAACTTCAACTAATTAAATCTCTTCATCCATTAAACTTTAGACACCAAACAAGCTATCATTTCGAAGGGCTTCGAATGGTGAACGCATAGGAACGAACGACGACGAATTCCGACTTCGTTTGACTCCTCAAACAATTGCCCAAAGATGGGCAAAAAGTCAATTTTCGTAGCCGTCAAAAGGGTTTCAAAAAACCCTAATTAACTTAAGTTGAGGTTCGAGTGTTGTCGCCGTCTCGAGAGACGGGGACGGCTTTCGGAGTCGATCGACCGAGCGTTCACTTAAACGGGAGTGCGCGGATCTAAGTGACTGTGCACCGAAGGGTACCTTCGGCAGGACGACAACCTCTGGGATCGATCGGACGAACGGGCTCTGGCACGAGGGCGTTCGGACCTGAGCGATGGGACGTCGAGGGGAAGCCTCGGCGAGATGACGTCTCATTCGATATGCAAAATGAAGAACTCGTCAGGGGTCCGGGCCTTGGTTTCGACCAAGTCCCCTCCGATGGATAAGTCAGCACTTGTTTGAAGAATGCTCGGTGGGATCAAGTATGGTTCACGGGAAGACCAATACGCGAGTCCTCGGACCGAGCTGTGGAGGAGAAATGTAAGGTGGAAGAAGGCATGAGAGTTTGTATTATGAAACCTCTATTGTAGATCTTGGAGATCCCTTGAAGCTGCTGCCACTTGGCATTCATATAGGCGAGTCATCACCCATCTTATCTCTATGGCAATGAAGATGCATTAATGTCGCCCTTGATGACGGCGTGCGGAGTAGGAAGTATCGACCCAATAATTGCATCGATTTGATGAAGGGGTAAAGGTCATGAAGGCGAGCCATGATTGATGGAATGATGGCTTTGAGTGACTGCCATAATTGGCGAGTGCTCTCTCGGTTTGGAGAGAGATTTCCTCAACAACGGAAAGTGGACGGTCTGTTGGGCCTTCGTCTCGGATGGAGAGGCGCGACCCGCCGGTGACGGCCTTGGGCTATAGCCCAAGGCCATAGTGGGTTGAGTGACTAGTCGTGATTGACTTGGTTCTCCAAAGCCGGTCATAAGGTCGTATCACGTCTGAGAAACACAAATGCACACATGCTAATACAGTCACGACAGCATGGCTTTCCGATATGGCTTTCCGATATACTCATATCAGCCAAGAAGCATCATGTCCGATACGGGTCTACGCAGACACAGCCTCCCAATTGAAATGTTGATGCTGTATCTGATTTTTCCGTCTTAGGTGCTGAATCCTATCACGAACACCTAGCAACATTTATAGATGACGATGCGCAATACGCAAGAAGTCCCAAGATTTCGATCTCCACGAAGTCTTGAGAAGCCAATACTTACAATAAAAATGCAGAAATACGCCTCTTTTAAGATCAAATACCCAGTATATTCATATACCGACTTAGTAGTTCTGATATACACTATCACTTTTTCCTGATTGAATACCCAATTAACATAATGCTTATAACGACACCCTAACCATCACAAGGACTACTGAACAACTAAATGCAATACTCAGGAAAAATTTGCCTGAGCACGTAAATCAGAAACACATATGTAGCTGCAAGTCAATAGATGAGAAATTTTCTTTTGTCACCCGTCTGAAACAAATTACTGTGATCAGTTTCACCATGATTAAAAGCAATGTACCGAAAAACTGATAGAACAATCCACAGCCCCTTAATTTGCAGATAGAAAAGCCTTGATTGCCCAGTCCTCATTTTCCCCTCGGACTGATGAGCGCGTACCCGTTGCTGTTCGTCCCGTTGGCTCCGGAGATCTCATCACCCCCTCCATTGACAACTTCACTTCTAATCGGCTCAGGCATTTCGATGCTTCCGCTGGCCTTGCCCTCTTCGTAGCTCTCCTGCAGCTGAAGGGCGAACTCCAGATTCCACAGCACGTCGCCCATCGACGGCCGATCGACTCCATGATCCGACAGGCATTTGGCCGCGGTCTCCACAAACTTCTTGGTGCACTCGGGATCCATCTTCCGTTTGAGGTGCGGATCGATTATGTCGCTGAAAGTCCCCTTCTTCAGGCAATTCAAGGACCAGTCGGCGAGGCTGACCTGTTCCTTGGGCAGGCTCGGATTGAGCGCCGGACGCGCGCACAGCACCTCGAAGAGAACGACCCCGAAGGAGTATACGTCGGACTTCTCCGTCAGCTGCTGCCTCCTGAAGTACTCGGGGTCCAGGTACCCGAAGCTGCCCTTGACGACCGTGCTGACGTGTGCCTGGTTCATCGTCGGCCCGGTCTTCGACAGGCCGAAGTCGGAGACCTTCGCGACCCAGTTCTCGTCCAGCAGGATGTTGGTGGTCTTCACGTCTCTGTGGATTATGGTGTACTTGGCCCCGGTGTGAAGGTAGTGGAGTCCTCTTGCCGATCCGATGCAGATCTCCAGCCTCTTCCTCCACGGCATTGGGGGCTTCTTGGTGTTGTACAGGTGCTCTCTTAGCGTGCCGAACGCCATGAAATCGTACACCAGGCACATCTCTCCCTCCTCTTCGCAGAACCCGATCAGAGAGACCAGATGTCTGTGCCTCAGCTTGGAGAGCATCTCGATCTCCGTCTGGAACTCGTGGACTCCTTGCTCTGACGAGGGGTTTGATCTTTTGATGGCCACTTTGGTACCTCCGTCTATGATGCCCCTGTAAACTTTTCCGAACCCTCCGACTCCTATGACGAGCGATTCGTCGAAGTTTTTGGTCCCGAGTTTGACCTCAGCGATGGAGAAGTGCCTGCAGAGGCTGGCCGCCGATATGGACACGTGGCTGTTTGTTCCGCCGGAGGTGGTCGACTTGGTCACTGAGGAGTGTGAACCGCCGTAGAGCGGGAGCCAGCGGGAATTGCGGGTCGACCCGCATGACAGCGCCCTCTTCTTCCTCCTGTGGGCCACCACAAAGATCGCGCAGACCAAGCCGAGCGCCACCACTCCGCCCGCCGCCCCGCCAATAATGTGGCCCTTCTGCGTCGGCTCCTGGCCGGGCCCTCCCCGCGCGAACCCCAAGGTTTCAACTTCTTGCATCAGCAGCGACGGGACCGGGTTCGGCCCGGCCAAGTTCCCGGTGCCGTCGCTGAGCTTGAAGATCTCCACGCCATTGAGGAGCGCGTCGTAGAACTCGGGCTTCGAGCTCGGATTCGGATGCAGAGCGAGCCACAGAGAATCGTCGTCGTCCGGCTGGTCGCCGACGAACGTGGTGTAGTCCTTGAACACCGGCACAGAATCCCCCGACGACCATCCGATGACATCGGCGGCGGTCTTAGCCGTCTGGTTGTTGACGTAGATATCAAACACCCTCTGGTTCACTCTGCTCAGCTGAATCTCGCACATATGAAGTCTCACCATGTAGCTGAAATTTGCGTCCACGCTGAAGACCCAAGTGAGATTGTAGCTGAGGTTCACTTCGCTGTCTGGTCCCATGCTTCTCAGAGTCCGGTACACGTCGCCGGGCGCCATGACCTTCGCCTCGTCGTTCGGGTACCGGACCTCGGACCCGTTGCCCGTGCCCGTGACCCCGACGGCAGCGCCGAAAACGTATGGGGAATCATCGTACCAAGTCCGAGACATGCCCGAATCGTTGGTCGGGGGGATGTACTGCCCCCCGACGTTGAGCCTGTACATCGTCTGAAGCGCCACAGACCCGACGTCCTCGGTCATCTTGTCGTTGCCGACAAGAATCGCCGGCTGGCTGAAGATATTTGGCATGGAGACAATCTCAATGCCGTTGATGAAGGCGTATGACCCTTGGTAGTTTGTTGAGGGAGTGAAGGTCAAGCTCAGGAACCCGTCGGCCGAGGGAGTGAGGGAGAATTCTTTGATGAGGTATGCTTGGGTGAGGGCTTGGGCAGTGATGTATGCACTGAAGTTTCTCAGCAGAGTGACGCCGCCGGATGCCGTGACGTCGAAATAGCAGTTGGACGAGTTAAGGGAGCTGTAGGCGGCCGGGTAAAAGTGTAGCCGGACCCAATGGCGGTCCTCACCGGAGACCGGGAACTTGTACGTGGACTCCGAGGCGAAGATGTTTGCTGTCATGTAAGGAACAGGGGAGGTGATGGCCGGATCTTGGAACGCGGCGGTGGCCGGTTGGGAGTTGCTCGACGTCAGGAGATCTTCGGCGAACGATTCACCCATCCATTGTCGTTCGTCCGCGTCGGTGCCGTTCTCGCTCGATCCGCAGTTGAGGAGGATCGAGTCGGCCGGCGAGTACTGGGCCGAAAGCAGAGGGGTTAGGGATCCAAGGAGAAGGAACAGAGCATGAAGAATGAGATTCATGGCGAATGAAGGGGACCCAATTGAATTTTTTCGGCGTACAGGAAAACAGGGGAATGGATCCTGTACGCCGAGAGGGAATGAGAGGGGAAATTAGGGTTTCCTCTGCTTTGGTGTTGGATTGGGCTAGGCCATGGCGAAGGGGTTAATTACCGGATTGATTTTTAATTCTTAATTATTTTATGAATTTGTTGGGATTGTTTTTAAGGGGAAATGCGATGAACAGAGGAGAACAGAGATCATGGCTTTGGTCTCTGTTTCTCTCCCTGTTGAGTTTTTTGGTAAAAAAATTTGGGTGCTTTTGTTTTCTTTGTTCCCATTTTTTTTGCGTTGGAGGGGAGAGGATTGACTTGGGCAAAGTATGGCGGTTGGTGTTTTGGGGAGGGAGAGTAAATGGTGGTAATTTCTGTTTTTGTTGAATTGGAGGGAAACGGTTACGCTGTGGTGTCAGGTGGGGGGCTGATCGCTGCCGTTGGAACTAGATGGACGGCTAAGATTAGAATGGGAGGGTGAGATTAGATTTGAACCAAGGCATCACATTCTATGAAGTGTACTGTAAACTAAACATTACCATCTCATTAATTACATTTTGTTATGAACGCTTAAAAAGGTGGATACCAGCATATTCCGAAAGCAGAAGAGTGTTTCGAAGATTATTAATATGTGTCCCAAAAAGAAAGGAAAGTAAAGAAAAAATTTGTACATGCAGTTGAAGAAATTTTATATCGGTGATGTTGTCACATCCAATAGCAACATCAACCAAAAATTCCCTCTTTTTGCCATTCGTTGGGTTACGCTTTGACATAAACCATTCGATGCATCAGATTCATCTTGTAAGTGAGTTCAGCTCATCTTACTTGATTACTTCCTGGTTTGAGCGATTTATACCTCTAAAACTATAGCAAATTAAAATGCTTATAGCTAACGATTTTATTTTAATTCTCCTTCAATACTCAGTTATCCCACAGGATTTGATATCATTTTTGATACCAGGACTTCAGGTCCAACACCTCATATTTCATAAGTGAGTCCAGCTCACCTTATTATTGCCTCATTCCACATTATTATAATTTGGCCAAATCTCTCTCTTTGCTTCAGGCAAAGCAGAGTTGTGGAAACGATATTTTATATTTAACTGGCAAAATGAAATATGAGAGAATTTGTCGACAAAATGTGTTCTTTCTTGTCCAAAACTCACCCCGTACGTACTATAATCATTTGATTTCTCCCAGAGGTGTCTCCTTCACGACGCGTTAAAGAGGTGAAGGTTCTGGGACGGGTAAAGAATATGGACAGATCCAGAATTGGTCCTTAGCAACCAAGTTGCAATAAGGTTCTGGATTTGAGCTCACTTTCCTGTGGTGGTATTGTTTTTTCGGTCTCCAGGAGTAGATCTCTCTTTTTTGAGCCTAGTGGTATGTCCTCTCATCCATTGAGGACATCCACTTCTGCTACTGGTGGATTGCATCCAATATATTTGGTATGTCAATCCTAGCTGGATTTTTAGTAGCAGGGATGTGAAAGTTTTGACAATATCTATATTGTCAGTAACTATGTCTGATAACTGTTTTAACAGTTTCATAAGTGTGGATCTTCAGGATCTCATCACAATTCATGATAACCAGATCATAGGTATTAATGATTTAAATGTTCATTTGAGCTTCAGGTTCATGGATGATTGTAGTATTTCTGTTGAAACTGATTCTGGGACATTAAAGTTGTGAGGGATCTTCAGGATCTCATCAAATCTTTAAAATAGGATCATCGATGCACGTCTTAGGAGAAGTGAATTTGAATGCTTCCCCTGTTCAGAGTGCTCAGACTCTATTTATCTGGGATATTTACTTCCGATAAATAGTTCTGCATTTTGATGGTCTATAGTGGTGATATGGGGGTGTCTACTCATCATGGCACAATCTATAAGATGTGCTCTAAACGCTTCCCCCGTCAGGGGTTTTCGAAAACTGTTTATATGAGGTGATCAGACTCATATAAATAGGTTCTAAAGATGCGTTTTGATGGTTTGCAATGTAATTGCATGTTCCCATGTGGTCACCTACAACTGGATTTTTAATGGATAAGAAATCCATTTAAATCATTTTAATGATTTATCTTACCCATATTTGGGTGTGAACACAAGCTTCAGGGTGTTCGTTATTTTTCCAGTTGTAAAACATTTAAATTTCCCAGTGTTATCCAAAGTTACCACCATTTTATAAAAGAATGTGGTTGGATAATGACCATTTATTTAGAGGATATATTGATGAGTACACCAAAGATACATCATCACCCCGGTTAAGGGAGTGGACGAAGCCTATTTATATCCCTTAAATACTCTCAGGAGACCTAAAGGTCTTCATTACCTTTAATGATGATGGTATATCATCTTAAATTCATTTGAGGAAGTAGGGAGAGTCAAGGTCCATGTGAATGGAGATGATCTCATTATCATTTTTCCTTTTTGAATAGGACAATGAAAGTTTCACCCTTTTTGAAGAATCTTCGGGTTCGTCTGGTTGATGATGTCTTGCATCATCAATCCAGGGTGATATCGATCCAAAATTTGGTCGATTCTGGACACTTCTGGTGTTCCAAAATAATTCCTCTTTTTGAATTTATGTGGCACTTTTGAAAAGTCCATTAAAATGCTCATTTTGGGACAAAGAGAGTAAATGGCATCCTGTGAAAATGTATTAAAACCGTAGCTAAATATACATAAGGTCAATTAGACTTTCGTCGTTTTGACTAGATATGTATGTATTTTTTATATGGCATAAGTTAATGCACATTCATGTTTGCAAAAACATTATGGCTCTTATCAGAGCTTCCGGTCTGATTTTGGCTTGCCATTGCTTACTCCATGTCGAGGTATATCGTATCTTCCCTTTCCCATTTAATCCAAGATGACAATGAAAAATTAGCTTTTAAAAAGTCTATTTGAATGCTCGAGTATAGCTTCAAGCCTTTTACTTGAGTCGTTCAAATTTTATGTGGATAGTTTACCATGCTCAGAGGGGAACAAATACGTGGGTGCGTAATATATTTCTCACTTATTCATTAAGCCACGACTTCAGGCGTATGCTTATATTCAAGGCTAGAAAAAAAATCTTTCCTTGTAAAAATAAAGGAGAGTACTCTTTTAAAGAGTTTAGCGGTATTATGGAAAACTTCTGGTGTCCATATTGGATTATATAGATCATAGATCTTATATATCTGTTTACCGCAAAGTGTGCATCTTTTATAAAGATAGCAATTATAATTTTCGCATAAACCATCGTATTTATTTTATTAGGGAGAGAGAGTGTTGACTTTTGATTTTGAACTTCAGGTTCATTTTGTCAAAGTGGATATGATATTAAACTTTTTGAAATCATTATTGTCTTATTGTCATAAATATCGTCATATCATGAGCCCATCATACATATAATGTAAAGCTTTTTAAACTAAAGATTATGTTCAATTGAAATGAAACAAGTATGATGTACACATGCTATTTATATGCTGCAGGCATTTTTAAAAAAAACTTATCGCAGGTATATAGTCTAGCAATAGGCGTTGAACTATATTAAAGTGATTTTAGCATGCTTTTTGACAGTTTCATTGTAACATTAACATGGTATTAAAATAATTAACATCCACGCAATTAATGCATAAGCAATGAAAACTAAAATGACTTAGGACTCTACTCGGGAACTTCAGTGCGTACGCCATCAGCTCCTTTTTGGTGTCCTTCGGTCTTCTTTTTACATTTATATCCTCACTTACAAATTTCTCTCAAAAAAAGAAAAATTGCAGGAAATTTAAAACGGTGTCGGAAACCTGGTTGATCCCTAAAAACATAGCCTAAAATTTGCACATCCACGCAGATAATATATTCGAGACATACAACCACGCAGATAATCAAAAATACAGGCATTTAAAATGATTTAAATTTGTGTGCGACGTGCAAAAACTTTTTTTTTGAAAACTTTTTGCCTTTTGATCCATATTTTAATGTTTTATTTTATCGCTTTAAACCCTTTCAAAATTTCTTTTAACTATTTTGGGCTTTTTAGGGCCAAAAATAAATAAAAGAAAAATAATTTATGTGAATGGGCTAATTTTCTGGCCTTTTGGGCCATGAAAACAACCCATTAGGGTTAATATTGGGCCTCCCCCGAAAAATAGCCCGTTAGGGTTAGGGTTTCAGGAAACCCTAGGGGGGCCCGCGGCGTGTCGCCGCGACGGCTGGCCGCGTAGGACGCGGCCGCCGTGGCGGCGACGGGCCGCGGCCTCAGGCCGCGGCGCAGGGCCGCGGCCTGGGGCCGCGGCGCTTGGCCGCGGCCTGCAGGCCGCGGCTTCAGGCCGCGGCGTTCGTTTTCCGCCGGCGGCGCTAGAGGCGCGCCGCCGTTCCGCCCTACGGGCGTGCGGATTTTTGGATCAAAGGCGGGGGTAAAAATCGGATTTTTCAACAATTTTGATCGCTAAAAAACAAGTTTTTATTGTTTTAAACATGCAGATCTATTAAAAAAGTTGAATTTCACCGTGTTTATAAACTTTTTGATCCTAAAACATGCAGATCTAATGAGAAAAGTAAGTTTAGATCTAAAAAGTTTGGATTTTTACCTCTAGATTCGACGAGGAATCTAGGCGACGGTTGGTGAAGGATGCCCTTTTCGCTCCCCGTTGAGAAGATTACGATCTTCTTGAATCTGAGCGATTGATGGATCTCCTTCCCCGCGAGCCGCCGTCTCCTCCAACGAGTGTGATCGTGCTGATAACGTGTTATGAACGAGAAACAGATTTGGAGAAGGGTTGAGGCTAGGAAACCCCTAGCCTCCTTTATATAGTATTCATAATGGGTACTCATGTGGGTGGATACCCAATAGGCCCAATGGGTCCTATTCATAACACCTTTAAAATTTTAGTTTCAAGTGGTCTAAGTATTGTTAGACATTGAGACACTCGTGAGTGTGTAGGTACAAAAGAATGAGTTCAAAGTCAGTGACATCAAGAGTAAAGGGGTTCACATATAAATATGAAGATAATCAAAAGGAGAGAACTTAGTCAAGATGGATGTCTACATGAAGCTTTAGTAAGGCAACTAAGCATGCAAGATTCAAAGACATGGAGATGAAAATCCAAGACCATATCAAAGCCGAAAGGAGTGGTAATCTTGATGTATTTTATGTCATGTCTTAGGAATCTATGTAAGGCATCCATTTGAAACTTCACACACTTAGAAAAACATCTTTTAATGTTTAAAAATACTTTGAAAATGATTTAAAATGTTTAGAGAGAGAAGATCCTTGTTTTCTGAAGTGTATCACATGCATCAGAAAACTGGTTGTCCAGTCAGAGAACTGTGGTCGGACCAGTGCTCTCTTGTTTTTGTTGCCTTTACTGCAAGTCGAACAGTGTTGGTCCATTATGTTGGACAAGGGGGTGAATAGTGTAATTTCAATTTAAAACTAATTAATAAAATTCTTGCAATGCGGAATAATAAAGAGCAAAATAAATTAGCACATCCACAAAGAGACAATACAAACGCAAACAACACGGTGTATCCTGGTTCGGCTACACCTACTCGAGTCACACACTCTTTCCAGAGTCTTGTGGATTTTCCACTATAAAAGCTTTTTTCCAAGACAACCCAATTAAATTATCTTTCGAGATACAACTCACACACTCTTTTCCAATAGTCGCACACTTTTTCACGAGCTCATTGTCTATTCCAAGATAGCTTACCCTATTCCAAGGGCATCACCTCTCTTTCGAGAGAGACACTCCCACACCCCGGGAGCTAGTTTTCACAATGAAACAAATAAGAAATACACCTTTCCTATTACCTTAATTAAATGCACTTACTAGCGTGAACAGTAGCAATGAAGAGTTGTAGTCTAAGTGCTAGATTCAGCTTTGTGCACTTGTGGACTTCCCTTGTGGAGTTGAATGCACCAAGAAAAGATCTCAAAGAGGGAAAGAGAGAGTTGAAAGATTAAAGCTTTCTTGAGATTTTGGCTCACAAAATGATCTCTATTTGTAATGCCATGTATGTGAAATACACCCATTGTGTGTTTTCATTTGCGTTGTCGCTTTGTGTGTGCCATTGTCGTTGGGATGTTGGCTTGAACTTCCATGATTGTGTGTGTGTGTGTGTTCCATTTGTGTTTGAATATATGTGTGCACCCGTGTGTGTGTGTGTGTGTGTGTGTGTGTGTGACTTTCTGTGTAAGTGAGTAAATGTTAAAAGGGTTAGGGGTTATGGCATGATTGTAAATACTTAGGAGCAGAGGGGTAGTGTCATATAAGGGTATTCGTGTAAATAGTTAGAAGATTGGAGGGTAGTTTGGTCTTTTCGTCTGTGCATGCCTTATCTTATAAGGAGGCTTCTTAGATAAGCTTGGAGATGGCCTAGAAGCTTGGAGAGATTACTCTCTTTAATTCCCCAGTATTTCTCTTTATCCCATTCTTATCTCTTAACAACCTCTCTTCCATTCTAGAGCCTCCCTCTCTCCCACTTCTCTCCTTGGCCTCCCTCTTGGTCGTAAGCTCCTCTTAAAATGTCGTGAGCTCCACTCCTTCCACTTGGTGCTAGAAGAAAGCTAGGAGATTGGTTTTAGAGGTATGGTTTCCCTTCTCTTGGGTGTAAATGTGACATCTTTGGATGTTTGGGAGCAAGAGGTGAATGGTTCACTTAGAAAGGTGGGAGCTTGGAGCTTTAGGAGGAGGATTGGACATGAAAGCTTGCATCTTGATGAGGTAGGAGTTCATAACCTAGTTGCGAAATTCAGAATCTGCCTGGACTAGCCTTAAACTGATAATCTTTAAACTGATAATCTTTAATGTAGTGTCATTTCTAGCAGAATATCCTTTGGTTCTTTGTTTTTGTTATTACGATGAGTATAACTTTCATTCTACTTCTTCAAAAAATATCTTCTACTATGATCTGAAAAACCCTTAAAGTTACCTGCAACTTTAATTTGGAGATTAAAGACTTATTCTTCCTGTACCTAAACTGAATTGCTGATTTCTGTCATAGTGTCACATTCTGGCAGATTCCGCACCATGTTGGTAAATAGAGTATAACTTTCATTGTAGACTTCCCAACATTATTATCTTGAACATTTTGAAAACTGTTGAATACTTCGACTAACACTCGAAGAAAGGGTCATATTACTACCAGCAAGCCCACCTAAAACATTTTCTGGGCCCACTAATCATGCAAGGCCCAGAGATGTAACCAAGCGTTGACTCAGTCAACGCCCACGTCATCTGCCCATTGAGCTTCCGCAGCTCAAGGAGGTAATTGTTAATGGCTCATAATTGGCGGGAGGTGTGGGCGACGGTTACCCTTATTGATGAGGGAGGATCATGCCGCCATAATTGGTGAACATTAGCTCCCTCAATATCACAGAAAGGACACCGAAGTCGATAAAACCCAAAAACACAGTCAAAGTAAGGGGACGGAAAGGTACGAGAAAACAACATTCTTACATTCTGCTTTCCATTTCATATTTCTTCCTCTAAATAGCTTGCGGCCACTGATTCAAGGCGAATCTCTGTGATTCGATCTTGACAGCCCCTTGCTCTCCCTTAAGTTCTTGATTCTAACTTAAGCATCGGAGGGGATTTGGATCGAAACCCAGATCTGATCCCCCTGACGTTCATCTGTGGTGCAGGAGGTCTAAGCTCGATCCAATCGGAGACTCATACACCCATTTTGTTTAGCCATTTTTCGATATACGACCCAACCAGTAGGTCGAACAACAACTATCGATACCAGATACACTAGGCTCGACCCGATCAGAGGGTCAAACGGTCCACGTGCTCAACTCCAAGGGCGAGAGGACGTCTATCAAGCACACTTCTTCCTTCCATCAACGACCCAAGGTTCTTCTAACCAAGTGTCCCACTTAACCCGCTGACGAGACTCCACCACGACGGAAGAGTCCATGTTATCCGAAACATTGTTATCGCCATTTTTCGCATTAATAGTTGGTGTCGTTTGTGGAAAACATCAGTCAACATCCCAAAGCTACAAACAAGCAATGTCGGCTGGACCCAGCAACACCGGACCAATCCTCGATCTGGCCGATGACACTCGGAACGAGGATCACGTCCAAATTGAAGACGCTGAAGATGACGTGTCGTCATCAAGGGAGCCAAGAGTACCCATTGTAACTCAAGAGCAATTCGACAAGTTCGATGACTGGGTTGAGAAGAGCCTCAAGGTGTTAGCTTTTGGATACAATGTGTAGTTGGATACAACGTGTAGTTGGGTACAACGATCAATGACTTCGTGTTTGATGATAACAAATGTGTGTGAAAAATTTAATGTGCGTGCTAAGTGTTTTCAGTAGTGGAAAGCTCGTAAATAGATAAAGGACTTAGTCAAAGTGATGGAGAAATATGCAAAGAAGTCTTAGTCAAAGCGTTGGAGAAATTGCAATTCATTTGCAATTTGGACTTGGTCAAATATGGAGAGATATGGAGAGATCTCATTCATATCAAAAGTAATTGAACCAAATCTCATGCAAATCAATCTGTGATTAAATGATATCCTAAATGAGATCCTATTCAAATCCCATTGCCATTCAAATTCAAATCCTCTTTAAATCCAATTCAAATTCCAAATCCTATTGTGATTGAAACAGATCTTCCATATGATTATTTCAAATCATATTCAAGTTAGGATTCCATCCAATCTCCTTATTTTAAGGGATTCTACAAGAGCCTAATTGATTTCCACCACCTCCAAAATAAACACACATCCAAAGGAGAGAGAAAAAACAAGGCATGCCCTAGACTCATTTCTCTTCATCTTGGCCGAATTTATCCTCCAAGCTTCAAAGAGATCATCAAATTCGCTTGAAGAAGAAGGAGCTCGACGGACGAAGCTAAAAAGTACATAACTTTCTCCACAGAGCTCGGATCGACGAACCGTTTGTGCCAGGACGATCACAACTCAGTGCTCTACAACATGGTGATATTTTTCTCATTTTAATCTCTGTATTAAATCAGTGGTATTTATTTTAGTATGAGTTGTATTTTGAATAGCTTCATATATTTTATCATCTCCTAAGACAAAGTTCTTCATCATCTTCAAGCCTCGCTGCAAGCATAAGGAACCATCCATCATCAAGCTAGATATCCAAGCATAAGCCATCTTCAACCTTGAGGAGTAAGAAACCAAGGCCACCATCTTGGAAGAAACAAAGTCCAAGAGATCAAATTCCTAGCCATAGGACGCACTTCAAAGATCTGAGAATTCCTCTCCACAAGAGCATCCAAATTGGCCCTTTCTTAAAAAAAATTTCATTTGAAGAGGACGAACTCACGATTCTGAGTATTTATTCGGATTTTTCTGAGCTCGGGTCAATTTACTACAATTTCTGGAAGAATGGGCATAAACATACTTTACGCACAGACTATGCGTGAAGCAGACGACGCGTTGATCGACATAGACGACGACACCAACACGAACTGAGCTTTTCTAAATTCTTATTACTTTATATTCGTGTACTTGGTGTATCGATCTTCGTAGGTTACTTATTCATTCTTTTGGGGTCTTGTCTAGTTGGGGCTAGACAAGAGGGTCTTGACGAGTTGGTGCTAGACAAGAGGGTCTTGACGAGTTGGTGCTTGTCAAGAAAGAGCGTTACTAAATTAATAATATTTAGCACTTTGGTGAGTGCGATAATGAACCGGGTGAGCAGAGAGTTGGGGCTTGGGGAGCTTAACGGTTGTACCCATTAACATATTAATGCGAGTAATTGTTTTGGGGCTGGAGTAGGTCGTTGGGACGACCGAACCAGGGTAAATCTGATGTCTGTGTTTGCTTTTATTTACTCTGCATCTGATTATAACTGCATGTGATTGCTTATGTGTTCACGAGAATTTTTATTAGCCTATTCCCCCCATCTAGGCTTAGATCCAGATCCAACAAGTGGTATCAGAGCGGGTTAGAGGATTTAGGCTAGATTAACCATGAATATCTCTGATTCAGCATTTGCTGAAGGTCGGTCTATTGCCCGACCCCCTAAGCTTAATGGAGTAGACTTTGCATATTGGAAAGCGAGAATGAAAATTTATTTAGTGTCTGTTGACTATGATGTGTGGGAAATTGTTGAAAAAGGATATGAACCCCCCCACTATTAAAATTGAAGACACTAAAATTCTAAAGCCAAAAGATAAATGGGATGATGCTGATAAAAAAATTTATTCATTAAATGGTAGAGCTATGAATGCATTTATTTTCTCTTTGGATAAAGCTGAATTTAATCGTATCTCACAATGTTTAACTGCGCAGGAAATATGGCATACGCTGGAGGTGACGCATGAGGGAACGTCGCGGGTGAAGGAGTCCAGACGTGCTTTACGGAATACAGAATATGAGGGCATGCTTCCATCAGAATCCATCAAAGAATATTTGCGAGGTTCACAGATGTCGTCTACAAGTCTAGCTCCCTTGATAAGCCATACTCTAGTCTTGAGCAGGTGACGAAGATCTTGAGAGTGTTGTCGAGCTCCTTCCATCCTAAAGTCACAACCATTCAAGAAGCTAAAGATCTATCAAAGATGAGAGTGGAGGACTTGATAGGTAAAATAATGTCTCATGAGCTTGAACTGTAGAGCATCGAAGCTAGAGAGAAACCAGAAGCTAAGGCTTCCAAACCACTATCTCTTCAAGCTAATGAAGATGAAGATGAAGATGAGGAGCAAGCACTGATGGTCAGAAACTTCAGAAGATATATCAAGATCGATCAAGGAAGAGCTAAGGTGGCGCAAAGGTTTAGTCGCTCTAACAAATTTAATCCTGCTAGAAATTCCTCTGAACAGAATAATGTTGGATATTGGACTCCCCGGATTTGGTTTTGGATGATGAACAAACATAAATATATCGTGAACTAACAAATTGTGAGCGCAGTTATGGAGATCGTCGCCAAAATCATTTGAACATCCAAAGCGACGTCTCAAGACTTCTCAAAGCAAGTGATCATATGCCTAAAGCTTCGTTGAAGCTTTTGGACCATTTTAGAAGTCATGAAGATTCGGATCGAAGCTTTCGAAGACGGTTCGTCTAGTTTTATTTATAGTCTTTTAGCTTCGTTCCGTATAATGTTAAGCCTTGAGTAGGTCTTACGTTTTAATCTTCATAACGCTCCTATCTTAGAGCTAGGAACTAGTAAGAAGTCCATACTAACTTTCCCGAAGCATCGCGCTTCGATTCGCGACTTCTTGTGCATGTTAGTTGGTTCAAGAAGAAGAACCAACCGACTAGATGGTGATCTAGTCGGTCGGCAATCCTTCTTGGACCGACTAGTTTGTCTTCTCAAATCATAGCTCTTTACTGTTTACAGTTAGTCGGTCTACGTTGACTCACCGACCGACTAGTTTGTGAACTAGTCGGTCAGTGATGCTTCTTTGACCGACTAGTTGAGCTTCTACTGTACATGCCAAGTTACTGTTTGTCGTTAGTCGGTCCATGTACATTTGGCGACCGACTAGTTGATGAACTAGTCGGTCAACTTTTGTTCTTGGACCGACTAATTCAATTTGTTCTCAGACTATGTGTTTTATCTCTTAGTCGGTCTGAGTTGAGTCACCAACCGACTAGTTATGAAACTAGTCGGTCAGCAACTCTTCTTTGACCGACTAGTTCCCTTCAGTCTAAACTTTGTCTTTTGGTTGTTCTACCATTAGTCGGTTCATGCTGTTTGACCGACCGACTAGTTGGTGAACTAGTCGGTCAGTCAACCTTCTTTGACCGACTAGTTTGGTTCAGAATAGAGCCGTTGGAGCTTTAATTGAAACGTTTCTCTCTCTCTCTCTCTCTCTCTCTCTCTCTCTCTCTCTCTCTCTCTCTCTCTCTCCTCTAACCTATATATACTTGATGAGCTGCATTCATTGCACTCAAGGTTGATATTAAGACAAGTTTGGAGTTCAAAGAGAAATCATTCCCTCTCATTCAAAGCTCTTTCATTCCAATCTTGAATCTCTTCTCACTCTTATTTCAAAAGAGAGATTCATTGATTGTGAGCCTTCCAATCCAAGTGCTTGATCCTAGGTCACCATCAACCTCATAGCTCTCCATATCTGGTCTACATCTTGGAGCTAGGGTTTGGTGCCTCTTCATCTTCCCCAAAATCATCTTTGCCCTAATTCGTAAGTTTACTCAAGGCATAGGTATTTTGTGGTAAGAACTTTCATTTCAATTTACTTTGATATTGTAAGTGATTCGCTCTCGGTTGTGAGAGTGTGTTTGTGATCCCGGGTTGTGGGAGTCACAAGTTTCATTTGTGTATGATTTGACTTGTGAATGTTTTTCACAAGTATTTCATAGTGGAAATCTTGAGTTATGGTTTCTAACTCAAGTATCCGAAAGTGATCCGGGTGGTTGGGACGTAGGATCACCGGGAACAAGTCGGGGAGACTTGGGTGGATCCGAACCCAGTAATATCGTTTGTTTGCGATTGTTTATTTGTTGTCGATTATTTTCTATTCTGCATTTCCGCATTAATTGGTAGAGTTTGCAAGGTAATTAGGAATTAGCCTCTTAATTATTTTAAAGTACTATTCACCCCCCCCCCCCTCTAGTACTTGTGCAGTAGCTTAGCAGGGCATTACAAATAATACTAATAAAATGGAATGTTTTAAATGCAGGAAGAATGGACACTTCATGAGGAATTGCCCACAAGAAAAGAATAACGTCGCTGAAAAAGAAAGGAAAATCTTTAGCAATAACGTGAGATATGGATAACGAAGATGAAACTGAGGAGGAGACTGCACACTCCTCCCTCTGCTTAATGGGAAGGCACGACGAGCTAAAATCTTGCACTAAAGTTGAACATTGAATATTTATAAGGGAATGCAAGATGAAATTGATGAGCTAGAATCTACTTTAGATTGGTATAGAAATGGTAGCTTTGAATTGCAACAAGAAAATTGTGACATGTCTAAAGAAATTGATAATCTGAAAGAAAAACTTGTTGCATGTAATTCTACCATCATCAAGTTGAAAAAGGAAAAAATAGCTTGCATGAAAAAGCTGAATGTCTTATTTGTCCCACTTTATTAAAAGAAAATGGCATGTATAAAGAAAAACTGATTAATCTAGAAACTGAAAATAAAGAGCTTATTGAAAAAATGTGCATGATAAACAATGGGCTTAAAGGAAAATTGACTGATTTTGAAAAGAAATATGAAATCATGAAAAAGAATGAAGAGGACAATAAGAAAGCTTTCATTAGTAAATGGACTTTGCTTGTGAATGAAAATACTTATTTGAAATCTAAAGTCACGAACCTAGAATTGACCATTAAGAAATTTGGTGTGAGAAAACAATCTTTGAATATAATTCTTGGAAACCAAATATATGGCAATAATAGGCGAGGACTAGGATATGGTTTTAAAAATGTTGAAAAGTCCAAATATAGAAAAATTCATATTGAAACAACAAAAGTTGGAAATATTCATGTAAAGTGCTTTACATGTGGTTGTGTTGGTCATACTTCTCATTATTGCAAATATAGGAACATAAACATAAAGTTTAAACAAATTTGGGTTCCTAAGAGTTTGATGACTAACATGAGTGGACCTTGTTGGATTCCAAGGTCACACATAACATCTTCTGTGTATATAAGATGGAGTGGCGAGGAACCATGGATTAGACATCGCATTTCATTAAAAAGTTCCTTAGCCAAATGACAACGTGAAGGTATGGTTTCTTCCTTGAGCTTAATGTATACCTTCATAGCATTTTTGTGTGCTTGATTTGTTTTTGTTTGTGTGCTAGCATTTGCTTGTTAGGAGGCTTTAGTTCTTGATAAAAACAAAACAAAAAATGAAAAATACAAAAGGTTATAAAAATGGTGCTTAATGTGTATCTTTCTTTTGAATCATTACTTTGGTATTAATGAATGATATTCATATCTATATAGAAATTGATGGATTATTGTTATGGCTACATGTGCATGTTTGATTTTCTAAATAACCATGACATGTTCAATGATTAGAATAATTCGATTTCTACACCTACACTTTCACTTCTACAAGTATTAAATGTTGTTGTACATTTGAAGATATCTTTTATGAAATATTGGAAAGTGAATGTAGGATGAAAAATAACCGAAAATCTAAGGGATATGATGTGTCTTGCCTTGGATAAAAAATAGAGCTCAAAATAATTGAAATGAAAAAAATATGTGCATAAATGAAAAAGAAAGAAAAGAGCTTCATATGAAAAATGGATACGATCTATGGTAACGACACTATCCACGAGAATGTAATATAAGCTATGTATTAAATCAGTGCTCTACTACTTTATGCATAGTGTGGAAGGCACGAATATATGGAGGATATTCGATCTTGAATGTAAATAGATCTGTTAGGAGTTTGTTACCGATTCATGCAATCCCTCACTCGCTTGGAGGTGAGGGGGTATTTATAGGCTGTTGGAGTCGGTTTCCTTTGCTGAGCTGGTGGTGCAAGGGTGTCGGGTATCCGACCGTTGATGTCAGGTCCAAACGTGTCAGGCATGCTTTTGTCAGGCGGTCAGAGCAGTAAATGTTAGGTGTGCTTTTGTCTGGCTGTCTGGCAGCGAAATGGCTAAGCGTGCTTTCGACAAGCTGTCAGGTGGTGAAGCGACTAGGTGTGCTTTTATCAGACTTTGTCTGTAGTGAAACTAACAGTGACGTTAGCAGCGGGTTGCCTTCTTCCTTGGGCGGACTATTTCGAGGCGGAGAGGTGGGTGAGCTTCCTATATGGCGAGCTAGTGTAGATCGTATGCGATCAACCGAAGGGCTCTTCTCTTTGATTCGGATGGCGAACTTGGCGCTCTGCTTGGACGAGCTTCCCTGAGACTCAGCGAGCTTTTCCTTGCTTTAGCAAACTAGGTCTCATTGTGAAGATTCAGCGGGCCATGACTTGGGCTTTGAACATGTAGGCCTAGATCAACTGGGCCGATCTTGAGGTTGTAACAATTGCCCCCGTCATTCGAGTTTGAAACGGGAAGTTCAGATTGGCTCGGATGATGCACTTCACTCTATTGGATGACAGCTGTAGCATTAAATGCGAGTCGACCGCTAAATCTCTGAAGTCATCATGACAATTCGATAGCAGGGAGATATCGAGGCACCCTTGCCACTTGGATCACGACATGTGTCGCATACGGCTCTGGGGAGAAGCTGAGGCAATGCCTCCACTTCAGATCTTGCCACGTGGCACACCTTCGACGGTCGAGATCGACCGACGCCGTTTAGAAAACAAGGAAAGTAGGAAACGGTGGAGGGTTCCTGCTTTCAAATTTCAAAGGGCTTCTCTACTTCTCTTCTTTGCTCTCGAGAGTTCTCGCCGTCAGTCATCTCTTCATTGGAGCTCCGTCGATCTTCTTTTTCTCTAGGTAACTTCTTAATCTATCAATGGCTTCTGGTTCTTCAACTTTCAATCCGAACGCAGAGGGGTGCTCTAAGCAGCCTGGGAGTGGGAGTGTTGCGGCAGCGGTGGAGACGATGGTGTGGCTGGAGGAGTGGGAAACACATCCTGCTATTCCTTCATCGTCGACGGCACGGGGGGAGCCTAGGAGGAGAGAGCGAGGGCTCTGATCGGGCTTCAGCAGAGTCAAGGGCATGGTTCCGACAAAGATCAGGGCTATCCAGTGCAGAACGAGCACCATCAATCTTCCCGAGATTTACTCCAAATACATTCGGCCCCCCTGTACAGTCTGCCTCCCCGAACCCAATGAGAGGGTTTGCTCACCAAGGGATAACAAAGTCGGAATATACTGCCCGACCTTCGAACTCGGCCTACGGTTTTTGCTCAACCCCCAGCTCCTTCACTTGCTAAACCTCCTCGAGCTTCCTCTCTTCCAACTAATGTCAGACTCCATCGGCTCAATGGTTGGTTTCGTTGTCCTCCGCACTATCAGCGGGATAAGTCCAAGCATATCGCCCTTCCAGAATTACTTTGAGATGAAGAAGAAGGGGATGTATCACTGTGTTAGTGCGAGGAAGGGCCGGTATCTCATCCTTGGGGTGCCGAGCGAGGTGAGAGAATGGAGGGAGAGGTTTGTCTTTGCCTTGATGCCGGTGGACTCGGTGTTGAGGTCGAACTGGGGGACGCTGAATCCCTTGGTGAACAATGATGGGAAATTGAATCCCACCCTTAAGTAGTTTTGATGATGAGTACACCAAATGATGTTAGTGTACTAACTACACTACAACTCAAGTGTGCAGGTTGTGCGAACGGTGACTTTACGCATACTCCGAAGAAGCTCAACCACACTCGAAAGATGAAGAAGAATTTGCTAGTTCTACGTCAAGCACACGATGTAGCTCGTGCTCAAGCTTAATGAAGAAGGAACTCAAAATTCAGGAGAAGCATGCATCTACTTCAATCATCTAAACGGCTACCTGAAGATCTCGTCTTAGTCTAAGTGCGTGAGTTTTTTGTTTCTTAGGATTATGTCAAAGCCAAAGTAGATATCACACACACACAAATGATTTCGAAGAAAAATGTTTTAAATGTTCTTAAAATCCTTTTTTTAACTCTTGAGAGCAAAAGCTAGTCGATCTATTATCAGTAGTCAACCTCCAATACACCCAGGAGTTAATTACACTTCTCAACTAGCTGAGTTTTAGAGAAAACTGCTCTGGGAGTTGACTACCAGAGGAGGGAGTCGACTACCAGCTGGAAACAGAATTTCTACTGAAATTCTCTGGGAGTCAACTACCACTTTGAGGGAGTTGACTACCAGCTGTCGTTTTCCAATGACTCTGCTTCCTGATTTTACTCCATTTCCATATCTGTTTGGGATGAAAATCAAATCGTTTGAAATTCAAATTCACCCCTTGAAACTCTATAAATAGACTCCTATGAGATCATTTCTATACATATCTAATCTCTCTATTCTATTAAGCTAAAATTCTAAAGGATCTCTCGTCGCTCTATTACTCTCATCAATATAGCCAACTTTGTTTTTAATTTCTGCTCTCTAATCTTGTTCTGAAGTTATTCCTTTTTTAGATCTATATTTTTAGCTTGGCTATTTTTCAAAAAGAGTTTTTAAAAATCCATGTTCTTCAATTTTCATTCTTGAAAGGAATTTTTGAAAACTAACGATCTAGATCACAAAGAATCATCTTATATTTTTGTGCGATCTAGCGATTGTTTTGAATTCTTTTAGACATGTAACACACATTTGTTATATTTACTTTGGCTATAGAATTCTGGGTGTAATCCAATCTCCACCAATATTGTGGTGAATTGGAAACTTTGTTTTCTTTGTGGATTTCCCTTTGTTGAAAGGGACGTTGGAAATCCTAGACAAGTCTAAGCGGTTGGAAATCCTAGACAAGTCTAGGCGGTTGGAAATCCTGATCAAGGCTAGGTGTTTGAAAATCCTAACGAGTGGAGTTAGGTAATTGTATTGGTAAGGCAATAGTAGATAAGTCTCATACCGGATTGGTCGGGGACTGGACGTACCCAAGTTGTGGGAACCCAGTATAAAAATTCCTTGTCTTTGCATTTGCATTTTTCTGTGATTGTTTACCTTTGCTCTAGCATTTTATTCTATCTACTAACAATTGTATCTCTGTAATTTGTTGTTCATATTATTGCAAAGTTAATTGATTTATTTCCATTGTGTACAAAAGGTCTATTCTTGTATAAAAGATTTATTGCTTGTAATCGTATTTTGCTTGTAACTCATATTTATATTCATTGTAAGATTACCTTGTTGATTAAGAACCAAGCGTAGATCACTCTACTTGGTTTCTTAGGCAACATTAGAAGGTTTTTAAATTGTACTAATCAACGAACGAAAAAGTTTACTATTTGTACAACACTATTCAAACCCCCCTTTAGTGTTGTTTGCCATCCATAGGATCCAACTAATAAAGGGGTGACCCTGGCAAGGCAAGACTTGGAAAACTCCAAGATCTTGGAGGAGATCGCTGAAGCGATAAGGAAGCACGCGAACTTGATTAAGGATGACCAATTCACCCAGTCTTTCTGGCCCGAAGGTATTGCGGTCTTGGCGACCTGCTCCCTATACGCTCACCCTGATCTTTCTTCTTTCTTTAGGTGCGGACATGATTCTCTCATGGGAGGAGTTGATGAGGAGGGCTAGGGAGCCGGCGACCTCGGAGCCAACAGCCAAGAAGCCTTCTGCCCAGGAGAAAGGCAAAGGGGTGGCACAAAGAACTTGGCGAGGAAGTCGGGGTAGAAAAGGAGCTCTGGGGTTGTCGTTGGGGCCGAGAGGGGCAAGCGCGACAAAAGGGCGAGGGAGACACCTGCGATGACCGTTCATACCCCTACGGTCAGTGACTTGGCGCTGGTGAGATGGAGGTGACACCCCGGAGCTCGACGACTCAGGGCACCCCGCGGTACGGACCGGTAGGGTTTTGATCGAGCGCTGGCCTTACGGATGTCCTCCTTGGGAGCAGGGGGAGCCAGGGCATCCGAGCTGTGAGCCAATGCTCGCATGCTTCAAGGCGACAAAGGCCAAGGTTCACGCCATCCCGAAGGAGGGACTCTTCGCGACGAGCTACTTGGTGGGCAACATGGAGTCTGTGTTTGATGAGCCCGGTGTGGCAGCTCGCCTGGCAGAGAACTGTCTGTTGTCGAGGGATCTTACGTCCCTCGTCGAGGTTGGTCCAGAGCACCTTTGTGATACGGCAATATGGCACAGTATGCATGTTTACCACTCTCTCTTCTCCACACTGTCAGTCTTCTTTCTTCCATGGGTACTTATGTTTTATGTTCCTCCTATAGGCGGTCCCAGTAATGGTGTCCTTGCAGCATCACACTGCTGATTCTGGAAGAATATTTCGTTTATTACCCCCTTATTTGATTGTATTTTGTGTATATTTAATGTCTATTTGGTCTCTAATAAGTGTATTATTGAAAGATCGTTTAATTTAAGAGTTTATCACTTGTTTATATGCAAAATACGATTTTATGGCCTAATTTTGTCTCTATTTTATTTTTCAGGTAAAGCTTGCAATTTTCCAAATCTAACGGCTATTTTTCCATATTTTTCGGAGATTGGAACAATTTTTGGGGATTAAAAGGGCCCAATAAAGCTATTGTAAACGAAATAAACATAAAAAAAATAAAAAACCTGTAAAAAGGGGGTGGGGCCCGCCACTGACTAAGCGGGTGGGGCCTGCCTGCCCGCCTGTTCACAGGCGGGCACCCGCCCGCTAACCAGCGTGCGCCCCCCCCCCCCCCCGTTTCTTATAGGAACGCGGGCACCCACCCGCGTTTTCCACCCAGGTGGTGCCCGCTAGCCTTGTTTGACCCGCTCCTCTCTGACTATTGACTGGCGGGTTGCAGGTTCTGCAACCCGCAGACCTGCAAGCCCTAAAATCCTATAAAATGGGGTATTTTGATCATATCTTGGACATCCAAGCTTCGATTTGATCGAAACAAGTTTTGGAGGCTTCTCCTCCAAATTCCAGGGGAGTTGGAGCAGCTGTAGGAGAAGTTTGGGCTCGTTTGGGCATCAGAAGTGGTGAAAAAATCCTTATTTTCTCTTGTTTTTATTAAGTTTTTATTAGTTCTGTATTAAGTTTTGTATTATAACGATGTTTGTATTAATGAAACTTGCCATTTTTGTTACCATGCTTGGCTAAGGTTCTATGGGTGTGTTGTGTGGAAGTTAGTGTTGCGAGGATCTTGATTTCATATCTCCATATATTGTGCAATTATCGAAACCATTAAAAACGTCGATTTCTTCACTTTTTGAATTATGCACGATCCATAGAGGAATTCGCTTAGGATGACATGCCGCGAGGCATCGTCTAAGTGCATCAATCCGTAAAGGAGCCCAAGGAGGGTGATGAACCACGAGGTTCATCTTTTATATTTTATCATTCAAATAAATCAACAGTTTTTATGATTATCTTTTTAATTAAAAATCATCGTTTTTAAAGCTAAATCATCCAATCCCCATACCTTGGCATGGATGCAGGATTGAGAAACTATGGAGAATGAATAGCATACCTTACAACACTAACGAAAACACAACACACACACTTTTACCGTATTACTTTTTCATGTTATTTTTCGTACACGTTTTACCTCAAATCAAAAACCCAACCAAAAATTCACCTTCAAAGGGTGGTTCATACTTCACTAAATCATTTCCAAGCAAGTTTCAGATTGTATAACTTGTAGATTAGTTTGTCCCTGTGGAATACGACACTGGACTCGCCAGGTTTACTACTTGACCGAGTTCCTATACTTGGGAATTTAACTGCATCATTTTGGTCCAATCAAGTTTTTGGTGCCGTTACTGGGGACAACGGTCTATATTTTCTTACGATTTCTAATTAGTTTGGAAATTTTGGTGAGATTTGTCCACTTTTTGTGTATATATTCTTTGTATATCCATATTTTCAATTTTTTTCTTTCTTTTTGTTATTTTTTTGTTACGTTTTCTATAACTAGTTTTTTATTATTGGTTTTGGATGTTTGTTAAGAGTGTCTCATCTTGAGTGTGTGATTTAAAATTTCTTTATTTTACACTTTTAAGTCATTATGGTTTATTCATATTTTTACTTTTTTACTTTTCTTTATATTTTTACGTTTCTTTATATAATCCAAAAAAAATTATAAAATTATAAATTTATTTATTTATTTTACAAATGGATCGTGATATTGATAGTGATGCTATCGTTTTCGAATTTATTACGGGGTTGATTCAAATCCTACCAGTTTTCCATGGTACAGAGGAGGAGAACCCACATTTACATTTACAAAAATTTGAAACGATATGCCGCACTTTATTTGGTGGGAATTCATGCATTGATAACTTATTCATTAGATACTTCCCATATTCTTTGAGAGATTTTGCTACGCATTGGTTTGAAACATTGACTCTTGACTCAGATTTTACTTAGTTGTCGTTTCAGGCTGAATTTCTTCGAGTATTTTTTCCTATCTTCTTTGCGCATGTACATGAGCGACAGGCCACGAATCACCAAATAGCGAGTTTTGCTCAAACTGACGAGGAGGCATACTATTAAGCTTGGCAGATGTTCAATGATTTGATGCTTGCATGTCCACACCACAGCTTCCACGATGATCATCTCCTACAGATCTTCTATAGGGATTACTTTTTTCTGTGGGGGATTTCGTGCAGACGAGCTGCAATGGGGAATCCTTTGCTTATTCGACCGAGGAAGCATGTTGGTACTTGAATGATCTCGCTGAGTATGAGGTTGCACTCCAATAGGTCGACGGTCGGCCTGAGGTTCCTCCAGTGGCCTCATTCCAATGCGACCCTCTAGAAAAACTTGAAGAGCATACTGATGGGGGACATTGGAGCCAAAAGAAAGAGTATGAACGACTACCACTTGAGGAGCAAGAGGAGATGGATGATGTGGTGCATGTTGACCATGAGGGAATCTACTTTGATGATGACGAGGAGGATATATGTGAGGGAGCGAGCTTACAGACCAATATGGAGTCCAAGCCATACATTCTTCCTACTTCAGTGCAGTAGTTTCCACTTCCTTCACCACAGGAGGAGATTGATGGCGGTTACGAGATGATCTACATTGAGTCAGTGCTTTTTTACCCTCCAGATCTACTTTCGAAGACACTTCCTCCTCCAGAGGCTGAGTATCAGATCGAGCTTAGCGACACACACCAACAGAGTTCCCACAGTTTCATGCCCTATATTATTGAATCGCAAATTTCAATTCCATATACTTTTGATTCAAAATGTCGTCAATTGAATTTAAATTCTTTAGTTATTTTTGGCGACCCATTTTGGAACAATTTTGTTACAGGGCATGAGGATAACACTTGGATTGATGTAGCTCGTCTGGGAGTTGCATTGCTGGAATCCAAGAAGGCCGATGGAGGCATAGCTTCGTAGCAACTGGCTGAGGCGCACACGGAGCTAATCGTGCAGATGCCACCTTTGCTAGAAATTCTAGATCCTCCTTTTGTGATGGATAAGGTACCTTCACCATACGCGACGCCTAGCACTTATTGGATGTCAACTTTTGCACAATTGTCTTTGGCATCGCCATCTCGAGCACTGACGGAGGATATATGCAAGGAGCTTCTGGAACAAATTCCTCCACCGATAGATATCTGTGATCCTCCATTTGGGAAGCTACGGTGATCTCTTCCCTTTTTACCCTTCTACATCATTATATATATTTGAAAGGGAAGCTATTTGTTTATGCATTCACATATTCTGATCTCCATATTTTATTCTATTACGCTTTAAACATTGAGGACAATGTTCATTCTAAGTTGGGCGGAGGAAGTAGTAAATAATATATCATATATGTTTTGCATAAATAATCTATATAGTTTGCATAAAAAATGTTGTTTGTTTACATTCAAGTTTGCAAAAAAAACATAGTTTTCATATGCTTGTATAATAAAAACAGAGTTGTGTTTTTTCACCCAAACCATCTGTATGCCCCTTTTAAGTGGAAATTCCATCGTCTTTAATTGCACACCCATATTCATTATTGTAAATTAGATTAAGACTGTTTTACCCCTGCGAAGAATTTTAAATTATCATGACTTTCATGTAAATTAGTGCATGTATCTGCAATTGTAATCTCATGAAACTATTGTTTGGTTAAGGCAATTTCGTGTCACGTATGCGTTTATGAATTGGTAATTATGTGAAGAAGTTTATAAATTCTCAGGATAAAGGCCAACCACATACACAAGCTTGCTGATTAGTAGATGATATAGAATTTTACTCAAACATGTCTCATGTCAAAAAAAGACAAAGACAAGCAAAAAAAGTGAATAAAATGCACCGTTCTTCCAGCTTCTTTTAGTAGCCGGGTCCTTGTGCCTCAGGAAGCATGGGGATTCGTGCCAAAAATGAAGTATGGGGGAGTGCATAATAATCTTTAGACATTCCGAGTTATAAGTCTGAGGGGTTTTTCAAAACCTAATGCCTTAAGACCGTCTGGTTTGGGAGTCATTGACCTAGCGCTCGTTACATGGATTGCTCTAAAATGTTTATTAAAAAGAAAAGAAAAAAAGAAGAGATGAGATATTTTGAGTGGATTCAAGATCATGATCTTATGATTTGGATGTTGTGATGGCCTAATCCTAGGAAATTTACATCCTACGACAAGTGATTACCTACTGATTAAACAATTGCATTTGTGTGATACCGAATATCTGTGGATTGAGATAAAATTGTAGATTTTTGCGTTAGTCCATGAAAACCCATGATAGTTATTGAACTTTGTTGGATAACCTTATTCTTAATTCATTTTTTGGGGTGTACGACATATTTTTGGAATATTCGCTTATTTTGCTAAGAGACTAGCAAAAAGCTAGTTGGAGTGTGATTCTGGAAGAATACTGCGTTTATTACCCCCTTAGTTGATTGTATTTTGCATATATTTAATGTCTATTTGGTCTCTAATAAGTGTATTATTGAAAGATCGTTTAATTTAAGAGTTTATCGCTTGTTTATACTCAAAATACGATTTTATGGCCTAATTTTGTCTCCATTTTATTTTTCAGGTAAAGCTTCCAATTTTCCGAATCCAACGGCTATTTTTCCATGTTTTTCGGAGATCAGAGCAATTTTTAGGGATTAAAAAGGCCCAGTAAAGCTATTGTAAACGAAATAAAAATAAAAAAATAAAAAAACTGTAAAAAGGGGGGTGGGCCCGCCCGCTGACTAAGCGGGCAGGGCCCACTCGCCTGTTTGAACAGGCGGGCAGGCCCCGCCCGCCTGTTCACACAGGCGGGGGCCCGCCCGCTGACCAGCTGGCGGGGCCCGCCCGTTACTTGTAGGAACGCGGGTGCCTGCCCGCGTTTTCCATGCGGGCGGCGCCCGCCAGCCTTGTTTGACCCGCTCCTCTTTGACTATTGACTGGCCGGTTGCGGGTTCTACAACCTGCAGACCCGCAAGCCCTAAAATCCTATAAAAAGGGGTATTTCGATCATATCTTGGGCATGAAAGCTCCGATTTAAGTGAAACAAGTTTTGGGGGCTTCTCCTCCAAATTCCAGAGGAGTTGGAGCAGTAGTAGGAGAAGTTTGCGCTCGTTTGGGCATCAAAAGTGGTGAAAAACTCCTTATTATCTCTTGTTTTTATTAAGTTTTTATTAGTTTTGTATTAAGTTTTGTATTAAAACGATGTTTGTATTAATGAAACTTGTCGTTTTTGTTACCATGCTTGGCTAAGGTACTGTGGATGTGTTGTGTGGAAGTTAGTGTTGCTAGGATCTTGCTTTCATATCTCCATATATTGTGCAATTATCGAAACCGTTAAAACATCGATTTCTTCACTTTTTGAATTATGCATGATCCGTAGAGGAATCTGCTAAGGATGACATGCCACGAGGCATCGTTTAAGTGCATCAATCCGTACAGGAGCCCAAGGATAGTGATGAACCGCGAGGTTCATCTTTTATATTTTATCATTCAAAGAAATCAATGGTTTTTACGATTATCTTTTTAATTAAAACCCATCATTTTTAAAGCTAAATCATCCGATCCTCATACCTTGGCATGGATGCGGGATTGAGAAACTATGGAGAATGAATATCATACCCTACAACACTAACGAAAACACAACACACACACACTTTTTCCGTATTAGTTTTTCACGTTATTTTTCGTACACGTTTTACCTCAAATCAAAAACCCAACCAAAAATTCACCTTTAAAGGGTGGTTCATACTAAATCATTTCCAAGAAAGTTTCAGATTGTAAAACTTGTAGATTAGTTTGTCTCTGTGAAATACGACCCTGGACTCACCAGGTTTACTACTTGACCGACTTCTTATACTTGGGAATTTAACTGCAACACTTTGGTCTAGTTAACTGCTGTGAATATGCTCAAGGCGAGCCATAAGAAGACTAAGGCTGACCTTCAGACAGCTACTAGTAAGCTGCAGGCGATAGAAGCCCAATTCAAAGAGGTCGTCGGGAGGCTGTAAGATAGGGAGGACCGGCTGGAGCAGCTCCAGGGTGGTATGCGACCCAGAAGGCAGAGACCAGGAGGCTGGATAAGATTGCGGCATGGCTGGAGCGACAGCTTCGAGAAGAGGAGGATCGAAGGGTCGCCTCCATGAACACCCATTCCACGAAAATGGAGGCCAAGGGGGTGGAGATTGCCAAGCTGAAGTGGGAGGTGGAAGCACTGAGGAAGATAGATCTAGAGGCCGAGAAGGCAGGTGCCATCCGCAAATACCAGGAGGAGGAGTACATCCCCATGATGGGGTCAATGATGGCAGAGGGTGTGGAAGAGGGGCTGCAGGCGGGCTTCAGGAGGGTAGAGCCGAGGCTGGCGACACTGTACCCCGCCTTGGAGGTCGACTTCTCTAAGTTGACTATGGTCTCCGATAATGAAGAGGAGGAGGTTGATGCTCCAAGGGAGGTGACGCTGCATAGTCCACAGAGGGTGGTCACATATGTAGGGCCGGTCTTGGGGCCATGCGTAGGACCTAAAGTAGAAAGTTCAATGTAAATGTATTAACTTTGACTTTAATGAAATATACCTTAGGCGGTTCACCTTGTTTATCTTTTGTGCTTGTGTTGCTACTTATCGCCCCTTTTGCCTTAGTGTGTGTATATTTCCCCTAACTTTCTGCTTGGAAGTGGTTAAGGCCCAGGAGAAGCGGAATGTTGTGGAGTCGGTACCTATCGAGGGCGAAGCTCATAAGATTGCCCTGTAGTTTGAGAAGTCTATCGAGGGCGAAGCTCGTAAGCTTGCCCCAGAGTTGAGGGAGGGGAGGGTGCGAGCCGTAGCTCGGTCATTAACCCACCTAGTGCCTATCGAGGGCAGAGCTCGTAAGCCTGCCCCAGACTTGATAGAGTGGAGGGTACGAGCTGTCGCTCGTTCCTTAACCCCCCGGCGACTCTATCGAGTGCGAAGCTCGAAAGCTTGCCCCGGAGTTGAGGGAGGGGAGGGTGTGAGCCGTAGCTCGTTCCTTAACCCACCGACGACCTATTGAGGGCAAAGCTCAGCAGCCTACCTCGGAGTTGAGGGAGGGGAGGGTGCGTGACATTGCTCGGTCCTTAACCTACCCGATGCCTATCGAGGGCGAAACGCGTAAGCTTGCCCCAAAGTTGAGGGAGGGGAGGGTGCGAGCCATCACTCGTTCCTTAACCCACCGATGACCCTATCGAGGGCGGAGCTCAAAAGCTTGCTCTAGAGTTGAGGGAGGAGAGGGTGCGAGTCGTCGCTTGTTCCTTAACCCACCGGCGACCTATCGAGGGCAAAGCTCATCAGCCTGCCCCAGAGTTAAGGGAGGGGAGGGTACAAGACGTATCTCGGTCCTTAACCCACCCGGTGCCTATCGAGGGCGAAGCTCGTAAGCTTATCCCAGAGTTGAGGTAGGGGAGGGTGCGAGCTGTCGCTCGTTCCTTAACCCACCGGTGACCCTATCGAGGGTGAAGCTCGAAAGCTTGCCCCGGAGTTGAGGGAGGGAAGGGTGCAAGTCGTAGCTCGTTACTTAACCCACTATCGACCTATCGAGGGTGAAGCTCGTCAGCCTGCCTTGGAGTTGAGGGAGGGGAGGGTGAGATCCATAGCTCGGTCATTAACCCACCCAATGCATATCGAGGGCGAAGCTCGTAAGCTTGCCCAGAGTTGAGAGAGGGGAGGGTGCTGAGCCGTCGCTCGTTCCTTAACCCACCAACGACCCTATCAAGGGTGAAGCTCGAAAGCTTGCCTCGGAGTTGAGGGAGAGGAGGGTGCGATCTGTAGCTCGTTCCTTAACCCACCAGCGACTTATCAAAGGCGAAGCTCGTCAGCATGCCCTGGAGTTGAGGGAGGGGAGGGTGCGAGCCGTAGCTCAGTCATTAACCCACCCGATGCATAACGAGGGCGAAGCTTGTAAGCTTGCCCCGGAGTTTGAGAATATTTGAGGAGAGCTGAAATTTCCAAATGAGATGGCAATATTTGAGAGTATGCATAGAAAATGATAGTTATATTTACAAAACTATTGATAACATATGAGTAAATGCTCATCATTCCTATGGCGGGCTAGCTTACCGCCTTCCATGGTTGATCACTGAAGTCTTCCTGATTATTGTCGAGTTCGACCAGCTGGGCTTGCTCGGGTGCTTTGTGTTTGGTGGAGCTGACATAGCAGCTCTGGGACCGTCTTTGGCTCCCTCGTGCTTGTCCAACCCCCTGCAGAGTCTGGAACTTGATCATTTGGTGCATGAGTGAGGGGACAACTTCGATGGCGGTCATATATAGCTGTCCGATGATGCCGTTGTACACTGATGCGATGTCAACGACAATAAATTGTGTCATCCGAGTGACGATTCTCTGCTCTTCCCCCAAAGACATCGACAGGGTGATGACTCCGCCGATGGGAACCAAGTGGTCGGTGAGCCGACAATCGGACCTGTACATGCCTCAGATCTGCTTGCCTCAGCCTCATCTTCTAGATCGTTGACATAAAAAGAATGTCGCATGAGCTACCGGTGTCGATCAAGAGATGGATGACTATGGCTGTTCCAATCTAGGCTTCGATGACGATGGCGTCATCATGTGGTAGATCGGCCCCCTCCAAATCATCGTCTGAGAATGAGATGGGAGGACAAGCTACTCTCCTCTGCTTTGCTTTGTCGCCCACGCCTGTCGTCATCACTTGTCGAGCATATGCCTTTCTGGCCGAGGCCAATGCGCCACCCGAGGATGGCCCACCGCATATCACATCTATGCGCATGACTACTCTGTGCTGGTGAGGGGCATCTTACTCGGCATTCCAGGGCTGGTTCGACCGCTGTGCTCCCAGGGGCGCTCTTTCATCGCGAGCCTGTCTCCTCTCCTTAACGAATCCTTAAAGATGGCCCTCCTGAATCAGCCGTTCGATATCCCTCTTCAGAGTAAAACACTCGTCGATATCATGACCGTGATCTCGGTGATACCTGTTGGGAGATGTATGCCCTCGAGGCAATTTATCTCTTTGTAATTGTATAAACATCTTGTTCAAAATTACAGTAAGCTGTATAGTAAGAATTTATTTAAGTTAAATCATTATGTAGTTATCATTAGAAATTTAGGTAAAGTCCTGAGACTTAATGCAAGGTCAAACATGTATCGAGATGAGGATCTCGATCATGTAGAAATGCTTGACCGTTTGTAGCATAAGTCTAAAACGGTTTGTGGTCGTAGATATTTCGAGAAAAGGATATCAAAACATCGGATAGACCATTGTGTCTTAGTCTTCATCGTGTAGCGGTAACGATGATCTCATGGTCGTTTGACTTGGCGAAGTCGAAGATGAGACACGTGTGCTCATTGGAGAATGAGTTCACTGAACAACCCAACAAGAGTTATCATATGTTTATGGTTGACCAATATATCAATGATAACTCTTAGTGATGATAGGCTAGTTGGTCCTTTTGACTTGATGTCATTGTTCGAACCTGTACGTGAACAGTGTCACTTAGATCCCTGACCTAGCTTCGAGGCAAGGCATGTCGAAAGGTCTTTGGTTGGGTGACATTTGAAGCGTGCGAGGAGAGTAATGACCAAGATAAGATTCGTCGCTCCCGGTCAATGGGAGTTAGTGTCGTAGTGTTAGTTCGATCTTTAATAAAAACTCTGGCCAGAGTATGTTGAAAGATGTCCAACATTATTTGACTAAAATGGACGGGGACTAACCCATTTCGGGCTATTGGGGTTGACAGTTTGACCGTACCCTAGGCTTGAACTAAACGGCATAGTTTTGACGAAGAGACTAAAACTGTGGTATTCATCACGGACACAGTTCGGATGGTCTCGACATTGCTCATGTCAATGAGTTAACCACATAAGTATGATACTGAAACTGGGACGACACCTGCTGCTCGTGTTTACTGCCGTCTGGGGCTTCGAGCCCCACCTGTAGTAGGGTCAGGCTGTAGGATCTCACACAGAGTGCGACCTTCGTCAAGTAATATGTAGAAATTAGGGAGAATATGCATTTGATGCAAGGGATAAAAACTGCAAAGAGTTTGCAGTTAGCCTCTGCATTCGGGATGAATAATCTTGAGTGCAAGTGGAAGTTTTTAATAATAGATGTGGACAATTTTTCATATGATGCAAAGAGATTTAAAAGTGTCTTAAAATGTTTAAGGCCATATTTAACATAATAAACGCGTTGAAAAGGTTACCTGTATGACGGGATCGTCCCGGTCTAAACGCAGGTTCAAACCGCGTCGAAATCGGAGTCTAAACAGACCCAGAAAGACTGTTTAAAAGAGATTTTAAATAGTGTTTAAAATGGTCCCAAAGAAAAAAGGCACTGTGTTATGAGTGAGGGAGGCCTTTGGCCTCCCCACCTCAATATCCCTCCATTACTCCCTACTACTTAGTAGTGGGGACCCTTGGTATACCATTGATATGAATATATAGAGGACCATGGCGATGAGCCATGGTTACTCTTTCTTTGAGTTTATCCAACACGTTATCAGCATGTTACTCTAAGAAAAATTTCTACACTTCAAATTTTCTTCTCTTCTAAAAGCGAAGGAATCAAAATCTTGGCTATTTGGATAGCCACCATCGCATGGAGGTTGCGCTATGGAATATATTCTCGTTGGCGGCTCGTTTGCTGACGTCGCAAGGATGTGGATCGTTTTATTCCCTTCGGATCTCTTTTTCCAGATTTTTCCGGTTAGAGGTAATTCATCGATCCATAATAAATTTTTAGATCTAAAACTAGATTAGATTGAATCTGTTTAGATCTAATATTATTGGACCAATAATATTATCATATCAAATTAAAATTGTACATAATCTATGGTTTAGATTACCTTTGATAATATAATAACATATTTTATCGAATAAAATTCAAAAAAAAAATTAAATCCCAATGGGGATGGCCTGAAGTCATCGAACCCAAAAACCCCCAACAAAAACAAAAACCATGAAAGGCCATTTGTATCGGCCTGAAGCCTGTGATTCTGAAGCCGCTAGATCGAAATCTGGCACATATTCTGATTGGCTTCGATTGAATCCAAAGGACATTGATCGGCAGGTTCTGTATGTCATCGATGCGACATAGATCGTCTCACCCACAGCAGATATCGGCATGCCTAAATCATGGCCGCCCCCCGCCTGTAAAAAGATGGGGCATGGAGAGTCGCTGTCTGGCCCTTCTCATCCCTGGCCGCGACCCGATGGGGATAGGGAGCACCTCGTAAAGGGGGGTCTTCTCTGGCAAACCACCCCGGCTCTGCCTCGCCGGAAAAAGGGGAGGGGAGAGGCGCTGCTTCGCCCCCCTCTGGCCGCAATCTGAAAATGGGATGGGGGGCTATTTACCTTCTAAACCATAACCCTAACCCTTAAATTAGGGTTATGGTATGTTTAAATGGTATCCTCCCAGGTATTTTTGGGGGGAAAAAATAATTTTTAGCCCATGGGCCTGCAACCCAATACTAGATATTAAAGTTTTATTGGTTGTTTTGGGCCTGAAGCTCTAACATAAGCCCAATAGGCTTTTAAAATAATTAAAAACAGAAAAATCCATAATATTGCTGGAATATTCTGTAAAAATTAGGAAACTTCAAATGATTAATTTTGCCAACCTTTTGGTTGATTTGGTTCATAATATTAATTATTTGTTTAATATTATGTTAAATTCAACAAAAATACAAATTATAGAGAAATTGGATTTAATTTTAATCCTTCACGATTTAATAATTACAAATATCCTGAGACCGCTCTGTCGTTAGTTACCTAACCTAACAGGTAATGACGTTTCCCCGTGGTCCAAGTAATTATTAAACACAATTTTTATATAAATTGCTTGTTATGTTGAAAATACATCTTATGCATGTTACATCTAGTAGTTTCATTTTTTTGCATATGTTGTTGCTTGTAATATATATGAACTACATGTTTAATTGCTATTTGCATGATATATTCATGCATTTGTACTCAAACTATGATTCTGGTACAATAATAATTTTTCAAAAAAATTTATAAATCATATCTACATAGACAAATGAACCTGAAGTTCAAATAGAATGTCAATACCCTTCTGACCAAATAAAATAAGTTGAAATTACGCGACCATTAATGCTTCGATCTTCTGGACATACGTCTAAATGATGTGTACTTTGCGGTAAATAGATCTATCATATCTATTTTAATATAATATTATGCCACCCAAAGATGCCATAAATCCGCTAATTATTTAGTACACTCACGTTACAAGGTAAGATTCTTGAATCTAGCCTTGCATGATACACACGCCTGAAGTCGTGCATGCATAAAAGTGAGAACTAAATTTTTCACACCAACGTATCTTTACTCCCTGTATTCATGTTCCTCTATCCACATAAATCCAGAATGGCTCAATAAAATGGCCTGAAGACCATACTAGATCATTCACATGAACTTTGAAAAGTCTATCATAAATTAGATTAGTGAAATACTTAAAATAGGGAAAACCATGACATATAATGTCCTAGACATAAATATAGAAAGGGAAGATATGATATACCTCTACTTGGAATAATTAATGTCTGACCTATATCAAACCCAGAAGTTCTGAAAAGTCCCATGTTACTTGTAATATGATAGGTCATTAGATTATGCCATTGAAAGTTACTTGTAATATGATAGGTCATTAGATTATGCCATTGAAAATATATACATATCTAGTCTAGATGACATTTGTCAATCTACATATTTTGTATATAGATATTCTATGAGGACAAATATATTTATGAAAATAAAATTTAATCTAGTACCAGACCATAGTTATTAGTGAGTATTTTTCAAAAATAGCATCAGACTTATGCTTTAAAAAGCATTTCACCCTTAATTTTATCCAGTAGATAATTATTTCTGGGATGTCTACTTGAGGTTCAAGCTTTACAAAGCCTGAATACTCTATATAAACGAAGAACTATAAGTTTCTTCAAATATGGTGACATTTTCATTATCCCATTAAACGGGAAAAATGATTAAGAGAACATCTCCACTTCACGTGGTTATTGAATCTCAATACTTCCTCTAATAGAATTTATATGATATATTTTGCTATCATCATTCAATTATGAAGACCTCTTGGTCTCTTGATAGTATTTTAGGGATAAAAGTTAAACTTTTTCACTCCCTAATAGGGCTGATGATGTACATTAGTGTACTCATCTATATATCCTCTTAAAGTGGTCATCATCTAAACCGTGTTATCCAACCGCAGTCCAGATTATTATTAATCACAACGGACATATTACCTTACTGGGATATTGGTTGGGCTATTACTTACCCTCATACCACCCTCAAAAATGCCGCAGTGGAACTTATTCATCGCGATTAACCATCCTGGATGAATATATTCCGAGATATCCAAACGGGGGAGGCATTATTGCACATTTTATAGATCGTGCCTTGATGGGTTCATATCCCCAGTTCTATGCTCAACTTCGTTGAAGTCGAGCTTATTGCAAATTTTTTGGATAACACTGGGAAATCAATTATTTTTAACAACTGGAAGAAAATTGAACACCCTAAAGTTTTGTGTTCATACCCAGAAATGGGTTATATGTAAATCATTAAATTGATAATAACGATATCTCATCCGTTAAATCCAATTACTGGTGTCTGCATGGGGACATGCAATTATAATGTAGCCCATTAAAACGCCTACTTAGAACCTATTTATATGTGCCTGATCACCACATATAAACAGTTTTCGAGACCTCCTAACGGAGGAAAGCGTTTTATTATTATTCTACTTTACATGTTACATCGTTAATCAGAATAAGACCTTCTTGTGGTCATATTTTTCGACGATGCACCTTGCATATACAGCATCACTAAACATCTCTCTTATGAGGGTATTTGGTTGCCATGATGGTCTCTCCATAACACCACTATTTTCGGGTGTAATTAACCCAGATTAATAGATTCCAAGCACCCCTTATGGGAAAGCATTTAGAGCACATCTCATAGATTATGCCTTGATGGGTCTCATATAAAGAATCGATAGTGAAGATTAGATCCCGAAGATCCTTCCATTTAGGATTCTTTAATTTTCCAGTATTAGGTTCAACATAATTATTGCCCTGAGCCTGAATCTTAATTGACTATATCATGAATGTGATGAGATCATGAAGATCCATACTTAAGAGACTGTTAAACAGTTTTTAAACATTTAAACTGACAATCTGAATATTGTCAGAATCACACATCCCTGCTGCTAAAAATCTAGCTAGATTTGACATACCAATAATAATGGATGCAATCCACAAGTAGCAGAAGTGGATGCCCTCAATGGATGAAGACATACCATGGGTCATCAATGAGAAATTTAACTCATTGAGACCTTTAAACAATACCACCACAGAAAACTAAGCTCATTTCCATATCCTCTCCATTTTCTAGAACCTCCTGAAGAGATGAATCAGGAATAATTTGAAATATAAATGTATAATGTACGTACATGGGGAGGTGTTTGGATAATAAAAACACACTTTTCGACAATAACTCATGTTTCATTTTTGCCATTTAAATGATAGTTATAAATATCGTCTCCACACTGTGTTGCCTAAAGCAATAGAGATTGGCCAAAATTATGTGGAACGAGGCAATAATAAGTTGAGCTGGACTCACTTATGAAATGTGATGTGTTTGGACCTGAAGTCCTGGTATCAAAAGATATCAAACCTGTAGGTTATATGAGTATTGTATAAACAGAAAAAATAAATAAATAAAATCGTATGCTATAAGCATTATGCTATAGCTTAGTGGTTAAATTCGCTGAACTCGTGTAATAATCTAGTAAGATGAGCTTGACTCACTTACAAAATATATAAATATGATGCATCAGACTACCTAGTAATAATTGCGAAAAACCCATACGATAGGCAAATGAAATTTTGGTCTATGTTGCTATGGATGTTGTGACAACATTACCTCATAAATTTCTCTTATTACCTGGATAGATTTTTGGGACATCTGTCATATGATAAATAAAATAAAATATAACAATAAAGTACCTTAGAGGACTCCTACTTTAGGTTGTGCTTTGCGTCTTTATAAGAGCAAAAGAAAAGATGTGAGTTCACTTTTGTAAATAACTCAAATCTCATCGGATCTCCTGAAGCTTATACCGAATTATCTATTTAAGCCTATCTATCAAATATGATATGAATGACTTAGGCAACTTGACATACAGAAACCATCATCCTGAAGATGAATAGACACCCTGGAGATGAAACTATCATCCTGAATATGTAATACGCATCCTGTAGATGATAACATCATCCTGAAGATGAATGCACATCCTGAAGAAGAAACCATCATCATAAAGATGAAATACTCATCTCGAAGATGAAAATATCATCCTTATGATGATACCATCATCCTGAAGATGAAAAAATCATCCAGAAGATTAATAATCAACCAAAAGATGAAAACATCATCCTGAAGATGACCTATCATCCTGCAAATGAGAACTTCATTCACCCGAAGTTGATGAAGAAACATGGACAATTGCATTCCACTATATACACCAACTTGTTGTATGGATGCATATTGAAGACCTTTTTCCCTAGCTGGAAGAGGGGGAGAATATCCTAGGTCCTGAAGTGTCCAACTCCTTTATCTGGCCAACTGCATGTGTCTTTATAGAACTTTTGCAGTAAATGTGTTAGCCAGATACAGTGCAGCGCCTGCAGCGCAACACTGGACCATGGATACATAGCTTCTGCGCTATCTCCAAGGGTCAATGATAAAAAACCATGGAAATATATTTGCATATGCAGGTTAAAGATCATCGCGATGACTAAGTGATCACTTCATATTTTACACCTTTTTTCTGCATGTTTGTATGATGTTTTGATCGCCCATATCGCGTTTTTCACGATTATTCGACAATATTGTGATGCTTTTCACTATTTCTTGTTTTTGTCGTATTTCAGGAAATATGGAGCGATTTGGAGCGAATTTGAGATCAAGGGATTTGCAAGCGCTTAGGAGTGTTACCCACGGCTCATTTGAGGGCTTACCAGTGATGGAGGATGAGCAGAAGAAGAAGTAAATCAATAGGAGCGACGAGGAGACAAAAAGAAGAAGAAACAAGCACAACAGCACATCACTCGGCCGAGTAGACCACTCACTCGGCCGAACAAGAAGTCCCACTCGACCGACCAAAACGGATACGCACACGAAGTTTTCAGCGTATACTCGGCCGAACAAAGAAAGCCCACTCGGCCGAGTGAGGAAGTTCACTCACCTGAGTGGTACGGGGAATTCGTCCAGAGAAATGGCCGAAGTTACTGGAATTTTCAGAGATCCCTTCGTGTCCCACTCGGCCGAGCATGAATGCTCACTCGGCCGAATGAGAAAGTCCACTCGGCTGAGCCACCCCCCGATGACAGACCATGAAACCCCCAAAGTTACTGTTTTTGTACAAGGTTTGTCACTCGGCCGAGTGACAAGGGTCACTCGGCCGAGTGACCCTCTCCGCCTGCTGTTAGGGTTGCGATTTCTGGGCTGCACAGGGGCAGTTTGGTCACGATTTTTAGACGATTTTAGAGGGTATTTCAACCCAGTTTTTGCCCTAGTTTAGAGAGCTTTTGAACAATTAATTTCTAGACTTTCTTTTAGGATTTTGACGGCTACACTTTGTGAAATCTCCTCTGGAGATCGTCGGCGATTACATTGGTTTGTCTATTTCTATTAAAAACTTGATTTTTATGCATTATTTCTCTTTTGCAATGAATTGTGTCGAGATTATTATTGATTTTTCTAAGATTTGCATGATGTCTAGTTAGTAGTGCCGTCGTCATATGGCGTAGGGATGAACCCTATGGACCCTATTTCTAAATTGTGATGAATTTCTAGAATTGTTGCTAGGATTGATTAAGGTTAGGTTATGATCAATTGATTACGGATAGCTATGAATTCATATCGATCGGGAGTTGCAAGAGATTGGATCCCAATTAATAGGAAGGCCTAGATATTCGATTTAGATTGACAATTGGATTTCTCTAGATTTGGTTTGCAAGAGATTGGACCAAAGCTAGGATTTTTAATTGTGATTTTATACCCATATTCGTTTGCAAGAGATTGGACGGATAGGAACTATCATAACCTAGGTCGTAGCTCGAGTTTGCACCAGAGTGGGCTCGAGATACGATTGAATAATGATGTCGTTCTGCACGCTAGCGGCTTAGGCTAGGGCTTGCACGAGAATGGGCTCTATCCTAGGTTTGCTATAGACAAGCAATAGCGCGAGAGCGTGAGCTTGGTTCTACATTAAGTTGCGACTAGTTCACCTATATTCAAGCTTAGCAACAATGAAACTTATGAATCACAAGGATGAGAGATGGTCCGTAGTGGGGATTCCCTATCCCTAGATGTTTTATTATATTGATATTTATCTTGATATTTGAACGATTGTGACCGTTATACCCAAAACTATTCTTGATTCTCTTGATAGCTAGGTGATCGAAAAAAGATAGTCATTTGTCCTCCCTGAGTTCGATACCTGCTCGCTCCTACACTGTGCGCTTGCGGTAAAACTACAAATCATTTTTTCGGGTGTACACTCGGACGCGATCAAGTTTTTGGTGCCGTTGTCGGGCGCTTGCAATGCTCCCGCCACTTTTCAAAGGTGCATGACATCAATCTTTTCTGATTACTTTGAAAATATTATGGAAGTCTTCATGGATGATTTTTCTGTGTATGGAAGTGAGTTTGATTCGTGTTTGGCTAATCTTACTAAAGTCCTTAAACGATGCCAACAAAATAACCTCACTCTTAATTGGGAAAAATGTCATTTTATGGTTACCGAGGGGATAGTTCTTGGGCACCTTGTTTCTTCTAAAGGAATCGAGGTCGATAAGGCGAAAATTGAGATAATCGAAAAACTCCCTCCTCCTATTAATGTTAAGGGAATTAGGGGCTTTCTTTGTCATGCGGGGTTTTACCGCCGTTTTATCAAGGATTTTGCCTTAATTGCCTGACCTCTTACTGCCTTACTTGCTAAAGATGCTGAGAGTGCTTGCGAGCATTTAATACGTTGAAGGAATCGCTCATTTTCGCTCCCATTATACAACCGCCAGACTGGAGCCTTCCCTTCGAGCTCATGTGTGATGCAAGTGACCAAGCAATTGGAGCAGTGCTAGGCCAGAGGAAGGATAAAAAACTTCATGCAATATTCTATGCAAGCAAAACATTGGACGAGGCACAGAAGAACTACACCACAACCTAAAAGGAGCTCTTGGCGGTTGTCTATTCCATCGAGAAGTTTCGGTCCTACCTCCTCGGATCCAAAGTCATTGTCCATACCGACCATGCGGCATTGAAGTATCTTCTAAGCAAAAAAGAGGCGAAGCCAAGATTGATAAGATGGATACTTTTGTTGCAAGAATTTGACTTGGAGATTAGAGACAAGAAGGGAACGGACAATGTTGTGGCGGACCACTTGTCTAGGCTTGTTCGTGACAAGGAGGATATGAAAGCTTACCAATCGATGACACCTTTGTCGATGAGAGGCTATTCGCCATAAGACCCGGAGAGGTGCCTTGGTATGCGGATTTTGTTAATTATTTGGCTTGTGGGATAAAACCATGCGGAATGCCCCCGCAACAAAAGAGGAGATTTATGCACGAAGTCTGAAACTATTTCAGGGAAGATCCGTATCTCTTCAAGATATGCAAGGAAGGTGTTATTCGGAGGTGTGTCTCTAAAGAGGAGGCCACGTCAATCATTTTGCATTGCCATAGTATGCCATGCGGGGGACATCACGCCACCTCTAAAACCACCGCTAAGATATTACAGTGCGGGTTCTTTTGGCCAACCATGTTCAAGGACACGCATGACCTCGTCAAGAGTTACGATAGATGCCAACGGACCGGAAATATATCCAAAAGAAATGAGATGCCAATAAAGCACATTCTAGAAATTGAGCTATTTGATTGTTGGGGAGTGGACTTCATGGGACCTTTTCCATCAAGCAAAGGAAACAAGTATATCTTATTAGCCGTGTACTACGTCTCTAAATGGGTAGAATCCATTACAACCACTACCAATGATGCGAGGGTGGTATCCAAATTTTTCAAGCAAAATATCTTCCCACGCTTTGGAGTGCCTCGCACTTTGATAAGCGATGGGGGAAGACACTTTATAGAAACCAAATTTGAATTCATGTTGAAAAAGTACTGGGTGAATCATAGAATTGGCATGGCATACCATCCCCAGACGAGTGGCCAAGTGGAGGTGTCGAACCGAGAAATCAAGAAAATTCTAGAAAAGACCGTCGATAGATCTAGAAAAGATTCGTCCATGAAATTGAACGATGCACTATGGGCATATCGCACGGCCTTTCGCACTCCCATTGGCACCACACCATACCGACTTGTGTATGGGAAAGCTTGTCACTTGCCGGTGGAGTTGGAACACCGCGCATATTGGGCTATTAAGACCTTCAATTATGACTACAAGAGTGCAGTGGTGAGGCGACTCTTAGACATCAATGAACTCGATGAGATTAGACATGATGCTTACGAGAGCTCAAGAATTTACAAGGAAAGGACTAGAATCCTCCATGACGCACGCATCACCGTTACGGACTTCAAGGTTGGAGATAAAGTACTCCTATTCAATTCCTGGCTCCGACTCTTTCTCGAAAAGTTAAGATCGCGATGGTCCGGACCATTCACCATTAAGCACATACAACCGGGGGGGAGCTTTTGAATTGGAAGGAAAAGACGGAGCCACATTCAAGGTAAATGGACAATGGCTCAAACATTATTACGAAGGAGCCCCTATCGGTGAAGTGAATAGCATATATCTACTCAAGGAACGGCCACATGATCTCGCATACCTCCTTGATGAGGTAATCGACGAAGCCATTCCACATTCTATTGGCGCTCTCCATGATGATGGCCTTGAAGAAGGCCAAACTTCTAGCATTGAAGAAAAGTTGGAGGACCCTCCGGATAGCTCAACGGCCGATCATAAGGACGACGCTGATGTCGCAAGGATAAGGGAGCTTTGCAAGCTCTCAACGGCCAACAATTCGAAGAAAGCTCCACCGAATAGAAGATCGGTGTCACCGGTGAAGAAGAAGATTGGTTCTAGCTCAAGCTTGGGGGACTTATCCCCCAACTCTATCCATGATAAGGGGACGCCAAGGAAAGCCCACGAACATCAACAACCAAATCCAAGTGGCCTTCCCGGCAAGTTTGACGTGCGTATCTCGCATGCGCCCAACATCATGCGCTAAACGAGAATCATAAGGGGTCGAGCTCATGACCTTAAATGAGCGCTTGTAGGGAGGCAAACCGATGGTTTTATATCATTTCAGTTGATTTTTATTTTTATCTTAGGTTTTTCTTAGTGTTTAGAGTCTAGTGTCTATAAAAATCGTGACAACTGGCTTTATTTTTGATGACAGGAGATGGAGAAAGAGAGATCATTCATATGGAGGATGACTAAGGTAAGGGAGAGCGCTCCAGGAATGCGCTCAGGCCCCAGGAGAAGAAAGGGACTGACTGAAGGAAGAAAAACAGAGGATAGAGCGAAAACAGAGAGCCGTTGCAGAAAACAGGAGACCACTCGACCGAGTACCATATGTCACTCGGCCGAGCGAAGACTCCACTCGGTCGAGTGGAGCACATATCAGGGAAGATCCTTCTGACCAATTCTCTATTATTTTCTATGATTTATAGTATAATTTTCCACTCGGGCGAGTGGCTTGTCACTCGGCCGAGTGAATCAGATACCATGCACGCTCTAAAACATCGCTGAGTGGCCATGCCACTCGGCCGAGTGGAACTTGCCCATTCGGTCGAGTGCAAATTACCACTCGACCGAGTCGTAAGTTGCGAAGATATTTTTCGATAACTCCTTCACTCGGCCGAGTGAACTCTTCACTCGGCCGAGTCGTAACTTCCCTATACAAGCGCTGCGGGCGCAGCGCGAATTTCGAAACTCAAATTCCCCCAAATCTTCACCCGAGCCCGCTGCCGCTTCACCTCCTTTCGACCGAATCGACAGAGCCTTCCCTCGATCCCTCGCTGCCGCCGGCCGCCGGCTCGCCGCCGACCGCCGCCGCCGTCGGACCGCCGCCGGACCGCCGCCGACAGCCACCGACACCGCCTCCCAGCCGCCGGCCACTCCCCATTTCACCCCAAATCCGTATTTCTCCTCCATTCTACCATTACGTACGCCCATTACGCCCCAAACTCAAATCAATTCCTATATATGTCTATTGTAACCCCATCTCCCCTCATATTTGTTGATGTACCTCGCTAATTTTATTGTTTGCTTTTCAGGCTAGCTTGGGGGAGCTTTGGGGAGCTTTTGGACGCATTCGGAGCTTCGTGGAGGAGGCGTCTCTTTTTATACTTCTGATTTTGCTCTTGCGTCGTGCTCAGGTATACTCGTTCCAGCATCTAGCACTTCGAAGTATTATTTGGGTAGTGGGCACGTCTCACGGCACATATGCCGCCTCGCCTTAGGCCACGCACCCGAGAGCCTGCTTCCAAGCGGAAGAAGTCAGGTGATCCTTGCTCCTCTTCTGCTAGGGCGGACTCCCCGCCACCTAGCCCACCTCCACCTACACAGCCGCCTCCTCCCGATCCCATTCCACCACCTGCACAGCCGGCCCCCGCTATCGATGCGATGGGGATCACGTTTAGAGATGACGCACACCGTGTCAGATTTGAGCGTATCTCCCATCGCTCGATTGTACCCTCTAGGTTTGCATACCTTGCTGACTTAGATCGCCTAGGGGTACTTAAGGGGCTGCTCACGTTGTACGACAACGTGGGTTGGCGTGACTTTCTGTCTGTGTCGGTGGACACCTACATCCGCCCGACACTTAAGGTCCTGAGCTCTATTTCCCGGACTGCTGGAGGATTCTCATTTCGATTGATGGATCGAGAGTGCAAAGTCACTCTCGACATGCTTCGAGCTTCTTCCAGTGGCCCGCTGTGCTGATCCCAGACCGCGCCTACGCTCCAACGCACATCGCACCCCCATCGTTCGACACGCATGCCTATTGGACGCGGATCACGGGTTCACCACTCGCCTTTGACCCTAGTAGGGCCAAGGCATCTGCGACTCTCCACCCCTACCTCCGCATTGCACAGCGCCTCATGGCGACCACTTTTCTTGCGAGGTACGAGCCTGGGACACTGTCTACGCCAGAGCTTTACATGCTCTATGCGATGACGCGTCCTAGGGTCTTCGATTGGGGTAGTGACGTCCTGGTCCCCGCCGTCGAGATTAATATCGCCAGTTGGTACATCGACCGCATAGTCATTTCTGTCGGCGCTCGGACGCCTATTTGTTGCGGCGGTCTGATTACCCTCTTGGCCCTTATGACTGGCGTCGACCTACTTGCTGACTTGCTTCGACCACCATGCCCCACTTCACTATCGATAGACGTTATGGCCCGGATGAGGATGCTGTGTCATCATGGTCATCGGCACTGGGTGTGGCTCTACGGTCCTTTCGCTGCTGATTACATGATTCTCCTGAGCCCTGCTCGGACTCATATAGGACCTGCGGGCGGAGATTGGATTCCAGCGATGGATCTCCTCATCCCTGCCCCTTACGTACTCGAGCCCGAGGGTGCTCAGCAGGAGCCCCTCATTCCACCCCAGGACCCCGTGATCCCTCAGCCTGCACCTGACCTGTCTGCACCTCCTGACATCTCTGTCCACACTTCTGTTAGTGTCGGGAGCACTTTTGCTGAGTCCTCGTCCACCACCGCCACTACCACTGTGCCCATTTCTGTCGATCCCATTTCCGCTGCTAGCCCTGAGCGTCCCACCACCATTTTAGAGAGCGGTGAGACCTCCTTTAACGCCGCAGTGGCGACCCTGTCCTCACTTTTGTTCTTGACTCCTGGGTAGTCACTTTCTGTTCCCTTCACGACCACCCCAGCCGTTGACACGTCTGTCCCCACTGCTGTTGTTTTCTCTGAGAGCGTCGTGACGTCTGTCCCCACTTCTGTGTCACTGACCTCTCTGCCCACCTCGTCGTCCATTTTCACTCCTGCTTCTGTTGCTGCTCCTTCCTTGTCTACCTTGCCTGCGTCTCAGCCTCACACAGAGGCTAAGCGACACTTAGCGAGCACAGCACCTGCGCACCACCCCATTGCTACACCTATCCTTTACGGCGGCCGTGTGAGACAGCCCCGTTCTCCACCTGTTCAACCCTCTGCTCCACCCCCCCCCCCCCCGACACCCTAGTTCTGAGCATTCGTGCTCTTGAGGGGGCAATTAGTGGACTCAGAGGAGACTGTAGGGCTCTCTCCGCCACCGTCAGTGCAGCCCAGACCCGCGGGCTTGTCTGAATCAGATTCTTGTGCGTCTGCCTCTGCCACCCACACCCACCCAGCAGCCACCACGCCCGCCACCACCTCCGCCACAGGACGGTGTCGGTCCACCCCCACCCCCTTAGGCACACACTGGATGCCTTCCACATTTTTGCTGTCGATACGCTGGATACTTTTTGTGAGCCTGCTGATTTTGCACTCCTCCTCCACACACTGTTTTGTTCACATTATGGTCCTATCTGTATATATCTGTTTGGGAGAGAGGGAGTACTTTTTGGAGACACTCTTTTGACGAACGAGCTTGAACGAGCTTGAACAGTGTGCTTGGTTTTGTTCACAAAATCCAAGTTCAAGCTCTGTTCGTTTATTAACCGAGCTTTAAAAACATGTTCAAGCTTGTTTGTTAAGCTTACCGAAAGAACATAAACGAACATAAACCGAGCTTACCGAACGAACGTTTTGTTCGTTAACAAGACATATCGAGCTTGTTCCTGAACATGTACAGGAATGTGTTCACGAACACAATCAATCTTGTTCTTGAACAGATTTTCAAACAACCGAACGAACAATGGCAATGGACCAAAAGAGAGCTGGGAGCCTGGGAGTCTAGGAGTGGAAAGATGGGAAGTTGAAGAGGTGGAGGTGTTTAATTCAATTTGAGGAGGTGAGTGTTTAATTTTAATTTATTCACTCAAGCCCTTGTTCACGAACATCACTTAACGAGGTTGTTCATGAACACTTAACAAGCTTGTTCACGAACATCACTTAACGAGCTTGTTCACGAATACTTAACGAGCTTGTTCACGAGCTTGTTCATGAACACTTAATAAGCTTGTTCATGAACATAAATGAACGAACATAGTTATGTTCAAGCTCTGTTTGTTTATTAACCGAGCTCTAAAAATCTGTTCAAGTTTGTTCATTAAGCTTCTCGAACGAACGTAAACGAACATGTACCGAGCTTGTTCACGAGTAGTTCGTCGAACTTTCTGTTCGTCAACAGCCTTAGACACTCATATCTGCACTATTTTGATCTTTGCATGCATCACCCACATTCTCATATCATTTTCTTTCTTTTTTTCCCATCATGCATGCATCCCCACCCACCCCACCCATATTCTACCTCTCGGTGTGCCACACTTTGCACATTGAGGACACTGTGCACTTTAGCTTGGGGGAGTGAGTTCTCACACTTTTCATTTTTTGTCGCCTTTTATTTTTATTTTTCTCACATTTCTTCGTTTTTACACCCATTTTCACCCACTTTTTCCTTTATTATCATGCATCACGTTTTTTTTCTATTTCTTGAGTGTGCTGCATTGTACAGTAGTAGTTTTCATTTCCTTTTTATCCTTATTTCTTTCATCTTTTTGCTAGAGATGAATTTTCTGTGATGATGATGACGTGGTGATTAGCTTATCTCTATATGCATATTACTTTGTCATGCCATAGTTTTTATTTCAGATATCATATGCTATGTCTTGCTATGCATTTGAGATAGTAACCTGCATTTTCATGCATGAATATGGATGAAATTCTTTTATTAGATGAGCCTGATGATTTTCACTGTATACTCTTCATAGAAAACACACCAAGCTTCGCGCATTGATTGCTTATATCTGGAGTACTGCTTTCTTTTCTTATATCACTTCTTATTGCATGAAAATTGTACGCTCCACTTTCACGTTTAATGGATGTAGGTTAGGTTGATATAACTGGATTAGTTTACTTTCTAAGATTAAACTGAGTAGATTACATTACTCTGCTGAAAGTTGTCATGCACGTCATATAGAGTGAACCGAGTGTTACATATATTTCTTTCTCCACATATCTTGAGCATTATTTCTATACTTATATTCATTGGTAAATCTCCCTTTAGCGATTCTATCATTGGCATTTCCCCGCTATTAATTTCCATGCTCCAATTCCCCAAAATCAAAAAGAAAAAATATATATGAATATCTTTCTATCTTTTGATTTGGGATCTCAGATGTATATATCTATTAAAAAAAGAGAGAAAAAGAAAAGAAAATAGAAAAGAAGCTTATACATGATCCCATCTCATACTCTTTCTCTCTTTCTTCCCTCTTTTGTTTTTACTTTTATTGGAGATCCAAAAATGGGGAATGTACTTATTGATTTACTTATGCCACCACTCTTATAGATAAGCTTGGGGGAGAGGATCCAATGATGTGTGAGAGAGTGACTACTTGACTGTGCATAACAACCTAAGCTAGGTAATTTTCTATACTCGGTGAGATTACTGAAAGTTTTACGAAATCCAGGAATTGAAACTTAGCATGCATTTCACGAAAACCATACCTTTCTATTCTTATTGATCCATGATGCGTGATATCTCTTATACTCCAAATAGAAAGCATTCAATTGAAAAGTGTGTGATCTATGATTAGGTATACTGCTTTAGATACTTCAGACGATGTTAATTCTAGAACGATTCCATATTTCATATTGCTTTGATATTCTTGGGTTTTCTATTTTTAATGCATCCATATGATTATGATATCGAGATGAAAATCTCTGGCATGTGTTTATTATATTCGACGTATGATATATGAGTAAGCAAAGCCCACGTCCTGAGAAAATGATCTAGCACCTCTCTATTTGCTTTCTTTCCTTACTTACTTTCTTTTTCTTCCATTTTTCTTTTTTTATTAATTTTCCCGTCGGGTTCGCCTGTTACTTATCTTCCTCGAGGACGAGTAAGAGGTGAGCTTGGGGGATTTTGATCACTCCATATTTTACACCTTTTTTCTACATGTTTGCATGACGTTTTGATCGCCCATATCGCGTTTTTCACGATTATTCGACAATATTGCGATGCTTTTCACTATTTCTTGTTTTTGACGTATTTCAGGAAATATGGAGCGATTTGGAGCGAATTTGAGATCAAGGGATTTGGAAGCGCTTAGGAGTGTTACCCACGGCTCATTTGAGGGCTTACCAGCGATGGAGGATGAGCGGAAGAAGAAGAAAATCAATAGGAGCGACGAGGAGGCAAAAAGAAGAAGAACCAAGCACAGCAGCACATCACTCGGCCGAGTAGACCACTCACTCGGCCGAACAAGAAGTCCCACTCGGCCGACCAGAATGGATACGCACACGAAGTTTTCAGCGTATACTCGGCCGAACAAAGAAAGCCCACTCGGCCGAGTGAGAAAGTTCACTCGCCTGAGTGGTACAGGGAATTCGTCCAGAGAAAAGGCCGAAGTTACTGGAATTTTCAGAGATCCCTTGGAGTCCCACTCGGCCGAATGAGAAAGTCTACTCGGCCGAGCCACCCCCCGATGACAGACCCTGAAACCCTCGAAGTTACTGTTTTTGTACAGGGTTTGTCACTTGGCCGAGTGACAAGGGTCACTCGGCCGAGTGACCCTCTCCGCCTGCTGTTAGGGTTGCGATTTCTGGGCTGCACAGGGGCAGTTTGGTCACGATTTTTTGGAGGATTTTAGAGGGTATTTAAACCGAGTTTTTGCCCTAGTTTAGAGAGGTTTTGAACAATTAATTTCTAGACTTTATTTTAGGATTTTGACGGCTACTCTTTGTGAAATCTCAGCTGAAGATCGTCGGCGATTACATTGGTTTGTCTATTTCTATTAAAAACTTGATTTTTATGCATTATTTCTCTTTTGCAATGAATTGTGCTGAGATTATTATTGATTTTTCTGAGATTTACATGATGTCTAGTGAGTAGTGCAGTCGTCCTAGGGCGTAGGGATGAACCCTATGGACCCTATTTCTAAATTGTGATGAATTTGTAGAATTGTTGCTAGGATTCATTAAGGTTAGGTTGTGATCAATTGATTACGGATAGCTATGAATTCATATCGATTGGGAGTTGCAAGAGATTGGATCCCAATTAATAGGAAGGCCTAGATATTCGATTTAGATTGACAATTGGATTTCTCTAGATTTGGTTTGCAAGAGATTGGACCAAAGCTAGGATTTTTAATAGTGATTCTATACCCATATTCGTTTGCAAGAGATTGGACGGATAGGAACTATCATAACCTAGGTCGTAGCTCGAGTTTGCACCAGAGTGGGCTCGAGATACGATTGAACAATGATGTCGTTCTTCACGCTAGCGGCTTAGGCTAGGGTTTGCACGAGAGTGGGCTCTATCCTAGGTTTGCTATAGACCGAAAATAGCGCGAGAGCGTGAGCTTGGTTCTACATTAAGTTGTGACTAGTTCACCTATATTCAAGCTTAGCAACAATGAAACTTATAAATCACAAGGATGAGAGACGGTCCGTAGTGGGGATTCCCTATCCCTAGACGTTTTATTATATTGATATTGCTCTTGATATTTGAACGATTGTGACTGTTATATCCAAAACTATTCTTGATTCTCTTGATATCTAGGTGATCGAAAAAAGACACAGTCATTTGTCCTCCCTGAGTTCGATATCCGCTCGCCGCTACACCGTGCGCTTGCTGTAAAACTACAAGTCGTTTTTCGGGTGTACACTCGGACGTGATCACTAAGCATAAAATGAACAGCCACCTCCTAAAGATCTACACAGCATCATCCTAAGTCTACATCATACTTCTATTCTGAGAAGCTCATCATCCAAGAATCAAATCGAATATATGCACAGCCAGGTCAAGCAGTATCTTACAGACACATTGACGACTCGGTCAAAGTCTACAAACATGGAGCCATCTTCCAAGTTTGCATAGCATACCACGTCAGAGCTCCCTTAGTTTCAGCAGCTTCTAGATATAAGTGCAACTTGTATAGATGAGTGATTATTGTATTTTGTTTTTCTTTTCGGAATTTTATGGAAGATGTATAGATACTTAGGATATTGGAGTATAGATACAAAGGATATCTACAAGCCTGAAGCTTGTATTGTTCAGGGGAGTAACCTATGGGTTGTACTCTTTTTCCTTAAGTTGTTGGTTTTTCCCACTGGGTTTTCCACATCTAAGGTTTTAACGAGGCAAACACAATTACTCTGGATCCAGAAGTATCCACTCACTTAGCTTTATACGCTAAGACCAAAGAAATGGATGGATAAGGGGGTGTGTTATGAGTGAGGGAGGCCTTTGGCCTCCCCACCTCTCTATCCCTCCATTACTCCCCACTACTTAGTAGTGGGGACCCTTGGTATACCATTGATATGAATATATAGAGGACCATGGCTATGAGCCATGGTTAATCTTTCTTTGAGTTTATCCAACACACTGAAATTTTTTTAATAAAAACTATTTTTAAGCCCCACAGCCTGACGCCTAAATTTTGGGTGCCAGGTGCCCTCAATCAAAGGGCGCGTGCCCACGCGCCCTAACAAGCGCGTGCTGGGCATGCGCCTAGCATGGTGCGCACTGGGCACGCACCTAGCATGGTGCGCGCATGTTTTTTGATTGTGGGGCCCACGTAGTAGGCCCCACAAGCTGTAGTTTCTGAACCATAGCTGATTTATGGGTGGCGGCAGGTTTTTGAACGAAAATCAAGTGTTGGGCTGATCTTTAGACACACGTTTGAAGGGTCAAACGGACTCTAATTGGTGCCGTTTTTTCCTATGCATTCACCATTCAGCGCTCTTCGATTTGATAGGTTATATCAAATGTGAACTTCAACGGTAAGGGAGTTAAAATTCATTGAAGTTTGGCCTTTCGTTAAGACAAACTAACTTGAATTATTTAACTACAAAACTTTAGGCCCTCATCGGAAGTGGAGTAAAGGGGAGGGGTCAGCCGCCTATATAAATAGGGGCATGCCCCCTCCTCATAACTCGTCCCAAACTCTAGATCTGAGTAGTTCCCAAAAAGTTTGAAGCATGCTTGGATCTAAGCTTAAAATTAATATTCTCTTCTCCATATATTACTGCCTTGCTCCTGAAGGGCTCTAGCAAAGCCACGAAGGGGCTCAGATTTGATCTGGAGTCTTGGTGAAGGATCCACTCAAGTGAAAATTTCTTCGGCGCGTGGTTGGCTCAGCGACAAGGGGGTTGCTCGCCTCGGGATACGGTGCAGTTTGGGAAGCGGTTCAGCTCGGGACCAGGAGAAGCTCGCGAAGCGGTTCAGCTCAGAACAAGGATCGGCTCGGGACGCGGTTCGGTACACCTTGCCGGTGCAAGCAAGGTTCCGAGTATGTAGTTTCATTAAGCATAGTATTATAATATTGTAGTAGCTTAGATCTATCTTGGGGTGGTCAGACCCACCTCAAGATAGTAGAGATCCTGACTAGGGTATTGATATCCTTAGGGCTTGATTGTTAAATAGTTTAACATTTTTCTGCTGCTTGCTTTTCTGTTTGCCTCTATTGACTGTCCGACGTAGGACGGGCATAGAAATGTGCCCTAAGGGTCCCTCAAAATCAACAATACAGACAGTATTTCTGTTGATTCCTCGCGGTTGGTATGGTCCTCCTCTCCTGAGGCAGGTCTCAGAGAAGTCTGGCTCTCGTTGTCGTGACAAATACTGCTGTCATGGGGGGCATTGAACTGTGTGTACTGGGCCTGCTGTCTTCCTTTAGGCCGGCTGACCACCAGTGGGGGCTCTCTAGGTGTTGCGAACCCTTGCGTTGGTCCGGGGTGATCTTGAGGTCGACGGCATCCTTGGTCGCGCCCCTGGTTGCCCAGTTGGTCGCGTCCTCTGGGACGGTCTTCCTGCCTTGATCAAAAATCAGGCTGCTACTCGTTATGGGATGTCCCAACTTGGGCGGCTACCTTCTTCACTTCCATAGCATCATCGCTCAGCATGAACCTCTCCGCCCGAGAGAAGAGTGCATCCAGATCGGTGGATGGATCTTGGAGGAGCGACTTCTGCAAGATCCGATTGGTCAGCCCTTTTTTGAAGGCCGACATGGTGAGCTCATCTCCACAACTCGCCATGCCAAGCCTTTCCTCCTGGAAATGATGCAAGAACTTTCGGATCGTTTCCCCCTCTTTCTGGATTATCGAAAATAGATAGTCTGTTGGTTTCTTCATTCTCATCACGTCCTGAACTGCTGGCATAACTTGTGGGATAGGTCGTCGAAGACTTCGATGGAGCGGGCGGGTAGGCCGTCGTACCACTCTAACGCCAACTTCTTTAGAGTCATTTTGGAAGCCTCGGCATAGGAGTGGATCATCCATGCCTTGAATCTCCATTGCCCCTATATACTGTTGGACATGTTCGAGGGGATCGTCCGCACCATCATATAGTTCAAGCTGAGGAAGCTTGAATCTATGAGGTATCGGGGTAGCGATCACTTGTCTGGCCAAGGAGTTAGCCATTTCTGGATAGGTTGGTCGTACAGGCGACCCGTGAGGGCATGCAGGTGATCTTTGGGGGATACGGCCGCCTCGACTGCCTTTCCCATCATTTGAGTCGTTGGATGAGCCACCTCGGTGCTCAGCAGCATCCTTTTCCTGCCTCAAGGGAGTCCTGCTTCGATCGCAGCTTCATCGTCGACGATCATCATGCCTAGGAGATTGGCGGGCCGACCAGCGGATGCTCCCTCTGAGCGACGAGATATCCACCGACGGCAGGCTATGCGCTTGCCATCGATTTAGCGTTGACGCCTTTGGGATCCTATGACTCTCCTCTTGGAGCCTTTCTCGCGTGGCGATGATGAATCACAGCTGTCGACGTGTAATTTCTTCATCCACCCGTATTTGTTCCGTGACGGCCTCTGCCTCATCGTCAAGATGCCTTGGTTGAACATCAGCTCCATCTTCGAGGTGCCTCTAACGAGCGGCATCCATCTTCGCATCGAGATGTCTCTGCTGGGCCGCTATCTCTTCGTTGAGCCCCTTCTGCCGGGCGGCTTCTTCTTCTTTGATCTGGGGATGAAGGCTGCGCCTCACGTTCAGGGGTGTATGGGGGACGATGGATATCCCGGCCCCACCTGCGTCCCAATCATTCATCATCTTCGTAAAGGCTCCAAAGCCTTGGTGAATAGCACGGGCCGAGGCATGAATAGCCTCTGTCGTCCCCTCAGGGGGTACATCTACCAGGGAAGTCCCTCTGAGATGACGTGGCTCGTCTTCCATGGGCTGTTTGCCACAGTTAGGACTGGGATTGACAGGTATGGGATTAGACATGGGTGTGACCCTAAGTTCCCATAGACGACACCAATTGTTACGGGGTAGAATCCGCTTACAATGAATTTATAATGATGTGGGGAACCAAGGGCACGATGGTTGCAAGTATTTGGGGGTGATGGCGAGGCTAATCACGATTTGAGGACGATTTGTAGATGAGGATCTCAAGGTCGCCTGTCAATCGGAGTAGGTCGTCCGCTAGTTGGTAAGGGTCGCTCGTCAGTTGGAGGAGGATGCCACAGGTCGCACGCTCGCTGGCAGCTGGGGTGAACTTCCTACAAGAACAGAAACTCGTTAGAAAGGCTGGGCCGGCTGTCAGTCCGCAGCCCCTCCAATGCTTAAGTCAGTTAATGACTGATGAGAGAATGTTGGACACGAAGGGCGGTCTAAGAGGCAGATCGACGCTTGCATGGTGAACTATTATGGAAGGCACGAATATGTGGAGGATATTCGACCTGGAATGTAAATAGATGTGTTAGGAGTTTGTTACCAATTCATGCAACCACTCTCTTGCTTGGAGGTGAGGGGGTATTTATAGGCTGTTGGAGTCGGTTACTTTTGCTGAGCTAGTAGTGCCAGGGTGGCTGGTATCCGACCGTTGATGTCAGGGCCGAACGTGTCAGGTGTGCTTTTGTCAGGCGGTCAGAGACGTAAATGTCAAATGCGCTTTTGTCAGGCTCTCTGGCGATGAAACTACTAGGCGTGCTTTCGGTAGGCTGTCAGATGGTGAAATGGCCAGGTGCGCTTTTGTCAGCCTTTATCTGTAGTGAAACTGGCAGTGATGTTAGTGGCGGGTCATCTCCTTCCTTGGGCGGACTACTTCAGGGCGGAGAGGTATGCACGCTTCCTATGGGACGAGCTGGTGTAGATCGTACGCGATCAACCGGAGGGCTCTTCTCTTTGATTTGAATAGCAAACTTGGCGTTCTGCTTGGGCGAGCTTCCCTGAGACTCGGTGAGCTTCTCCTTGCTTCAGCGAACTAGGTCTTATTGTGGAGATTCGACGGGCCATGACTTGGGCTTTGAACATGTAAGACTAGAACGATTGGGCCGATCTTGAGGTCGTAACAATCTCGATATCTCATACCGTATTTACACATAAGTCTCTATAGACTTTATATGACAGATCCTTCGTGAGTGAATCTGCTAAACCATCTACTATATAGACTTAAGGGGTTTCTATGTTCGTATTAGACCACATATTGAATCTCATCCAAATAATTTCCTTGGTCTCTTGGAATCCATAATTAATGTCTTTCCTGGATGTCATCCAGCTCATCGTACCTTACGAGAATAATCAAAATAAGTTATTGGTCATTTAGACGGTTCATAATCATTTCTGATAAAGTGTCAAACTCTTTAACCACTTTGTCAAAACATATGTTCCGGCTTCTTGATGCCTCACATGTTTTTTATTCGGTCCCACTGACCTTGAAAACCATCTGGCCGATTCATATAAGTTCGTTCTTCTAAATCTTATTTAGAAAACAGACTATACATGAACGCTCCAGTTTTAATGGTCATCATGAGCATTTACATCAAGTTCGATCCGAGTAGATCTGTAGACATCTGCTGACGAGACAGTTTCATCATAATCCATTTATAGGAGTTAGGATGATAACCGATCTCAACCAACATAAATTGTACTTCACTATTGTCTTTCTGCACCAATCTTCTGTCTTGAATATTTACTTGCAGTCAATAAGGAACACTTTCTTTGGGCACGTAAACTAAAGTCCATACATTATTTACATGCACGGACCCTTTTCAGATTGCAGCAAGCCATTTCTTAGAGTCACTACTCCGAATGGCATCTTGAAAGTTGTCTAGGCCATCATCAACTATGATGTCTTACTCGACCGTTCGTCTCACGAGACTCGAGTAATCCTTTAACTTCCTAACGATTGATTTAACAATATCTTATTAATAAGGTAATAATAGAACCTTATCAAAAAAACTAGGCATTACTATCTGGGACTTAACACAGAGGGAGGATTGTAACTCAGGGTCAATTGCCATGCATCGCACCATGTCTAACAAAGTGCGATTCATGTTGTCCAACACACCGATGTGTTAAGAGACTTGACCTGAGAGAAAATCACATTTTCTTTTAATTACGCAAGATTTATTCAGCTAAGTATTCGACTCTTTGATCTGATCGAAGCAGTTCAAATACTTCTGCCATTGTGTTATCTATTTTATCAGACTTGTGTTTCAGCAAGAACACGTGTCGTAATAAAATAAGAACAACTTATTATGGCTGACTTAGACTTAGGTCCGAGTACATCTGTATGTATGAGACTACGGGTTCACCAACTCATTCTCCCACTGTCTTACAGATGGAATTTCGGCCATCATACCTTTGAGACAAGATTCACAAGTGTCAATTGACTTCATAATACGAGAGGTCAGACCCCTCTTTATGTGACTTATGAAGCTTAGTCTCTTCGGTATGGCCTAGTCTATTTTGCCATATAAGTTTTGCTACTATCTTGTGTATTCATGTATTAACATTTAAAACATTATCGTTATACAAATTTCTCATTGCTTCAGAAGCAAGGTGACGACATTCGCCAAAAATGTTAGATGTCCTTTATGGTCTAAGGAACAACAATTGCTCCTTTTTCCAACACGTATGACAATCTATTTTGTATTACGATTATCCTGAAGTCGTGACATCAAATATGTCACAATTTCAATCCTCCTACTTTTGCCTTTACTAATGATAGATAAAACTTTCTTTCTCAATTGACTTTCCTTAATGCCTTCTTCCTTTTCTAAATCTCATTTAGATATTACGCGTCTTAACAAAAATAATAGCCGTGTAAACATCTCATGTATCCAAACACTTGAGCTTTGCAACCTTGAGTGTGCTCAACAAGTTGCTCGTCTCAAGATCCGATTAGGATACATAGTCTTGCACCGCTCATGCACTCATCTTCGATTCAAACAATTTGATCGAAGTTTCGAACTTTGCAGATCGAAACCATTTTCCATACAACCTTGAGTTGACTCAACAAATTGTATGGACAAACATGCTTTGAACATCAGTATGTTCAAGCTGCCCCTCATATAGGCAAGTCACAGGTAGCGTGCATTTGTTGTGTTGGACCCAGAGCTTAAGAAAATCATTGTCCTTAAGCATGTGCTAAGAAGGTCATTTTAATGACAATGAGAACATAGTTTAGTCTATCAATTAGAATTTGAGTTGATATTCCATTAACAAACCATTTTGGACCAGTTAACTAATTCTCTTAGTATATTACGTTTTGGATTCCACCTGTAAATATAGAACTACCCTAGTTTAGCATATGTTCACTTTTAAATATAGATAGAATAGCTTTTATCTAACTTTATTTTTCCACTATTTTTGCGATCATTTTTAGCCATAATAATGAACGATTTAATTAAATTAAATTAAATGGAAAAGAGATCCAACCACCCTGAGCCTCACAACCTTGAGTGTGCTCAACAAATTGCTTGACTCTGCGATTGGTAGATGACTCTTCATCAATCATATCATATATGATTCCCTTGTTGGTTTTTACCCCTAGCCACTTATGATCATGAGTGTGCTCATCCAAATCACAATGACTAGTCCAGTCGGACCCATGTTTATGTGTTTAACCTAACTTACGCCGGTGCTCGGTGTATGGGCACGACGAGACGGTTTGGGTTAAGTCTAGACTACATCTCATGTATTGAGAAGTTGGTTTCCATAAAGTATCTATGACATAGTGATCGCTCTGGATATACACCCAAAGAACGGTTGTAGTTTTACCGCAAGCGCACGGTGTAGCGGCGAGCGGGATATCGAACACAGGGAGGACGAATGACCGTGCTTATTCCCAATCAACCTGGCTATTTAAGAATAGAGAAAATTGCCTTGGGCGATCCTGTCACAATCGTCAGACAAATGTGCGAAATATCAAATCAAATAAAGAACGTCTAGGGAATGGGGAATTCCCGCTACTCACCGTATTTCATAAATGTGGTTCGTCGGTATCAAAATTGCTAGAATGAAAATTCGGATGAACTAGTTGCAACTGAATGTAGAACCAAGCTCACGCTCTCGCGCTGTTGCCGGTCTATAGCTATCCTAGGTTTGGGTCCAATCTCTTGCAAACCCTAGCCTAGGGATGCTAGCATTAGGATCAACATCATCGTCCAATTGCGCACCGAGCCCAATCTCTTGCAAACTCGGTCCACAATCTAAATTAGGATAGTTCCTACCCGTCCAATCTCTTGCAAACGGGTATTGGCATGGAATTACAATCGGGAATCCTAGTATCGGTCCAATCTCTTGCAAACCGATACTTCGAAAATCCGACTCCAACCCAATTCGGATTTCTAGGGCTTCCTATCAAATTGGGATCCAATCTCTTGCAAATCCCAATTGATATGAATACCTAGCAATCCGTAGTAAATCGATCCCAATCTAATCCCTAATAGCAATTCTAGCTCAATTTCTACCAATTCAACACAAATAAGAAAGTGGGCTTGTAGGGTTCATCCCCACGCCCCAAGACGTGGAGACTACTCACAAATCATAGCAATAGCACAAAAATAATCAATGAAATAAGCAATAGAATTCATCACAACAATGATATAAACAATAAAAATAGAATTTTTAGGGAAGAGAGATGCAAACCAATGTAGTTCTTCAATTAATCCAACAAAAATCCAAGTTTTGCTCCTTCTCCAATCACAAGAATAAAGCTAAAAAAACTAATCTAAAAAGCTGCAAAAAATCTATATAGCTCCCAAAACTAGGGTAAAAACAGGGCTTAAATAGCCCCAAAAATCGTCCAAAAATCGTGACCAAAATACCCCTGCACAGCCTGTTTTCCGCAGTTTTCGCTACAGGCAGCGCATCGCACTCGGCCGAGTGACAAAAGTCGCTCGGCCGAGTGAAAACCCTGCAATTTTCCAATAAGTCGAGGCTTTCAGGGGTCTTCAGTTCGGGGGCGGCTCGGCCGAGTGAGTTGTCGTCACTCGGCCGATGGCTTCAATGCACTCGGGCGGACGGGATTTACCACTCGGCCGAGTGGGTCTTCTGAAGTTCAGGCAGCCGAAAAACAGAAACTTCGATGTTTTGGAAGGGCTTCGTCTGGGCGCCACTCGGGCGGACGTGGTATCGTCACTCGGCCGAGTGGGTCCTCTGTGCTCGGCCGAGTGCACATGTAACTCGTGTCTGAATTGGTCGGCCGAGCAGTGTCTCGCTGGTCGGCCGAGTGGCTCCTCCACTCGGCCGAGTGGGACACAAAAAATGCCCAATCTTCTTATTTTGGCCTCCTCGTCGCTCCTGCGACGTCCATTCTTCTTCCGCTCCTCTCCAACAGCAAAATACCCCTCGGGGAGGTCGTCGGTGACCGTCTAGAGTAAGCGCATCTCGAGATCACTCCAAATCGCGCCAAATCACCTGAAATGCGACAAAAACAACAAATCGTGAAAAGCATCGCAATATCGTCGATATATCGTGAAGAACATGATTTGGGCGATCTAAATGGCATACAAATATGCGGAAAAAAGGTGTAAAATAAGGAGTGATCAAAATCCCCCAAGCTTGCCTCTTACTCGTCCTCGAGGAAGATAAGTAGAAGGCGAACCCGGTGGATTTGGAAAACGAAAACGGCGAAAAACGAAAAAATGAAAAAACGAAGAAGAATGAAAACGAAATGGAAATAAAGAAAGAAAGAAAGAAAGAAAGAAAGAAAGAAACGAAGAGGTAGGATGCTAGATCATTTTCTCAGGACGTGGGTTTCACTTACTCTTATAGCATGCACCGAATGAAAAACTCATGTCAAAGGATTTTATTTTGATATCATAGTATAATGGTGCAAATAGAAATAGAAAACCCACGAAAACGTTATAATCATGAAAAACGGAATAATTTTAAAATTAACGTCGTCTGAATCATTTAAAGCGGTATACAAATCACAGATCACACACTTTTCAATTGAACGCTTTCTATCTGGAGTATAAGAGTATCACACTATAGAATAGAGAGAATAGAAAAGTATGGATTTCATGAAATGAGTGCTAGGCTTAGATTTCTGGACTTCGTAAAACTAAAATAATCTCACCGAGTATAGAATATTACTTAGCCTAGGTTGTCGTGCAATGTCAAGTAGTCACTCTCTCACACATCAATGGATCCCCTCCCCCAAGCTTATCTATAAGCGTGGTGGCATAAAAAATATTTACATCCCCATTTTTTATACATATAGCTCCAAAAGCAACGAAAAGAAAGAAGAAAGAAAGAAAGTGAGTGAGATGGGATCTTTTATTCAGGATTTTTTTTTCTTTTATTTTTTTTTCTTTTATTATTTTTTTTTTTGATGCAATAAGCAATATATACACAACGATCCCAACTCAGAGAGAGATAATGATGTACAAGAATGTTTTTCTCTCTTTTTTTTAGAATAAGAGATTTGGAGCTAGGAATTAGTAGCGGGGGAAAATGCCATAAAATAGAATCACTAAGGGGAGATTCACCAATGATTTTAAAAGTAGAGAAATGATGTTCAAGATTTGTGGAGAAAGAAATAAATATAACTCTCGGTTCACTCTATAAGACATGCACGACAACTTCAGCAGGGTAATCTAATCTACTCAGTTTCGATCACAAAAAAGCTAACTAATCCAGATATATCATAGCTAACATCATTCAATCATCCTGAAGTGAAGTGTACAATTCATGCATATAGAAGTGATATAGGAAAAGAAATCAGTACTCCAGATATAGGCATTCAATGCGTGAATCTTGGTGTGTTTTCTGTGATAGCATACATATGAATATTCAGGCTCAGCTAATAATAAAATTTCATCCATTTTCATGCGGAAAAAGGTGTGGGTTACTATTCTAAATGCAAAGCAAGTCATAGCATCTGATATCTGAAATAAAACCTAAGACATGACAAATATAGCATGCATATAGAATAAGCTAAATCCAACGTCATCATCATCACAGAAAAGTCATCTCTAGCATGAGATGAAAAAGAAATAAAGATAAAGGGAAAATAGCAACTATGCAATGCGGCACACAGGAAAATAAGAAAAACGTGATGCATGGCAAAATAAAAGAAAAATGATGAAAAATAAGTGCAAAAGCGAAAAAATGGTGTGAAAACTAAAAATAAAGGTGGCAAATCGAAAAAGATCGTGAGAACTCACTCCCCCAAGCTAAATGGCACAGTGTCCTCAATGTGCAAAGTGTGGCACACCGAGAGACAAGCGATGGGAGGGGCAAGTGAGGATGCATGCATGGAAAAATGAAAAGAAAAAGGGTAAAATAAAGAAATGAAAATATGATGCGGACATGATGCATGCACAGATAGGAGCGATACATAGATATAAGTGTCACCAAAAACTCTCCCTCTCTCCCAAAATAGATATAAGAAGATATGATCAAAAAGAGAATACCAAAATAAGTGTGGGGAGGGGGGGCAAAAAGTGCAACAGGACCCAGCAGAAACGGGCAGCACAACGGCAGGAATAAATCAAGGCATCAAGGGTGCCTAAGAAGGTGGTGTTGCGCCGTCTCCGTCCTGAGGCGGAGGAGGTGGTGGTGGTGGTGTAGGCTGCTGAGCTGGGGTGGGCGTGGAAGTGGAAGCAGGTCTAGTGTGTGTGGAAGTGTGTGTGGGAACCTGCTGGGTGGGTGGGGGTACGCGTGGGAGACGCTCCAAGACCTGTGTAAGGCAGTAGTGGATCTGGGGGATCAGCTCGAAGCGTCCAGCCATCGTAGAGACGGTGGAGGACAGGGTCCTAAGGTCACCTCTAAGACCACTCACCGCCAACTCAAGAGCACGTATGCTCTGCAGTACAGTGTCGGGCGGGGGTGGTGCAGAGGGACGCACTGGTCTAGGCTGTGCAGGGCGAGGCTGGCGTACGCGAGTGGAGTATGTAACGGGCTCAGCAGGGAAGGGGACAAAAGGTGCCGTGCCTGCAAATGTGGGCCTGGCCTCAGTGTGAGGTCAGGACACGCGGTGAGAAGTGGAGGCAGCGGCAGCGAAAGAAGAGTACAAAAGTGGCTGCGAGGCGGCTAGAGAGGTCAGTGGCACAGAAGTGTGGATAGACGCCACGACGCTCTCAGAAAATACAGCAGGGGTGGAGACAGAGGTAACTACCGCTGGGGCGGAAGTGTGTGGACCAAAAGGCGCAACCCCAGTGGAGATCATGCTAGCCATGGTCTCCACGACCGCGGCAAACGAGGGCTCTCCACTCTCAACAAAGGTCGGCGGGCGCTCGGGGAGTGCGGAGCAAAGAGGCTCCACGGACAGAGGGCCAGAGGTGGCAGTGGGAGTGGTGGTGACAGCCTCGGAAGTGGTGACAGTGGTGGAAGTGGGCTCAGCAAAAGTACTCTCGACACCGACAACGGTGTCAGTAGCGGCGGAAGCATCAGGTATGGGCTGAGGGGCCACTGGGTCAACAGGGTCGGCGGCAGGCTCGGCAGGGTGTGCAGCAGGGTCTGCGGGGGCAGCCTGGGCGGCGTGGGCAGCGTGGGCCTGCTCGGCCTCCTCGGCCTCGAGCACGTAGGCAGCGGGGATCAGAACATCCATCGCCGGGAGCCAGTCGACGTGGGCTGGTGCAATCTGAGTCCGAGCAGGGCTCGGGAGAATCATGTAGTCGGCACCGTAAGGGCCGTGCAACCAGACCCAGTGACGCTCACCATGCGGACGAAGCATCTTCATCCGGGCCATAACGTCTATCGACAGAGAAGTGGGGCCCGGGACGCGTCGCAAGTCGTCAGGTAGGTCCTCGCCGGTCATCATGGTAAGTAAGGTGATCAGACCACCGCAGCATATCGGTGAGCGAGCGCCCACCGATACAATGATGCGGTCTAAAAACCATGCCGCAATGTCGATCACGACGGCGGGGACAAGCTCGTCTCCATCCCTAGATAGAGCTCTGGGACGAGTCATCGCATAGAGCATGTAGAGCTCTGGCGTAGACATCGTGCCCGGCTCATATCTGGCCAAAAAGGTGGTCGCCATGAGGCGCTGGGCTATGCGGAGGCAGGGGTGGACAATGGCCGAGGCCTTGGCCCTACTAGGGTCAAAGGCAGCGTGGTGACCCGTAATCCGGGCCCAGAAGGCACCGGCGTCAAAGGAAGGTGGGGGGATATGGGTGGGGCCGTAACCGCGATCGGCTCCGGGGACGGCGGGCCACGAGAAGAATGCTCTCATCATATCGAGAGTGACCTGGCACTCTCGATCCATGAACCGGAATGAGCATTCCTCGTCGGTCCGGGCGATCGAACTCAAAACCTCAAGTGTCGGGCGGGTAAAAGTATCCGCCGACACCTGCAGAAAATCTCGCCAGCCCACGTTGTCGTACAACGTGAGCATCCCCTCTAGTACCCCCAGGCGTCCTAGGTCAGCGAGGTGTGCAAACCTGGAGGGTACGATCGAGCGCTGGGAGATACGCTCGAAGACGGCGCGGTGTGCGTCGTCTCGGAACGTAATCCCGAGCGGCCCGACCAGTGGAGCCGGTGGTGGTGGCTGTGGGTCGGCAGGGAGAGGCTGTGCGGGCTGTGGGTGCACTGCAGGCTGTGCGGGGTGTGCGGGGCCTGCAGGCTGTGCTGGGTGTGCGGGGTGTGTGGGGGATGGTGGAGGAGAGTCCTCCAACTCGTGGGAGGGGCCGGCATCATCCGACCGCTTCCGCTTGGCGGAAGCTCTCTTCGACCGCGGACGTGTCCGGGGCGGCATATCGGCCCCGAGCGCGCCGAAAAGCGTGAAAAGTGTGGCGTGTGCAAAAAGAATGGAAAGAGTATACCCGAACACGCCGCGAGTGCTAAGCAGTGGAAGCGTGCGAAGTCCGCGCCTCCACGAAGTTCAAAACAGCACGAAGAAGCTCCCCTGAGCTCCCCTAAGCTCCAAAAAGCAACCTGCGCATGAAAAAGCGATATCAGCGAGTAATAATCAAAATGTATGGAGCAATAGGGGTATAATGGATAGATATAGAAATTGATTTGGGTTAGGGGGGCGTTTAGCACATGGATCCTCAAGAAATACACGAAAAGAGGAGAAAACGGCGAAAACAGGGGTACCGGAGGTGATCGGACGGGCGGCCGCCGGCGGCGACTCGGGCGAGGCGTCGGCGGTGCTCGGCCGGTGGTGGCGGGCCGAGCGGCGGCGGGGCGGCACTGGTCGGGCGAGCGAGGGGTCGGGCGAAGCGATCGGGCGAGGGAAGCTGAAGGGGCGCGGGCGGTTTGGGGTTTTGCGATTTCGAAAACTGTGCCCCCCTCGCCCCTTATATATAAAAAAAGTTACGACTCGGCCGAGTGACGTAGTCACTCGGCCGAGCGAGGCCAATGAAAATTTCCTCCCCGCTATCGCTTCGGCCGAGTGGCTTTGCCAGCCTCGGCCGAGTGGAGTAAGTCCATTCGGCCGAGTGACTCAAGCTACTCGGCAAGACTCGCCCTAGGAGGGTATCCGTTTTACTCGGCCGAGTGACAATATATACTCGGCCGAGCAGCAGTTATAATGGAATGAGGAAAATAAACAGAGAGTTGGGCACAGCAGACTTTCCTCGTTCGTGAGCGGCTCGGCCGGACGAACTTGTGTACTCGGCCGAGTGACTAGTATACTCGGCCGAGTGATCCTTGTGTTCTGCTGTTTGTCTTCGTTTTGGCTCTAAACTCCGTCGTTCTTCCTCCAATCGATTTCATCTTCCTCCTAAGCATCGAGCGCCTTCTTGGGGCGCTCCTCGTCGTCTCGTTCATCCTCCTCAAGATGGACCTACCTATCTCCTCTCCTGTCAAGAAAAATAGGACCCGTTATCGCAAAATTTTTGGGCGAACGACTCAAAACACTAAAAATTTCTAAAACGAAAATAAAGAAAAAGTAAAAATAAATCAAAAACCGTCGGGTTGCCTCCCGACAAGCGCTCGTTTAAGGTCGTGAGCTCGACCCCCTATAATTTTCAAACAATGCGGGATGTTTGGTGCATATGAGATGCACCCATCAAACTTTCCGGGGAGCGCGCTTGGATTTGGATGTGGCGGCGGCGCGTTCTCCCTCGGTGGTCTCCTATCTCGAATAGTGTTGGGGGGACGCTCCCCCAAGCTAGCATTTGCTCCGGTCAACGGTTTTGCCGGTGATGCCGATTTTCGTGCCGGCGGAGCTTTCTTTGGAGACTTTAATTTCGAGAGCTTGCAGAGCTCTTGAATCCTTGCGACATCAGCGTCGCCTTCATCTTCTTCAGCGGAGAAGTCGGGGGAATCATCTTTATTCTCTTCATGGCCTAAATCCGGGCCTTCTCCAAAATCTTCATCAAAAAGAGCGCCAATTGAGTGAGGAATCGCCTCCTCTATCACCTCGTCCAGGAGGTCCATGTAGTCAAGTTCCTCGTGATAAGGCATGTGCTTCATAGCCTTAGGAATGTGGAGCTCTACCTCGATGTTTCCGACGTTTAAAGTTAGGGTACCTTCGTACACGTCGATGATGACTCCGGCGGTGGCTAGGAACGGGCGTCCAAGTATCAATGAAGTGTCTCCCTCCTCATTGACGTCCATGATCACGAAGTCACATGGCAAGCATATTCCACCCGGGACTTGTAGCGGTATGTCTTCGGCGATCCCCACCGGCCTTGTTATCCGTCCATCGGCTAATTGAATGCGCATGTCGGTGGGTTTCAACTTTGTCCCGGTGTTTAGCTTTAAGAACATGGAGAGGGGCATGAGGCTCACACTAGCCCCAAGATCAACCAACGCCTTTTGAAGAGGAACGCCGCCCAAGGTGCAAGGAATCCGAAAACTCCCCGAATCTTTGAATTTTGCCGGCTCCTTCTCTCTCTTGGTGAACCAAGAGCCCTCCTCGGCTAGCATGATCTTCTCCTTCCTTTTCCTCCCCGAAATCAAGTCCTTCAAAAATTTAGCATACGTGGGGATCTCGACGATGGCGTCAAGGAAGGGGATGTTAAGGCTAACTCCTCTTAGGTACTCGAGAAATTTCGCTAGCCTTTTCTCCATTTTAGCTCTAGCGAGCCTTTGGGGGAATGGGACCGGTGGCATGAAGCGCCTTTCCTCAATTAATTGCTCCGCCCTAGATTTCTCCTTGTCTTGTGGCTCCTTCTCCTCTTCAACTTCAACTATCGGCTCAATCGGCTCCAAGCTTTCCTCCACGGCTTCCTCGGTAGGAATCATAGCGGGGGTGGTTTCCTTCCCGCCTCTAGTAGTAACGGCAACTATGGCGTTGATGTGGCCGGTGTTGCCCCGTGGGTTTTGCTCCGGTTGCGCCGGCAATCGTTGAGTGTTCCGATTGAGCAACGCTAATTGCTCCGATATTTGAGCCACTACGGTATTAAGAGAGTCTTGCCCCGCCTTCAAAGTAGCATTCACCTTATTTTGCTCGACCATGAACGCATCCACTCTAGTTTCGAAATCGGACCGTTGTGGAGCTTGCGGAGGGTTTTGATTTTGATTCCTCCACCCTTGGTTGTAACCGGGCGGCCTATATGGTGGAACTAGTTGCTTCGGTTGAAAGTTTTGTTGAGTAGGCCCCCTCGGTGGATAGTTTTGTTGTTGGGGTGGTGGTGGTCGAGCTTGTTGAGGTAGTGGTTGAGGCGGGTTCAAAGCTCCTTCATTGTTGGCGTAGGAGAATCCGGGATGATTTCTCGCGGCCGGATTGGACCAATACCCTTGGTTCCCCGCAACATATTGTACTTGCTCCAAGGATCCTTCTACTTGCTCTCCTCCCGAGTACATGGCTTGAGATTGGTCTTGCCAATCACACATTTGGTTCGTCGGCGCGGAGGTGGAAGGGGTCCCTTGGGGCTCCGTGATGAACTTCTCCAATCTCTCCACTACCTTGTGGAGAGAATCAAACTTGCTCGTAAGCTCCGCTACGGCCTTTCCCTCGTAGATGCTAGTTGGCTTTAAGGAGGACGTAGAGTGTCCTCGCTCATCGCCCCATTGTTGATTATTTGAGGCCATCTCCTCGATTAGGGCCGTAGCTTCCTCGGGAGTCTTTGACAAGATAGCACCATTCGCCGCGGCATCAATAATTTGTTTGGTCCCCGGTTGGAGACCGTTGTAGAAGCTATGAACTAGCTCCCAATCTTCTATACTGTGGTGCGGGCATTGATGCTGCAAATCCTTAAAACGCTCCCAAGCTTCATAGAGCGTCTCTTGTGGTCCTTGCTTGAAGGACATGAGAGCGCTCCGGATCTTCACCGTCTTGGATGGCGGATAGAACTTATCAATAAATGCACTCGCCAACTCGTCCCAAGTGGTGAAGACTCCGTCAGCCTGCGTCCTCAACCAATAGAGTGCCTTGTCCTTTAGCGTGAAAGGGAAGAGACGCAGTCTGATGGCATCGATGGAGACCCCCGTCATCTGAAATGTGGCGCACTTCGACAAGAATAGTTGGATGTGGTAGTGGGGGTTCTCATGTGCGTTCCCATGAAATGGGTCTTGTTGCATTAAAACCACCAATCCAGTCTTTAGCTCGAAGTTCTTGTCAGCCGCCAACTGCGGCACGGCAATGGACGAGGTAGTAGAAGAGGTCTTAGGCCGAAGCCTATCGTGAATAGAAATTATCCTCGCCATCCTTGCCGCCAATACTTCAGGAGTTTCCGGGTTGGTCATATACCTCCCTTCCGGATTTTGTCTCTTTTCCGCTCTAAGTCTCCGCGCGGTACGTTCGATCTCGGGATCAAATAATAAGGCTTCAGGGTCCGCCGTAGATCTCGTGTACATGCACAGGGAAAACAGAGTTTCAAAGAAATGATTAGCACCATGGAAGGGTTAGGTAAGAAATAAGAAATAAAAATAATGATAAAAATAATAAAAAAAAGGAATAGCTAGGGTGAGAAAGAATCAAACGCAATCGCCTCCCCGGCAACGGCGCCAAAAACTTGATCGCTCCGGATATACACCCAAAGAACGGTTGTAGTTTTACCGCAAGCGCACGGTGTAGCGGCGAGCGGGATATCGAACACAGGGAGGACGAATGACCGTGCTTGTTCCCAATCAACCTGGCTATTTAAGAATAGAGAAAATTGCCTTGGGCGATCCTGTCACAATCGTCAGACAAATGTGCAAAATATCAAATCAAATAAAGAACGTCTATGGAATGGGGAATTCCCGCTACTCACCGTATTTCATAAATGTGGTTCGTCGGTATCAAAATTGCTAGAATGAGAATTCGGATGAACTAGTTGCAACTGAATGTAGAACCAAGCTCACGCTCTCGCGCTGTTGCCGGTCTATAGCTATCCTAGGTTTGGGTCCAATCTCTTGCAAACCCTAGCCTAGGGATGCTAGCATTAGGATCAACATCATCGTCCAATTGCGCACCGAGCCCAATCTCTTGCAAACTCGGTCCACAATCTAAATTAGGATAGTTCCTACCCGTCCAATCTCTTGCAAACGGGTATTGGCATGGAATTACAATCGGGAATCCTAGTATCGGTCCAATCTCTTGCAAACCGATACTTCGAAAATCCGACTCCAACCCAATTCGGATTTCTAGGGCTTCCTATCAAATTGGGATCCAATCTCTTGCAAATCCCAATTGATATGAATACCTAGCAATCCGTAGTAAATCGATCCCAATCTAATCCCTAATAGCAATTCTAGCTCAATTTCTACCAATTCAACACAAATAAGAAAGTGGGCTTGTAGGGTTCATCCCCACGCCCCAAGACGTGGAGACTACTCACAAATCATAGCAATAACACAAAAATAATCAATGAAATAAGCAATATAATTCATCACAACAATGATATAAACAATAAAAATAGAATTTTTAGGGAAGAGAGATGCAAACCAATGTAGTTCTTCAATTAATCCAACAAAAATCCAAGTTTTGCTCCTTCTCCAATCACAAGAATAAAGCTAAAAAAACTAATCTAAAAAGCTGCAAAAAATCTATATAGCTCCCAAAACTAGGGTAAAAACAGGGCTTAAATAGCCCCAAAAATCGTCCAAAAATCGTGACCAAAATACCCCTGCACAGCCTGTTTTCCGCAGTTTTCGCTACAGGCAGCGCATCGCACTCGGCCGAGTGACAAAAGTCGCTCGGCCGAGTGAAAACCCTGCAATTTTCCAGTAAGTCGAGGCTTTCAGGGGTCTTCAGTTCGGGGGCGGCTCGGCCGAGTGAGTTGTCGTCACTCGGCCGATGGCTTCAATGCACTCGGGCGGACGGGATTTACCACTCGGCCGAGTGGGTCTTCTGAAGTTCAGGCAGCCGAAAAACAGAAACTTCGATGTTTTGGAAGGGCTTCGTCTGGGCGCCACTCGGGCGGACGTGGTATCGTCACTCGGCCGAGTGGGTCCTCTGTGCTCGGCCGAGTGCACATGTAACTCGTGTCTGAATTGGTCGACCGAGCAGTGTCTCGCTGGTCGGCCGAGTGGCTCCTCCACTCGGCCGAGTGGGACACAAAAAATGCCCAATCTGCTTATTTTGGCCTCCTCGTCGCTCCTGCGACGTCCATTCTTCTTCCGCTCCTCTCCAACAGCAAAATACCCCTCGGGGAGGTCGTCGGTGACCGTCTAGAGTAAGCGCATCTCGAGATCACGCCAAATCACGCCAAATCACCTGAAATGCGACAAAAACAACAAATCGTGAAAAGCATCGCAATATCGTCGATATATTGTGAAGAACATGATTTGGGCGATCTAAATGGCATGCAAATATGCGGGAAAAAGGTGTAAAATAAGGAGTGATCACATAGCTTGAGTGTGCTCAACAACTATAACAAAGAACCTATAGTTACCAACATCTAAAACAAGGAGGGTTACGGCAAATCTTAAAGAAGATTTTTAACGTAATTGACTAGATATAATCGACGATGTCGCATAATCATAATTTGCATTCTTGCGGTCCAGCGGAACACGGCTAGGGATTTGGCTAGGCCAGGATCACTATCCCATGTCGAGCTAGGGTGATCCACAACACTAGTCAAAAAAAACACTAGACCAGATCATGATCCATTGAAGGAAACTTATTATTCATATGTGTCCCATCAATTAGAATTGGCTTCATTAAAACTAGTTAATCATATCTACTAGTTGAATCCTAAAATTCGAAATTATTAAGATTGGTTAATAACTTTTATTAATGTCCTTATCAACTATAAGGATTTTTAAGTTGCTATCCTAATCATGTATTAGGCATTTAAAACTTAAGTTGCAACAATTTAAATCATAGCCTTTTGTTCAAAATTATTATTAGAACAATTAAAATAATAATTAGGAGAGGGCTACCCTAAACATGACTTTAATATGTTGCAACCATTTTTAAATCATAGCATGTCCAAAAATTATCTCATAATTTTCTGAAAGGTTTTAATGGTAATCCAAATAGTTTTTCTTGAATTATCGCATAATCAAAATAACTAATATAACCATTAAAAATTATTAACTAAACAATTTAGTATAATAACAAAGCAATTGAAATTTCTCTCGTAAAATTTTCTTGCTAAACATGCAACTTGAATTTTATCTCATAATTTTAAGTTACACAAAATTAATTATTATCATATAATAATTAAATCTAATTTTCGATAAAATATTTTTCGAAAATAAAACATTGCATTATCTAATCATCCATGGCACCTTAGACCCGTCACAAGATCCCTCACAAACTTGTTTTACGGCGTGCCTCTCGACAACGCCCAACCCATCATAAGATCCACATCTTATCAGGACTTGGTATGGTAAGAGCGATTACTTCGAGTCAGCTCATAACCTGAGAACCTGTACTCAAGCTCAATAAGCTTTGATACCACTAAAGGGTTTTACTGGTCCTTTGGGCCATACATACGCCGTCCGACCTAAGTCGGTCGGACAAAGTAATCAAAACAGCAGCGGAAAAATCGACTTAAAAAGTTTTAAATCAAAGCCCTAAATATCAACAACCCAAGCCAAGATCTCTACTATCCCGGGGTTGGGTCCGACCAACCCCCAAGGATAAATCTATCTAATATTTCCAATTATAAACGCATGAATATTTAAACTACATACCTTTCACTTCGTTTCCGCAGAATAGGAAGCGATGTTTTCAGCAACATTTCGTTGACCCCGTGCTGCTTCTCCCAAGCTGAACCGCATCCCGAGCCTCTCCTCGTCACGAGCCGAACCGCTTCTCGAACCGCACCACATCCCTAGGCGAGCAACACCCTTGTCGCTGAGCCAACCACGCGCTGAAGAAGATTTCACCTTGAGTGGATCCTTCGTCAAAACTTCAGACCCGATCCGAGCTCCTTCGTAGCTTTGCTAGAGCTCGAACAGGAGCAAGGAAGAAATTTAGGGAGAAAGAGAATATTTAATTTAAGCTCAGATCCGGGCTTGCTCACGTTTAATAGAGCTACTCAGATCTGGAGCTTGGGACGAGTTTCAAGGAGGGGAGTAGGCCTCTATTTATATAGGCGGCTGACCCCTCCCCTTCACTCTATATCTAATGTGGGACTAAAAGATTTGGAGGAAAAATTAATTAAAGTTTGCCTTTCACAAAGACCAAACTTTAGCGAATTTTTCCTCCCTCACTGTTGAGCTTCGCAAGTGATACAACCAATTAAAGCGAAGAGGGTTGAACGTTAAACGCATAGGAAGAAATGGGGACTCAATCCGAGTTCGTTTGACCCTTCAAACGCGTGTCCAAACATAGCCCAAAACCAGGTTTTCGCAAAAAAACTGCAGCCGACATTTAACCTCTAGGGTTTCAGCATCTGTGGGCCCCACCGTGGGGCCTACAGGCTTCACGGGTGCGCACTGCGGTCTGGGCACTCGCTCGCATGTGTGGGTGGGTCCCAGCCTGTTGGGTAGGCTTGACCTACCCAGGGGTACGGGTGGGTCAGGAGCCCGCCCTTGCGGGCGGGCCCGACCCGCCCAGCTTTGGGTGGGCGGTCCTGCCCCTGGGCTGGGCGCCCAGGCCCAAAACGGGCCTGGGCGCCCAGCCCAGTTGGACTGGTGCACCCAGCCCTCTTGGGAATGGGCTGAACCTCAACTAGGTTCCCCTTAGGCGATGTTTTGGCTCTAATTTGCACATTTGGAGTCTATTTTCGACGCGGTTTGAACCCGTGTTTAGACCGGGATGATCCCGTCATCCAGGTAACCATTTCTATGCGTTTTATTATATTAAGTATGGACGTAAATAATTTACGACACATTTAATTTCCTTCGCATCATATGCAAAATTCCCACATCTATTAGAAAAAATCATTTGCATCAAATACAAATGAACTGAGGGTATACATTCCCCAACAGTTCTGAGCCATATATTGTGCCTAACACATCGACATCAAATGGGCACACAAATGATTGGCAAGGCCAAGTCTGGTATGTTGGCGGTGAGGCACATGAGGAACATGTTGAGTAGGTTCAGTATGTTTCTAATTACAAGCCAAGTGGAGCAAATAATGGGTATTGGGTGAATCCGGCTTGGAAGACTCACCCCGGATTTTCCTATGCAAACAATAATGGACCCTTAACCCCTCCTCAACAACCACAACAACAATAACAAACTCGCCCGCCACCTCAACAGCAGTCCTACCAACCAAGGCCACCACAACAACAGTTTCAGTAGAGGCAACAAGCGGGGCCTTATAGACCCCTCGGATACAATCAAGGTTGCAGGCCACAAAACCCACAGCCGACGCTGCAAAAATCCGAACATGAGACAAGAGTTGAGGAGTTTATGGCTGAGCAAAAGAAGATTAATGCTAAATTATCGGCGGGCCAAGAAAGTCTCAACACCATAGTGGTGCAACTAGCGGAGCAAATCACCATGCGAAATAAGGCCCAAAATCAATTGCAGGCTCAACTGGTGCCAACCCCAAGGAGCAACACCAGCCACATTAATGCGATAGTGGCAGTGACTACTAGAGGCGGGAAGGACACTACTCCCGTCATGGTTCAAACTCGCAGCTCAAGGGATGACGTTCCGGTTGAGAAAGAGGGAAGCAATGAAGAGGAGAAGCCCCTGGCGACAATAAATGAAGAGGAAAAATCTGAAGTTGATGAGCCTCAGAAGGAGAGAGTATATGTGCCATCGGTACCATTCCCACAACAGTTGGCAAAGGCTAAATTGGAGAATAAATTTGCTCGATTTCTGGAGTACTTGAGAGAGATAAGCTTAAACATCCGGTTCCTTGACGCCATAATTGAAATCCCGACATACACAAAGTTCCTTAAAGACTTGATCATGGAAAGGAAAAAGAATGGAGAAGATTATGCTTACCGACCAAGGTACGTGGTTCATGAAAGAAGGTAAGTTGCCAAAGAAATTAATGGACCCGGAAGCTTTATAATTCCATGCACACTTGGCGGAGTCCCTTACAAAAGGCTTTGGTTGATTTGGGTGAAAGTGTGAGTCTCATACCTCTCACGATGTTCAAAAAACTAAATACAATGACCGATTTCAAGCCCACCGACATGAAGATTCAACTCGACGATGGACGTATCACTAGGCCGCTGGAGATCGCTGAAAATGTGCCACTACAAATACCGGGAGGACTTTGCGTACCATGTGACTTCGTCATCATGGATGCAAAAGAAGAAGGAGACACATCTCTTATACTTGGGCGACCCTTCTTAGCCACCGTCGGAGTCATCGTGGACGTGAGAGAGGGAACATTGTCACTCAACGTTGGAAATATTGAAGTCGAATTCCATCTCCCGTGCGACATGAACAATAGATCCTCGCTGGAAGAGAACGACTATGTGGACCTACTTGACAAGGTCATCGACGAAGCTATGGCATACGCCATTGGAGCTTTGCATGTGGATAGTCTTGATAGAGTGCCAAATTCTGAAAATGGCATTCAACATGGAGATACCCCAGATCCTCTCAATGAGGAAGAGGATAACGACGCTGACGTCGTGAGGAGAACGACTCTGACGTCGTGAGGATAAAAGAGCTCTGCAAGCTCTCTTCGGTGAATCAAAGAAAGCACGCGCCACCAGCGAATACTTCATCATCACCGGGAAAGAAGAAGGAAGCCAAAAGCCAAAGCTTGGGGGAGTCATCCCTCACCATCATTAGAGAGGAAGCGCTCATAAAGGAGGCCAAACAAGAAGAAGCACAATATCTGAATCCTACCGGCCTCCTCACAAAATTTGATACGCACATCTCCTATGTGTCGAACATCACGCGCTCAACATAAAATCATAAGGGGTCGAGCTCAAGACCGTAAAAGAGCACTTATCGAGAGAAAACCCGACGTTGCTATCTTAGTTTTTAGTTGAATTTTAGTTTTCATTTTTGTTTTAGATTTTTATTAGTTTAGTGGGTCAAGAGTCTAGAAAAATCTGACAATGGGCAACATTTTTTTATCGCAGAAAGAAGATATGAGGACACCATTCGAATGGAGGGTAGCCATGGCGATGGAGAGCAGCCCCAGGGATGTGCTTAAATGATAAAGTAAGGAAGAAACTAAAGGTAGAGGGAGAAACTGAAGACAGAGATAAACAGAAAGCAGAGAGCTGAAACAGACAGCCTACTCCGCCGAGTGATATTCTCACTCGACCGAGTGAAGAATTCACTGACCAAGTGAAACACTGAATAGGGAAGCTTCTAAAACTTTTATACCACTCGACCGAGTGGCTATATCACTAGACCGAGTGAACCATGTAGCTGATAGCTCAAATTTCATGCTCTACAAGGCCTCTTCACTCAGCCGAGTCATTAGTTCACTTGACCGATTGACTAATTCTACTCGACCGAGTGGGAGACTACTGCAGAAACATCAAAATATCCCACTATATTTCGATTTCTCACTTGACCAAGTGGAACTTGTCACTCGCCCGAGTGACTTAAACCACTCAGCCGAGTCACTCGACTCCACTGAGTGCCAAAATTTCAAATTTTCAAACGGTCGGACCACTCGACTGAGTGACAAAAGTCACTCGACCGAGTGACTTAAAGTCGACATCCTATATAAATCCCCAATTCACTCGCCCGAATCCCCACACCCCCTAATCGAGCGTCCCCTCCCGAATTTGCTTGCACTTGCCCACATTGTCCCCTGACTCGCCCAAGCAACTCTCATGACTCGGCCACGGTGCCACCCTCGGCCACCTCCGACGGTGATTCTCTGGCCATCTCCGATGATATCCACCCCCATTCAACCCTATTTCAACTTCTATCTTCCCCTATCCATCTCGTAAGCCCAAATTCAACCCCTAATCCTATTCAACCCTATTAATCGTCGATTTCTCTTGATCACCCCCATTTTTTATGAATTCATAATGCTAATTACCCATTTTTGTGCAACAGGAAAGCTTGGGGGAGATCTTTTGCTGATTTGAAGCTTAGGGGAGCCATCTCACACTCATCCGCTTGCTTGGAGTCACATAATGCTTGGTACATTCGTTACATATCCTATTTTGAGCATTTTATTAGTACATTGCTTAGTGTGCGTCATTTCATCGCATCCATCGATGCCTCCATGCACCCATTCTGGTGGCAGGCAGGCAGCTACCAAGAGGAAGAAGACTGACGACACCGGTCCTTCTTCCTTTGGGATGGTTCCCCCACTGCATAGCGACCCCATAGCATCACTCCCAGCATCCACTGCACCACCACCAGCACAGCCTCCCCCACCGATCAAGACATACGGGATCACTTTCAGAGCTGACGCACATCGCGTCAAATTTGAGAGGATCTCCAGACGCCAGATCATACCCACTAGGTTCGCCCACATCGATATACTTGAGTGCCTAGGGGTATTTCAGGGGTTGCATCAGTTGTATGACAATGTAGGGTGGGGTGACTTCTTATCTGTGTCGGTGGACACCTTCGTTCGTCTGACACTCGAGGTCTTGAGTTCTATCCGTATGACTCCTAGGGGCTACACATTCAGGCTCATGGACCAGGAGTTTGAGATCTCGCACGACATGGCCCGAGCATACTTCCATTGGCCCCATGTCCCAGACCCCGATCGAGCTTATGGTCCCACACACCACACCACTCTATCTTTACAGCTGATGCATTTTGGGACATGATCACAGGCACACATCACTTTGACCCTAGCAGGGCGAAGGCCTCTTCCATTGTCCACCCTTGCATGCGGCTTGCACAGTGCCTTTTGGCGACCATACTAGCCAGGCCAGAGGTTTGGACCATGTCCATGCCCGAGTTGTTCATACTCTGGGCGATGACCAGGGAGAGAGCCTTTGAGGGTGGTGGGGACGTCTTAGTCCCTGCCATTTCTATTGATATTATCGGATGCTATCTTGACCGCATCTTTTCCACGGTCGCCTCCACCAAGGCGATATATTGTGGCGATCTGATCACCCTCTTGGCACCTATTTTCGACATCCAGTTTCCTGCTGGCATGCGTCGTGTTACAGGCCCCACCCGCTTATCTGCCAATGTTTTGACCCGCATGCACATGATCCATCCTCACGGACAGCGTCATTGGGTCTGGTTACATGGTCCATTCTCTGAAGACTATATAGTGCTTTCAAACCTCGTTCGGACCCACGTTGGACCAGCAGGTGCGGAGTGGAGGTTTCCCATGGACCTCCTTATTCTGCCTGTCTATGTACTAGAGCCTGATGACGAGGACCAGCAGGCGCACCCAGTCGAGCCTCTTCACCATGTGATCCCCATTTCTGAGCCTGCCACTGTTCTGCTCACTGGACCCAGCACTTCTGTCTCTACTTCTGCTCATGCTGAGTGTTCCACGTCTGTACCTGTCCCGGTGAGCGCCTTAGCTGTATCTGATCCCATCCACACCACCTCGCTAAGAGTTGATCCTATTTCATATATAAGTTCTGAGAGCACTGTCCCCGCCATTTTTTGAGAGAGTTGATCCTTCATCCTATGCGACTGCAGAGACCCTCGACACACTTGATTTCTCGACTCATGTGGTGTCCTTATCTCCTAATTTCACGACCACCCCACCTGTCGACATTCCAGTCTCTGCCGCCACAGTTTTTACAGAGAGTGTCGTGGTGTCTGTCACCACATCTGTTGCGACAACCTCTGCTCCTACCTCATCCTTTATTGATATTCCGATCACCTCCTCCGTTGCACACATTTCTGAGAGCATTCCTATGTCTCAGCCTCACCTGGAGGCTGAGCATCATGTCGTGAGCTCTGCCACACACACACACACCCGATAGTGGCCCCACTAGTTTTTAGAGGCCGTGTGAGACCTGCTCGTACACCTCCATGTCCCTTTACCCCCGCCCCTAACGACAGAGACCTGCACCTACGCGCAGTCGAGTCGGTAGGGCTGGACTTAGAGTTGACTTTAGAGTTCTCACGGTGGTCGTTACTTCCCAGCAGGCCCATATAGCCATGATTCCTGGTATTCAACTCACGCTGAACCAGATTCTTCAGCACATGCAGCAGCAGCCAGCCCCTCTGCCTCCATCGCCCCCACCACAGGAAGGTGATGGCGATGCATCAGAGTAGGAAGGTTTTGGGCCTGGGCGCCCAGCCCAGTTGGACTGGTGTGCCCAGCCCTCTTGGGAATGGGCTGAACCTCAACTAGGTTCCCCTTAGGCGATGTTTTGGCTCTAATTTGCACATTTGGAGTCTATTTTCGACGCGGTTTGAACCCGTGTTTAGACCGGGATGATCCCGTCATCCAGGTAACCATTTCTATGCGTTTTATTATATTAAGTATGGACGTAAATAATTTACGACACATTTAATTTCCTTCGCATCATATGCAAAATTCCCACATCTATTAGAAAAAATCATTTGCATCAAATACAAATGAACTGAGGGTATACATTCCCCAACAGTTCTGAGCCATATATTGTGCCTAACACATCGACATCAAATGGGCACACAAATGATTGGCAAGGCCAAGTCTGGTATGTTGGCGGTGAGGCACATGAGGAACATGTTGAGTAGGTTCAGTATGTTTCTAATTACAAGCCAAGTGGAGCAAATAATGGGTATTGGGTGAATCCGGCTTGGAAGACTCACCCCGGATTTTCCTATGCAAACAATAATGGACCCTTAACCCCTCCTCAACAACCACAACAACAATAACAAACTCGCCCGCCACCTCAACAGCAGTCCTACCAACCAAGGCCACCACAACAACAGTTTCAGTAGAGGCAACAAGCGGGGCCTTATAGACCCCTCGGATACAATCAAGGTTGCAGGCCACAAAACCCACAGCCGACGCTGCAAAAATCCGAACATGAGACAAGAGTTGAGGAGTTTATGGCTGAGCAAAAGAAGATTAATGCTAAATTATCGGCGGGCCAAGAAAGTCTCAACACCATAGTGGTGCAACTAGCGGAGCAAATCACCATGCGAAATAAGGCCCAAAATCAATTGCAGGCTCAACTGGTGCCAACCCCAAGGAGCAACACCAGCCACATTAATGCGATAGTGGCAGTGACTACTAGAGGCGGGAAGGACACTACTCCCGTCATGGTTCAAACTCGCAGCTCAAGGGATGACGTTCCGGTTGAGAAAGAGGGAAGCAATGAAGAGGAGAAGCCCCTGGCGACAATAAATGAAGAGGAAAAATCTGAAGTTGATGAGCCTCAGAAGGAGAGAGTATATGTGCCATCGGTACCATTCTCACAACAGTTGGCAAAGGCTAAATTGGAGAAGAAATTTGCTCGATTTCTGGAGTACTTGAGAGAGATAAGCTTAAACATCCGGTTCCTTGACGCCATAATTGAAATCCCGACATACACAAAGTTCCTTAAAGACTTGATCATGGAAAGGAAAAAGAATGGAGAAGATTATGCTTACCGACCAAGGTACGTGGTTCATGAAAGAAGGTAAGTTGCCAAAGAAATTAATGGACCCGGAAGCTTTATAATTCCATGCACACTTGGTGGAGTCCCTTACAAAAGGCTTTGGTTGATTTGGGTGAAAGTGTGAGTCTCATACCTCTCACGATGTTCAAAAAACTAAATACAGGGACCGATTTCAAGCCCACCGACATGAAGATTCAACTCGACGATGGACGTATCACTAGGCCGGTGGAGATCGCTGAAAATGTGCCACTACAAATACCGGGAGGACTTTGCGTACCATGTGACTTCGTCATCATGGATGCAAAAGAAGAAGGAGACACATCTCTTATACTTGGGCGACCCTTCTTAGCCACCGTCGGAGTCATCGTGGACGTGAGAGAGGGAACATTGTCACTCAACGTTGGAAATATTGAAGTCGAATTCCATCTCCCGTGCGACATGAACAATAGATCCTCGCTGGAAGAGAACGACTATGTGGACCTACTTGACAAGGTCATCGACGAAGCTATGGCATACGCCATTGGAGCTTTGCATGTGGATAGTCTTGATAGAGTGCCAAATTCTGAAAATGGCATTCAACATGGAGATACCCCAGATCCTCTCAATGAGGAAGAGGATAACGACGCTGACGTCGTGAGGAGAACGACTCTGACGTCGTGAGGATAAAAGAGCTCTGCAAGCTCTCTTCGGTGAATCAAAGAAAGCACGCGCCACCAGCGAATACTTCATCATCACCGGGAAAGAAGAAGGAAGCCAAAAGCCAAAGCTTGGGGGAGTCATCCCTCACCATCATTAGAGAGGAAGCGCTCATAAAGGAGGCCAAACAAGAAGAAGCACAATATCTAAATCCTACCGGCCTCCTCACAAAATTTGATACGCACATCTCCTATGTGTCGAACATCACGCGCTCAACATAAAATCATAAGGGGTCGAGCTCAAGACCGTAAAAGAGCACTTATCGAGAGAAAACCCGACGTTGCTATCTTAGTTTTTAGTTGAATTTTAGTTTTCATTTTTGTTTTAGATTTTTATTAGTTTAGTGGGTCAAGAGTCTAGAAAAATCTGACAATGGGCAACATTTTTTTATCGCAGAAAGAATATATGAGGACACCATTCGAATGGAGGGTAGCCATGGCGATGGAGAGCAGCCCCAAGGATGTGCTTAAATGATAAAGTAAGGAAGAAACTAAAGGGAGAGGGAGAAACTGAAGACAGAGATAAACAGAAAGCAGAGAGCTGAAACAGACAGCCTACTCCGCCGAGTGATATTCTCACTCGACCGAGTGAAGAATTCACTGACCAAGTGAAACACTGAATAGGGAAGCTTCTAAAACTTTTATACCACTCGACCGAGTGGCTATGTCACTAGACCGAGTGAACCATGTAGCTGATAGCTCAAATTTCATGCTCTACAAGGCCTCTTCACTCAGCCGAGTCATTAGTTCACTTGACCGATTGACTAATTCTACTCGACCGAGTGGGAGACTACTGCAGAAACATCAAAATATCCCACTATATTTCGATTTCTCACTTGACCAAGTGGAACTTGTCACTCGCCCGAGTGACTTAAACCACTCAGCCGAGTCACTCGACTCCACTGAGTGCCAAAATTTCAAATTTTCAAACGGTCGGACCACTCGACTGAGTGACGAAAGTCACTCGACCGAGTGACTTAAAGTCGACATCCTATATAAATCCCCAATTCACTCGCCCGAATCCCCACACCCCCTAATCGAGCGTCCCCTCCCGAATTTGCTTGCACTTGCCCACATTGTCCCCTGACTCGCCCAAGCAACTCTCATGACTCGGCCACGGTGCCACCCTCAGCCACCTCTGACGGTGATTCTCTGGCCATCTCCGATGATATCCACCCCCATTCAACCCTATTTCAACTTCTATCTTCCCCTATCCATCTCGTAAGCCCAAATTCAACCCCTAATCCTATTCAACCCTATTAATCGTCGATTTCTCTTGATCACCCCCATTTTTTATGAATTCATAATGCTAATTACCCATTTTTGTGCAACAGGAAAGCTTGGGGGAGATCTTTTGCTGATTTGAAGCTTAGGGGAGCCATCTCACACTCATCCGCTTGCTTGGAGTCACATAATGCTTGGTACATTCGTTACATATCCTATTTTGAGCATTTTATTAGTACATTGCTTAGTGTGCGTCATTTCATCGCATCCATCGATGCCTCCATGCACCCATTCTGGTGGCAGGCAGGCAGCTACCAAGAGGAAGAAGACTGACGACACCGGTCCTTCTTCCTTTGGGATGGTTCCCCCACTGCATAGCGACCCCATAGCATCACTCCCAGCATCCACTGCACCACCACCAGCACAGCCTCCCCCACCGATCAAGACATACGGGATCACTTTCAGAGCTGACGCACATCGCGTCAAATTTGAGAGGATCTCCAGACGCCAGATCATACCCACTAGGTTCGCCCACATCGATATACTTGAGTGCCTAGGGGTATTTCAGGGGTTGCATCAGTTGTATGACAATGTAGGGTGGGGTGACTTCTTATCTGTGTCGGTGGACACCTTCGTTCGTCTGACACTCGAGGTCTTGAGTTCTATCCGTATGACTCCTAGGGGCTACACATTCAGGCTCATGGACCAGGAGTTTGAGATCTCGCACGACATGGCCCGAGCATACTTCCATTGGCCCCATGTCCCAGACCCCGATCGAGCTTATGGTCCCACACACCACACCACTCTATCTTTACAGCTGATGCATTTTGGGACATGATCACAGGCACACATCACTTTGACCCTAGCAGGGCGAAGGCCTCTTCCATTGTCCACCCTTGCATGCGGCTTGCACAGTGCCTTTTGGCGACCATACTAGCCAGGCCAGAGGTTTGGACCATGTCCATGCCCGAGTTGTTCATACTCTGGGCGATGACCAGGGAGAGAGCCTTTGAGGGTGGTGGGGACGTCTTAGTCCCTGCCATTTCTATTGATATTATCGGATGCTATCTTGACCGCATCTTTTCCACGGTCGCCTCCACCAAGGCGATATATTGTGGCGATCTGATCACCCTCTTGGCACCTATTTTCGACATCCAGTTTCCTGCTGGCATGCGTCGTGTTACAGGCCCCACCCGCTTATCTGCCAATGTTTTGACCCGCATGCACATGATCCATCCTCACGGACAGCGTCATTGGGTCTGGTTACATGGTCCATTCTCTGAAGACTATATAGTGCTTTCAAACCTCGTTCGGACCCACGTTGGACCAGCAGGTGCGGAGTGGAGGTTTCCCATGGACCTCCTTATTCTGCCTGTCTATGTACTAGAGCCTGATGACGAGGACCAGCAGGCGCACCCAGTCGAGCCTCTTCACCATGTGATCCCCATTTCTGAGCCTGCCACTGTTCTGCTCACTGGACCCAGCACTTCTGTCTCTACTTCTGCTCATGCTGAGTGTTCCACGTCTGTACCTGTCCCGGTGAGCGCCTTAGCTGTATCTGATCCCATCCACACCACCTCGCTAAGAGTTGATCCTATTTCATATATAAGTTCTGAGAGCACTGTCCCCGCCATTTTTTGAGAGAGTTGATCCTTCATCCTATGCGACTGCAGAGACCCTCGACACACTTGATTTCTCGACTCATGTGGTGTCCTTATCTCCTGATTTCACGACCACCCCACCTGTCGACATTCCAGTCTCTGCCGCCACAGTTTTTACAGAGAGTGTCATGGTGTCTGTCACCACATCTGTTGCGACAACCTCTGCTCCTACCTCATCCTTTATTGATATTCCGATCACCTCCTCCGTTGCACACATTTCTGAGAGCATTCCTATGTCTCAGCCTCACCTGGAGGCTGAGCATCATGTCGTGAGCTCTGCCCCACACACACACACACCCGATAGTGGCCCCACTAGTTTTTAGAGGCCGTGTGAGACCTGCTCGTACACCTCCATGTCCCTTTACCCCCGCCCCTAACGACAGAGACCTGCACCTACGCGCAGTCGAGTCGGTAGGGCTGGACTTAGAGTTGACTTTAGAGTTCTCACGGTGGTCGTTACTTCCCAGCAGGCCCATATAGCCATGATTCCTGGTATTCAACTCACGCTGAACCAGATTCTTCAGCACATGCAGCAGCAGCCAGCCCCTCTGCCTCCATCGCCCCCACCACAGGAAGGTGATGGCGATGCATCAGAGTAGGCATGTTTATTGATGCATGTCATATTTTTTCTTCACATCTCGCCCCATTATTTTTGCATGCCCATCTATCTTCACCGTTTTGTAAGGCACCATATATTTCAGCTTGGGGGAGAGTATGTATTTTTTGACACCATCTTGCATCCATCCATCATTTTGCTTTCTTGCTTTGCACATATCCTTTGCATATACCATCATATTTTATTTTTCCTTTATTTTCATTTTCTTTGCATCATACTAGCATCCACACCCACCCACCCCTATCTTATATGTCCTAGTGCCATACTTTGCACATTAAGGACAATGTGATGTTTAGCTTGGGCAAGTGAGTGTACTCACCCACTTTTTATTTTCTTTATTTTGATCTTAATTTTTCACTTTTCTTTATTCTTCACTTATTTTCACGCTTTTTCATTTTTTTACCATGCATCATATGTTCCTTACTTTTGGAGTGCTTGCATGTGTATAGGTAGATTTTATTTTGTTCTTACTTCATTTACTTTCTTTGCTAGAAATGAATTCGCTATGATGAATACAACTTGGATTTCACTGTACTCTTATGCACTTATCTCTTGACATGCTACTGTTTTTATTTCTGATATCATCTGCAATGTATTTGTCGTGCACTTGAGAAAAAGAACTTCCAATGTGTTATTTTTGTCTATGAATGAATTTTAGCGTTAACTCGTCTGAAAATTACTTTATTGCATACTTTTTATAGAAAACACACCAAGGATCACGCATTGACTGTGTTATACTTGAAGTATTGCTTTGTATCTCAATATCACTTCTTATTGCATGAATCGTGTGTTAAACTTCCAGGTTGAATGAATTGATTGTCGTTTGATATGAATAAACTAGTTTACTTTTAGAAATCAAACTGAGTAGATGACATTACCATACTGAAGTAGTTATGCACATACAAAGAGTGAACCGAGTGATATCATATATTCTTTTTCCACATATCTTGAAAAATATTTCTATATATCTTATCATTAGTGATTCTCTCCTAAAGTGAATCTCATTATTGCATCTTCCTCATGCCAAAAAGAAATAAGCTCCATGATCCCAAAAACTAAAAAGAAAAGAATATATATATGTATATATAAATATATCTTTGCATCTTTCTTTGGGATTGTCCTTGTGTATATAAAAAAGAAAAAAGAGAAAAAAGAGAGAGAGAAAAAGAGAGAGAAAGGAAAAAGAAAAAGAAAGTTTCATTGTATATGCACAATCCCCTTCTTTACTTCTTTACTTCTTTCTTATTTTCCTTTTTATATATGGAGCTACAAAAATTTGGGAAAAAGTTTATATTCCCTATTTTGATGCCACCACGCTTATCGATAAGCGTGGGGGAGGAAATCCAATGACGTGTGAGAGAGTGACTACTCATACGTGCATGACGACCTAAGCTATGTAATTTCTGATACTTAGGGAGATGACTTTGAGTATAACGACATCTATAAATTGAAAAATTGACATGAAATTTATGAAAACTGTATCTTTCTATTCTTATTGATTTGAATTGTGTGATATCTCTTATACTCCAAATAGAAGCAGTCAATTGAAAAGTGTGTTATGTATAATTATGTATATCGTTTTCTATGCCGTAGACGATGTTTGATGCTAAAATGATTTCATATTTCATAAGATCCACGTTGTTCTTAGTTTTTCTATCAAGTGTACCCACATGAAATGATATCGAAATAAAAGCTTTAGTGATTTTTATATTCATTGTTGATGCAATTTGAGTAAGCAAATCCGAGTTCTGAGAGAATGATCTAGCATTTCCCATCTTCATCTTCTTTCTCATAAATTTGATTTTTCTTTATTTTATTCGCCAAGTTCACTTTTTACTTATCTTCCTCGAGGACGAGTAAGCGGTAAGCTTGGGGGATTTTGATATGTTCATATTTTACACTTTATTTCTACATTTTTCCATGACATAACGATTGCTTATATCGCGATTTTAACGTTTAAACAATGATTTTACGATATAATTCACTATTTCTTTGTTTCGTCCGATTTTAGGAAATATGGAGCAATCGGGAGCAATTTGGAGCTATGAGCGCTTACACGTATACCGAAGCAGCAATCATGACAATATCGGCGAGCTAAGACACTGGATGATGAGGAGAAGAGGAAGAAAGTCGAGAGAATCGAGAAGGAAGTGAGCAGAAGAAGTTTTGAGAAGAGAAACAGGCTACTCGACCGAGTGACACAGCTCACTCGACCGAGTAAAGCTGACACGTCTAATTCCAGCCTGAAGAGCAGCAATGTATTCGGCTGAGTGGGAATTCCACTCGACCGAGTGAGAATCCCACTCGATCGAGTGGAGATAGGAAATTCAAAGAAATCCATTGACAGATCTCTATTTTTTGGGAGAATCTACAGTCAGTCCCACAAGATCGAGTGAGCAGACCACTCAGTCGAGTGGTCTGAACGTTCCAGAATGCCAAAAATCACAGTTTTTTGTCAGAGTTGTCACTCGACCGAGTGAGAAGTTCACTCGGCTGAGTGCGCCGTCGGCCCAGTTTTCAAACTATGGTTTTGTAGCGATCAAGGGGCAGATCTGTCAGGATTTTTTAGACTTTTTGGTTGACTATAAATACCCAGTTTTATGGGCAGCCCAAGGAGAGACTCTTTAGATTAATTTTCTTAGGAACAATTTTAGTTTTAGTTTTCTTTTGGCGAAAGGATTGGAGAGCAAGATCTTAATTTCTTATTCATTGGAGCTTGAACTCAATTGGTTTGTCTAAACTTTTGCAAGTCCATATTTTTATGATATATTTCTACTTAGATCTGAGTTTTATGATGAATTCTCTTGCACATATTATTTATATTGCTTTTTCTATGATGAATTGTGAGTAATCTCTTTGCTCTAGGGAAAAGGGATGAACCATATGGATTTAAAGTATGATATGTAAGATCTATTGAATTACCATGTTACTAAGCTTGTTAAAGGTTAGGTTGTGATTGATTTAATACGGATATCTAGGGATTTCTATTAGATCTTGAGAGCTCGAGAGAGGATCTTGATCTATAGGAAGCCCTAGATATTCGATTTAGTTCTATAATCGAGATCCCTAGAATTGGTGTACGAGAGCGACCAAAGCTAGCATCTTTAGTATATTTCTATAATTATATTCGTTTGTACGATAGTAAAACGGATACGAACTATCGCGATCTAGATTCGAAATTAAGTTACGCGAGAGCGTGCTTGAATTAGAATTGGATAATATTGTCGATATTAATGCTAGTATTTTGAACTAGGCTTGCGCGAGAGCGAGGCTCTAGTTTAGATTACAATAGACTTACGTAGCGCGAGAGCGTGCGTTGGTTCACAACATGGTTACGACAAGTTCACCCTAAACCAAGAATACCAATATGGAGATTCATGTTCTGCATTGATGCTTCAGATCTATAGTGGGGATTTCCAAGCCCTAGACATTCTTATTAAATGAATTTACAAACAACACCTTACACGATTGTGACACCGACATTTCTTGACTATTATTTTACCTCTGCATAGTAATCTATATAGATACCAACAGTTCCTCCCCGTGATTCGATACATGCTCACCACTTAATCGTGCGCTTGCGGTAAAACTACATTGTTTCTAAAGTTGTATTTCGGAACGACCATAGCTCTCAGAAAATAATCGCACAGAAATCAGACAGCTGGAGTTCACCAGTCAGACATCTGAAAAACTATTCAGATATCGGGCCAATGTACTTCAGACGGCTGAAAACAAGCTGTGTCTGGCAAGCTAACAGCAGACACGACAGACATCTGGTGACTCTATTCCAGACATCTGGTCCTCATCCAGAAACACAATGAAAAGTGTTTTGGCAAAGGTGTTAGATCCTAATATGGCAATGAGAAACACTAGAGGGAGGTGAATTGTGTTTATGATAATAAAATCTTTCTCTTGAGTTTTCTCCATAAGATCAAAATTAGTGTTACTTAATTTTATTTTAATCAACCAAAATTACTTGCAATGATAAATTTATGCAGCAGAAATAAAATGCACGTAAAATAGAGACAATGGCGCAATTAGCAAACATACAAATTTTATCTTGTTTCACCCCTTTAAGGCTATGTTCAGTCTCCAAAACTCTGTTGGGCTTTGAATCCACTATTTTAACAAATATTTACAACACCACACCTACAATGAGGAACTTTTCTTGCATCCCTACAAGATGGATTTTACAAAATACATTGCCTTCAACCAGGATTTACACTCACCAACCTATGTGAGAAATACTTACAAAGAAACTGAAGTGGTTACAGATACATATAGCCTTGAATGAAGCTCTTGCGATGAAGTGATGCTATAGGTGATGAATTTTGATCTCCAACGAGTGCAAGTGAAGCTTAGGAGCGATTAAGAAAATTTGCCCAAGAGAAGATTAAAGCCTTTTAAAAGCTTGGCCAAGAGATGAGGGTTTAATGCTTAAAAACTTTGGAGAAGAAAACATTTTATCTTTAAGATTTTTGCAATTAATTCTCTGCCAAACCCTCAGCAAAAATCCACTTATAAATGGATGAAAAACTGTTGTAAATATTTCGAGGAGAGAGTGCAGACGAAAGAAAGAAATAAAGAGTGGAGGAATACGATGGGCGGGAAAAAGGATTCAACCCATGGGAAATTAGATACAAGATGAAAGCAGTGGATAGAAGAGAAATACGAGCTTAAGAAAGATGATGAAGAAATAACTTCCTATGCTTGCACGTATCGATTTGGCTCGTCTCAAATCCTCTAGCACCGTCCTCAAATGCTTGACATACTTCTGAGCATTCTTCGATCAAAATGCCGTTGACAAGTACTACCACGAATATATCTAGACACTCGTAGAACGCTTGGTTCACGAGACTCGTGAATACACGTGGTGCGTTGACCACACCAAATACATCATATGCATAGCATACACAAGCAGTCTTCGAGACGTTGACTTCAATTGGTGGCATCCCCTCTACAAGTCCTCCAAGTCGATATAATCAATGCGATGAAAATGACGTTCGCTCTTCACGGTCATCTTGTTCAGCAATCGATAGTCGTTACTCTTGCACCAAGATCCATCCGTCTAAGAGCACTCCAATTTTAGGTCGCATACATTCGCTTCGCAACTAATCTTCCAACTGAACACGAAGCTGCAGTGACGTTGTGCATAGAGTGCTTTTGATATTGATCGGGTGCCTGGCACCAGATCACTTGAAAATTCTAGGATGCGATCCGGGTAATCTCGTGAGGTCGACCAAATATACGTCTAAGAATTCTCGAACCACTTCTGGCTCAACTTCCATCGGAGTTGTCACTGCTTCCATTAATCTGACTCTGAACTCCACTGGTTCTTCTTGATCAGCCCCCGTTATCGAGCTTGAACTTTGGATAATCGGAAATTTCTAATGCTACCCTCTTTATAAAAGAGTGTAGCCAAAGTTTGTATGAACAAAGTGTAAATAGGAATACTATAAGAATAAGAAGGTCGATCGAAAGGACATCACCAGCAAAAGGAATGGTGATGGGGATGAAGTGAGCAGATGGTTCAACCTATGGAAGTTCACTCTAATTATCGTCAAAGGAGGTTACGAAGATTATCCAAAGATTGGAACTCAAGTTCAAACGAGGGTTAATAGTTTCAAAGAAGGAAATGAGGGCCAAAGAAGATGGGTAATAAGGACTCTCTGCATGTACATCTCATACAGGTGAACACTCAAGACATCATGTACTCGAGATCAATTTGAGTATTTTATATTGTACATCCTGATCTTACTATATTGTTCACGATGTACTTAACACAGACCTGCATGGGCCGCCAAACTTATAACGACCCGCTCTCAGGGGGCGATTATGTATTTGATACATTCGTAGGTCTACAGATCACCAGTGAAAACAACATAGCCACGATGCAGAGATATACAAAAATACTCAAATAGGGTCCATTTATTACAATCCATACGGTACAATATGTTGAATCTGGATCCTAGCCTAGAGAGGGTGAATAGGCTTATAAAAATATTCTCATGCAATCCACGAGAAATCACATGCAGTTAAAAACACAAACAGAGTAAATAAAAGGCAATCACAGAGTACGCGGAGATTTACCCTAGTTCGATCGCATCAACGACCTACGTCCAGCTCCTAAGCAAATACTAGCATTCATATGTTCCTTCTGTACATCTACAATGGGGTCCTAGATCCAACTCCCCACCTAGATTGTACCACACTCAACAAAGTGCAGAGCCCTATCAACCTAGTAAATGCATATCTTAACTGCTACAACACGTCAAGACCCTCTTGTATAGCCCCAACCAGACAAGTCCCCAAAAGAGTCACAAATAGCGGTAAAGTTTCCCATATAGAGATCGTTACACTAATACACAAATATAAAGAGTAAAAAGTTTAGAAATGCTCAGTTCGTGTCTGTGTAGTTGTCTCTGTCAGTCAGCACGTCGTCAGCTCCAGTCTGACACAAACAGTGTCTTGATCTGACTCCTGGATGTCAAGTTGTAGCCCTTCAATCTTGGAAAGCACTCTGGTCTGTGCATATAGCAATCTCAGTTCAAAATAATAAATAACGGTCTGTGTGCACAGTAATTCCTTAAATAATAATCCACGTCAGCTTCAATCTTCGTTCTCTTCGCTTTCACACAATTGCCTCCACGTCAGCATGTTGTTCGCCGTCTCCGACTTATCCAAGGGCATGTAGTGTTCTCTTTGCCGGCAACTTGATGATACGACGACGACTTGATGGCAGCTCTTCACGACGAGCGGCTCTTCGACGACGACAACTCGGCGTCTAGTTCTCCTCTATGATGTATGACGGCGGGGTCTCATGATCTTCTCCGACTGCTCCGCTTCGACAGCAGCTTGAGGCTGATGATCGTAGCTCGAGTTCACATCGTCTCGATGAAGGGGTGCGAAGGTGGAACCTCGACTCCATCAGCGAAGACGACACGCACGACGGGGTTTTGAACAGCGACAAGGTGATGGTACGGTAGCACGACAATGACGAGCTCTCGACGGCGACGATCTTCACTGCAGCAGCAGAGTGTCGACAGCAGCGACGTGACACAGTTACGGCAGCATGGGACGACGACTTCTTCGATCAACTCAACTTCGACAGCAACTCACTCGATGACGACGTATGATCTCTCTGACGGCAGCGACTCGGACTTTGCTGCTCTCCATGGCTCAGCAGTGATGACCTTGTGAGTGCAGCTCTCTGGTGATATGAAGAGAGCGGCAACGACGTGGGTGTGGTGCTTCGACCTCGACGGTAAGCTTCTTTGTTGTTTCTTGGTGGCTGAAGATTACGGTAAGAGGCTGGATTCTAGGGAAGCTTTGGCCTTTTGGATGTTGAGGATGATGAGAAAAATTTGTATTAGCCTTGGAGATGTTTAGGTGGTATGCTCTTTGGCTTGAGACTCACGGCTTTGTTTGTGCTTGCGGCTAGAGAGATGTGCAAGAGAGATGCTTGCGGTTATGGGCTTGATGAAGAAGTCCTTTGCTTTAATGATGTTGCTTTTTCTTGGTTTTTGCCACAAGCTTTTCTTTTGGGGTTTTGCCGTGAACCCTAACATGAAGAATATCTTGAAGCTTATATAGATAGAGGCTAGGGTTCCATGGTGAGAGGGTGTGCGGCCAAGTAGTAGGATATGAAGCAATCTCTTTGGATATAGGATTAATATGATCTAATTAGGGAGAGGGTGTGTGGCCAAGTAGTAGTATAGGAAGCAATCTCATTGGATGTAGGATTGATATGATCTAATTGGGATTTGGTCTCATCACATTATGGAATCCATTTAAGAATAGAATTTTATAGGATATTTTATTGATTTGGCTCCATCTCTCCCATATTGGACCAAGTCCAATTTGCTAGGTGTATAGCACTTTGACCACGTCCATTTGCTATATGTGTAGCAATTCCCCCAACAATTGACTAAATCATCTCCCTGAAGAATTTCGTTCTTGACATCACTGGAAAACACACTAAGCACACATGTTAAATAGCAACACACATTTGTCATCATCAAACTAGAGATCCTAGATCGTTGCTTCCAACACAATATGCTCCAACAAGGATACATGAAAGAAAATAAGAGCAAATGGAAATACATCACGACTCGAACTCTAAAATCTGCAGCCTCTGGGTCAAACTCTGGCCCCGCAAACTTAGGAGCCTCTCGTCAACCTGTGCGGTGCCACGAAGTATGGAACCGTAGGTAAGTCACAACAATTCTAAAAATAGAAAGATAAGCAGTGCACAAGTATAGAACAGGCTAAGTAAGTGAACATGCTAAAAAAATAGCTACAGACAAGTGCCACAAGTAAAGTAATTGCAATCATACATACAAGTGTGATAAGTAAAGTACAGGTAACTGCACAAGTGTGGTAAGTAACGTGCATGTAATGCATAAAGTAAAGGCGACTGTGCAAGCAATAACTAAACTAGAAACTACGTAACTCAAGTAGGATAGTTTGATAAGCAACCATTGAGTTCATCTCTGACCTGGGTGCGCTTACCCAGACGAATGCTGAAACGTACGCAGCTAGATAGTATGCTGACACGGGAAGCATGTTGTGTTTGTCGAAACATAGGCAGCTAGACAGAATACCGAAACTCAGGTAGCTAGACATATAGATGAACTTCTGTTACTCCCACACTCTCTTAAACTATGAGTTACCCCAAACCTAGTGAAGTGTCAAGTGTTCTATGTATAAGTTTCTTACTGGATGTTACAAGATATTCCACAAGATATTCCATACGATCATTCATTAGCATTCACTGTGTCTTAGATGGCATGCAGCAAGTAACGTGATTATTTGAACGTGAGCAATCGTGTAATAAGTGTATCCAAAAATTCATGCATAGTTTTCAAGTGACAAGCATTAGGACATGATAGATAAGGGCGGTCGAGAGTTATCATGATGAACATGAGTTTACGTGTGATGAAAGGTTGAAGAAACTCATTTGAAGGTATTTATAATCAATGGTTGAAGAGTTTATCTACCAATTACAGAGCCGATCAATTTGTTGAGTCTCCTCAAGGTTGTGAAGCTCAGGGTGGTTGGATCCCTCTCCGGCAAATTTTAAATATAATAAATTGTTCATTATTATGGCTTAACTATTCATTAAAATAGTGGGAGAATATAGTTTAATAAAAGCCTTTTAAACTATAAAAGAACATATGCTAATTCAAAATTCTATTAAAATGCAGTATGGAGTCATGACTTAAGTTTATCATCGAGAAAAATGTGATGAACGGAACCAACTACAAGGACTGGTAAAGGACCATCAAGCTTGTTCTCTCGTTAGCTGGAATCGATTATGTACTGACGGAAGCTGCGTCAGAGAAACCCGACGACAAGGCCACCAATGAAGAGAAGGACTCGTACAAGCTGTGGCAAAGGGATGAAGAGAAGGCCAGGTGCCTTACTCTGGCCTCAATGAACAATGATCTGCAGAGAAAGCATAAACATATGGATGTTCAGAGCATGCTTTTGAATGCAGAAGAATTGTATGGTAAGCGTTCTAGAGCTGCCAGATTCGAGGCCACCTGCAACCTTTGGGAAACGAAGATGACGACGGGCCCCATCCAGGATCATGTGATTAAGATGATCGGGTTCGTAGAGGACGCAGCCCAGCTAGGATTTGTCCTTGAAATTGAGATGAGCACGGACATAATCCTAAAGTCTTTGACCCCTGCCTTCAACCCGTTCATTACAAGCTTTATAATGAACAACACTGAGGTGGAACTTTCAGGTCTCATGAACATGCTCCGGCAGTTCGAGGAGAGAATTGAGAAGAACCCGCCAGTGTTAGTTGTCAGCTCTGCTTCTTGTCACCAGCCTAAGGGCAAGGGTAAGAAGAGGCAGATCCCTCAACCTACCAAGGGGAAGAAGGGGTAGAAGAAGAAGGGGGCACCGTCGGACTCTAAGTGTTTCCATTGCCACAAGCCTGGACATTGGAAGATGACCTGCAAGGCCTACTGTCACGCCCCGCTTCCCAAAAATGTGGAGGCGAAGCGTGAGAAGGTCCGCTCAGACTTGAAGCTGCAAAGCCGCAAGTCCGATAAGCGTCAATAAACATTAATTGGCAGGTCCTTGCAATTGCGATACGAAACAAAGATAATAAACAAGGAAATGAGACCAAAAAGAAATCTCAGAATATCCATTAAATTAAATTACAACATCACAGAAAAAGCCACCAGGCTTACAGAGAAAAGAACCAAGGGCCCCAGCATGGCCAAACAAAAGTACAAGGTACACAAAAAACATAGTACAGGTGCCGCGCACCGACAACTTAACAAAACTAAACAAACGGAAGCTCGGCAGGGGGACACTAAGAATAGTCACCGGAAGCATCGTACTCAACGTCAACAACGGATCGGGCACGTACTCCACGAACACGTCACCCTCGACTGCAGTCTCTGGCTCAGCAACTAACATGCGTCACCCAAAGAGAAGGGGCACATGTCAGCAAGTCTAAAAGACTTGTGCAAGGAAACTATAAAAGGAAGCAACCTAACAGTTCTAAAGTAAAGTATGACAACTTTGAAAGTAAAGCAACCTAGCAGTTCTAAAGTAAAGTATGGCATGGTATAGCATGGCAAATAACATGGCATGGCAAGTAAACAAGTAAAGGACAAGTACTGGAATTGTAATCACGTCGTGCACAGAGATTCCGCCCTTTGGCTAGAGTGGATGTACGGGCCAACTCTTACGCTCAAGTGACCATTTATCCCTACCCCTCCACGTGTGTCGAGCCAGGGCATTACCCCCGAACACGGAATGCTCGCTTCTGGATCACGAGCCAGGAAGTGTTTTTAACACGGATGGCGTAGGGTTATGCCCACATAACGGGTGCCTAGCTGGTAACACGGAAACATGGATTTGGTACATGTAGTGTAGCGTGTGCTACGATGCAAATTTAACTAGGATGTCATGTAAGATGCAATGCATGGCAGTTAACAATTCAAATGCGTACAGTTAAGGAATTTAAACATGACAGTTATCGATGCATGAATGATATGACAAGGTGTCGGATCTAGCTTCGTTGTCAAGCTAGATCTCAAAGCTGCGCCTAGATCGCTATCATTTCACGATCTAGTCTCTTTCACGCTAGTACAAGGAATTGGCCTAAAAACATGGCCTAAAGTAAAGTTGGCAAGTTTCACTTGCCTGTTTCTGGTGATGTCGGTTGTCGTGGGTTCGTCTCGTCGAGCGTTACGCTAAGGAACGACTGGTCTCTGTTTTGATTAAACACATACCAAATTAGGTTTGTCTCGACAAAATTAAAATATAAAAAATTTCTTATGACGTCTAATGGTTCAATTTTATTAGGTTCTCCACCCTAGGGGAATTCCGATGATCGCAACGGAATTCGTGGTTCACTGCGCCATGGATTCGCATTACCAAAACGAAGGTGATTTAGTTATTAAAATATATAGATAAAAGTATACCTAGCCATATCTATTCTTATAACATGCTTCTGCTCACATATTGAAGTTATTATCCATTTAGAAATTAACAAGTAACTAACCTATATGCTTATTACTGTAAGCTGATTGTGTACATGTAAATTTATACACTATTGGTATATAACAAATAAACTAAGTGCTATAGTTAATAATACACTTATGTATATAACTTACAACTTACACCATCATGCAAGTATATGAAAATCGGTCCGCATACTCTAAGATAACAATTTCCATGGTAAAGGGAAGGCATTTCACAGTTTCCAAGCATATGAACTGTCGTAAACATTTAAACTAAAGTCATAAAAGAAGCCACAGAGTTCATATAATTAGGCTAGCTAGTATTTAAAACCAAGGTTGTAAGCGGACTAACATTAAAAAATGATTAGAACTTCTCCTCACTTAACAACTAATTAAATATATATAGGTTATATACTGTTATGCATTTAGGACATGCAAAGAACACTCACGTTTTCATTTGTACAGGGGTATATGGAGCTAACTTAGTATAACCAACTGATTTGCTATTAACTATAATTATACACCACAACATCTACTAACCATCAGTGCATTAACCACATCCCATTTGCTAACATATTAAGGTATATAAAATGTCAAGCATGCTTACGTGATCGGGGTTGCTCCGACGTGAGTTCGTGGGTGTATGACGGCGTGGAGGTAGAAGCTCCGGCGTCGCGCGGTGTCAGAGGTTGTCGGAGACTTCGGGAGGTGGGCGTCGATGGTGCTGCGACCAAGGTGGTCAGATCTGTGCGAGGGAAGGGTGCGCGGCGCTTCCCGGCGATCTGCGCGCGTGAAGAGGAGTGGGCGCGTCGGATCTCGGAGAGGAGAAGGACCGCACGCGAGTTGCGTGAAAAACTCAGGCGGCCTGGAAGCGTTTGCGTGGAGAGAAAAATGTGGCGGCGCTTTATGTTGGGAGAGAAGGGAAACAAATGACCTTGGGGTTTAAAAAGAGCCTAGGGGTGTGTAGGGTTGCCTGCACGTGACATTCTTTAGGTTAGGGCCTAGGTTTAGTTCCTAGTTCTTTTTTTTAAATGAAAAAAATCGTACTGGATCTTTTCTTTTTTAAAAAAAAAATTTTTGTTGGGACAATTGATGATGGGTTAGGATTAGTAATGAATGGATCTCATACCTACAACGTACATAGTTTTGAAAACTTCCAGCATTAGAAAATAATTTATATAAAAATTTATTTTATAAAAAATAATGAGTTAAGCAAATTGGACTCTCGACATCCAAAAATTACAAAGAAAATACCGGGGCGATCGCGTCTCTGAGCGGGTCGCAACTGCATATCACACTATAGAGTTCGGATACAAACAAAGTCTAAAATAAATACGTGCACAAACAAGACTACGTGCACGACAAGGCGTACGAGCGAAAACAGACCGTTACATCTTCCCCACCTTATGAATGATTCCGCCCTTGGAATCAACATCAATCACTGCTCGGAAACAAGTGCGGGAAGCACTCCAAGTTAATCATATAATCATTATTACGAATACCGGTCGTTACATCCTACCCACCTTAGAATAAAGTCCGTCCTCGGACTTTCTATCATATCTAGTCGCTCTAGTAACTACCCCAAATCATTTCACGTCATACTTCAAACCAGAGATAGTCATTACAAGTGATTATATATATGCACTAGATAGTCAAACATTATCACTATTAACATGTTTTCATTCACGCTCATTACTCTTATACCTATCATAGCCATTCATACTCATACATGTATTTCAATCATGTATAAACATTCATTATATAGCTACTACTTACCTAGCACAAACAATAGTTCAGATACTCATATAGGATTAGTCTCACTTTAGCAATTACAACCATCGCTCTACGTATAGATAGCTACCTATGCATCGAGCATCCAAGGGTATAATACTCTCTTATATTTCTTAGCATACATTCAACACCAGACACATCGACACACATAGTCGCACTATACCAATACTCAAACAAGTCTTACTATATCTAATACACACGCACCACTACTATAATTTCACAGTATATATAGTCATTCAAATGTATGAATTTATTTCACCATATCTTCACATCACATACGGCCCTATAATTATACCCACGACACGCCATACATATCATAGTCACCAAAACTTATAACTAAGCACATACTTACCCGTGCATGGTGCACACCCCACACACGCTAACATTTCATTCATATTTACCAATCATACGATTATAAACTCTGTACATCTACACGCTTAGTTTTAGCTAGTACATATATATACACACGCAGGCAAGCCCCCTAATAAATAACTATACCACAAGACCAACACCTATAACTATATACTGGTTTAGTGACCCACAATCATGTGCGTAACACAACCGGACACAAACAATCCAAACATTATACTTACATCATCCATCACTATACACCAACCGCATACAAATACACCAACGTACAAAGAGTATACCCACTCAAGCTTGAGTGAGACTCAAATTCATAGCAGAATAATTCCATATACATAACACAGCATCCATACACATACCAATACTATCTAATGCATACACGTCTACCAACATAACCATATACATATCAAAGTGTCAAACACCCTTAATATTTAATCAGGTAATATCACATATCTCAATCACTTCATATTCCATGACATTATTACAAACATCAGCACACCTATAATTACAATACTCTCCCTAATAAATGCTGTCATCATATGGTCACATACACGTATCATATATTCATACCATATCCACCCATCTATAATTGGCACATGAATACACTTACTTCATCCATTAGTTAAGATATGCTGTAGTCGGGTATACCTCATGGTATACACGCATACGACATCTCATAAAAACAAGTAATACCAATCAAACAATTATAATCCTACTATCATATGTATATCACACTTATACTCATGCAGCTAATACATAACTACCTACACGCAACATACCAACACCAACCACAAACAACTTCATATGCATCATGGAATTTAATACACTACGACGACATATCAAATTACACTAATGGGGCCCACCAAACTATACTAAGATTGACACGGACGACGACAAGCTCTATTGGCTAGTCAAAAGGAAAGAAACTGAAATCAAAAGCGCAACGAATAGAAGGATCGAAAAGCATGAGAACGGCCGTGTAATGATGTAATGATGCTCCATTAGGATACATGGAAACGGTGTGTAAAAGATATAAAGTAAAATAAGGAGTACGAAACCGGTCGATAAAATGAGTTGTTCGAAATAAGTTTGAGTCGAATATATATAATAAGAGGAAATGGTTTCGAAAAGTAATTTTTTTTACGAAAATCTGAACTAGGGAAAACGTTGAGCATAAAATCGACTCGCTGAAAGCTGAAGTCCCATGTGACTTGAAAGGTATATAAGAAGCAATCACGATACAGTATTCGAATAAGGTTTAATGGCATAAGCAAGAAAAGAAAATTATAATTCAGGTTAGGAAAAACAGAGGTACGGTTCAAAATAACATCGGTATATGAAAAGGGGCAAGACATTTATATCGATATGAAAATATAGGCTGGAAAATATTATAAACCAATAATCAAAAATCTCGACAAAAGTTTTATTGTTTAGAAAAGAACAAATAAATTTAATTCGCGAAAGCGTATGAAATCTAATACATATATTAAAAGTTTTCGAACTAATTTAAACTTAGCGAAGAGTGACATCGGAAATACTTTTAGGGGGAAACAAGGATTTGCCACAAGAACGGGTTGGTAAAAAGACTTTGAAGTACGGGTACGAACAAACTTGTAATTAGTATATATTCATAAATTAGTTGGAGTTCTATTTATCTAGAAGGAAGTATTTTAAAGTACGTATGGTAAATAGCTAAAATAAATTTCGCGATTTAGGAAAGGTGGTATATCGAATTATCGAAATAGTACTAAAGTTTAAAATCAAGTGCGAACGATATATGTTAGAAAGGTGGTTACAAGATAGTAATTTAAAATTACGACCAAATAGTATTCAAAACCTAAGAATGACTTTTATCTTAAATGGAAATACACTGAAAGGAGGTTTAAAACAAGATTTAAATCGAGTGGAAACTTTTAATGAGGAAAATTTGAAAACGACTTTGGAAGAATCAAGATTTGCAAAGGAAAGATTTGAAAGGTCAACGATAATAGTAAGGAGGGGATCATGTGAATCGAGGGCAATGAATGTGGTTGTGTGCGGCATGCACCTAAATTACGATTCAAGAAAACTACGACGAAGGCCTACGGTCAGCAACACAGAAGTGTAGCGACCAGGAAAAGATTGAACCAGAGAGTCCTAATCATCGGTTGACTGAGGTCACGGGAAATTTTAACATTAAGGCTTCCTAGTGGCTAGAGTATATTAGAGGCCTCGGTGAAGGTTCTAATAGAATCGAGATCATGTTCTGTTGGGCCCGATATCGATGAACCCAAGCGAACGGCTAAAGAAATCCTAGGAATCTATCATGGTCAGAGATAGATAGGAACCACTAAGGTAACTCTTAAGACTATCATATCAATCCCTAGCATGGAGTCTAACAAACAATCAGGGGCCTCTAACTAGCAAGCACAACTTCTAACTAAGTCTCACTATAGTCCTGACCTAACGGATTTCCAATCAGGCTGGGACAGGTGCTCTAACACATCTACTAGCCACCTAAGACATAGGAACGCTAAAACCCAGACTCCGGGCTTATAATTTGGATGTTCTACTTTATTTAATGGACATTCTATATTTATTATCATTGTTCCGATATTTCGCATTTGCAAAAGGACCTGCATGGGCCACCAACAAAACCTGTCACGCCCCGCTTCCCAAAAATGTGGAGGCGAAGCGTGAGAAGGTCCGCTCAGACTTGAAGCTGCAAAGCCGCAAGTCCGATAAGCGTCAATAAACATTAATTGGCAGGTCCTTGCAATTGCGATACGAAACAAAGATAATAAACAAGGAAATGAGACCAAAAAGAAATCTCAGAATATCCATTAAATTAAATTACAACATCACAGAAAAAGCCACCAGGCTTACAGAGAAAAGAACCAAGGGCCCCAGCATGGCCAAACAAAAGTACAAGGTACACAAAAAACATAGTACAGGTGCCGCGCACCGACAACTTAACAAAACTAAACAAACGGAAGCTCGGCAGGGGGACACTAAGAATAGTCACCGGAAGCATCGTACTCAACGTCAACAACGGATCGGGCACGTACTCCACGAACACGTCACCCTCGACTGCAGTCTCTGGCTCAGCAACTAACATGCGTCACCCAAAGAGAAGGGGCACATGTCAGCAAGTCTAAAAGACTTGTGCAAGGAAACTATAAAAGGAAGCAACCTAACAGTTCTAAAGTAAAGTATGACAAATTTGAAAGTAAAGCAACCTAGCAGTTCTAAAGTAAAGTATGGCATGGTATAGCATGGCAAATAACATGGCATGGCAAGTAAACAAGTAAAGGACAAGTACTGGAATTGTAATCACGTCGTGCACAGAGATTCCGCCCTTTGGCTAGAGTGGCTGTACGGGCCAACTCTTACGCTCAAGTGACCATTTATCCCTACCCCTCCACGTGTGTCGAGCCAGGGCATTACCCCCGAACACGGAATGCTCGCTTCTGGATCACGAGCCAGGAAGTGTTTTTAACACGGATGGCGTAGGGTTATGCCCGCATAACGGGTGCCTAGCCGGTAACACGGAAACATGGATTTGGTACATGTAGTGTAGCGTGTGCTACGATGCAAATTTAACTAGGATGTCATGTAAGATGCAATGCATGGCAGTTAACAATTCAAATGCGTACAGTTAAGGAATTTAAACATGACAGTTATCGATGCATGAATGATATGGCAAGGTGTCGGATCTAGCTTCGTTGTCAAGCTAGATCTCAAAGCTGCGCCTAGATCGCTATCATTTCACGATCTAGTCTCTTTCACGCTAGTACAAGGAATTGGCCTAAAAACATGGCCTAAAGTAAAGTTGGCAAGTTTCACTTGCCTGTTTCTGGTGATGTCGGTTGTCGTGGGTTCGTCTCGTCGAGCGTTACGCTAAGGAACGACTGGTCTCTGTTTTGATTAAACACATACCAAATTAGGTTTGTCTCGACAAAATTAAAATATAAAAAATTTCTTATGACGTCTAATGGTTCAATTTTATTAGGTTCTCCACCCTAGGGGAATTCCGATGATCGCAACGGAATTCGTGGTTCACTGCGCCATGGATTCGCATTACCAAAACGAAGGTGATTTAGTTATTAAAATATATAGATAAAAGTATACCATGCCATATCTATTCTTATAACATGCTTCTGCTCACATATTGAAGTTATTATCCATTTAGAAATTAACAAGTAACTAACCTATATGCTTATTACTGTAAGCTGATTGTGTACATGTAAATTTATACACTATTGGTATATAACAAATAAACTAAGTGCTATAGTTAATAATACACTTATGTATATAACTTACAACTTACACCATCATGCAAGTATATGAAAATCGGTCCGCATACTCTAAGATAACAATTTCCATGGTAAAGGGAAGGCATTTCACAGTTTCCAAGCATATGAACTGTCGTAAACATTTAAACTAAAGTCATAAAAGAAGCCACAGAGTTCATATAATTAGGCTAGCTAGTATTTAAAACCAAGGTTGTAAGCGGACTAACATTAAAAAATGATTAGAACTTCTCCTCACTTAACAACTAATTAAATATATATAGGTTATATACTGTTATGCATTTAGGACATGCAAAGAACACTCACGTTTTCATTTGTACAGGGGTATATGGAGCTAACTTAGTATAACCAACTGATTTGCTATTAACTATAATTATACACCACAACATCTACTAACCATCAGTGCATTAACCACATCCCATTTGCTAACATATTAAGGTATATAAAATGTCAAGCATGCTTACGTGATCGGGGTTGCTCCGACGTGAGTTCGTGGGTGTATGACGGCGTGGAGGTAGAAGCTCCGGCGTCGCGCGGTGTCAGAGGTTGTCGGAGACTTCGGGAGGTGGGCGTCGATGGTGCTGCGACCAAGGTGGTCAGATCTGTGCGAGGGAAGGGTGCGCGGCGCTTCCCGGCGATCTGCGCGCGTGAAGTGGAGTGGGCGCGTCGGATCTCGGAGAGGAGAAGGACCGCACGCGAGTTGCGTGAAAAACTCAGGCGGCCTGGAAGCGTTTGCGTGGAGAGAAAAATGTGGCGGCGCTTTATGTTGGGAGAGAAGGGAAACAAATGACCTTGGGGTTTAAAAAGAGCCTAGGGGTGTGTAGGGTTGCCTGCACGTGACATTCTTTAGGTTAGGGCCTAGGTTTAGTTCCTAGTTCTTTTTTTAAATGAAAAAAATCGTACTGGATCTTTTCTTTTTAAAAAAAAAAATTTTTGTTGGGACAATTGATAATGGGTTAGGATTAGTAATGAATGGATCTCATACCTACAACGTACATAGTTTTGAAAACTTCCAGCATTAGAAAATAATTTATATAAAAATTTATTTTATAAAAAATAATGAGTTAAGCAAATTGGACTCTCGACATCCAAAAATTACAAAGAAAATACCGGGGCGATCGCGTCTCTGAGCGGGTCGCAACTGCATATCACACTATAGAGTTCGGATACAAACAAAGTCTAAAATAAATACGTGCACAAACAAGACTACGTGCACGACAAGGCGTACGAGCGAAAACAGACCGTTACATCTTCCCCACCTTATGAATGATTCCGCCCTTGGAATCAACATCAATCACTGCTCAGAAACAAGTGCGGGAAGCACTCCAAGTTAATCATATAATCATTATTACGAATACCGGTCGTTACACCTACCTTGCCGAGAAAAAAGGGGCATTGTGATGCCTCAACCTCTGGTACGAATCTTATCAAAGAGTATATTTATTTCCATGAAGCTTAATACGTGGAATGAGATACCCGTATGATTATTAAAACATCTGTATATTGTCTACATGTGCTTGAAGATGTGGATGGATAAAGTTCCTGGTGCGGTCGGCAATCAGAATAATTGTTGCTGCTGGGGCCGTCAAGGGACTTCAGAGATATCAAGGATGCAGTCGTAATTTTATTTTTGAATAAATAATACGATGTGAGTTTGAACAATGATTGAGTGAATGTCACTCGAAATGAAAATGTTGTGAACAATTTTCCTTTAATTAAAGTCACTGTTTTTGATATCTTGATTAGTATGCTCTGGTGGCTTTCTGAGTTGTTGTGTATGTTTCTGAGTTGATCTGATTGATTGGAGCAGTCAGTATTTTAACAAATCTATAGTAACGAGTATATTCCAGGCGCATATAAATTAGATGTGATCTTGATTATGAGCACAATTTGAAAAGTTCTTGTTTCCCTGCATATAATACTTCAAGTTAGAAAATTAAAGCAGATAAAGGAAATAACAGTGTGGGTAGTTATGATTGAGTAAATTATCATCAAGACTTCTATAAATGGATTTTGATATAACTTATTCATCAGAACAACCTGACACAAATTCATTCCATTTTAACTCATTCAGCACAAATGGGCTAGTTATACTTAATGATCAACATTCTAAATGAGATTTAGAAAGTCAAGTTGAAGTATTAAGACCAGACAGTTCTCAAAGTCAGTGGGAGTTAGCATATTACTTGGTTCCGTTTTGGGCTAAGTAAAAGTTCCAAGTTATAAAACCATTTGTATGTGACATACAATCAGAAGAGTTTTGTTTATGCCAGAGATTTAGAGTATTTGATGTCATTAATGTGTTTGACATAAATGACACATGAATATTGGAATATGATATGACATGACTGACTAGTATGAAATGATAAACCTTATATAAAGTAGTATATACTAATCGTTAGCTATACAGAAGAAGAAAAGGAATAATCGTTGGATGATATCCAAAGACGGTTTCGAAGAATCGCCCCTTTGTGATCAATGGTGTATAAGTTATAAGACTCCGTAATACTGCATAATAGATACGTTTAGCATATCCCTTTTAGGCTTTGACATATGAATATCCGTAGCGACTGATATGTTATAGCGGTATGAGATACCGAGATAAATAGCCTGAGTGCTAATGGGAGATGTATGAAGATATATGCACTCGAGGTAATTTATCCGAGAAATCATCTTGTTCAAATATAAATGATACTAATTATCCTCGTATAATTAAATGTTTTTTAATACTTGGATAATTTCCTTAGACTTAAAGTAAGGTCATACATGTATCTAGATGGAGATCTCGATTATGGGAAGTGAATGACCGATATGAACTTAAGTCTTAAAATGTTCATGGTCATAGATGTGTCGAGAAAGGGATATCGGCACATCGGACAGACCATTGTGTCTTTGTCTTATCCTAAAGGGTAATGATGATCTCATAATCATTCGACCTGGCAAAGTCGGAGACAAGGCACAGGTGCTCATTGGAGAATGAGTCCACTAAATGACCCAATAAAGAGTTATCAAATGGTTAACCTCAACTAAACTGTCATTGATAACTCTCTAGTGATGATAGGCTAGTTGGTCCTTAAGACTTGAGGTCATTGTATGAACCTGTCCGTGAACGGTGTCACTTAGATCAATGATCTAGCCTCGAGTGTTCACTCGTTGAAAGGTCTTAGGTTCGATGACACTTGAAGCATACGAGGTAAGTAGTGACTAAGATAGGATTCGTCTCTTCCGTTAAAGGGAAGTTAGTGTCACAGGCTCAGTACGGTTCTTTGTGCTAAACATCGGCTGGGGTTGTTGTAGGAAGTACAACATGTACATACCAAAGACCGATGTATGCTGACTAGTGCTAGCTAGTAGAGTTGACAATTTACCATACCATATGCTAAGAAGTGACATAGTTATGACGAAAGAACTAAAACTGCGGTATTCATCACTGACACAGTCAGAGTGATCCCGACGACACTTTTGTCAATGGGTCAATCATGTAATTATGATGCCGAAACAAGGGCGACACTTGCTACTCGTGGTCACTGTCGTCTAGGGGTTTCGAGTCCCAACCTGTATTAGGGTCAGGCTGTAGGGTCTCACACCGAGTCGGATTTACGTCTTAGTAATAGGAAGGATTCAGGAGGAGTGCACTTGGGTGCACGAAAATAATTGAAGTCACAAAAGAGTTTGTGACAATAAGTCTATATTAAACGGGATTTAATAATGTCGCAAATTTTTTGCGATTTTAGCCTTAGTAGAATGTTATAAGGGATTGTTGCATATGATGCAAAATGTTTGAAAATATATTGTAAAATATTTACAAGAATATTTCACATAATAAAAGGCATAGAAATGGTTACATGGCTTCTTGAGTTAGTCCCATTCCAACCATGATTTCAAACGGATCTGAAATCGGCTCAATCGGAGCTGTAGATCTCAAGAAATAGACCAAAAAGCCAGAGCTGGGCTTTTGCCCAGTTCTGGCCCAGTCCAATCTAGCCTGGGATTGCTAGCCAAGCCCATATGGGCTGGGCTAGCCCACCCAGCCTGGGCGGGCGGGTCTAACCTGTTAGGCGGGCCGAACCCGCCCGCAAGGGGGCTCAGCCCGCGGGCGGGTTTAGCCTGCCTGCCCAGTGTGCGGGTCAGAGCCCGTCTACCCTGCAGACGGGTCAGACCCACCCGCGCACGGGCAAGCGCAGTTTTTGAGCTGGGCGTGCCCAAAGGTGGGCCACACCAGCGGGGCCCACACTTCAGAAACCCTAAAGGGTTAATGACGGCGGCGTTTTTCAGTCAATTCAAGATTTTTCTTCAATTTTGAGAAATTGTTTGAGGGGTCAAACGAAGTCGGATTGGAGCACCATTTGTTTCTATGCGTTCACTGTTAATAGCTCTTCGATTTGATAGGTTGTATCTCTTTTAAAGCTCAACGGTGAGGGAGAGAAAATTAGTTGAAGTTTAGCCGTAGTGTAAGGTAAACTGGCTTAATTTTCTCCCCTAATTTTAATTAATCTCACATTGCTTGTGAGACGAGCAAGGGGTCCGACCTCCCATATAAATAGGGGCTGACACCCCTTGGAAAAAAATGCACCAAGTCTCCGAATCGAGTAGCTACAAAAAGTTTTGAGCATGCTCGATCCAAGACGAAATTATTCTTTCCTCATATAATTCTTCTGTTCCTTTGTTCGCATCCTAGAAAGACGAGGAGGAGGATTGGATTCGATCTAAAGTCTAAGATGTGGATCACTCTCAAGTGAAACTTTCTTCGACGAGTGATTGGCTCGGAGGCGCGGTGTCGGCTCGCTTCGGGTGGACCAGTTTAGGAGGCGCAGAGACGGCTTGCTTCGGGGGGCTAAAGTTGTTGCTGAAAACGACGCTTTGTTTTCTGCAGAAGTCCATCGCCACCAAACTACTTACGATCGGCAGCCGTAAGCCGAGGGGTCTCCTTTACCACTGAACAACACTCGATCGTTGTCGGCCGTAAGTCGAAGGGACTGAGTCCATCATCGCCTACCGACCTTCGACCCTCAATCGTCAGCCGTAAGCCGAGGGGTCTCCCTTGCCACTGAATGGCACTCGATCGTCGTCGGTCATAAGTCGAAAGGGGCCTTGCCTATCGCCACCGAATGACTTACGACTGTAAGCCGTAAGCCGAGGGGTCTCCCTTGCCACTAAAAGACACTCGATCGTCATCAGCCGTAAGTCGAAGGGACCGAGTCCCTTGCCACCTACCGACCTTCGACCCTCAATCGTCCGTCGTAAGCCAAGGGGTCACCCTTGCCACTGAACGACTCTCGATCACCGTCGGTCGTAAGTCGAAGGGACCATGTCCCTCGCAACCGACCGACCTTGATGAGAAAATTCCTGTCAGATTGTGTCATGACACTCGAACGACCCAAGTAAGATAAACTTACGTCATTGGGGGGAGCGACATACAGGTGCACATATCCAAACACTGACAAGGATTTCAAAAAAGAAGAAAAAGAACATTTCAGAAAGAACAAACGCAAAAAAAATTCTTTTCATATTGCAGGAATTCTTTTTACACATGACTCGCTTGACAACGGTCTTACAAAAGTGGCGGTTCGAAGAAAACTAGGAAGACGAGGCATCGTCGGGTGTTAAAATGTCCTTTATCGCTCTCACCACCCTGTCCATCTTGGAGCTGGTTCGAGCCTTGTAAGCATCGACATCTTTCCCCTTCTCGAGAAGCTTAGCCTGAAGGTCAGCAACTTCCTTCCTCGATGCCTCGAGCTCAGCACAGAGCTGAGATCGCTCCCTTCCCCACTGAGCCTCCGCCTGCTTCCTAGTGATCGACACAGAGGCATAGCTGGATTTCGCCTCCGCAGCCGCCCAGTCCAACGCGGCCTTGGCGGTCAAGGTCGCCCCCAAGTCGTCCTCCTGCTTCCTCACCTGGGCTCGGAGCTCGGAAGCCTGGTTCTCGGCAGCTTCCAGCCGGCGCTACCCCTCGATCAGGTCAAGGGTCCTGCGGCGCAGGCAGGCACCAAAATGGTCACCTGCAGAGGGCGACAGTCAGAAAAACCAAAATGGAGAACAAAGGAAGAAGGCTCGACGACAACGAACCTGAAGATCATTGCAGACGAAGCTGTTGGCTATCGTCTCAAGGCCGACCCCCTTCAGGAAGTCGAAATCCATGGGCAGAGTAATATTCTCCAACAGACGGGCCCCCATTCCGAAGTCCAGAAGGGTCGACTCGTCCCTCCCCACAGCGAACAGGGGCCGAAAGGGCTCCCCCTGACTCTCCACATGGAGACCCGACGAAATACGATTAGACAGCAGGAGGTGGCTGACCTCCGGAGGGATGAATCACGTGGAAGAGACCGGAGGAACAATATCCTCGTCGGGCTACCTATCGATAGGCGGGATGGCGGAAGATTCGGCCCCAACTCGGAGGTCAGAAGAAGCCGCCTTCAAAGTCCCAGCGGCTTGGCTTGAGGAGCCTTCAGCCTCCCCCAAGCCCCGAAGGAGGTGTTCCGTCTCCTCCACCTCCTCTTCCTCTTCATCCTCGACCCTTTTCCTCTTCTGGTCATCTTCGTAAGCCCGATCCAACTCTGACGTCAAGTCTCTATACGCTCTGCCAGCCATTCTTAGTTGTTGGAAGCAAGAGGAAGAAGAAGAAATTTCTTCAAATTGCCAAGCGACAAAAGTGCAAAACCCCTTGCCTTCAAAAATTCCGGTTTCTTATACGTGGAGGAATTCCGTCGGCTCAGTACCCAATGACCGACACGCGTCGGATAATCGCCAAAAGCAACGGTTGAGATCATCAGAAGACGGGAGGTTTTGGCGACACGAATCAAATCAAGCGCTTCGAATGTCGCGCCCCGTTTAATGAAAATACGCGTCATTCGACTTCGATCAGCACAATCTCCCGAGAACGAATGATGGGGCCCATTGTTAGTGCACGGATAAAAGCCCGATTGGGTATCCGCATACCCGACCCGTTTTCTCTCCTGTAATCTGTTACCCCCACTCACTAAGCATGCTACGACTGAGTCCGGTGAACAGGTCAGACGACCGCTGGACTGGCTCCGACTTTCAAGGAAGAGTTAATCGGGCCTAATAAATAGACAGCCGTTAGCTCGAATCCCGGAGAGGATCGTGCTCTAATCAGTGAGGGGCGGTTACTCCTCATCAAGGAAGAGCTGCCAATAAATACGTTGACGGGCAAAGGTAAAAGTGTTCCATCTTCAAGTTACGAGTGCTAATACATAGAATTTTATCTTCTTACTCCCCATTCCATATTCGAGCTTGTGTTGTTAGTCTAGGGACGAACTTCAGTGGGTCGATCTCTACTACACCAAGCTCCCTCTCTCCCTTAAGTGCCCCACTAACTTAAGAATCGGAGGGGATTTGGGTCGGAACCCAGATCCGATCCTCCTAACAACTCTCTATGGTGCAGATCGACGATTGCCATCCAACGCACAAGGTCGATATCAAGATTTTCAACCTCGAACGACGGTCCTGACGATCGTTCATAGGTCGATCCACGGTCGTACCATCGTCAACTACCAACTACCGACCCCGGTGCATCCAACCGAGGCATCCAACCGAGGGTCCCACTCTAAATGCTGACTAGGCTCCAGCTCAGCGCCGCGAGTCCCTGTCAGCTTGACACCTGTACCGGTCATTTTTGGCCTTAACAGACCTCGTATTCGTGATCCTCGCATCGATACGAACCCGTGGCTATGTTTTCGTAATTTTTCGGAGTCATATGTGATTAATGGGTATTTTGGTATTATAATGATATTATATTGCTAATTATCCTTACTAATCACTTTTTACATTCACTAATTACCATCTTAACTTACCCTAATTACCACCAACAACCCCTAATTTGGCAACCCATGTGTTAACCGTTTAGACAAAAATTCTAAAATTAGTCTAAAAGCTAACCTAACTTCATTAATAACATTGACTAATTAGTATTATATTATATAATTATTAGCTATATATTAAACCCCATCTAATCTTTCTCCGTCTCCTTCAAACACTCACAGCACCGAACCCAAACCCACGCTCTCGCTCTCGCTCACCCCGCTGCCTCTCCTCTCCATCTTCCATCCATTTCGACTACCACCCAGACCCCACGGCAAAGGCCCCGCCGACCGCCTCTCCCTCAATGCTCACGGTGAAGCCGCTCTTCTCAAACCCATCAACGAGCCCCAGGCTCCTCCCCAATACCACCCCTCACCCGCTCCTCCCTCCCCACTCCAACTATGCCACCCACCACCTCCCTTATCGCCACTACAGCTCTGCCCTCCGACGAGCAAACCCACACCGAACCCATCAACCCAAGATGCCCGAGCTCGCCTCTCCGCTCTCCGGCATCTTGGACCCTTGCCATCGCCATGCTCCGCCACCAGCTACACACATCCCCGCAGCAGCCCCCAAAAGACCCCCGCTGCTTCTTCCTCTTCGTTTGCAAAAGCCCGCCGCCGCCGCCCGCTTCCCCGATGCCGCTTCGACCGCCAGCCACCGGAGCTTGCCCCCACACTGAGCTCCCCTGCAACGCTCCGCCATCATCCGCCCAGCTCTGCCCCTAGCAAACCCCGCCACTTCCTCATCCGCCCCTCTCCTCCTCCGACAAAGCCCCACACCACCGCCTCCTTCCCCAAGCTCCCTCCTTCGAGCAGTTTCGACCACCGCTGCTTCACCCCACGTTCGTCGTCGTCGCTGCTGTTGTCACCGCCCACCGAGTCGCCGTCGACGCAGCGCCTCGCCTCCGCGTCCGCCTCCCCCCGAACTCCCTGCTGCATCGCGTCGAAGGTAAGAACGTTGAAGTGTTATGATTATAATACGCAATTACGTATTTTATTACTTATTTAAATATGTTTAGACTGAACGTAATAATTTCATAGTAAATAGTACATGCCTCAGAAAAATATGAGACAAGGCCCAGAAAATCAGAAACGACGAAACGGTCTCATTGGCACTGGTTTCATCGCCAAAAAGAACGTATATCTTCACAAAGATTTTTCAAAGGCAAAACTCAATAAAGCTAAATTCGCTTTAAAATTCATATCATGAGATTTTCACTTACACTGACATACGAGAAAAACATATGTTGTAGCACTTATTAATACGGTCGTTTTGACTGTCTGTTGGAAGAATTCCGATGTATGGTTTGCCCTAGAGAAACTTTGAAAAATATAATGAAAAATCGTTTTCTCGTTTTTAATTAGTTTTGGGTCGTATAAATTAATAAAAATCCCCATTAATTATTTTAAGATCATAAAAGATGTTTACTAGCCTTAGAAAAATATTTTAAACCTTTTTATCCTCGTTTGCTTAGTCAAAACCGTTTTCTATGCTCGTTTCTTTAAATTATTGTGCATTTCTATACATTGTATAATTGCGTAACTAAATCACAACACTGTAAAATTGATTGAGATTATTGAATGGACCGATGAGACATCATACGCATCTATTATGATGCAAATGAACCGAATAGACTGAATGGAAGGTGGAACTTCAATATAAATGAATGGAAGATGGAACTTCAATATAAATGAATGGAAGATGGAACTTCAATATAAATAGATAGTACACATACTTTTGACCCGGCACTTGACTCGACTCGTGGGATTGGGGTAGTCTATGATCACAAGTGTTACAGAGTGACTGGATGCACCCAACCGAATACCTTCACACTTAAGGAGGTTAGAGCTTGACTGTCGCCCTATGGGGTCGGTGAGCAGCGTCACGGATTGGCTCCTGTCACAGGGCGCATGTTAGTCATCTCTCGTACTCTTGGACATGGACTTATCACTAGAATAGAAGGGTTATTAAATATTGTTCTAATATCTTCTTCTACAGGTCGCTAACAACGTCACAGTTTTGTTATCAAATGTTAAATTGTTACAGGCTGCTAATAGTATTGCAAATTGATATTAAATGATTAAATTACTGCAAGTTGCAAATTGTTGTGAATGCTTAACTGCTATAACTCTCTTAAATTAAACTTATTGCTTGTCTTTAAATTCGGCTTGGATTAATTAAAATGCTTAACGTTTTGTTTTGGGAGATTATCTTGCTAAGTAAACCTTGCTGACGGACATTTTACTTTGTTGTTTTACGAAATGTCCGTCAGGTATCGATAGTGAGTTCTCTGAAGACACTACAGCAGAATTCGAGCCCATGCTTGACAGGTACGTGTAGTACCTACCCGACGAAGATTAGACGACCACCTTCGCGACTGCACCTTTATATTTGAAATAATGTAATTTGTGTTTGTTTGTATTGGCCATGCTAGGCCCAAAATGTATCTTAAATTTTGTAAGCTGGATATGTAATAATGTTGTTTGGACTGCTTCTTAAATTTGCATGTAAGGACCTGCAGTTTTTACATAGACGCCTAGTGTGTTTAAGCCAAGGAGGAAGAAAAAGGTACTCGTCCTTGTTTTAAGCACACCACGGACCCACTCGCATTCTCGCTCCCTAGTAGAATGGGAAGCGGGGCATGGCAGTTTTGGCATCCTACAATCCATTGTAATGGACAATGGGATGCAGTTCGATAGTGCCGGCTTCAAAGACTTCTGCTCTGAGCTGAAGATCAAGCTACATTTCGCATCTGTCGCCCATTCCCAGTCTAATGGATTGGCAGAGGTTGTTAACAAATGCATTCTTGGACCTCTTCAAATGAAAATAACGAGGTTCGAGGGAACATGGCCAGAAGAAATCCTCGGCAAACTATGGTCATATAGAACGACCCATAAAACCTCGACGGGAGAAATAGCATTCATGCTGACTTACGGATGTGAAGCTGTTGTCCCAGTGGAAGTTAATGAACGACCACTTCGTCTCCAATACTACGACGAGGAAAGAAACTCGGAAGGACTCGAACTCAACCTACAACTGGTTGACGAGGTCTGCGAACGGGCTTTGGTGACTCTCATCGAACAGAAAGGTCACGTGGCTCGATATTTCAACTAAAAGGTTCACAGACGTAGCTTCCGTGTGGGCGACCTAGTCCTACGTAAGGATGCTTTCACTCCCAAGATTTTCAAGCAAGGAAAGCTCGCTGTAAAGTAGGAAGGACCTTACACAGTGATCGAGGTACTCGGTCCTGCCACCTACCGGCTCGCTACGTTGGATGAGAGAGAACTACCTCATCCTTGGAATGCTGAGCACTTGCGAAAGTATTATCAATGATTGTACCAGCGAGGGTAAATGATTGAAATCTATCTTTGTCTCTTATCTTATGGCGATTCATGATAAAGACAAAGTTAATTGTTTCTTTGATATCTAACCCTAGTCGTCAGCCGTGAGCCGAGGGATCGCCCCTCGCCATTGAACGACCCACAACGGCCGTCGGCCGTAAGTCGAAGGGGCCTCATCCCTTGCCATCGAACGACCCTAGTCGTCAACTGTAAGCCGAGGGATCGCCCCTCGCCATTGAACACCCCACGACGGTCGTCGGCTATAAGTCGAAGGGGCCTCGTCCCTTGCCACCGAACGACCCTAGTCGTCAGCCGTAAGCTGAGGGATCGCCCCTCGCCACTGAACGATCCACGATGGTCGTCAAACGTAATTCAAAAGGGCCTCACCCCTCGCCACCGAACGATTCCCAACCTTTGTTGACTCTAAAGGGCATTGCCCTTGCTACTAAACGAAGCGCGGTTTATGGTTTAAAAGGTTGTATTCAATCTATTGAATGCGCTTAACTTATCAATGACCTAACTTATCATCGATCTCTACGAAACTGGAAGTTGAGTCGTTGAGGGGCCATACACACTCACATGTTCAAATTGTAGAAGTCACAACAATTGTCATTCATTTCAAAAGAAGCAGAAGCCAAAGAGGATTACAAAAAGCCTAAGCTAAACTATGCCGGCTTAGGAAGGAGGAGGAGCACCTCCGGGTACAAAAACATTGTGGAAGGCTTCCATTGCCTTCGTGAACCTTGCGGTAAGCTCTGCCCTCTCCTTCACGATGGCCCCCTCCAGCTCGGCAACCTTGGCTGAAACTCAGTGGCCTCTGCCTTGCAAGCCTCTGCCCATCTCTCAGAGTCGGAAGCTTTGGCTCGGAGCTCGATCGATTCCTTCTTGAAAGTGTCGAGGTCTGCCTTGAGCTGAGCCTTCTCCAACCTCCACTGGAGCTCGGCAGACTTGCGGAGGTCCGACAGGGACAAGAGACTATTCTTAGCCTCTACAGCCGCCCACTCGGCATCTGCCTTAGCAGCGAGGGCTTTCTCCAAGTCCTGCTCTGCCTTCCTTGTCTAAGCCTTGAGCTCGGATGCCTTGCGCTCAGTGTCGGCCACCCGTCGACCTCCTTCGATCAAGTCGACGGCTTGACGATGCAACACGGTACAGAGAATGGACATTTGCAGGAAATATTAGTCAGAGACGGTTAACTCGGGCGTCAATAGACAGAAAGAAAGATGACGTACCTGGTTTCACTCCCCACAAAGAAGTTGGCCACCCGTTTGAGGTTCAACCTTTGAAGAAGCTCCAGGTCCCTGGGGAGAATCAAGTTCTCCACCAATCGAGCAGTCGTCCCAAAATCTAGCTGGGCCGACTCCTCCCTTCTAACGGCGAATGGAGATTGGTAGGGGTCACTCCGTATAGGCCCTGAGAAGCGAGATGAAAGTTGATTGAGTAGTAAAACTCGATCAAACTCCACAGGGATCGGGCCGACCGAAGGGACGGATGACACAATGCTGCCCCATGGGCATTGATCCAGAAGGGGCGTCGCAGGAGTCTTAGACGCCGAAGAAGTCTCGATCTCCCCCCTGAGACTCGAGAGGGGCAAATCCCATACCCTTTGTCAATGTGCAAAGGAAGAGGATCCTCCTCCTCCTCCACTCGCCTCCTTTTCCTGGCTCCTCCTCCCCTTGGGAGGGCATCTCCTGTTTCTGGCCGACAGCTTCGGTCGGCTCAGCGAAGTCGGCAGCGTCGACGTCGACCACCACCAATGGCTCCGAGACCACAACAGAAGCAAGGGGCAAACCAGTTCGAACGAGGGCCTGACTCGAGGCCTCCTTTAAGGGGGCATGGGAAGAAGTCCTCGAGGTCTGCCTGAGCTCACCCCCCTCAGACGAAGAGCTTTGGTTGACCAAGAGGGGAGATCGAGAGCTCGACCCTTCAATACGAGCGCCCGACCTTTCAGCACGAGCGCTCGACCTTTCGGCGCTCCTCTTTTTCTTCCGCTGCTCCCTCCAGACCCGATCCATTCCATAGTCACCACTCCGGCTATTTGCGATCGTCATATTTGTAAACAATGGGTATAATTATCGGTAGTGACTGTAATGAAGACACGGAGTCGATATGCATTACCCGAGCTCCACAAAAGGGTCTGCATTTGATGACCATCCAACAAAAATGGAGTCGACCTCTCTCGCCTTGGTCGACCCAGAAGGAGCTTCACTGCCTCAACCTCGCCTGGCGACAACCTAGCCTTGACCTCTTTCGATGATAACCGAGACTCTTCAACGAGCTCAGCATTCGAAGAAGTCCAACTATTGAGCATCGGTCTCAGGTTGGGAAGGACGACAAACACAAAGATGTCTTTTCACCCAGGGTCAGAAATCGAAAGGTCATGTATAAGCCTCACTACCGGGCAAGCAACGATATGATACCACACTTGGCAAGGGTCGAGTAGTATTCGAATGAAATACTTGAATAGTCCAAGGGATGGTCGAACCCCACAGAGCTCATAAAGCACGATGAAGCTGACTAAAGGGGAAAAAGCTTGGGGAGCGAGTCGACAAATGGAAAGCTCCGAAGAGCACAGAACTTCTACGATGAAGGGATGAAGAGGAAATCAGAGTCCTAGGCGAAAATATTTGAGTTACACTCTTACCTCATTCTTTTGTGGAAAGCAAACCCTCTCATCCAAAGTGGGCACCCTAACCCTAAAAGGATGACAGAGACAATCTAACCAGACTTTCGCGGTCAGATCAAGAGAAAACCCACGGGCCATCTCTAAGTTAACTTGGGAAACCTTCAAGCTTGGATCCCTCCGACAAATTGAAGGGCTGGTTCGCTCCGGACCCCTTTCCCCTTCCTAGGAACTTACCTGGACTCCCAGGTTTTACTACTTGTACGGACTCTTGCACTTGAGAGAGAGCACCTTTTCGGTCCCACCAGAACTTCCTCGCATTGAGGTGGTCAAAGGCGCGTAATGAGCTCCTCGTAGGACGGCTCCTTCATCCTAATCGGTGCAAACATACCTGACGGATCTAAAAGAGTGTCAAGGTCAGCCAGGAGAGAGTACCTCAGGAAGAACAAGCAATCTCCAAGAGGGCGACGCTGCAAGCAAGCTTTCGGAATAATGAAGAAGGCGAAACAGAAAGATCTTTTCTTCTTTCTCACTTTTCTTTTTATACGAAGGAGTTCAACCAACTGATGATCGATGGACGACACATGTCCGAAGCCAGCCATAAGAAGCGGTGGAGACCCATTTAAAGACGAAAAGGTTTTGGCGTCACAAATCAAATCAAATGTTTTGAAAACCATGCACATTTAAGGAGATTACACATCATTCGGTCTCCATCAACGCAGTTTCTGAGGCACGAATGATGGGGGCCATTGTTAGTACGCGGGTACGGTTCCAGTTGAGATATCCGCATACCCGACCCAAATGGTGCCAACAACCCGATACCCGTCACTCAAGTGAAGCATTGTCGGGTCAAGCGAACAGCTCATTCGACTGTTAGGCTCCCGCTGATATTCAGGGGGAGGTTAATGGGGCCGAGTAAATGGGCAGCTAATGTGTCCATATTTTTCATGGTTTTGTCGCATCATTTCACGCCAGTTTAGTTGCTCAAAACTCATATTTGTTGCTCATTTGATCGTTTATCGTATTATATCACTTTCGGAGCATTATTCTCATTTTCAAGAGTTTTGAGGCGATTTGGATTAAATTGGAGTTATGGACACATCCGAGATTCCCAGAGCATCCATGGTGTCATCTCCTAGGTGTTCGACGAGGTGAAGAAGGACATTGGAGGAGAAGAGGAGGAGAGATGAAGAAAAGAAGCTCAAAGAAAGAAGCTAGTCTGTTTTCCCAGCTCGGTCGAGCTGCTTTGCACTCGACTGAGCTGATACCCAGAATCAAGAAGAGAGCCCTAGCTGAACGGACATGCAGCACTCGATCGAGCACTACATCCACTCGATCGAGCTGAACCCAAACATAACGGAGTTTTTGAAGGCCTCAGTAGCTTACTGTAGCTCGACCGAGCAGATCGGCGACTCGACCGAGTACTGCAACTACTCGGTCGAGCTGAACCAATTTCTAGAGTAGCATTTTGAGCCAAAGAATCAACCTACTGTAGCTCGACCGAGCGTGAAGGCCACTCGACCGAGTGCAATCATACTCAGTCGAGTGAGGTGAGACGCCCAGATTTTCAGACAACCTCTCACTCTTTTGAGATCTACTATCATTCCGGTTACCAAATATTTTTCTCATATTTTTCATGGATAATAGACTTCACGACGGTTCCAAAGCTGCCAAGAATGCATCAATCTGATGTCGGATGAAATCTGGAAAATTTCTGTAAGATGGTGCTGCAGTGTTGAAATCTGCACTAGACCGGGTGCTATTTCTACTCTGTCCGAGTTGACTGGGGTCCACCAATAAGTTGCGGCCAGAGTTGGTTTTGGGCCGAATTTCAAAGGGGGTTTGCTGGGGTTTTCTAGGGTTATTTGCTAGGGTTTAAGGGGACTATATATATGGATTGTAATCGTCATTAGAGGGGGGTTAGATATTATTTTCTTTGAAGCTTTATGGAGACTTTCTTTTGGAGTTAGGCCATGCATAGGCCCCTCCCTTGTATCAAGATAAGTATTTTTGTTCTCTCTAATTCCATTGTTATTTCTTTATGATTGCTTATTGAATATCTCTTTGATGCATGTAATGAAGTATTCTATCGTTCTCATATCTATTGCGATCGTGAATTGTAGTCTTTTCTAGGGCTAATTGATTAGCCATGGGATCTTAGGATTTAGATGTAAAGTTAGGATTTTTAGATTGTTTTGGTATTAAAGGGATGTGATTTGGTTGATCCAGCCAAGTTTGTAGGATATCTCGTACTGGGATCGTGACCACGACAGTGGCACACACACTTAAGAAGTATCCTATGAACTTAATTAGGCACGTTATTGAATTCAATTAGGGTTCGTGATCACGATAGTGGCACGTACTTTTATGGTCTCCACCAATGTCTTATATCACTAATTGATGACTACGACAGTAGCATCGATGAGAGCCACCAATTTACAGATCGAAGCTTTGATCCACGGCAGTGTTATGATTAGAGATTTAGAATAGTTGTCGATCGTAATGCACGGATCACGTGTGAGGCTATCCACAATGGTGGGGCCAAATACGGGGTACGTTAGACGAATGGTACAACGACAGTTGGCCATGAATTACACATCTTAGATGCGACAATCTCTCCCTAATAAAGCCAATTCAACGTTGGAATTCTAACCTAGCATTGACATCCGACGATCCTAGTGATGACTCATATTGCCCTAGTCTTTTCTTTATTTTATCCATTTCTTTGTGGAGTTCTTTGGTTGCGACGTTGAGTGACACGACCTTCGCATCCATCACCATCACGACACTCCATAATCCATATCCACCAATAAGACCCGCAAGTCTAACCCAACCTAGGAGTAGATAGGTAGTATAGCACCACCTCCCCGTGTTCGAACCCGCTTGCCGCTATACTGCGTGCTTGCGGTAAAACGACATCATTTTTGGAGTTATTTCCGGACCGATCAAGTTTTTGGCGCCGTTGTCGGGGAGGCGTTCTGCCATATTATCTATTTATCACAATTAGGTTGATTAGATTGCGAAAAAGAGAGAGAGATATTTTTTCCCGCCACCTGCTTCATCATTATTTCTATCTTCTTGTACCAATGATATCTTTTCCAGGTTGTTTGTTTTTTAGTATTCAGGTACAATGGATCACTTTTGCTATATTGCAGGCAATGATTATTTGGCACAGTATGAGGCTCCAATGGAAGAATGCGGATATTATTCACAGGACCCATACTATCAGATGGAAGGATGTGATTAATATTCAGAGTGTTATGCCTACTGCGAGTATTGTGACATGGAGGGACATATACCCTACGAAAGCCGCGTCTGTCTCTTGAGTCCTGACCATCCCCTCAATTTGACACTCACAAGGTTTGAGGAGGGCAGGGCAGAATTGAAGGAAACCAGTGCTAGGTTGAATGAGTCACTTAATCAATTGCAACAAGTGTTTGATGAATTCAGTAAGACTTTTCCATCTCATGGGCCCGAGGGAGAGGCTGAGGACATTGATACTTCCACCTCCGAGGAGACAACGATACCAGGCACGGATGCAGCCACTTCTAAGGATGGGACTGCGATGAGACACTCGGGAGATGTTACTGCAGAGCCAGGTTGCACCGTCGTCACTCCCCACCCACTGATACAGCTTGTTCATATGATGAGTAGATGGACGGAGAGGATTCAGATAGAGAAGACATTGATGTTATTTACCTCGCGCCAGATGACAAATACGACACATCCAAGGGCGACACATCTACTTCCATACCTAGAGAGCCTGAGGATACTTTAGCGTCCCGCTTGTCTCCTTACCAGATACCTGAGCTCACAGTGCCACCTGCACCTACTATTGAGAAGGCCATGACATGCCATCGGGTGCCTCGAGCTCCAGGGCAGAAACAAAGAAGAAGGCATAAAAAGGAGAAGATGAAATTTACATTGTCTTCTATACCTGAGGATCCTGAGGAGGATGTCCACGTTCAGCTTGGGGGAGGTATTATGTGCTTAGATATTGCCACCACCGATGAGACCACGGTACATGGCACTGTAGAGCCAGCTTGTGCCATCGTCGCTCCCCCTTGCCACCCACATGAGTCAGAGCAGCCTATACCATCAGAGGATATTATTGAGGAGGTCGTGCTTACATTCTCGGAGCAGACCATCGAGGAGGAATTGACTTGGGACGATGACAACTGCACACAGATGGAGCTCGAATTGTACCCCCTCCGTTTGAGCTGCTACAACCACCTCCACTTTCTACATAGGCTGAGCATCCCTTAGAGGATCACCCTTCCACTGACGTTGAGGACTATCCTATAGAGCTTATGGCTCCCATTTAGGGAGATCTCTTTACCCCATCGTTTCTTACATTTGATTCCCCTCTCGTGGATGATGTTTACCATGATTCATATTCTGATGACTCATTGCGCCTTTTGCAAGATACACATACATATGATCAAGAGGTATGATGGGACGTATACAAGGAGGAGAGCGAGGAGCCACCTACCATGGATGCTATTGAATATGATCAGGAGGCGCACTGGGATAAGTCTGACGATGATGAGGAGTTGCCTGACGAGACCCACGATTATATGCCAAAGCTACCTGAAGAACCTGAGGTGAACAACGAAGAGTTGGTCGACGTGGTGCATGAGAGTTGAAATTTATTTCCAGGAAAGTGTTATCAACCATCCTTAATTTTAAATATTTCTTTTGATGACCTTCTTTGGAATACATTTATTTTGGGAAAGAATTATCCACATCAGATTGATGCGGCTTATCTCTTGCAGGGTATAGGTGGAGTCCTTGGAGAGATACTGGGAGCTGCATTGCTGGAATCTGATGGAGTCCATGGACACACGCACTTGGCGGAGCCACGGAAGGAGCAGTTGGAGCAGTTGCCTGCACCGATAAAGATACTGGATCCACCTTTTTCTATAGGTGATATCATTCAAGTAGTATAGTATTTTTTGCTTTAAATAAACACGAATTCTCTCGACAGCGAGAGGACCGTATAGATTTTCTTGATCTGTTAGTTTAGAATAAATATCACCTAATATGACGACGACAATAATCTTTTACACCCCACCCTTTATATGCTATATTGATTGCTATCCCCATTATATTTTGATGTGTCACATCCTTTTGCCCACCATCGAACATTTATCTCAAGTGAAATCTTACTTTCTTATTCGTTTGACTTGGTCTCGCTTAGCGAAGTCGTGACATTTTTGATCGAGTCATTTGAATAGGATTGTCTGATATATAAGCTTGAGGGAAGGCGCTCTCATGCATCATTGCATGTGCATGTAGTTGCATTAGGACTTCATGTCTTTCATATCATCATTTTTCCATTCACCCCCTCATATTTATTGTTGTTCCTCATAATCACCTTCTATGATCACATTGAGGACAATGTGAAGTTTAAGCTTGGGGGAGTGCATTTCCATGCCATTTAGTTGCATTAGTTGCATTTTTACTTTTATTTTAGGATTTTCAGAATTTCTTCAAAAATTTTGCATCATTTTTTCTATTTATCCACCTTATTGTTTTTATGTGTGATCTTGCATCATCTTGTGTGCTTGTTTTTCTTTTCTTTCTTTTCTTTTATTCTTTTTATTTTGTTTCGATAGATGAATTCTTTGTGATGATATCTCTTATTGCTTTCATTGCCATCAAGATTTAGAATAGTTGTCGATCATAATAAAATAACTCTAAGTAGCAGAGCATCCATGGTGTCGTCTCCTAGGTGTTCGGTGAGGTGAAGAAGGGGATTGGAGGAGAAGAGGAGGAGAGATGAAGAAAAGAAGCTCAAATAAAGAAGCTAGTTTGTTTTCCCAGCTCGACCAAGCTGCTCCGCACTCGACCAAGCTAATACTAAGAATCAAGAAGAGAGTCCTAGCTGAATGGACACGCAACACTGGACCAAGCACTACAGCCACTCGATCGAGATGAACCCAAACAGAACGGAGTTTTTGAAGGCCTCAGCAGCTTACTGTAGCTCGACCGAGCAGATTGGTGACTCGACCGAGTACTAAAACTACTCGGTCGAGCTGAACCAATTTCCAGAGCAGTATTTTGAGCCAAAGAATCAACCTAATGGAGCTCGACCGAGCGTGAAGGCCACTCGACCGAGTGCAACCGTACTCGGTCGAGTGAGGTGAGACGCCCAGATTTTCAGACAGCCTCTTATTCTTTTGAGATCTGCTATCATTTCAGTTGACAAAGTATTTTTCTCATGTTTTTCATGGATAGTAGACTTCATGACGGTTCCAATGCCGCTAAGAGCGCATCAATCGGAGGTCGGATGAAATCTGGGAAATCTCTGCAAGATGCTGCTGCGGTGCTGAAATCTACACTCGACCGAATGCTGTTTCTACTCGGTCCGAGCTGACTGGGGTCCACCAATAAGTTGTGGCCAGAGTTGGTTTTGGGCCGAATTTCAGAGGGGTTTTGCTGGGTTTTCCTAGGGTTATTTGCTAGGGTTTAAGGGGACTATATATATGGATTGTAGCCGTCATCAGAGGGAGGTTAGATCCTATTTTCTTTGAAGTTTTGTGGAGACTTTCTTTTGGAGTTAGGCCATGTCATAGGCCTATCCCTTGTATCAAGATAAGTATTTTTGTTCTCTCTAATTCCATTGTTATTTCTTTGTGATTGCTTATTGAATATCTCTTTGATGCATGCAATGAAGTTTTCTATCGTTCTCATATATATTGCGATCATGAATTGTAGTCTTTTCTAGGGCTAATGGATTAGCCCTAGGATATTAGGATTTAGATGTAAAGTTAGGATTTTTAGGTTTTTTTGGTATAAAATGGATGCGATTTGGTTGATCCAGCCAAGTTTGTAGGATATGTCGTACTGGGATCGTGACCACGACTTAAGGAGTATCCTATGAACTTAATTAGGCACGTTAGTGAATTCAATTAGGGTTCGGACCACAATAGCGATGCGTACTTTGATGGTCTCCATCGACGTCTTATATCACTAATTGATGACTACGACAGTAGCATCGATGGGAGCCACCAATTCACAGATCGAAGCTCTGATCCACGACAGTGGTATGAGTAGAGATTTAGAATAGTTGTCGATCGTAATGCATGGATCACATGTGAGGCTATCCACGACGGTGGGGGCCAAATACTGGGTACGTTAGATGAATGGTACAACGACAGTTGGCTATGAGTTATACATCTTAGATGCGACAATCTCTCCCTAATAAAGCCAATTCAACGTAGGAATTCTAACCTAGCATTGACATCCGATGATCCTAGTGGTGACTCATATTGCCCTAGTCTTTTCTTTATTTTATCCATTTCTTTGTGGAGTTCTTTGGTTACGACGTTGAGTGACACGACCTTCGCATCCATCACTATCACGACACTCCATAATCCATATCCACCAATAAAACCCGCAAGTCTAACCCAACCTAGGAGTAGATGGTTAGTATAGCACTGCCTCCCCGTGTTCGATACCCGCTTGCCGCTATACCGTGCGCTTGCGGTAAAACGACATCGTTTCCGGTTTTAATTTCCGGCCGATCAGCAGCTGTTATACCGAATCCCAGAGGAGATCATGCCCAAATCCATGAGGGACGGTTACATACAATCAAAGGGGAACGACCTATAAATAGAGGAAATGACAAACGTAAAGGGGTTCCCATCTCAAGGTACGAGATCTAAGACATAGAACTCTACTTTCTCAGCTGATATTTCTTACATTATAGAGCTTGCAACGTCAAACCTGAGACGAACCTTCGTGGGTCGATCTTAGCTGCTCCAAGCTTCCTCTCATCCTTAAGTTCCCATACTAACTTAAGCATCGGAGGGGATTTGGGTCGGGACCCAGATCCGACCCCCTAACGTGTCTCTGTGGTGTAAATCGACGGGTCGCCATCTCCCGCGAGGGTCGCTTCCGAGCTTCCCAGCCTCGAACGATCGACGTACCAGCTGCTCGAGGGTCGATCGAGCATCGCATCATCTTCTACATCCATCACTCGACCCAGGTTCTTCCAACCTAGGGGCCCACTTCACTCGGGTGCACGTCAGCTTGACAACTGTCTCGGTCATTTTTGGCCTTAACAGGAAGGATTCAGGAGGAGTGCACTTGGGTGCACGAGAATAATTGAAGTCACAAAAGAGTTTGTGACAATAAGTCTATATTAAATGGGATTTAATAATGTCGCAAAATGTTTGCGATTTTAGCATTAGTAGAATGATATAAGTGATTGTTGCATGTGATGCAAGATGTTTGAAAATATATTGTAAAACGTTTACAAGAATATTTCACATAATAAAAGGCATAAAAATGGTTACATGGCTTCTTGGGATAGTGTCATTCGAACCATGCTTACAAACGGATCTGAAATCGGCTCAATCAGAGATGTTGATATCAAGAAATAGCCCAAAAGGACAGAACTGGGATTTTGCCCAGTTTTGGCCCAGCCTAACCCAGCCTGGGCGGGCTAGCCCAGCCCATGCAGGCTTGGCTAGCCCGCCCAGCCTGGGCGGGCGGGTCAGAGCCCGTCCGCCAAGTAGGTGGGTCAGAGCCCGTCCGCCCAGTACGCGGGTCAGAGTTTTTGAGCTGGGCACGCCCAAAGGGCGCGCCCAGTTAGCCGGTGGGCCCCATCAGTGTGGCCCACACTTCAGAGACCCTAAAGAGTTAATGACAGCTGCGTTTTTCAGCCAATTCATGATTTTTGCTCAACTTTGAGCAATTATTTGAGGGGTCAAACGAAGTCAGATTAGAGCACCGTTTGTTTCTATGCGTTCATCATTCACAGCTCTTCGATTTGATATGTTGTATCACTTTCGAAGCTCAACAGTGAGGGAGAGAAAACTAGTTGAAGTTTAGCCTTAGTGTAAGGCAAACTAACTTAATTTTCTGCGCTAATTTTAATTAATCACACATTGCTTGTGAGACGAGCAAGTGATCCGGCCTCCTATTTAAATAGGGGCTGACACCCCTTAGAAAATATGCACCAAGTCTTCAAATCGAGTAGCTCCAAAAAGTTTTGAGCACGCTCGATCCGAGACGAAATTATTCATTCCTCCTATAATTCTTCCATTCTTTTGTTCGCATCTTAGCAAGACGAGGAGGAGGATTGGATTCGATCCAAAGTCTAAGACGTGGATCACACTTAAGTGAAACTTTCTTCGACGAGTGATTGGCTCGGAGGCGCGGTGTCGGCTCGCTTCGGGTGGACCAGTTTCAGAGGCGCAGAGGCGGCTTGCTTCAGGGAGCTAAAGTTGTTGCTGAAAACGACACTTTGTTTTTTGCGGAAGTAAAGTTCCGAGTATGTTTTTAATACTTTCATATTTATATTATTGCAGTTAGTTTTAGATCTATCTTTGGGTCTGGTCAGACCCACCCCAAGATCATAGATTTACTGGCTATGATCATGATATTCTTAGGGCGTTTTTATTAAAGTGTTTAATAAATATATTTTTTCGCTACTGTTAATATTTCTATCATCCGTCCGACATAGGACGGGTATAGATTTATGCCTTAAGGGTCCCTCAAAACCAAACAAAGCCCGAAGCTGATCCTAAGAAAATATTCTCCCTTTCTCCCTAATTCTTCCTTACTCCTGACCGAGCTCTAGCAATGCTACGAAGGAGTTCGGATCGGATCCGAAGTCTTGACGGATGATCCACTCAAGGTGAAACTGTCTTTGGCGCGGGGTTGGCTCGGCGACAAGGGTGTTACTCTCCTCGGGACGCGGTTCGTCTTGGGACGCGGTTCGTCTTGGGACGCGGTTCAGCTCGGGAGAAGCGGCTCAGCTCCAATGCGTGACATTCGGAGATAAGGAAATGTTGATGAAAACGACGCTTCGTATTCTGTGGAAAAGAAGTAAAAGGTATGTAGTTTATTAACATGCATTTATAATTGCAATTGTTAGAAAGATCTATCCTTAGGGGTTGGTCGAACCCAACCCCGGGATAGTAGAGATTCTGGATAGGGTTTAATTCTTTACGGCTAGACTTAAAAATGTTTTACGATCTGTTTTTTCCGCTGCTTGATTTGATTTCGTTGTCTGTCCGGCTTGGGCCGGACGTCGATTTTATAGCCAGAAGGACCCAAAAACCCCATCACTTGGGTGGGCGGAGGATGGAGAGGGGGCTGGGTTGTCGGCGGAGGGGGCGTCAGAGGGTATGTGGGAAGAGGAAGAGCGTGGTAAGGGAGGTCGGATGAGGGGGTGTGGGGCTGGGTTGTCGGAGGAGGGAGTGACAGAGGGGGCGGGGCTGGGGAGGTTAGAGAGGTAGAGGGGGGCTGGTTTGTCGGAGGAGGGGACGACGGAGGATCTGAGGTGGTCAGTGGAGGGGGTGGCTGAGGGGCTGATGAGGTCGGAGGAGGGGTAGTGGAAGGGCTGGGGAGGTCAGATGAGGAGGAAGTGTGTCTATGGAGATTGGAGGAGGGGGTGGCTGAGGGGGTGGGGCTGGGGATGTCGGAGGAGGGGGCGCCAACCGTCGTTCGGCCGTTTTACTCATCGTGCACATTTATGGGCATTGTCGGAATTTTACTGCTGTGGTGCGCCGTGAGTATTTTCAGTGGTAAACTTGTAAATAAGTGGTATGGGCCGGGAACAAAGGCAAAGTTGTAAATAAGTGGTTGTGCGCGTAAGTAAAATGGTGGGTAAGCGAAGGACCTCCAAAAAATCCTGGAAATGTGGGTAAATAAAAAGAGGATAAAGAGTTGATATGTGCACATACCGAATTGCTCTGCGCACGACCGCTTTTGAAGGGAACAATAACAAAAATGACTTTTTGAAAAACCCAGAAATATCCCCGCTTTACTTTGAACAGTTGTGCGCTGTAAGCAAGAACTGAAGCAGAGAATCAAAATCACTCACCACGTACAATCGACAAAAATTCTGCAAGCGCAGAACATGCAAAAGTTTTGCCTGTTGTGCGCGCTGAGTAATTTTGTTCTTCATTTCGCTTTTTACTCACCGCGCACAACTGTTCATATACAAACAACGCACAACAGGCAAAAATGCAAAAGTTTTGCATGTTGTGCGTGTCGAGTAATTTTACCCAGAGCCAACAATTTTACTCAACGTGCACAACAGTCAAAAGTTTTGCATGTTGTGCGCGCGAGTAATTTTTCCCACATCAAAACTGAAACCACCGCCCTCATTGCCATCATCTCCTCCTCCCACAATGTTCTTCCAAGAACACTTTCGGATCTGAGTGTTCTTTCGGATCTGAGAGGAGATAGCAGATTGGAGCCTCACCTCCGACAGAGATCGGCAAGCGGTCTTGAAGAACTCGAAGGTCCGCTTACGAGCCTCATCCAAGCTCTTCGAATTCGGCGACACCGTGATATGAGATTCCTGGTCTGTATGTATAAAGATTCTTCGAATTAGGTCTTCGAATTCAACGGCATCATGATAGGATATTCTTGGTCTGTGTGTAGAGATTCTTTGAATTAGGTCTGGATGTATACAAGCTATTGAAGAACCCAAAAACACATCGCAGTTCCCCAGCTTAATGGGTATGTTTTGCAAACATAGATTCTAGTTGAGGTTAACATTCACGATATGAGATAGGGTTGGTTCCTTGTGAGAATTCGGAATATGGAATCTAATTGCTTGCCACCAAAACACACAGATAGCCATTGCAGGGGCATCTTCGAGTTTCGGAGCCACCACACACAGCAGTCGACATTGCTTAAGAGATATTTTTGATACTTCGGGCCGTGTGCTGAAAAAAACGTAAATAATATTACTTTATTCGTCATCGATGGAGTAAACAGTAAAAGCGTGATATACAGAACAATTTGATATGTGCCCATAGCAACTCCCACGAGGATAACACTGTCCCTTAAACACATGATTGATACAGCTGCCATTTTATTTATAAAATATTAGCTGAAAAACCCTAGTCTTATACGAACAGACAATATCGCCCCCAATACTCTCGTATTAAACCCCACGAGCTCCTGATTCCAATGATGATTCCTTGCTCAGAGCTGTTCGCAGAGTGACAGCGAGCGAAAGCGAGTTCGATGCCTAATTTCAATCTAGGGTTAAGCTCGTCGAGCGAGCAATGGAGTCTGCTCGATTCCTAATTTCAAACCCTATCTCTCAATTTGAAGGTATGCGATCCTTTCTTCTCAGATGAAAGCTAGGGTTTTTTGATCCTGCTACTTCTATCCACGCGCCATGGACGATATGGACGACTTTGGCGATCTTTACGGCGACCTCGATTATCACATGAGGGATAAGAGAGCGGGAGCGGAGCTGGAATCGATGCCAATCGAAGTGGATTCAGTAAAGGAGTCTGAGTCGCATGGAAAGGAGACAACTTCAGAAGATAAAGGAATCACGAATTTTGGAGAGGATAATACTAACAATAGCGACAGCGATGACGATGACTTTCATATTGTTTTGAACGAGGATGAGTGCCCCGGGTTTCAGCGTTCGGGAGGGGTATACGCTGGGCTTCATGAAGAAGACGAGTTTGATAGTGTTGTTGATCATTTGAACAATGATCAGAGGTCGCGCGAGTTGCCGGTGACTACAGCTGACCAGTTGACACAAGAAAGTGAAGTGAGAGGATTCGGGATGAATGGTGGTCACCGCCCTGGCCGGGTACTAAACATTGCTCGTTTTATCAATTTATGCATGTCAATAGCCTATTAATGGATGCATGGATTTATTGGTTGTGTTTATGTTGTTCAATGCATTTTTATGTACATTATGCCATGTCTATAGAATTACATGTGTGCACGGTAACTTATCTATGAGTTGCAAGAGGGATTTTTGAGGGGCATGGGCGCGAGTTTTCCACTTTATTAATTTGAGAACCACCGAGGGTGACCTATTGAAATTGCTGACCCAGCTGTACTTAAATATTTCCCAGCTGTACTTACATATTTCTTATATCTGTTTTTTGGTGTCAATGTTCTGTCTGATTGGGAAGTTCTTGCAAATTTAACTTTGGCCAAGTGAGGAGCCCATGATTGAATTTGGTGTACCATGTGTTTGTCGATGCTTTTTGGGATCCAACAAAGAAACACAGTGGTGATGTTGAGAACCATAGCACACTGTGTGCATTCATTATTCGAGTTAGAAGGTTCGCAAGATGTTTTTGCCTTCTCCCATCTTTAAATGGATGTGATATCATTAGAATTCATTTATATTAATTCTTAACCCTGCTATTTTGCCTGGGAAGTAATTTATTGGTGCAAACAATCTACAACTCTCCCTAGAAATTGGCTATATGTTTATTAAAATTGCACTCCCTTTATACTGATATTCGGATTATTGTTTATTTTTAAAAGTATGTTCATTTTATCATCTAATTCCACTATCTGAATATATGCTTTTATGGGAGATGTTATAATTTAATTCAGTAAATATAAGTATTTGTTCATTTCCTTGTTTCTGTAATTATAAGTGATTTTTCTTTCATACTTGTTTTAATACAGAAATATAGTTGTAAAAATTGTATATCAAGAAGTTACAGTTGCTATTGATGGGTTTCCTGATGTAACTGTGTTCTTATTAATTTTGTTTTGCAGCATGTGAGATCTCATTTGGCAGGATTCCCAAGTAGAGTGAGATCATCAGTACCTACAAGAGGTGCGAGTGATAAATTATTGATGCCATGCTTCCAGAGTGCTGCATCTTACAATCGGGATAGTTCTACAACAGCTCAGACTGGTGTTACTTTCTGTCTGCCACGACATAAGTATGCCCCATACTTATGAAATTGTATGCAAGTTTAAATGCCTTTGTAAAACAATTTTTTCAGAATATTTTATCATGTCAGAAGAACAATTGCACATCTAGGTGCTTTTGCATTATCCAATACTTTGTATTAGTGGTTCTTTCCCTTTACGTTATAAAACTGTAATTAAAAATTTGAATAGGGTGAATTTCTTTATAGCAAATGTTCTTCCCCTCAACCCAATACATTCATACACCTGCTTTTGAAGTTTTTTGACACACTGACAATTTGGGATGTTTGTTCCGTGGTCGAGCGTGGTTAAGCAATGTTTTCCTTTTAAGTAAGTTTTTGTACTAGCCAATAAGCCTACTATGTTTGTGGCCAGCTTTCCTCTTGTCCATCTTTTTCCACAACGTCAAGTTAGAGATATATATCTAAAATTTACATTGTCGGTTTCCATGTATCTTCTGAACATGGAGAGCATAGCTGACCCCATCTTGATGGGAAAATGGTTAATTAACATTATTCTTGTTGTCTAAATAACCAGGACTATATTTGACATAAATATTGAAGTATTCGAGCATAAGCCATGGAGACATCATGGAGCAGATATCACGGATTATTTTAACTTTGGCCTGGACCAGGAAAGTTGGAGAAGCTATTGTCAAGCCCTGGTACTTGTTGCTACTTGAGTTCTTGCATTTCTTTCTGTATGCAATGTCTGCCTATGGAAGCTGTTGGTCTTATTTTAAATTATTTATCAGGATCAATGTAGAAAGAAAACTATGATGTCAAATAGATTTCCAGCTTACCAATCATCAAGGTTAAATCAGGTGAAGAGCAATTCCCTTGGAATTAATGTAGCATCCGTTAACAAAAACACTAAACACAAGCACATAATTTGATTTTTCATTTTAAAATGGTATTACTTATAATCTAGATGAATTCATTTACTTGATCTGGATAGGGGGAAAGAAATTTCTCTGTCCTGGGAAGTTCGGATAAGGGAGGAAGAGGATTTGATATGGTACTACTAGTATAAGTGCTATTATTTCTTTTACGAGTTCCTTTGCTACTTGAGTTCTCCATTCTTCTGCTTGCGTGCCATAAAAACTTTTTGACAGTCATGCTATCTTCACAATGTTTTATGTTGCACAGCCAAAGGGCAGAGCAATTCAGGTTGAAGGCGGTCTTGGTGAACGCATACCATCAACTGATTTAAGGCGCCCAAGGGTCCTGGATTCTGATGTGGTTATTCAAGTATGTAAACTTGATGCAAATTAACATTCATGCATTTCTGTGTTGGCATGATATAAACATACTTGAATGTTTTCTCTTGCTTAAGCAGCTGATGACTTCGTTTTATGCAGATTAATATGGAGGAACCTGTGGAGAATGCATCTGCTTTATGTAAAGACGGTTTGGAACAGGCCGAAGAAGATATAGATGCTTCACAATCAACATCTGGGAACAACTCAAATGAGAGGTAAATGGTGCTATATTTCTGTATTTTACTCTTTTATCTTTTTTTTTTGCTAACTCGGCATTATATTGATATAATGAAACCATGGGTTTGATCCAGAGTAAATTTTATGTTGTATTCTGTGTCTTTTCCAGTAACTTATATCCTGCAGTGTGTTAATGCAGTGCAAGTGCTGGCCATTGCCTAACTTTGTTATGTGCTAAATTTTTTTTATTCCCTAACTTGGTATTGCTTCTCATTGTGCCAAATCCTTCATATTCCGTATGTTTTATTTACCTGAAATTTTGTTGTTTTATATGTTTGTCATTTGTTCATTTTATTTATTTATCAAGTTTTAAGGTTGTGGCTGAGATGTATCAGCTTTGGCCATTTGTCAAGAGAGACATGTTTTGTTTATATTTTTGATATAGTTTCAGGTGGGAATACTATGTTCAAATCAACTTTATTTGGATTGCAGTCAGCCTTGTCATTTAATTTTGGGTGGAACCTTAGCTCTACTCCCAACATGAACAACAAACGATAATAGGAGCAGATGGAAGAGAAAGAGAGGACATAATGATACATCAAAAGGGCAAACTTTACCTGAACAGTGCTCTTTGCTTTTTGTACCTTTGTCTCCCTTTGTTGCATTCTCTCTTTTCTTCCCTCACACGAAAATGTGTCAGGTTGCTTCAGATGGGATGAGAAATAGGATGTAAATGTGCACTGGTTAGGTTTACCAACCTATATCAGCAGACTTTCTGTTTTGAGGCTTAGATAATGCCTTCGGAGCTTGGGTCTATTGGTCATAAACCAATAAGCGAAAGGGGTTTTTAGAAATAGCCCCCCCCCCCAAATCTTGTATTATTCGAAACGAGTCCACTAAATCATAGCATTTGCGATTTAGTCCACCAAATCATATAAATCACTCGAAAAGAGTCCCTTTTGGGGACCGATTTCTAAAACATAATAGGGGTTTTAAGAATTCGGTCCCCCCAAAAAATGGGTTATTCGAAAAGAGTCTCCCAAATCATAGCATTTGCTATTTAGTCCCCCAAATCATATAAATCAGTCGAAAGAAGTCCTTTTAAGGGACCGATTTCTTAAAAATAATATTGCAATTAAGTCCCCAATAGGGACTCTTTTCGAGTGAGTTAAATGATTTGGGAGACTAGATCGCAAATGCTATGATTTGGGGGACTCTTTTCAAGTAACCCATTTTTTGGGGGACCGAATTCTAAAAATTAGGTCCACAAAAGGACTCTTTTTGAGTGATTTATATGATTAGGGGAGTGATTTATATGATTAGGTGGACTAAATCGCAAATGCTATGATTTAGAGGACTCTTTTCGAATAAGACATTATGTGGAGGGCTTATTTATAAAAAACCGTAAGAGAAAATGTTTTTAGTTCCAGAGACAATATATGTCAGGTAGTAAAAAAGATCCGATCTGCTCTGGTTGACTTATTTGTTTGCATTCTTACATGCATGGTCTTGATATCCGAAATTCCTGCAACATCCAAATGAAATTAAAGTAGACTATATCAAATGGAATGATCATTTCCTGAAGGTATTCATAAAGTTACCCTACTCTACATAAATTAACATCTAGAAAGGCTATATGCAAGTTTGGGTTAATCTAATAAATGTTCTACACATAAACCAACTTTTTTGTTGCGGTTAGAATCAGAGATTTGGGAGAAGAGAGGTTCATTTTCTTGCCACTACACACACACACATCCATTATACATTGGAGGGGGGCTGACTTGGACAATCAAGTTGATAGAAGAGTGGCCTGGATTTGGCCACGTCAGCTTCTGTGGGGTCCGCATGCTTGTGGGTTTGTCTGGGTGCAAGAAATCTGGGCGCATTTAAGAGATTGTTGGGTTTAAATTGGTTTTGACAAATGAAATCAGAATGATCTGAATATGATCTGAATAACACATGTGAAAGTTGAAATTTAAATAAAGCATTTCTCTTTTTAAGGGTTTAGGATTTGTTCAATAACTTTTTAGGAAAAAATGCAAAAAATTATTTTTTTTGGGCGGGGGCATAAGTTGACCAATGAGGAAATTCCTCGGCCAGCTGACCCCCATTTTGCTATATATATATATGAGTACAAATAGGATACACATACTAAACATGATACGTGTCTAAAAGAGACCAAATACCTAAATACAAAAATACTACATAAATCTTAGCAGTTGCTTTTGGCATATGAGGAAACTACATATGATAAAGAAACATTGTTAATTTTGTTTTGTCACATCTGCTGGGCATATTTTTCATATTTGTTATCTGACTCTCCTTTTGGTTTGTTCTCATATTTCAAGCGAGAGTCCATTCCATTTGCTGAACATCTATTCTTATTTTGAGAAGTTACCATGGAGCCACTTATTATTTATTTACTAGAAATTACCCGTACACCAAGTGCACGGAGTAAAAACAACCCCCACGAACAGGGAACGGTACACGCGCGTAACCGAAAAGGAGCGAAAATTGTGGGTGTATATGTCGGTAGTCGGGGGGTAAAAGATGAGCAAGCACGTAAATAAGACGGCAAAAAGGCATTTTAACCCGTGCACAAAGTGCACGGACAACCCAAAAACCAACCCACACAATCAGGATGGGGGACCCACACGGGTGTTTAGATGAGTGCAAAAACGGGTGAAAATGAGAAGAGTGGGGTTGAGTGTGTGTAGTGTCTTGGGGTTTTTGTTTTTTTAATTGTGGGTGTGATTTTGGGTGTTTCGGTTTTGGTTGTGTTTTCGAGGGTTGGGTGCTTTTTTGGATTTTTTGGGTTTTAAGTTTAAGGAGGTTGTCCTATGTAGCGATGTGACATTGCCACATAGGACAAATTCAAAAACAGCCCTCAATAGCCCTCAATTGTAATAAGGATGTTTTCAATTAGGAACCTACTTCTCTATGTTAGCTAATTTTCTCAATCTCTCTGCATATCCTATTTATGCTGCTTATTTTTCTCCCTTTTTGTCTTTTTTTGAAGCTTGACTTGATGTTTCCTGTTACTTCAATGCAGGGTCTCCTCTCGACAACTTGATGGCCAGATTTGCAGACATACTACCCACTCTGTTGAGCATTACTCTCCCAAATTGGAAGGAAGTGATTTCAGAGTAACTTCTGGGAAAGTTAATTCTAATGTTGATTGCAACAACGATGATGAGAAGGATCTTCTTAGAACAGATGCCTGCTTGGTGGACGCGGGGTCTGATTCTGGTGACCAAGTTCCTCATCGTTCCAGTTTTGGTAATCTTGAGAGACATTCTGGCGAATCCAAGGGTTCGTTCTCTATGGGGGAAGATGCTAGGCCCATTAACAAACCATCAGCTGAGGATTTACAAGATTCCATTGAGTCCGACTGTTACATTTCTTATGATTCACTAAGTGATGCCACTGATTTTGATGAGCAAGAAGATGGCAAAAATGATGCTCATGAGCGTGACCGCTTTTCTGGAGAACAGAAGCATTTCAGCAGAACAAGACTTAAAAGTGTTGCAGAATTAAATGTTGCTGAAAGTGATGAACTTACATCTAGTGTGGTTCATAGGAAGCATAATGACTTGGATCTGTGGGACATTAGGTGCAAGACAAGGAAACGAAAGTCTTGTTATGATACCGATGATGTTAGTGAACATTTATATTCTTACAAGGAAACTGAAGTGTCACTAGGTTGCAGGAGCAGAACACAAGCTGCAAAGCATGGAAGTGAAAAATGGTTCAACAAAGATTCTAGAAAGGGTGACTTTATTACCCATCGTAATGGAAATTGGAATGAAGAAGATCAAAGACAGTTGTACTATTCTGAAAGATGTTGTGAAGAGCTAGTCAGAAGAAGATCTGTCCGCAAGCATTCCGACCAATCAGTTTCAAAACATAAATCCTTTTTTAAAAAGAAGGATTCACGTTCACATCTGGCAAAAGAAAGAGAAGGTGACCAATGCATTAGAATGGATCCTGAAGATTACAAATATAAGGAACGTCATGGAGAGCGAATGCATGGAAGACAAACAGATCTATATGATACGGAAGGAAAGTTTGATGTCAAGTTTTGTAGACATGTTTACCCTATGGACAGGAAACTAAGAAGCCCGGAAAGAGGCCGATATGACAGGAGACCTGGTTTCCAGAACAGGTCAAATGAGTATATTGAGAATGGTGTAGATCATCGGCGGGTGTCAAATAGACACGAAGAATCCTTGAACATTGTTGAAAGAGATGGGTTTGATGCTTGTTTACCAGGAGATCATCTTCCCATCTCATGGAGGTCAAATGGAATATACAAGAATCACAGGGATCGTCCTAATATCAGAGAATTGCAATTCAAGAACAAAAAATATGGACGAGTTATTGCAAGCATCAATGACCATCGTCATTTGTCATATGAAGATAGTCTAGGCTATGAAGACAATGGATACATTTCTGAAGGAAATGTGTACAGCGAAAACATTGTTTCTGGTATCCATATGAGAAGATGCAAAAGGCTTGCAAAGCTAAACCTTCATACTGATAACGGTGCAAGGTTCAGGCACTGCAAGCAAGGTGGTCGGCCTTCACCGGAGAGATTTCTCTTGGAGAGGAGATCAAAACACGATGAGTTTAAGCCCCTTTTCAGTGGTCAGAGATTGTTTGGTGGTCACCAATTGAACATTGCTCGAAAATTAAGGGTATTGGAACTGTCTGATTGGGATACGAGGGACCATGTTAATTTTGTTCAGGACATGGGCAAGCATGAGCTGGCAGCTGTAGGGTGCAGGGAGGCAGTTAACAAACATTTGAATGGTTTTAAAAGCAAGGTAATGTTGGGGAAATCATGTCTAATATCTTGTACCCCTGTACTTGTAAAGTATCAATTGAATCTGCCCCCCGAACATAGTGGGCAACTTTTTCATTTTGGTTTCCTTCTGCCTGGAGAGGAACACAGCACATGCTTCAGTTTGAGTTCACATTACAAAATTGGATACTTCTTGGTTTTATAAGCTTTGTACATTTCAAGCTTCAATTTTAGCATGAGTGTCTAAAGGTATAGCAATTCGAGGAGTCGCTGCAGAGGCCCTCTGGCAAGGGTATTCCATATAAAAGGTGGTAGATACAATGTATTTCCTCCTTGGTGGTTGCTTTATGGAATATTTTCTGAGTGACCACATATGAGTAGATGGTACCCGCCTTTTAACTTATTAGGAAACTATGTGGTGTCCTCTAGGATTGCACCGAAGTAATCAAACACCTAAAACTAACAAATATATCCCCCCCCCCAAAGTATCAACACCATGCTGACCTTCCATTCCCTAATTATTTTGTGTTTTAAGTGACTTTTATAATTCTGCTAGCAGTGAAGCAGTATGAATTTGTTATCTTTGTTGTTTATTTACATTTTGTGTTCTTGACTCCCTAGTCCCTGCACAAACTTAGGGAGATAATTGTTTTCTCATGTTGCCTTTTTTGATTTTTGGTCCATTATTTCCTTTTCTGTGTTTTTGGTTACTCATGTCTTTCCAATTTCAAACTTTTCTTCCACATGCAGATTTTTTTCTTTTTCTTTTTGTGGTTTTTTGTTTTTTGTTTTTTGTTTTGTTGGTTTTTGTAGGTTTTGTTTTTTTTGTTTTTTTTTTGTTTTTTTGTTTTTTTTTCGGGGGGGGGGGGTGTTGTACCTTATTTTATTTCTGTGGGCATGTGATAAATCATATTGTCTTTATATTGGGTATACATAAATCACAAAGTTATGTTAGCGGCAATAGTTAATTCTTTTTCAATCATCTACATCCAAGCTAATCTTTTGTACGTTGATGTCATCATGGACATTGCCATTTAGCATTCTTCTAACATTTCGTTACATTGATATTTGCTGGATGTTTTATAACCATTTGCTTCAACTATACTCTTTATTTGATTTATGGGAATTTTGGTCTTCCTCCATAGCATCATTGTGCCGTAATGAATAATGTCTTGTATTGCCCATGCTTGAGTCGTTTGGTTCCTTTGCATTCTTATGCTTTGGAGTAAGCTTATACTGTCATGAGCTGTCAAAGACTTCTCTGCATGATATATCTTCTAAAATGTTGAGTTCATCAGGAATGGACATATATTTGTCACCAAACTATAATAATGATTCATAGACGAAGCCAATCTATATTTCATAGGTATTAGTGACTTGTTGTTTTGGATTTTTTTCTACATGGTGTAGTCAGAGGCTTCGGCATGTTTTTACGAAATTTAAAGTTGGTTTTGGATTATTGTGGAATGAATGCTTTATGCACTAGCTTTTCATCATAACCACAGTCCCCCGCGCCCCAATCCCCACCCCATGCGCCTTTTTTCCCACATTGAAGTGAACAAGGTCATGATATTGTTTCAGAACATCCTTGCACATTATTCTCTTATTTCAAGGAATACTCTACTAATGTTGTAGGATATGGATGAATGATTGCATTCGTATAAGCTATGATGTTTATGCATCTTGATCTTCTTAAAGATTTATCATTCTGTGCAGCCTTTTCTGTCTATTTATGAACTTGTTCCTAAGCGTAATTCAATCTTTGCTTGTGCAAGAAGATGATCTTGTAGTTCTTATTCCGGACGACTGAATATATTTGTTTCCATTGTATTGGATCTAAATTTTTTTGCTCTTGTCTTCTTGACGTGATGTCTTCTGTGAATATGTTAGTAGTTTATTTTCTTTGTTTTCTTGACCTGCTCACATTATTCCTTAGCACACTTGACATTTTATATCTTTGCTTGTGGCAAACACCTTTTCCTGCTAAATGCAGGTGGAAAGTTGTAGATTGATATCTTTCTTTCTTTCTTTCTTTTATCCTTTCTTTTTTTGTATTTTCATGTTGAGTTTCTGGCTAGATTTTTTTTGAATTCATTCAGGTAAATACTTCACATATATTATCAGGTGTCTAATGGATTTCTAGGTATATACTCAAAGTGTCTATCATGTGCTACATGGAAATTTAGCCTATTTCCTACTACTCTTCTTTTTTGACTGTTGCCTCCTCAACTTTAAGTATATGAATTAAACTAAAAAAACTAATTGGCTGGATGTTGATTTTGTTCTGCTACTCACCAATTGTAATTTTTTTAGTCCTTTTAGGTTCTTAGAGTGCAGATGCCCAGCAAATGGATCTTTGCTGCTTGATGAGATAGTTATTGAGCTTGTTTAAAACATGCCATGCAATATTTTTATTTTTATTGTTTTTAATTTTCTTCAAAGAAATGACTTAGTACTATCAGAACTTGGATTTTCACCTATAGATAATCTTTAATAGGATGAATTGTTGAGAAGGTGAAGTTAGCCAAGGTCTATTTTAATCATCATTTACTGTAGCCAGTACTTGTGCCCCTGTTTGCATATTGACCTGGTATGATGTTTTATTAACATGCTTCTGAACTTTTATTATTTGTTTGAAATTTGGATGCTATTGTCTGAAGTTTTCAACAAACTATTGTGTCCTATAAAGGCCACTGTCATCAGTGTGATGATCAGTTATGAAGCACAGGCTTCACCTAATATTTGTCAAAATTCATGACCAACGTTTAACGACTATCAACCCGACATCATCTCTCTAAATATCGGCATTTAGTTGGTATGAAACATGGATAATATAGTGTGTTGCCAAATTACAGATGGTCAGTTAGAGGTATGTCAATATATGTTGCAGTTTTATGCTTGTGTAACAAGCAACGTTCTAAATTCTTCTATCGTAAGACTGAAGATCCAAATTGAAAAATCCCTGGTTTAAGAATTTAGTATCACATGGTATCTTAAGATTTGGCTTATCGTTATGCTTCAAAATGTCAATGGTGATTCTTGTGAGGCTACATGTGCCCGTTGATGGAGTATAATAGTTAATAGGTTCCCTTTGAGAAGACAGTTTCTTTCTTCCATTTTTTTAATTCAAACAGGCTGAAAGGTTTAAGCATAACATGTAAACATTGGACTCTTGTGAGTCTACCTGGGCACATTGATAGAGTACAAGAGTTGATACAGTACAAGAGCTAATAGGTTTCGTAGGAAGATAGTTTTTTAAATTCATACAGATTGTAGGGTTTCTTGTTCATTACAGAGTCTTGATTTAGACGGAGTCGCTTTATGACCAGAGTTAATAGGTTTCGTAGGAAGATAGTTTTTTTAAATTCAAACAGATTGTATGGTTTCTTGTTCATTACAGAGTCTTGATTTAGATGGAGTCGCTTTATGACCAGAGTTCGTTTATCTGATGTCATTGGTTTGGTGGTGGGAAAGAAGATTTTGTGTTTACCATTCTTGTTTTCCAATTGTGTCCTTCTCTGTTGTGTTCTCAGCAATGTTTGCCCCGTTAAAAGACTCAAAAATCTCTTTTAATTATCAACGTGCATTGAAGCCTAAGAGAAGGCATATAGATCAAGACAGCATAATATAATGTAACTCTACGAGCTTGGTCTGCTTGAAAGTCAACCTACTGGCCTGACATTTGTGTGGCATATCGAACCAGGAGAACCCAGTCCAACCTCTAATATAGCTAAACCCTATCTCAACTCTAGTTCATATTCATGTTTAATAAGGGTTTATACTTTATTGGATTTTCTTGACTTCAGATGTATAAAGGTACTTGTAGGGTGAGCATGATTTCCATGATTTACAAGTTTCTTATGCGACTAATGAAATCGCTCTCAAGGGCCGCTGGTCATCCATGATGGATTGACATTGAGGGAAGAGTGAAGGGGAAGGGGACTGTAGGAGTGATGTATCCTCTTCTCTTACCTGGTTTTTTTCCTTGGGATAGGAGCACGGATTGATGAGGTGATGGGGCCATGACGGGAGATCATTGGTATGGTTTCTAACCAGGATTGATGATGGGGCCTTGAAGTGGCATGTCAGTGTATAATGTTGGACATAGAACATGGATGGGGAGTTGAAAATAATTTCTATGGGAGGACAATGAACTTGGTGTGAAGGGAAATGGGGATTAGCGGAATGAGGTCATCCCCCTTTGCTTGGTTTGGACTTGTGTCGATGCTTAAGGAATTGGTGAGGGAGTGATGGTATTGATCATTTTATGCTGTTGACAAGGGCCAATGGATGGTGGTGCATGGAGGAAGCACCTACTAGCGGTTGGAGTTGGATATAGGAGGTGATGGAGTGTTAAAAGAATTCCTCTATTTATTTCATATGAGTACATTTTCAGATTGGACAAATTTCAAAATAAGCCAAAAATTATAAATAATTTTAAAAATAAATCAAAAATTTAATTTATTATAAACACCGTTTACTTCTCACCACGTCAGTTAAGTGGAAGATTTCAAATTGGCCGGGGTTGGCAATCCCGTCGGTATTGGGATATTTCTCTATAATGAAATGATCGGGGTTGGTAACCCCAACTTCGGCCATTTCAATGGTGGATAAATTGATTGGGGTGCCAACACGCGTTTTCAGCACCATTTTGTGAGTGAAATCTGACGTGACTAGAAGTTGGTCGGTTTATAAAATCAAACTAAAATTTGGTCAGTTTTTAAAATTATTTCTAATTTTTGTTTTATTTTGAAAATTTGTCCTTTCAGATTTTTTATGCTTGTTAGACTCTTGTGTATGTTCTCCTAGTTTGGCATTCATTTCTGATTGGACTTAGGTTGGGTTTGGGGCCAATCCAAACAAGACTTTATTCAAATCGTTTAGGAATTTTTAAATCTTGATCGGAATTGAGCACTGTCTAGAAAACCCTGTGGTTCATGTGTTGGCTCAAACTCAACTTACTTGCATCCTGACAATTTTTTAGTTAAAAGCAAAATCAACTTGGATAATAATTACTATTACTACATCACTATGAATGTGCTTGGATTCTTCTACTAAGCTGGTTTTCCAAGATTTACAATTACAATGGTTATTCCTCATGCACTATGTCTCTTCATTTTTTGTCGTTTCATTACTACATTACTTCTATTTGATACATTTAGAAGCTTACATTTTTTGTTTGCTCATTAACTTGCTTTGATTTATTTGCTGATCACACACACAAAACAATCCCCCATCTTTCTTTCAGGATGATAGCGTTGGAACTGATCTTACTTGGTAGAAATTCTTTAGGTATAATTTTAAACTGTCCTCATATGGAAAACGTAATTGTTGCACTTTTGAAGTCATAATACATAATCAAGGGTGCAGTGCTTGAAAATCACAAAGTGAATATGTGCATTCTGGACCAGTCAATTTTTGAATTTCATATCTGTGTGTCAGTGTGCCCTTTCATGCTTGTTTACAAGCTAGTTTTTGTTTTAGATGATGGTACTAGTTTGAGTCAACCTAGTCACTCACACTGCATTAGAGAAGAAGTTTCATTAATCAAGGAGTCCAAGTTCATTACCATTAGTTCTCCTTGTCAGGATAGATTTCCCCCTTCTGGTAGTGACATGAAGATCCACCGACCTAGATTCCAAAGGAGCTAAGTTTAACAAAAAAACACAATCAACAACTAAACTGTTTGCATAAGTGGGTAAATTAGCTGCATTCCACATGGGAATGGGCCAGCCCATGACAATTATAACTATGTTGGGATCCACAGTCAAGTAATTCTAGCAGCCTTAAGACAAAGGCTACCCCCATAAGTCAGCATTAGATTTTCCATAGTTAATTTTTTATCCCCAACTCCACAAAATATTCATCTGAACTGGACAGCTAAAAGAGCATTGATATTGATGTACTCTCACACTGGATTTGATGCCCTTAAATGTCCAATGCCTTTCTAGCGCACCAAAATATAATTGTTGCTTTGGCCGGCTAAGTCGGGCATGGCAGAAACATCACATATAAAATCCAATGTTCATGGTTGGATATGCCAGATGTCATTATCATACTCCACAATAGATATCCTACAACCTTATGAACCACCAATATTGTCATATTGGTTTCCAGGGCCGCCCAAAAAAAATTAACAATAATAAGCTCTAAGACTGGATAAGCTGGGAGATTTAGGGCAATTTCTGGTGAGTTATAAAACTTTGATGTGATAGGTTATCTACGGTGTGTGAGTTCTGAGTGTTTGCTAGTGGATTCGACTTTAATAAAAATATAACCGAGATGTATGGGAAATGTAATGGGATTTGGGTTAGATTTGGATGCGTTTTATGGGCTTTATGAGGAAGAAGGGAGAAAAGGTGGAGGCAGTTAGGGCTTCCTCAAACCAAGTATAATTAGGGGAATATTTTCAGTGTGCATGAGATGATTTAGATCTTGTGCCTTGTATGTATCTGTATGATGGCATCCACATAGATGCATGCATGAAAAAACTACCATTCATAAAGATATATGTAGTTATTGTAGTTATGTACTAGGTTGCACAAATATGGATACTAGTGTTGGATACAACATGATATGAAATTAACATGATTTTAGAAACTTACTATAACTTAGCAGCCTATACCTTTAAACTCAGAACCCTTAAATAGTAGGGATGAGATTGGGTTTGGACGATCCCTATACCCAATCAAGCTGGCCCCGAAAAAACTGGCTTCAAGCCCTTCTTGGTTGGGCATAGAGTTGGCCCGAGTCTCAAAAATTTTGATTGGATGAATTTTGGGCATATTTGGGCAAACCACCCGTCCAATTGCTGGAATCCCGCTCTAACACTAACCAACACCTTCACTTTGTCGATCATGAGCATGCATGCCTCTTGAAACCCACTCAAAAAAGTCTTTTTTATAAAAAGCAAACCAAATTTGCCTTGAAAGCCTTTGTCTCTCATCTACGTCATGGGTCATGGCTCAAGTCATTCTCCTCTTCTCTGGTTGCTTCAATTAAGGCTCCATCACGCCCACCATCGCCACCTCTGCCGTTGGACTTAAAAGAGGGAACACCTTGATCTTATCTTCTTATCCCTTCTATTGTCGGAGAGGAGAAGAGAGAGCCTGCGATAAGTAGGAGGGGAGGAGCCCACAGATCAGTACTAGAGAGTGGAGAGGCCTTGGCCCAAATCCGCCATTAATGAAAACGCGATCTGGATCACGACCCAGTGTATGTTTGTCAACTATGGTTTGAGCATTCTATTGATATCAGATCTCAAACCTCTCGTCTCTATTGATTTCGAGAGATTTCGGGTTGATTGGTTTATTTGACCTTGTTTATGATTTGATGGAGCATATTATTGCTATTATTCTAGTTTTATCTGTAAATTTGTTATTTTTAGTGCCTGTAATATGAGATTGTGGGTGCAAAAAAATTATCTTATGGGCATGATCATTTTATTTGATTTAACTATAAATTGTAGCATATGCAGACAAAAGTTCGGTCTTTTTTAGGCTAAGTTGTATTGAGATTTTGGGGGTTTTGGCTTGTATTGCTAAAATAGATTTGGCTTATTTTCTGCCTGTTTAGGTTTTGGGTTTTCGGTATTAATGAAATTTATGTTACGTTGATTTACAGTTGCATAAATGAAATGCTTATACAATTAAGTAAATTGCTAAAACCTATTTAAAGTTTCGAGCTTGGATCGTTTTGCTTCATTAATTTTCTTGTTTTAGATGAAAATGTGTTAAATCAAATACATAGTAGCTATTTGGGTGAGATTTTTCGAGGTTGGTTGGTTGATTTGTCACTAGCTCAAGTTTAAATGGAAAAAACAAAAAAATTAAACTAGGCCCAATGGGCCAGACCAAAGCAGAATGGCTGGCCCAACGTCCTATTTATGCCCTCTTGGGCTTTCTTAAAGAAGCCCATATGGGCTTTGTGCTGGCCCAAAAGCCTGCCCATTTGAATTGGCATGTATTCGTCCCGTCCCAGCCCAGCCCGTTCACATCCATACTGTTTTCCTTACTAAACAGTATTAAAACGGATCCAGTTGTATCTATATACTTTTTCAAGGCAGAAATATATTTGCATATTTATGAGCACAATGAGAATCCTGCAAGTCTCCATGAGTATCAATATTGGATATATATCCAATACTGGTACGTTGCCCTGGATGAGGATACAACTCTCCCAGGTTGTAGTACTTTCCTTGAAATGATATTTAAGTAATAGTTTTTTGTTTTTGTTTTTGTTTTTTCCTGTAATTGAAACAACTTGTTCACACCACATTGGACATGAAGTTTGACGGGACCTCAGTACGTTGAATGGTGACATGTGGGTGTCCCCATATTTCAGGATTTACTTCTAAATACTAATTTGAGTTAAATTTCTTTTGTTGTCATTGCGGATAGCAATCTTGGCTTTTCCGCTCTATTTTGTGTGAAAACTACGCAAAAATACTGAAATGGTTTAAAATTGACTCATCATCGATTTTCACATGGGAGCAGATGTTGGTTTCGTGATTATGGTATGACATGATATCCATCTTATGCACACACACACAAAATGCACTTGTTTCTGTTGACTCTCTGGAATTCAGTCTGTTCATCTTGTGCACAAACATACCAGATACATCTTTGTAGGGGAGCTTTCGAACTCAATCAGTACCAACTTCTTCATTTTACATTGTATCACCTCAATCTCTATATTGTACGTCTTGGTTAGATGAATTAATGAAGCATATCTATGATGTTCCTTTAATTGTCTCAATCTTTTCTTTTCTTTCTTAGTTTTTATATCCATTTTCTTATATGCCATTTGTATTTCTCTGTGGTTTTTCTTTCAATTATGCTCTGCCAATTAAGCTGGATGGCGATTCCATATCTTTAATCACACTGACATTTTTCTTTGCAAAATTGATCATCTTATGTTGTGCAATTTGCAAATTGCAGTATCTATTCTATTAATTTTAGAAAAATTGTTAGAATGATGATTAGATTAGATTTTTAATGCGGTCATCTTTGGCATTATATAAATTTCATTGCCTCCTATTATCGTCTGCTTGTTCATTTATCTATTGTGGTACTGCTGTCCTGGTAATATTGTGTATACCTATGTACCCAATTCTATGAGTGCTTTTGACAAAAGCCACAGTACATGAAAGAAAGTTCTGCATAAAATATCAAACTGAATTGGTGCTGCGTGGACGGAAACATGCACATACGACTGTTTGTCTTTTCCCGTCGTGCCGTCAAACCATAAATGGTTAGGGTGGTTTTCTAGTTTATATTCTCATTCAATCAGACAAAACATGCATATGTTACATTTCTTGTGGGTGTATTTCACCCTCTTTTAAGTTTCTTGTCTATATGTTGTTTCACATTATAAATCTTGCAATAATAAATGCTTAATAGCTCATTCAAGATGCATCCTTAATTGCTATTACCTTTTTCCTTACCATCAAACAGTTATCCTGCTTTTGCATCTTGTATTCACACATTCAAATACCTTCATGACGCTCTGCATTGAAAAAGAATTAGGAATAGAAGGATACCTATTAGCTCAGTTACTCCCATGAATGTTGTGCTCAATTCTCATACTAAATAATTGTGATCTGGTCAGATAGATCTTTCTAATGAACATTTACACGAGAGGATGACTTTGATATGCTTGCAATTTAATACAAAATTTCTATTTATCTTATCATTCCTTGTGGTATTATGTGAAGCAGTACAACATGATATATATATATATATATATATATATATATATATATATATATATATATATATATATATATATATATATATTCTTGTCTAAGGAGTTGCCGCCATTTTCTCCTATCTCCCACAATTTTTTTGCATTTTATTTCATGGGATTGTTGTTCACCTCATGGATGATCAACATACCAAAAATCAAGTCAGTCCAATACTTTTTGAGCCACCATCTACCCCTTGCAACTTCAACGGTCTGAAAACGTACTGAAAACCCCATGAAGTTGCGAGAGGTAGATGGAGGCTCAAAAAGTATTGGAATGACTTGATTTTTGGTATGTTGATCATCCATGATGTGAACAACAATCCCATGAAAACAAATTCCGAAAAAAATGTGGGAGATGGGAGAAAATGGGGGCGACTCCTTAGATTTAATCTAAGGAGTCACCCTAGGAACACTTTACCCTATATATATATATATATATATATATAGGGTAAAGTGTTGAAAAACGTGCTGAAAAACACATAAAGTTGCAAGGGGTAGATGGTGGCTCTAAAAGTATTGGAATGACTTGATTTTTGGTATGTTGATCATCCATGAGGTGAACAACAATCCCAAGAAAAAAATTTCAAAAAATATTGTGGGAGATGAGAGAAAATGGGGCCGACTCCTTAGATTTAATCTAAGGAGTCACCCTAGGAACACTTTACCCATATATATATATATATATATATATATATATATATATATATATATATATATATATATATATACTTGTCTGTATGTTGTTTCACAGTCGTAATCTTGCAATAATAAATGCTTAATAGCTCATTCAAGATGCATCCTTAATTGCTACTACCTTTTTCCTTACCATCAAACAGTTATCCTGCATTTGTATCTTGTATTCACACATTCAAATACCTTCATGACGCTCTGCATTGAAAAAAATTAGGAATAGAAGGATACCTATTAGCTCAGTTACTCCCATGAATGTTGTGCTCAATTCTCATAATAAATAATTGTGATCTGGTCAGATAGAGCTTTCTAATGAACATTTACACGAGAGGATGACTTTGATATGCTTGCAATTTAATACAAAATTTCTATTTATCTAATCATTCCTTGTGGTATTATGTGAAGCAGCACAACATGATATATATTTTTTTTGAAAGGTAATTGAGTATGTATATACATGTGTAGAAAAATGTACAAGCAAGACACATTAGGCCATGCCCATGGCAGAGACATACTCGGAAGAGGCATGGAAGCAGTCACCAAGTACAAGAATAGTCTAGGAGCAATGCCAAACCAAAAAGGGAAAAAAAGAACTAGCCTAATTCCCAATTTTCAAAAAGAGAGGAGACAGCCGACTTGAGCTCCTCGAGGTCAAAAGGGGAGGAGAAGAGGCCACATCCAAGGCAACTTTCGCGAGTATCTGAACCTTTGAGAGCATCTTGGAAAGAAAGATACAACTATCCTCACCTTCCAAATATGCCAAACTACAGCAGAGAGAACATACATGCAAAGCCAACTAGTAGCACGAGCTTTTCCTTTCGCTCCGAACTGACAGAGGAGAGCGGCGTCCACATGGAGCGATCTGGTGCGGGAGGAAAGACCCAGCTTGAGCTTAGCAACATCTAAAACATAACTGCTGAACTCACAGCGGAAATAAGAGATGGCGTGCAGACTCTGGATGAAAGGAACACAGCACGCATGCAGGGGGACTTGGACACGTCTACAAACAAGATGGCGAGTGGTGGGCAGTTTGTCGGAGAGAGCACGGAGAAGGGCGATGTCAAACTTAGGGTCGTGGCTAGGGAACTAGACGATGCCATAGATCCGGTAAGGGGAGAGGAGACCCTGCCGGAAGACCAAGCAAAACGAAGGGTGCACCCCCTGCTGGGATCCCACACCCAGGAGTCAGGGCTGGAATCCAGGGAGAACGGCCGGAAGAGGCTAATGTGGGGGGCCAAGATGTCCGACAGGCACCAGCTAGAACCATCCCATCAGTCAGCGACACGAAGATAACTCAGGTGAAGCGGAGGAGAGTAGAGACGGGCCAAGGGGCCACAGTGGAGCCAGTGGTCAAACCAAAGGGAGGTCGAAGCACCATCACCAACAATACAACGTAAGTTGGCGGTGGCTGCGTCCAGGCACATAGAATATGCTTCCAGGTACCAGAATCAAGTTGATTAGGGGAGCACTGAAAGAGAGGAGTATGCTTCAGATAAGTGGCCCTCATGTAGACAACCCACGGAGAGGCAACATGATATGTGTGTGTATATATATATCTATTGTACAAATAAGGAATGTCCACCTAGGGTTGTATTAGAGGGCACCCTTTGTCCCAGTCAGCTTGTATTAGTCACAAGCTGACTGGGACAAACCCCTCCAAAAAACCCCCCAAAGCCACTTATTTACATGGTTGCCATTTCCTCCCAAAAAACCCAAAAAACACACCCAACCACTTATTTACTTGTTTACCTTTTGCACCTTTTACCCTCGACGATACCGACACACACACACTTTTCGCTCCTTTACGGTTGCGTGCGTGCACCGCATCCTGTCGTCGGTTTTCTTTCCGGGCAATGCACTTTGTGCACGAGTTATTTCTAGTATATATATATGAAAAGTAAGTATGTTATATATGTATAAGCAAATATACAAAGGCACGCCAAGGCGACTACAAGGCGACTACAAGGCAGAATACTAAAATTGGAAGAGGCTGGAAAGCAGTCACCAAAAGACATGTAACACCTAGCAGAAGGCCCTAACATGGCCAAAAGAAAAAAGTCCTCAAATCAAGAACCAATTGCTCAGAACAATATCATCTGTAGGATCCTTCTCATCCATCAAAGGTGGGGTAAAGATCGCGGCGACATCCAAAGAAATCTTGGCCGTCATGGACATCTTGGGGAGCGGCCGAGAGTGAAATACACGGTTAATCCGCTCATTCGAGATATATATCTACACACACATATACACATGTGAGGGTGGTTGTCCTACTAGGACAAATCCATGTGGCACCCTTTGTCCCATGTGGCAAAGGGAGAGGGTTGTCACATCAACCCCCACATGGGGGCGCCACCTCACACCTCAAAGAATAGGCCCCCCAATGCCCACTATTTACATATTTGTCATTGTCCTTTCATGAAACCAGGAGCACATCAAAAAACCCTCTTTTTTCAATATTTACGGATTTACGATTGGTTTCCACTTCCGCCCACATTTATTTGCACTTTAACCCATGCTTTTCTCCTTTTACCCCCAAACTATACCCACGCACACACACACCCACACACTTCTCTCTCCTTTGCAGCTGTGCGAGGGTCCTGCATCCTATGTGGGTTTTTTCTTGGGTCCCAGTGGACACTGTGTAGAAAAATATTTCAAATTTGAGTTTTGGGGGTTGGCACGACTGTGCAAAGGATGACACGGCCGTGCGAGGCATAGCAGGAGAGCCAGTTGCTTTACGCAAGTTGCGCACGACTGTGCGAGACCCTACACGGCGTGCGGGATCCAACAATGTAGCCAGCTACTTTTCGCAAAGTATGTACGGCCGTGCAAGAGCCTGCACAGTCGTGCACGGCCAACAGGAGCAGCCCAACATTATACACAGATTGCGCACGGTCGTGCCATATACTTGCACGACCGTGTTGCTGTACTGAAGCAGATTGGCGTGTTATGCAGACTGCGCACGGTCGTGCCATATATCAGCACGACCGTGCTGATGTGCAAAAAACCTAAAAGGTCCAGAATTCGAACTCTAATCTGGACCGTTGATCTGTTTTGAGGTTAAATCGTATGGACACGGTTTAAAACGCCCTATTCTACCCTAGGGAGGATTCCTATGTTATAAATACATTAGAGATGCATCCTTTGACGGCACGAAGAGAATTGGTGAAGAATTCCTTATGTTTTCTTGAGCGAAGCTGATCTTTTGTCGGCGACAGACGACGAAAGAGCTTTTGGTGCGACTGCGAGCTTTGTGAGAGGAGGTAGTCTTTGTTCTAGAGTTTCTGGTAAGATTCATCCAATTGTTATGTGCATGCGACGTAATTGCTATAGTGCTAGAATTATTTTGTCGAGATGGCTTGCATATTGTTTGGTGGAAACCTTGAGTAGTTAGTGTATTCTCTGAGCTATCATCTCTAATCTATTGGAAATCGTGACAATGGAAGACTGGACGTAGGCCATATGTTGGGCCGAACCAGTATAAATCCTTGCCTCTCTATGTGATTTCTTGGTTTTGATTCTGTGGTATTTCTTGTGCTTTTCATGATTCTTTCAAGATCCTAACTCTGCATTGATTTAGTTGACGACACTTTATCTATTTATTCTGATGTGCACACTTTGTTGTTTATGGGTATTGTGTCAGATTCTTAACAAGTGGTATCAGAGCCATGTTAGTGAGAAAGGAGTAAGAAGTCAAGATGTCGTCTTCTACCACAGACAAGTTCACTGAGAGAAACGACTTCTGTCTTTGGAGGTTGAAGATGAAAGCTTTTCTCATGAGAGACGTATGTAGTGCCCTGTGGTAGCTACTGCACACGTACTAGAGGGGGGGGTGAATAGTACTTAAAATAATCAAGATAGTTATTCCTAATTATTGTGCAAGAAACAAACGACAATGCGGAATTAAACAACTATCAATAAGAATTAAAACATACGCAAACAAACAAGATTACTGGTTCGGATCCACCCAAGTCTCCCCGACTTGTTCCCGGTGATCCTACGTCCCAACCACCCAGATCCCCTCCGGATACTTGAGTTAGCAACCCTAACTCAAGATTTCCACTATGAATTACTTGTGAAAAACCTTCACAAGTCAAATCATACACAAAGTAATTTGTGACTCCCACAACCCGGGATCACAACCACACTCTCACAACCGAGAGTGAAACTTACAATTCAAATATGAAATGAAATAAACACTTACCTACAAAATCCTATGCATTGGTAAATCTTACCAAATTAGGGCAAGGAGGGATTTTGAGGAAGATGATACCACCAAACCCTAGCTTCAAGAAGATGACCAGCAATGGAAGCCTAGGGTGGAGTATGGTGACTAGAATCGAGCTCTTGGCTTGAGATGCTCACAATGGAGAGAATCTCTCTTGAGGAAGATGGCTCAAAGAGTGAAGGGAGAGATTCTTGTGAGGGAGAGAGAGCTTTGAATTAGCTTGGGAGAGCTCTTCTCTTAGGTCTGAAATTGCTTGTAATATGGACCTTCAACCTTGCCTCAAACGTATCAAGTTTGTATTTATAGAGGCAAGGAAAATCGTGTTGGAAAAGTTCCCAACGGCTCTTTTCTGAACCCAACTAGTCGGTCAAAGAACAACCACCGACCGACTAGTTCATCAACTAGTCGGTCGGTCAATCAACGTAGACCGACTAATGGAAGAACAGCCAAAAGTCGAAGTTCCAGGCAAAGACAACTAGTCGGTCTAAGAAGACTTGCCGACCGACTAGTTTCACAACGAGTCGGTCGGTGAATGATCTTTGACCGACTAACGTCGAAATAGAATAGGCAGACTTCAAGTTGACTTAGTCGGTTTAAGAACAAATGCTGACTGACTAGTTTCTCAACTAGTCGGTCGGTAAACGTTCTTTGACCGACTAACTCGAAACAGTAGCTCAGGCTGAAAATGACTGTACACAACTAGTCGGTCTAAGAAGGATTCCTAACCGACTAGATCGTCATCTAGTCGGTCGGTGACTCTTCTTTGACCGACTAACTGTAGTCATGGAAAGAGCTGAATAAAGAGAGGCAAACTAGTCGGTTCATGTAGAGTTGCCGACCGACTAGATCGTCATCTAGTCGGTTGGTGACTCTTCTTGAACCAACTAACATGCACTCGAAGCCGAGGGAAGAAGCGATAGGCTTCGGGAAAGTTTCTAATGGCTTCTATGAATATCCTAGCTCTAAGATATGAGCGAAATGAGGATTATAAAGTAAGTCCTACTCAAGGCTTAACATTCTAATCTATGAAGCTAGAAGACTATAAAATAAACCTTACGAGCCGTCTTCAAAGCTTCAATCTTCATTCCTCTTGACTTCAATAAAACTCCTTGAGCTTCAACGAAGCTCCAGGCACACGATCACGCGTATTGAGAAGTCTTGAGGCGTCGCTTTTGATGTTCGTATTCTTTTAGCGACGATCTCCATAACTGCGCTCACAAATAAGTTAGTATACATTATTTATGTTTGCTCATCATCCAAAACCAAATCCGGGGAATCAATACACAACATTCTCCCCCTTTTTGGTGATGACAAACCAACATAAATAATAACAATAATAATGATTCAATTGAAATTTACTTACTCCCCCTACATTGATGACACGTTAGTTCCATATTCAATAATATTCATATGCATCAAGCAGCGAGGGAAATATAAAATATGAATCCTATTATTGCACCTATAGGATCTAAATCCTTTTATTTATATCTTCACTCCCCCTGAATCTAACACATCAAATTAGATTCATGGTAAATTCCTTTGAATTATTAATTAGCACATTGTCATTATTATATCTCTCCCCCTGTGGCATTAGCAAAAAGAGCGGGAGGAGATCAACGACAAAAGCAATGGCTAAAAATAAAGCACGGGAGTCGAAGAATACGACCACGGTCCAAAATGACACCAATGCAAAATATCAAATGTAAAATACCGAATAAAAGAAAAGCGTGCCAAAGAGACCAAAGTCGAAAATCGAAAACCGAAATCATAAAACCATCGGCGAAAATCGGAAAACGAAATCACCAAGCCATAGGCGAAAATCAAAAACCAAAATCATCAAACCATAGGCGAAAGTCGAAAATCGAAAATCGAAATCATCAAACCATAGGTGAAAATCGAAATACGAAATCATCAAGCCATAGGCGAAAATCGAAATACGAAATCATCAAAACTCAAATCAATTTCACTTATTGAGTTTTGGAACATACTCTCCAAAATCAATAGAATGTATGGAAAACAATTCTATGTTTCCATAGAATGAATTCTATTTAATCCATAAAATCGTCGAACGACGAAATCAACATCAGAGACAAAAATAATCCGATGTGCATATCAAATGTATCATGCAAAAATGTTACGCCAAAAAAAGATAGAACATCATAGGGCAATGGCATACATTAATCTAGCATACAAAATGAAGCAAAATGATACCAATTGTAATATAATCTACCAATGGATACCAATGTGAATCAAAAGTATGAAAATACTTACAACATTAAGCTCCCCCTACTTTGGTGCATCACTTAAGCACCATCAACTCCAATCGAATGAAAATCCTTGCAAATCAAGGAGTTGGTAGGGTAGGTATCCCATGGTGAATTTAACCTAGAGAATATCAATTTGGTATCCAAAAATCTTTTTGGATCCTATGGGTTAGGCAATAAATTTAGCGAACTAAATTCAAATTAAATGTAACCCAATCTTACCACTATTGCTTTGGTACCCATAAAAATGAAATTAAACTTATGGTACCAAGCAATGAAGGGTCAAAGGAAACTAACCCTTCGGAAACCAAGTCCACGAGGAACTTGATTTCCCAACATAATCATCATTCAAGATAACATCATTAATAAAGGATTTCACATACAAAGTCTTATTATGCATGCTTGTGTTCTTCGGACCCCTAATGGTGTATGTCTTGGGAGTCCTAATCCTATTGGGAACATGCATATGTTGTTGATTTCTATGTGATGCATGTCGTGGGTAAGCATATGGCATGCGATGCAATGGTGCATGACAATAATTATTCATATGAGAATGAGGATGAACATATGAATGTGGAGGAACACGTGCATGAGTGTGTCTCACATGGTGTGCACGTGCTCGTGGGTGCGGAGCATAAAAATCATCATTTGTGCTAGCATGTGGGGTAGGATGTGTGTTCCTACGTGGCATGGCATACATGAAGGCATGACCCTTCTTTGGAGGTCCACCCAAATTGGGTTTCTTTCCAAATGGGGGGTGTTCCTAGCGGAAGCACCATTGGCAGAAGAACTACACATGACGTGTTTACTTCCACTAGTAGAAGCATCGGACGTTGGCCTAACAAAGGTGGCGGACGAGTTGGATGAATCTCCCATCTTATACCCCAAGCCAATGTGATGATTGGCCGGAGGCAAGTCATTTAGGATATTATCCAACTTGCCCTTACCTTTGTTGAATTCATGATTTCGGCCCAATGTGCTCTCATGCTTCTCGGTGAGAGAATGCAAAGAAGCATCCAAAGTGGACACTTGCGATGCGAGTGCACAAACACGTGACTTAAGATTTTTATTCTCAATACTCAAAGTTGAGATTTGAGACGTCAAATCCACTATCACATGTTCATCCGAATCCTCAACATGAACATGCTCAAGTTGAGATTTGAGATTTTCAATCTCATTTCTCAACCCTTCAACAACGGTGTCGTTGTTGACGATGATAGGCTTAGGCGAGTTTTTAAGACTATCTAGCTCATTTTTAGTCTTATTAAACCTAGTAGCCAAATTAGAAAATTTATTCCAAAGTTGTTCATTGGCTACTCTAAGTTGATCATTGGTTACCTCTTCACCTTCATCCTCGCTTTCATCGAAGGAAGTCTCTTCATCACGATCCTCTTTGCCCATGAAGCACGTGTGTGCTTTCTCCACTTTTTCATCGTCCGACTCTCCACTTGAGGAATCGGAGTCGCTGAAAGTGCCGACAAGCCCTTTCTTGTGCTTTCTTGACTTGTCGCGCTTGGATGCCTTCCATTTCCCCTTGTGTTTGTAGAGAGGACAATCCGGCTTGATATGTCCTGGCTTATTGCATTTATAACACACGGGAGTAGAAGCATTAGTCGAACTAACTTTAGATTTATTTCTAAAGTTACCTTTTCGGAAGCATAAGTAGAACTCCTTTGCCATTTTGGCTAGAGTTTCCATGTCCAATTCTTCTTCCGATTCTTCTTCCGATCATCGGTAGATGGAGCGGCCTTGTATGCAATCGCCTTTTTCTTAGGCTCGTCTTGCTTCAAGTACGACTTCATCTTTTCTTTCATCATGAGCTTGCTATCCTTGCGTACCTCGTATGACATTAAAGTACCCATTAGTTGAACAACGGTATAGGTTTTCATGTCATTACCTTCCTCGATGGCGAAGGTACGCTTCTCCCAACAAGAAGGAAGTCCATCGATTATCTTCGAGACTTTCTCCTTTTGGGTGTAGGTCTTCCCAAGAGCTTCCAACTCGTTTGTGATGTCGACGAATCGAGCATAATACTCTTTCATCTTTTCACCCTGCAGCATATGAAATAATTCGTAATCTTTGTTCACGACAACGAGTTTAGAATCTCTTACCCGACTCGTCCCTTCATGTAATATGAGGAGGGAGTTCCAAATTTGATATGCACTCTTACATGTGCATATCTTATTGAAGTCTTCGGGCTCCAATGCGCATTGCAAGGCATTCATTGCCTTGGCATTACTTACCTCCGCGGCGACCTCCGCGGGAGTCCATTTTGCGAAATCTTCTTCTTCGGGCTCGACGTACTCCTTCATCGTGGCTCTCCAAAGTGAAGCGCTCCGAAGGAACGTTTCCATTCGGCATTTCCAATACCCGTAGTTGGTACCGTTGAAGGAGGGAGGCCGAGTTGAGGATTGCCCTTCCAAAACTGAAGAAGCTCCATGGCGATCCTTGAAGACGCTGTAGTCGTTGTTCGTCATAGCTTTGACCTTGGCTCTGATACCAATTGTAGTGCCCTGTGGTAGCTACTGCACACGTACTAGAGGGGGGTGAATAGTACTTAAAATAATCAAGATAGTTATTCCTAATTATTGTGCAAGAAACAAACGACAATGCGGAATTAAACAACTATCAACAAGAATTAAAACATACGCAAACAAACAATATTACTGGGTTCGGATCCACCCAAGTCTCCCCGACTTGTTCCCGGTGATCCTACGTCCCAACCACCCGGATCCCCTCCGGATACTTGAGTTAGCAACCCTAACTCAAGATTTCCACTATGAAGTACTTGTGAAAAACCTTCACAAGTCAAATCATACACAAAGTAATTTGTGACTCCCACAACCCGGGATCACAACCACACTCTCACAACCGAGAGTGAAACTTACAATTCAAATATGAAATGAAATAAACACTTACCTACAAAATCCTATGCCTTGAGTAAATCTTACCAAATTAGGGCAAGGAGGGATTTTGAGGAAGATGATGCCACCAAACCCTAGCTTCAAGAAGATGACCAGCAATGGAAGCCTAGGGTGGAGTATGGTGACTAGAATCGAGCTCTTGGCTTGAGATGCTCACAATGGAGAGAATCTCTCTTGAGGAAGATGGCTCAAAGAGTGAAGGGAGAGATTCTTGTGAGGGAGAGAGAGCTTTGAATTAGCTTGGGAGAGCTCTTCTTTTAGGTCTGAAATTGCTTGTAATATGGGCCTTCAACCTTGCCTCAAACGTATCAAGTTTGTATTTATAGAGGCAAGGAAAATCGTGTTGGAAAAGTTCCCAACGGCTCTTTTCTGAACCCAACTAGTCGGTCAAAGAACAACCACCGACCGACTAGTTCATCAACTAGTCGGTCAGTCAATCAACGTAGACCGACTAATGGAAGAACAGCCAAAAGTCGAAGTTCCAGGCAAAGACAACTAGTCGGTCTAAGAAGACTTGCCGACCGACTAGTTTCACAACTAGTCGGTCGGTGAATGATCTTTGACCGACTAACGTCGAAATAGAATAGGCAGACTTCAAGTTGACTTAGTCGGTTTAAGAACAAATGCTGACTGACTAGTTTCTCAACTAGTCGGTCGGTAAATGTTCTTTGACCGACTAACTCGAAACAGTAGCTCAGGCTGAAAATGACGGTACACAACTAGTCGGTCTAAGAAGAATTACTGACCGACTAGATCGTCATCTAGTCGGTCGGTGACTCTTCTTTGACCGAATAACTGTAATCATGGAAAGAGCTGAATAAAGAGAGGCAAACTAGTCGGTTCATGTAGAGTTGCCGACCGACTAGATCGTCATCTAGTCGGTTGGTGACTCTTCTTGAACCAACTAACATGCACTCGAAGCCGAGGGAAGAAGCGATAGGCTTCGGGAAAGTTTCTAATGGCTTCTATGAATATCCTAGCTCTAAGATATGAGCGAAATGAGGATTATAAAGTAAGTCCTACTCAAGGCTTAACATTCTAATCTATGAAGCTAGAAGACTATAAAATAAACCTTACGAGCCGTCTTCAAAGCTTCAATCTTCATTCCTTTTGACTTCAATAAAACTCCTTGAGCTTCAACGAAGCTCCAGGCACACGATCACGCGTATTGAGAAGTCTTGAGGCGTCGCTTTTGATGTTCGTATTCTTTTGGCGACGATCTCCATAACTGCGCTCACAAATAAGTTAGTATACATTATTTATGTTTGCTCATCATCCAAAACCAAATCCGGGGAATCAATACACAACAACGTATGCTACCAAATTGTCTTTGAGAAAGACAGTTTTGATAAGGATGTCACAGATGCACAGAAGGCTGAGATGGAGAGAAATGCGTTGAGCGCACTGCAGTTACAACTTTCAAATGAAGTGTTCAGAAAGGTGTCTGAGGAGGCTACTGTGGAGAAGCTTTGGAAGAAGCTGGATGCGCTATATGCAAAGAAGAATCTGACGAGAAGGTTGTATCTAATGCAACAGTTATATGTGCTGAAGATAAGAGAGGACACCCACGTTAAGGATCACATCGATGCTTTCACGAAGATTGTGTCTGACTTGCGGAACATGGGGATGAACATCGAGAATGAGCAATTGGCAATGATATTGCTATGTTCTCTGACGGATGGTTTTGACCCATTGGTTAGGTCCATGGTATATGTGCGTGAAACATTATCTCTGGAGGAGATTGAGTTCGCGGTACACTTGAGCATTTTAGTGTTAAAGTGACTGGTTGAGAGAGTGGTGATCAAGTGGATGCAATTTTCATCAGGGGACGTCAGGATTTCATGGGCGGTCATGGTTACAGGAAGGACAAGTGTCGCTCGAGATCTAAATCACGTGGGCGCAAGGACATGTGTCACTTGTGCAAGGAGACCGAACATTGGAGAAGAGTCTGCTCTAAGCAAAAGAAGAATGTAAAATGGTGGGATGAAGCTTCTGGTTATGCCTCGGTGGGAATTAGTAGGAAGAATAGCGAGGATGATGAGATTCTGATGGCGATTGCATCTGGAAACCTAAGGATCTCATGACTTTTGGATTCGGGATGCTCCTTCCACATGACACCACACAAGAGTTGGTTCAGTTCGTATTATTCCAGGGAAGGCGGTAACGTGCTGATGGGAAACAATATGGCTTGCAAGACAGTGGGGTTGGAGAAGTGCAGATTAAAATGCATGATGGAGTTATTAGGACGCTTACATATGTACGTCACGTTCCAGACTTGAAAAAGAGTCAGATATCTATTGGTGCTTTAGCTGGACTTGGGTGCAGGACGGTCGTTGAAGGTAACATTTTGAAGGTGTCCAAGGGTTCTCTTGTCGTGATGAAGGGAATGCGAGTACAAACTTATATGCGCTGCAGGGGCACACCGTAGTTGGTGAGGCTAGCATCTTTCAGTGCACAGATGGTGATGGATCAACAAAGCTATGGCATCTTTGTCTAGGACATCCAAGTGAGAAGTCATTGGATGTGCTTCGCAAAAAGGAAGTTGATAAGGCCAGAGATGAGAGATTGGAGGTCTGCGAGAAGTGTGTTGAGGGTAAGCTGACAAAGACACGCTTTGAGACCGCAGAGCATAGCAGCAACGGGCCACTTAGCTATGTACATTCAGATGTATGTGGGTCAACTTCTGTACCTACCATTCAGGAGTGAAGTACTTTGTGTCCTTCATTGATGATTACTTGAGGAATGTGTGGATCTATTTGATTAAGTCTAAAGATCAAGTTGATAGGAACTCAAAAACAAATTTGGAATTTCATTAGTAAAACTGAAAATAAAAAGGATAGATGATTACAATTTTAGGGATAATCGCCCTCCCAAGACGCTGATTGATAGGGGACGTCCGTATCTTCCCGTAGAACGATGAATCCTCCCTCGAAAATATTTCAATAATCAAAACCAAGCATGCCTAGGGCCAGCCGTACTCCATCCCCTTTTATAATAATCCAACCAATAGTCGAATTACCCAAATACCCCTACACTAATAAAATAACACAAAACACCCAAATTAAGCCCATATTGGGCCGGATCTATCATTACTCCGCAACTGAAAACCACATTGTCCTCAAGGTGGTGCATGAAGTGCGCGTGCCTTCCATTTCAAGTAGATTGCATGCCTCCTCCTGGGTCAAAAGGCCGAGATGGGTCTCCACCGCCCTCAACGTCGTCCTGACGAAAGCCACGATAGTTGTCCAACAGATCTGAAGGTCATCTATGACCCAAACTGAAATGCTGACGCTCGGACGGATGTCCAATTGAAAACCAATGGCCTTGGGGCCATTTAAGAGGGTCGACGGGCCAAAACGAGGCCTGAAAAATATCGTCAGGCTAAGGCGGGACCCAAAGTACGTCGTCGGGCTCCCATAAGTACTCGGGAGGGTCGTCGCCCCGCTGCTGGAAGGGCTCTGTTGCACGCTGTTTTGGGCCAAAAAGACGAAACATCGATGTCTGATGCCTTGGAGGGGATGTCGTCATTACTATTGTCATTGCTGAAGGGTCGGCAGTCCCCTTGCGGGGGCCCTGGAGGGGCTGTCGTCATTACTATTGTCATTGCTGAAGGGTCGGCAGTCCCCTTGCGGGGGCCCTGGAGGGGCGGCAGCCCCCATGGGGGCCCCAGCAGGGGCTGGCACCCCTTTTGGAGGGGCGCCAGCCCCTCAGGGATGCCCTGAAGGGGCGGCCCCCTCTGTTTTGCTGTCGGAAAGCTCATCTCTCGCTGTTTTGATGCCCTAGGGCTTCGTGGTTCGCCGCTTTGCATCGTGGGCTTTGGAACCTCCACCGTTCTTCTCTGTCTCCTTCAAATCTGAAAGTTCCGCAGCTTTTCTTGCCTCCTCCGTCGCTTCCTCGGCCTCTTCTTCCTCAAGGACTTCCCTCAACTCTTGAAAGAGTTGTTTCATTGATTTCTCTTCTTCTTTTTCTTTTAAAGCCGTCACCTTTGGCCCTGCCGCGATTTGTTGCTTCATCTCTTGATTTTATTATAGAGCATATTGGGCTAATTGCATGATGGCCTCCAATTCCTCCTTCATGGATCCCATCTCACCCGTCAAGATCGAACGGATCTGATACCTATTTGATAGGAACCCAAAAGTAAATCTAGAATTTTATTAGTAAAACTGAAAATAAAAATGATAGACGGTTACAATTTTTGGGGTAATTGCCCTCCCAAGATACCAATCGATAGGGGACATCTGCACCCTCTCGTAGAACGAGGAATTCTCCCTCGAAAATATTCCAATAATCAAAACCAAGCATGCCTAGGGCCGGTCGGCCTCCATCCACTTTTATAATTATCCATTGAATAGTCTAATTACCCAAATACCCCTACACTAATAAAATAACACAAAACACCCAAATTAAACCCATATTGGGCCGGATCTATCATTACTCTGCCACCGAAAACCGCCTTGTCCAGGTGGTGCATAAAGTGCGCGTGCCTTTCATTTTAAGTAGATTGAATTTCTCCTCCCGGGTCAAAAGGCTGAGATGGGTCTCCACCGCCATCAACGTCTCCCTGACGAAAGCCACGATAGTCGTCCAACAAATCTGAAGGTCCTCCATGACCCAAACTGAAATGCTGACGCTCGGCCGGACGTCCAATTGAAAACCAATGGCCTCGGGGCCATTTAAGAGTATCGACGGGCCAAAACGGGGCCTGAAAAATATCGTCGGGCCAAAACGGGGCCTGAAAAATATCGTTGGGCCAAGGCAGGGCCGAAAGGGCGTCGTCGGGCTCCTGTAAGTACTCGGGAGGATCGTCGTCGTCGCCTCGCTGCTGGAAGGGCTCCGTCACACGATGTTTTGGGCCAAAAAAGATGAAACCTCTCTATCTGACGCCTTGGAGGGGATGTCGTCGCTGCTGAAGGGTCGGCAGCTCCCCTGGGGGCCCTGGAGGGGCTGGCGCCCCTTCTGGAGGGGCAGCAACCCCTTGGGGGCCCCAGCAGAACTGGCGCTCCTTCTGGAGGGGCGGAAACCCCTCGGGGATGCCCTAGAGGGGCGGGCCCCCGCCCCTCTATTTCGTTCCTTTGCCAAATCGTAAGGTATTCGCAATTTATAACTGGGGGAATCTGATGCATCATTCATATAAGCGAGTCTAGCTCAACTTACCGAAAAGCTCCTCTCTTGCTGTTTTGATGCCCTAGGGATTTGTGGTTCGCAGCTTTGCATCGTGGGCTTTGGATCTGCGTCGTTCTTCTCCATCTCCTTCAGATCTGAAAGCTCTGCAGCTTTTCTTGCCTCCTCCGTCGCTTTCTCGGCCTCTTCTTCCTCAAGGGCTTTCCTCAACTCTTGAAAGAATTGTTTTATTGATTTCTTTTCTTCTTTCTCTTCCAAAACCGTCACCGTTTGCCACGCCGCGATTTGTTGCTTCATCTCTTGATTCAATTGTAGGGCATATTTGGCTAATTACATGATGACCTCCAATTCCTCCTTCATGGATCCCATCTCGTCCCTCAAGATCGAACAACTCCTATACCTATTTGATAGGGGAACCCAAAAGCATATCTGGAATTTTATTAGTAAAACTGAAATAAAAAGGATAGATGATTAAAATTTTAGGGGCGATTATTGATAGGGGACGTCCACACCCTCCTGTAGAACGAGGGATTCTCCCTCGAAAATATCTCAATAATCAAAACCAAACATGCCTAGAGCTGGTCGGCCTCCATCCCCTTTTATAATAATTCAACTAATAGTCTAATTACCCATATACCCATACACTAATAAAATAACACAAAACACCCAAATTAACTCCTATTGGGCCGGATCTATCACAAGTCTTCGAGAAGTTTAAGGCTTGGAGAGCCTTTGTTGAAAAGCAGTCTGGTAGAGCTGTCAAGGTATTGAGATCAGAAAACGGTGGAGGGTACACGTCGAGGGTGTTCAAATAATCCTGCAGATCTCAGGGTATTTTACAGCACTACACTACGCCTGGAGATCCACAATCAAACGGTGTTGCAGAGAGACTAAACCGTATACTGATGGAGAAGTGCATATGCTTGAGGCTGACTACTGGACTTCCTAAGGAATATTGTGGTGAAGCTGTGACTACCGATGTGCGTCTCGTGAACAGACTATCATTATCAGCAATCAATTTCAAAATTCCTGAGGAGTGGACATGGAAGACTGGTGACTACTCGTACTTGATGGTGTTTGGATGTCCTACCTATGCTTTGCAGAAGGAGGACAAGCTAGTTTCGGGAGCCAGGAAGGCCATCTTGCTTGGATACCCAGAAGGTGTTAAGGGATACAAGTTGCTAAATCACGTGTCTAAGAAGACGTTCACTAGTAGGCATGTCATGTCACATTTGATGAGTTGTCGATGGTCAGTCCAGAGATGACTCATTCAAATGATGGACAGTCTTGAGGAGCCCGACGCTGAGGTTAAGCTACCTACCTTGGAGATAGAGACACGAGATGCTGAGACAGGCCAGGACCCGACTGCTGAGGGAGAGCATATACAGACAGATCAAGTTCATGACTCATGGTGAGGTTCTTGCCCCGGGTCAGTTGGAGGTGCAGAGGTTATTGAGGACTATGAGAGCATCAGATAGATTGGAAGAGTAGAGCTATTATGTTGCTACGTTTACATTTGATTACATGCAGGCATACGCTTTGAATATAAAACAGGAAGAGCCATTGACATTTGATAAAGCTGAAACTTTAAGCGCAGTTGCAGAGTGGCGGCTGTCGATGGAAGAGGAGATGAAATCCCTCTATAAGAATGTCACTTGGGAATTGATAGAATTGTTCAAGGACAGGAAGGCCATTGGATGCAAGTGGGTATACAAGTTCAAGAAAGGAGATGACGATGATGTGAGGTATAAAGCTCGGTTGTTGGCAAATGGATTCACGCAGAGGAAGGGAGAAGATTACAATGCGATCTTCTCGCCTGTGGTGAGACACGTCCATCCGTGTGTTGGCCTTGGTAGCATCTCAAGACTTTGAGCTGGAGCAGCTGGATGTTAAGATGACGTTCTTACATGGAGAGCTTGATGAAGAGATCTACATGTGCTAGCTGAAGGCTTCGTGATGGAGGGGCAAGTGCAGAAGGTATGCAAGTTGAAGAAATCTTTATAAGGTTTAAAATAGAGTCCAATGCAGTGGTATAAGCGATTTGACTTCTTCATGATGAGCATTGGTTTCGAGAGGAGTATAAAAGACCAGAGTATTTACACATGATGGTGGGTCGATGATATACTTGCTTCTATACGTTGACGATATGCTGATTGCGTCACGGGACAAGAAGAAAATCAGTAAGTTGAAGGGGAAGCTTACTGAAGAGTTTGACATGAAGGATCTGGAGCCTGCAAAGACCTTGGTATGGAAATTAGCAAGGACATGAAGATGGTGAAGTTGAGGTTGATTCAGGAGGGCTATATCAAGAAAATCCTAGCACGCTATGGAATGGAGAAAGCGAAGCCTGTCACTACACCGCGAAGGAGCTCACTTCCAGCTTCATGCGAGACTGTCACCTAGCACCGAGTATTCTATGCTAGTGTTGTGGGAAGTCTGATGTATGTCATGGTTTGTACACGCCCAGACTTAGCCCAGGCAGTTGGAGTCGTCAGCAGGTACATGATGAACCCAGGGAAGAAACACTGTTAGGCCTTGAAATGGATATTGAGATATCTAAAGAGAACGGTCAGCATTGATTTGTGTTTCGGCAAGGTAGATGGGTTGGTGATATCTGGATTCTACGATTCAGATTATGCAGGTGACAAAGATAGAAGACGATTTACGACTGGATATGTGTTCACTTTGGGCACTACTGTAGTATCCTAGAGAGCGGTCATTCAGTCTATTGTAGCACTGTCAACCACGGAGGCAGAACTGATAGCTGCCGTTGAGGCGATCAAGAAAGGCAAGTACACGAGAAGTCTACTGAGAGATTTGGGAATTCTGCATGCAAGAAGTGACAAGTTTATTGCGACAGTCAGAGCGCAATTCACTTGGCGGAGCATCATGCCTACAGTTCGAGGACCAAGTATATAGAAGTGCATGGCATTTTTCTACATGAGGAGGAGAAGAAGGCGATATCACTGGAAAAGGTGTTGATAGATCATAATCCTGCAGATGTGCTCACGAAGGCTGTTCCCATAGTCAAGCTCAGGAATTGCTTGAGCTTGATCTATACATGTTTTGTGGTTGATGTTTTCTGTTGTCATTAGAGTTTCGTAAATTCTAAATCTCGGTAGAGATGTTTTGTATTTGGTTAGAGTTGACGTGGAGATCTCGGGCATGCCATTGTTAGAAGAAATTTCAAGCCGGTTAGAGTTTGTTGAAAAATGCTTCAAATTTGAGTTTTGGGGGTTGGTACGGCCGTGCAAAGGATGTTGCGGCCATGCGATACCCAGCAGGAGGGCTAGTTGCTTTACGCAAGCTGCGCACGACTGTGTGGGATCCAACAATAAAGCAAGTTAATTTTTGCAAAGTGTGCACGGTCGTGCGAGACCCTGCACGGTCAACAGGAGCAACCCAACATTATACACAGATTGCGCACGGCCATGCCATATACTTGCATGGCCATTTCGCTGTACTGAAGCAGATTGGCATGTTACAAAGACTGCGTACGGCCGTGCCATATATCAACACGGCCATGCCGATGTGCAGAAATCCGAAAACCTCCAGAATTTGAATTCTAATCTTGACCGTTGATCTGTTTTGTGGTTAAATCGTATGGACACGGTTTAAAACGCCATATTCTACCCAAGGGAGGACTCCTATGTTATAAATATCCTAGAGATACATCCGTTGACGGCACGAAGAGAACTTGTGAAGAATTCATTGTGTTTTCTTGAGTGAAGCTGGTCTTTTGCCGACGACAGACGACAAAAGAGCTTTTGGTGCGATTATGAGCTTTGGGAGATGAGGTAGTCCTTGTTCTAGAGTTTCTTGTAAGATCTATCCAATTGTTATCCAATTGTTATGGGCATATTGTTTTGTGCATGAGACGTTGTAATTGCTATAGTGCTAGAATTATTTTGGTGAGAGGGCTTACGCATTGTTTGAGGAGATCTTGAGTAGTCGGTGTATTATCTGAGTTATCATCTCTGATCTAGTGAAAACCGTGACAATGGAAGACTGGACGTAGACCATAGGTTGGGCCGAACCGGTATAAATCCATGTCTCTCTGTGCGATTGCTTGGTTTTGATTCTGTGGTATTTCGTGTGCTTTTTATGATTCTTTCAAGATCCTAACTCTGCATTGATTTAATTGTCGACACTTTATCTGTTTTTTCGTTTTGCACACTTTGGTGTTGATTGGTATTGTGTCAGATTCCCAACACTATGTGCACATGTTATTTCTAGCTGTGTAAAATAAAACACATCCTAATCATTATTGGTTCCAAAGTGTACATACGCATGTGCACGTGACAATAATTGTATCCTCATGTCCATGTATCATAATCATACAAATTTTCTAGTGAGACCAGGCCTTAACAACTTTTTATAAAACTTTTTTTTATTTTTTAAGGATATGATTTATATGTTTTAAAATCATAAATACAAAATTTGAGGTGAATCCGATACTATTTGACACTCGATTATACCATTTCAAATATATACACCACAGTTTAAGAACAATAGAATTAGAATTTTTGTAGCTTGATTGACTATACCATTACAAATTTTGTATTTTGGGGTCTTAGAATATATACGACAAATCATACGGAATGGATTTTTTTAAAAAAATATGGTTTTTGCAACCGATCACATTGTATGTGAGGCCGGACCGCACAAAGGGGACCCAAGGAATAACCAACATAGGGGAGGCGGGGCCCGCACGCGAACGAAAATGAGAGGGATGTGTGGGGGTGGTGTGTGGGGGGGGGGGGGGGGGGGGCAAACATGCATTTAATGGAAAGGGTGGTTTTTCTTTGGTTGCACGATGGCCACATCTCTACCGACCCTTTTGTCCTAGTGAGATTTTTCCATGGATTTGCCCGTGGGGAAACAACCCCATGTGTGTGTCTGTGTGTATCCCTAAATGATACATGAAATATATATCGTATATACATGACACGTTGCATTCTCCTCCACGAGGGGTATGTGGGGAAATAAAAAGTACATTCCATTCGATCCTTTGTATCATATGGAGGAAAATGCGCTATGTAATCGTATATAAGAGACAAATCTCATGTGTCATATGAGGCACATCAACCTCATACACACATACTCGTTTGGTGATGAAAATCATAGCTTTCAATCTAATAGCAAACTCAAATTAAAAAGACCCAAAAAAGAAATTTAATTGATATCTAACCTAGCTTAGGTGGTGTTTAGGTTATGTTAACATAGTATCCACTTGGTTAAGGTATCTTGTGCTTAAGGGACATGTGCTCTAAATTTTTTGAGACGTAAACTTTAGGTTTTATTTGAAGCTAATATTTCTCCGACATGTAACTTTCTGTGTTTCTAAAATCCAACAGCTTTGGAGTGTCTAATACGTGTCGTGCAAGTGTCGGTGTCCGACACATGTCTGATCCCGGTGTGATGCTCGTTTTGAAGTGTTTGTGCTTCATAAGTAATATTCACATGAAGAAGTTAAATCCTATTTTGCACATGGAAAAGTGAATCGTAGTTGTTGATTAAAGAAAACTTGAATATCTTTCTTCTGAGTGTCAAAGATGTATTTTCACTAAATAGCACAGACTGTGTCAGTGTGCTTCCGACCATGATGGATATATTATTTGCTGTTTTATGGTATAAAATATTAGTCTCTTATCATGTTCTGTCAATAATTGCCGATTTGATACAAATTTACAATTTTGTTTTTTTGATGAATCTCTCATTGGTACATTATCTTAGAATACAAATTGGTAAGTGAAATGGTACATGTAATGCAGTCATTCACTTGTTTAAGATAGCTTTCCCCCAAAAAAAATTAAATAATGAAAGTCTCTTCATTCTTAAAGTATTTTTGAATAATTTGCCTGAAATGTTAAGCTCAAATTAACCAATGTAAAGGTACTCTGATGATGCTGAGAATCTAAGACAATTGAATTTATTTGAAGGAGTTTGCTGGTCAGAAAGATGCATTGTGAAGTTCTTCTGATGATCTTACAAACTCTGGAGCCAGTAGTTTGTGTATTCCATATGAATGGAAATGTGTCACATTTCAATTCAGAGAGGCAGAGAGGCAGATAGACATACCTACCCACACAAATTCCAAGTAGATATGACCATGCACATATCTATATAGGATTCACGTGTGTGTGTTAGTCCCCGAACAATTGAAGTTGCACAAATTAGTCCATTTCAGGTTGAGTAAACGGCCGGTATGCTGCATATTCCTTTAGATCTACTTAATGACGTTAGGATCATTTTGTCTATCCATGTAACCCTTTCGATGATTATTTCCTTGTTTTTATATTCAGTAATGTTACCTGTATCTTGTTGAGTGACCACATAATTTTCGATGGAGAAAATAGGAGAATGTTTGCAAATTGACAATTGCAAGAAACCCCTTGAAAACCATTTTGGAAACTGTGTTGGTACTCATATAATATTGAAAAAAGTAAATGAAGCATTTCTCTTTCTTCTTAGTGTAGGGAAGCACGTGGATTTTGAGAGGAAAAAACAGGTTAGTGTTGGCAAAATGGGTTTCGGTCTTCTGAACTTATAGATGATTTATTATTTATTTATTTGTTGTCATTGTTATTTGCTGGTTTTTGTTTTTGTTTTTTGTTTTTTATCGGGGGCATGTGGGAATTTAAGGGACACGATGGTGATATTGTCATTCTTACGTAGAGTAAATGAAAACTGCAGATGATCAGTGTTATGATCTAAGTAGTAGGACTCTTTTGGTGTAACATAGATTTTAGGGATTAATATAACAGTAATAAAATTTGAGATATAATAAAAATTAAGTCTAGCTTTTTTTAATCTTATAAAACTGCTTGTAAAACTTGGAAATGCTGTGAGACAGCCCAATGGCATAGTGCTGTTTTATGCATACATGGCCATGCCTGCAGCGTCAGCTTGACCGAATTTTTTGGCATGTATATGCCACTGTGCAGCTGGCTTCTTTTCAAAAAAAAAAATAAAATCTCTTCAAGAATTGGACACCTTTAATTTTGGGTAATGAACTAACTAATGTCAGACAAGTGATTTTGAGTTTGTGGCAATGGCAATTATGATCTTCCACATGTCGATTAGTAACTAACAATTGACATGACAACTTCGATAAATCAGATGTGAAAAATATAAGATGTCAACACCTAGACAAATAAAGGTTTGCATCTGCAACAATAAACAGTTAATAGGCAAATATACAAGAAGAACTAAAGAAGTTTAAGGAAAAACAATAAGTAGTCTAGTTAACTAGTAAACTAGCTACATTTACATTCAATTCTACACGCATTTGTAAAACGCTCAAGTCATAAGGTATTGGGTACACAATAAAATTTGAGATCTAAGTGGGTGCATAATCTTATGAATCCTGATTATGTGCTACCTTGACACATATCCTTCATGTTGCGGCTCATTATCCATGGAAATGATGTGGCCTTAAAAATTTTCAATACACTCTTTTAGTAGATGGTTCTTGAACAGTCACCCAATAGAGTTGCAGTAGATGTATACGTCATATATGAGTCATGCCATCCTTCATAGGCATGTGAATGGATCGACTTTAGGGCAGATCCTATATATTCCACACAGGTTCCACACGCGGATCCATTTTAAATTGTAGGATTCACCAGTGGATCAAAATCAACTAAGAAATCTTGGGCCGACTAGAGATCCAGACCTAATAATTTATCATACTTGGATTTTTGGGTGTCTGGTTATCCAAATGCGATGTCTCCCTGGCACAACACTGTTAATTAAGCATAAAGTAGCATCTGCAAGACATCTTACTCAAAACATATGTTTGTATTTTTATCTTTATTTTTAAGAAATACGAGACATATTTAAACATAAGCAAATGATCTCATACAAATTAGATTAGGGATGGAAAAAATCACTTAAATAAGACTGAGTAAACTAAACTATAAAAATATAAATCTGGTTATCAGGTTTGGATCCCACATTTAGATCTGTTTTCAGGATATTACTCTATCTATAAGCTATTGGATATGGGTGCAAAGTTAGAAATATGAAATTCATGTCAGTGTTGAGTTATGTTTCGGGTTAACATATCAAAGCTACTTTATTCAACTTGCTGTTTAGATAGATGTTCCTTGATCAGCTAACCGAAGACAGTCACATCAGTTGTATAAGTTGATCCTCTTTTACATTTCTCTTGAGTCTTAATGCTCTCAAGATGTCAACTCATCAACCTTTCCAATGTCTTTCTTCCACGTGAAATTTTTATTGCTAAATGAGGATATGAAAAAGTGCATTTGCAGCTGGGATGACCTAGGGCATAGCAACGGCTAACCCCATCTTTGTTTCACAGTTCTCAAATATTTTTCAAGATTCCATGAATTTGATTTCTTCTGGTCTATTCATGAATTCTGTCCTTTACTTGATTCTTCCTTTTTTTTGTTATTATATTTCTAGGATACGTACATGGGTCCGTGGATTTAAGGTGCAATGTTCATTTCAAGAATTTAAGTACAATCAAAACATAATGAATTGTTTTTATTCAGATTGTGATGTCACAACTAGGTCAGGTATCTGATTGTCAATTCTTGTTCATGTCATTTTGGTTTTTATGCATTTGGTCTTTTTTCTGTTACATCTTATGCTACAAATTGAAAAATAGCATATATGCAATTGCAGCTTTATTTATTTATTTAGTGGAAAACAAAATTCTGATGCTTCCGCGATGATGTATGTTTGTGGTCCTCAGACTTAGATTTGCTATAATAGCAAGTTCTTATGTTTAGTATTTGCCGCTGTGTTGGTGTTTTATTCTTGATCTGACAGTTTAAACTCTCATTTGTGGCTCATAAGGCCAATGTTGGGATATAGTTGACTTGTGAACGTGTGTTTCACTCATTGATGGGAGTGTGATCAACTTTTGGCAACATAACAGTAACTACATGGTGCCAGAGAGACTATATTGTTAATTCAGTTATATTAGTATTAGGATGACAAGGCATAGGATGAATATCATATTTGACTCTTCAGGGAGAGGTCAGAAGGTGACTTGGAATTTGATTCTGAAGAGAGTATGAGAGCTTATGGTTAATCTAATATTACTTCAGACTCTTAATTATACATTTGGATCTTTGGATGGTGGCTGTTAAATGGATTTGATATTTGAATTGGTGTGGACTCAACGTGATCGTTTACTTGAAAATATACTGTTTATATATAGCCTTTTGATTTTTGAGTGCTTAGCTGTTAGGGTGGCCCTATTATTTTTTCGCATTTGATGAGGAAATTGTATTCGGAACAAACTATGATTCAATGGGTTTTTACTTTCGGCCAGTATAAAGTGTGATTAGATCTGAATGTACATAACATGAAAGAATGATGGGAAGAAAGAAAAGCGTGAGAAAAGGGGCCATAAATCGAGGAGGAAATATCGGTTAGAGCCTTGAATCACGAGCTGTTGTCATTTCATTGAAACTGAATCATGGAAATTATGTATCTTTGAATGTATCAATTGCAAGAATCTAAGCCCTTTTATGAGTTTAAAATAAGAAGGTTGCACAGCTGTAACAACCCTCGATTTTATCCAATGAAGTTGTTACAATATAGGTGTTTGCGAGGACAGCTGATGGGAATATGTACATTATAAGTTTATGGTCTACAATCTGGAGCAATTTACAAAATTCTCCTAGATTGAGTGAGTGATTGGAGATAATACCATCGCCGTATGTATCAGGTTGCTACACATAAGTGGGATACTCAGCATGATGGGGATATGGATTCATCTTTTGTAAAAACAAGGGAAACATTCATGCACCTTAGGAAATACGTCAAGGAAGCAAGTGGGAATCTTATGCGGAACTTGTAGGAAACATATGAAACGAAAAACCGGTGATTTAGAAGCAACTTTTAGGTTGATTCATACAATACAATAAAAACACTATTTGGATATGATAAAGAAAACATTAAAAAGCTTTGGGGGCATCTATCAGATACTATTTGGTTACTCAATGGAGAACTATTGTGGCATTTATAGCCAGCAGTGAAGAATTACACAATAGGTTAACAATATGAAGATAACAAAAAGTTGTTCAATGATTATAAGAAATGATGCCAGCATTATGTGAAGTTCTGTATATTTTTCAATTGACATTCTACATGCTTGCTCTGTTCTGTAAGTCTTGCTTTGAAGGCATATTTGCCAATAAGCTCTAGTTGTTTCTACTTTTTGCTACGGGGGAAATTTACTTGAATCTATTTTTCCAAGTCGTTTATAGAGGAATGTTAATGTATCAACTTCTGGACAATAGTTAAATGAGTACCAAATCAATATGATATATTCCCATACCTTTCTTTCCCCTATGTTTGCATTAGCATCTTTTGGTTATAATTCAAATAAGTATTTAGTTAGGTTTGCTTGCTTTTGACACGTAACTACAGCTTTGCACAAAATTTAGTTGTCAGAAGCCATTTGCTTTATAGTTATCATAAAAGCTTAGTTAATTGTTTATGTTTTCTAACTGATCATTGTTTCTTATTCGATATCAATTGGCTGCAGCTCACCAAAAGATCCAGTGGAGTTGCAGGTGAAAGCGAAGGAGATATTGGTACAGGTTACCACGATAGCCAGCTGAAGAACTCCAGTCAACTTAAGCATGCCTGCAAACAAGAGGAGGCTTGCCCACATACGTCAAAAGCTGAAAATAGCCACAATCATTGGACTAGTCTGAAGGTGGAAAAAATTAAAGAGTCCATCTCTTTCGACCCTGATGACCACACTGACATTTCACTTAATAAGTTTCCGGCTTCACATAATCTTGAAGACACTGAGATTGAGGAGGGAGAGTTGGTCGAAGAACCTGACAAAAAAGATGTTTCAGTTACGAAGGGTTGGACTTCTGGGAAGAAGGTGGACAAATTTCAGTTGAAAGATTCCACGTGCAGTAGCAACAAGGTTTCTGGTATATATGACAACAACCATATTCTTGAGACTCTAGCAAAGATGGAGAAGCGTAGGGAACGGTTCAAAGAGCCAATTGCTAGCAAGCAAGTACCTGACAAGACTATGGATCCGCAGGTGGATGGTGTGGTTGTGTCCGATGAAGTTAAACAGGAGAGACCTGCTAGAAAACGGCGTTGGGGAGGAAACTGAGTATGATTTCATTTGGATCAAATGTTGGAATGGCCTTGCATCATTTTCTTCATTCGGGCTCACATACCCAGAGTGGGAGGGAACGTTATGCAGCAAAGTTGCTTGCTTAAATACCCAGAGAGTGGGAGGGAGCGTTATGCAGCAAAGTTGCTCCAAAAGACAAGTGTTCTCTCCGGAGACCACGTTCTATTGGATGGTTTTCCTTTGCTAAAGTTAGTTGTAGAAGTTCATTTTCATGTTTGGCAATACGGTCTATTCATTATAAATTTGTCGCATCACTTCTTTGCCATAAAACACAGTTCCAAAGTATTTATGCTGACAATAAATGGTGCCCCAACATTTGTCTATGAGAAAAGAGTTGTATATGGTCATTTCCTGAAAGATATTATAACGCGGTTTTCGTATAATTGTTCTTTTCGTTCAATTATTCAGTTTGTTATTGCTTTTAGTGCAGATTGGGGGATTGTTTGCCAGAGACTAGTGGTGTTTGCTGGAATGGCAGGTTCTTTGAATCTCTGCAGGCGGCAACCATTTTCCCCCCATGTTTTCTTTGATGCCAAAGTTAAATGCATACTGTGTTGCTTGCCATTGTGTTTCATGCATAATTTGTGATTCACTTTGTCGAATATTTGTAGATATTTAGCAAAATGCTTGTGAGCTTTTATGCTGGAACCATCAGTTTTTATTATTGAGCCATCGGTTTCTTGCACGCATCCGAATGGATCTGTAACTGGTGCTTATGGTACAATTGATTGAGATTTTCTGATATTTTACTGTAGCATCCATTGCTGTTTGTTGGACACAAGTTCTCCATTTCATGATTTATTGTTGAACACAATTTGTTTAGAATTGCCGTTGCTTCTGTTGCTCTTTGTTGGGCACAATTTCTGCACGGGAAATGCTTTGCGCGCATGACCGTTTATGATTTTTTGAAAATAATACGCATGCTAAAAATTACTTTACGTACAGACCAAATAGCCCAATGTGTACAACAGATAAAATGTTTAGCTTGTTGTGCGTTGTGATGCGCGGTGAGTAAAAAAATATTGAACTAACTAAAATTACTCACCGCGTAAAACAGGCAAAGGGAAATGCGCACGATAGCTTGTGCGCGGTGAGTAATTTTGCTCTGTGTGTTCATTTTTACTCACCGCGCACAACATTCAAATTTTTTTTGCATGTGGTGTGCGGTGAGTAAAAATGGATGCACATAGCAAAATTACTCATCGTGCTTGGATGCATACAACAAAATTACTCACTGCGCACAATAGGCGACGCAATGAGTAATTTTGCTATATACATTCATTTTACTCATTGCACACACAAGGAAAAATTTTCGCCTGTTTGCATTTTGTGTAAAAATGGATACACAGAGCAAAAATACTCACTGCGCACAACAGTAAACAAAACCATTGTCTGAATGTGAACAGACGCGAATGCAAACAAACGAAAGCGAACAACATACGAAAGCGAACAACAGACCTAGTTGCAACGCGTGAAAAGTAAATAACTAGGGCTTGATTTTTCCCCGAAGAATTCCAAAGATTCCGTGGATCAAAAGAGACAGCCGAAGATTTCTTCATAAGTCAAAAAAGTTACATTGTGAGAGCAAAAGATTTAGGGATTTTTTGCCCTAATACTGGGTCTGTAGTGTCATTGTTCTCGCTAAGCTTTAGGATGCTAGAATCTTTTGGCAAGGGGACTTCCAATATATTCCTTATGAATGAATGTTCACTGAGCTGTACACAACGGTCTCATGGTTTTTTTTCTTTTTCTACTTCTCCATCCGTCTAGCTTGTAACAACGTAACTCGGCTCTGTGTTATGTTGCTTCACATTAGCATTAGGTGCAGAGGGTCCAGTCTTGGGTTCGAAGTAGGCAGATAGACATTGTAGAGCACCTTCAATAGGAGGCAGAAATTGGTATCCTTAGTCAAAGTAGAGAGCGGATAACAAAATTGTCAGCTCCAATCGCTCCCTACTTTTGAACCCCAAAATAGGGAATTCGAGGGAGCTCGTCAGATGTGGCGAGCTCCGTAATGGCTCCTCAATTTTTTTAATATTTTATTCAAATAAAACCCAACGTCTAGCAGATTTGATTTTTTTTAAAATAATTTTTTTTAATATCAAATTTTTTTAGCAACGGTTACTTCTTCAACGTTTGCCTATAAATATTTTGGTATTGATGGCATTTTTTCTACACTCTTTTTAATCAACATATTTTTTTTGTTTTCTTTTCAATTATGGATTCTCAAAATTTTTTTACTTCACCAATCTTCTCAATGAAGATGTTGAAATTTTTTTAGCCAAGCTACACCTTCTCAAATTTCTACCCAAATTGATATTTAAGTGAAAAAAGTTTCGAGGGCCCGTAATTTTTCTGTTGAAGAAGATAGTCTTCACGTTTCTGCATGGCTTAACATCAGTATTGATGCTATACAAGGTAACAATCAAAAATCTGTGAAAGATTGGCAAAGAATTTGTGAGTACTTTCATGAATACAAAACTTTCGAGTCTGAACGCAACACCAACTCATTGATGCATCGGTAGTCGGGAATTCAAATCTCGGTGAATAAATTTTGTGGGTACTTTGCTCAAATTGATGGAAGACAACAAAGTGGTGTCACCGAGTAAGACACGGTATTAATAATATCATTGAAATATCTTTATCTTTATATTTTTGTATTAATATTATTATGTGTAAGTTTTATCTTTTGAAAATTTGTTTATATTTTTCAGATTATTCAAGCAAAAATTTATACCAACAATGTCAATGTCAAACATTCCAATTATTACATTGCTTGAATGAATTGAAGATCCATCCAAAATGGATGTCTAAAGGCGCGAAGAAGAAATCAAAATCTACAAAGAGTTCTAGTCCAGCCATCCTTCCACCCCATCTTCTATAATTTAGAAGATGATGATTTGGAAAATGCAATAATTGTCAACTTTGATCGACCAATAGGTAGAAATGCATCAAAGGCTCTGCTGAAAAAAGACAAAGAAAAAAATCAAGTGACACATACCGCTTTACTATGTAGGGAAATGTTTGAAGAAAAAAGAAATGGATCGCCAAAAAATGGAGCTTTATGAAAGAACATTTGCTCAAGATCAAGAAAAGATTGATCGAGAAAAAGAAAGGGATGAGCGCGAACAATAAAGACTTTTTCTTGATCAACAAAAATTTCGGCTAGAAGAGCAAAAAGAAGAAGAGAGAATAATGTCAATTGATACTAGTACCTTGCCTGTATTTAAAGTACAACATTATGAAAGCCTCCAAATGGAGATCATTAAGAGAAGATTTGATATGTCTAAATAATATAGTATAATCAAGTAAGACAATCATCTAGTAGTACAATCAAGTAATGCACTTATCTAGTAGTTTTATAGTATCTAGTTCACTCCATGTTGTTCCCATAAATGTTGTACAAGATCCATTTGAAGTTGTGAATGGATTTGTTTGTCTCTAATTTGTCGATTAGTTTGAATAAAATCATTTATTTCACTTGTCCGCTCATATGACGCAGATGATTCAGTCTCTTCAACCACATTATAGTTGAAGTCAGATTGCCCAATATCTCTATCGTCTTTAATAATCATATTATGCATTATTATGCATGACTTCATAATATCATTGAGTGTTTCTTGATCCCAAAAACGAGCTGGTCCACGCACAATTGTAAAATGTGATTGAAGCACCCCAAATGCTCGCTCCACATCTTTCCTTGCAGACTCTTGACATGCCGCAAAATGTTCCTTCTTATTTTCTTGAGGAGCTGATATTGTTTTTACAAATGTTGACCATAATGTATATATCCCATCATCCAAATAGTATCCCATTGTATAATCATGACAATTAATTGAATAATTAACTAGCGGAGCACGCCCTTCCGCAAGGTCATTAAACACAGTAGATCGATCAAGCACATTGATATCATTAAGAGATCCGGGTAAACCAAAAAAGGCATGCCATATCCAAAGATCATAAGAAGCAACGACTTCCAAAATGATTGTTGGCTCGTGAATGTGACCAGTATACATACCTTGCCATGCAACCGGACAATTCTTCCAATTCAATGCATACAATCAATACTTCCAAGCATTCCAGGAAATCCACGAGCAGTATTGACCTGCAACAATCTAGCAATATCATCAGTATTTGGTGATCTCAAATATGTATCCCCAAATACTGCAATAATTGCTTTGACAAATTTTCTCAGGCTTTCAATTGCAGTGCTTTCACCAATTCGCACATATTCATCCACAGAATCTACTGCTACCCCGTAAGCAAGCATCCTAAAAGCAGCACAAATTTTTTGAAGTGATGATAGCCCTATAATTCCACAAGCATCTGTCCTTTGGAAAAAGTATGGATCATAAGCTTCAACAGCATGTTGGATTCGAACAAACAGTGATCGATTCATTCGAAACCTCCTCCAAAATAAACGAGAACCAAATATTGGTGTTTCTGCAAAATAATCATGATAAAGTCTTTCATTACCTTCAACTCTACCTCGTTGAATAATAGTACGTCCTACAGTAGATCCACGATGACGTTGGGCTCGACTTTCATTTACCATTTCTTCTTCTTCAGCCATCACCATTAACAATATAGAATATCATCATCATTATCATCATGAAAAAGCATGTTAGCTAATCGATTACGATCCATATCTATTTATGATATATTTTGTAGATGAAGTTTAGATGGACAAATATGAAGTATAAAATAGGCTTATTTATAGAAAAAAGTGGCCGTTGGAAATATAGCCGTTGGAAATATAGCCGTTGGAAATAGTATAATTAATTATTAAACTAGCATATATTATTAATGTTAGCTAAAGTTTTCTACATATTATTATTATTATTTTAATGCAAATAGTGACTTTTAATTAATATTTTATAATATTTTATTATTTTGTTGCAACGGCTGATTCTTATTGCTAATTAATTATAGCAAATGGAAGAATAGTTGTTGGAAATGTAGCTAGTTAATCATTAAACTAATCTTTTAAAAAATAAATTTTAAAAAGAAAATATTAAAGTAATGAATGTTAGCTAAAGTAGAGTGTGTGATTGGAGTGTGATGGAAAAAAGTGGCTCCCTAAAATAGCTTTTTAGCTAAAATAGCTAAAATATAGCTAAAATTTAGGGAGCCCCCTTGGAGATGCTCCAAATACGCCCACTTCCTAGGTTGTTGTGTGTTGGATTTGTGACTGGCATAGACTCATGTGGTGAGATGGATGGTTGCTAGGAAGAACATGGTGTGTGTATACCTTCTGTTCAGTGAATCTCTAACTTTGCTGTTGTTGAGTAACATGTTAGGTGTTATGATGGGTTTGTTTATTTAATACTTGATAAGTTGAGCTTGCATAACGGTGAATTGCCGCTGGAAAAGCCTTTGTAGGGCGTTGAATGCCTTTACTAGCATGTGAATTGTGGTGACAGTTGAGGCATTAGAGGGGCACATTGTTCATTACTATTCTCCTACCAGTCAAGGTTGTGGCTAGTGTGCTCCTCTCCATTCGTCTGGGCTCTTCCATGGGTGTTTTGTCTATTATATTGTTTCGAGGTGTTTTCTCACCGCTGGTTGGTAGTTTGGAGGTTAGGAGGTTGTCGATGTGATGTGAGACGTGTGAGGCCTCCGGGGTCGGTAAACCAAGCGTCTGTGTGGTTGAGAACGTGCAGACCCGAGCATTGGTGGGCCAAAGGGTAGCTTCGACGGAGCGACGGCTTCCTTGAACGATCGGTCGAACGGGCTCGGATTTGAGGACGTTCGGATCCAGTCGGTGGTCCGTCGAAGGGTAGCCTCGACGAGTTGGTGTCCTATTGATCTGTACAGACGAGAGAGATCGTTAGGGGGTCAGACCTTGGTTCCGACCAAGTCCCCTCCGATGCCTAAGTCAGATGGTGAATGAGAAGTGCTCAGTGGAATCAAACTTGGTTCACGGAGAGACCAAGTGCGAGTTCTTGAGCCGAGCTATGGAGGAGAAATATCAAAGGTGAAAGACAAGGTTTTTAGAGGTAGAATACCAGAGTTGTAAGTATCCATGATTCGATCCCTTGACGTTTCGTCCTTTCCGCCCTTTGTAGGAGCCTGTATGTCAACGCTTTTATGGCGTCCTTCCATCTCGCCCTTTGTGTCCGCACGCTTTGATGGTCCCTTCAATGGCGATCAAGGCAGGCGAGATCTGGGGAGAGGTTTCCTCGAAGGGCGGGAGGCCAACGGTGTACAGGGTGGCGGTGTTGGGCCGCGTTGCCCCGGACCAGCTTATGTAGCCTTTAGGACTTGGGCCCAGTCCAGCTTCTTGGTCGTGGGTCCGGACAGTCTTTATTCGGTCCATTCGGGAGTCGTATCAATTTCCCCCATCACTCGGGCCGTTCGGTTTTGGCGGTTCGGTCCGAGAGATGTGATACGTTGGGATTTGACTGGCATGACAGTCGAGGCGACATATTAAATGAAAGTCATCATGGCATCGGACGCTAGGAATCCTCCCACCTTTCGGGTGCAGGACTCGATGGGTCGCATCTTCTGGGATGTTGACGCGTGTGTGCACACGAACGATCGATGATGATGCAAGGGGTTTCGGAGGGAACCATATAAGGGGGTGGTTACCTTTTGAGTGAAGGTCCTGCCCCTCCAACACTATTCTCTCTTCCCTTGCTCTTCCATTCACCGCCAACATCCGCAGCGCTCTGCGATGACTTCATCGTCGTCCTCTTCCTCTGCTTCCGGGGCGAGCCGACCGGCGGCCGCCGTCAGCAGCGGTGGGGATCATTGGTGGACTCCGCCACTGCGGTCCCCACTTGTCCTGGTGCGGGCCTCGAGATCCATATGGATGGGGGACCTTTCTGGCATGCCCCCAGCGGCAATGGAGCCGCCATCAGTGTTTAGTGCCACCTCCACTGGATTGCTCCGAGCCAGGTTCCTCCTTCCCCCCTCATCGTGTCAAGGCCCCACAGATGAACGAGAGGATTTTCTTCCCCAGCGACTGTGAGGTTGGGGTGTACGTGAATAATTTTGCATTCGGGCTTCGGTTCCCCCTCCATCCCTTCGTGGCAACATTTTTGAGGGCCTTCGGTCTTCCATGTACCAGTTTAGCCCCAACGCCGTCGAGTCTCTAGTGGGGTTCCTCGTGCTGTACTCGCTCCATGGGGTGGAGCCGACTCTGTTGAGTATTGGACTTCTCCCTACTTGGTGTTAATGATGAGCAAACATAAATACGTGTGACTAATCCCCTATTTTGCAGTTAATCCATTGCCTAAGCTAATTATGAAGATCTACTAGCAATGGATGACTCACAAACTTCATTGAAGGCAAATGACATGAATTGGATGATCGTAGATAATGATTGAAGCTCCGTGAAGACTTCAAGCTCATACGATGGAAAGAAGAGATTATTCGTCAATGTAATTTTCTTTTATCTCTTCTAGTATGTAGCTTAGAAGTAGAACTTTGATGGAGCACTCACACACATCTACATTCAGTCATAGGACTTCATTAGATCAATTGTCCTTTGATCCCAATTCATTTCTTTATTGATTGTGCTAGGATTGTTTATAACAGTCGACTGTTGAACAGTGTACAGTCGTCTGTCTCAAAAACAGTCGACTGTGTTTTGTTCTACAGTCGCCTGTTATGCACAGACTATTACAATATAGTTTTGGGCCTTCTCTGATTATTTCACACAGGCTACTGATGAACTATACACAGGTGCCTGTCCAAGTGACAGTCAACTATGTTTTGTAAATCAGTCGCCTGTCTATCCTTTGCCCAAACTCTGTTTGATCTGACTTTTACGGCCAGTCGACTAATGCTGTATATACAGTCGATTGTCTCTTGGATCAGTCGACTGTCTATGCTGCAACAGTCGTCTGTCTGTGATTCATTTCTTTGACTCAGCTCTATGGAAATTTCTCAGGCTTTTGACAGTCGTCTGTTTAAGGATTTACAGTCGCCTGTTCTGAGTAACAGTCGACTGTGTTCCATGCATCAGTCGTCTGTCCTGTTACTTGTGAGATTTCCAGTATTAGTCTAACTTACCCATCTCGCGGCAAGTCTCCTGTAGAAGAAATTACAGTCGCCTGTTGGTTTAACAGTCGACTGTATTTGCTTCATCAGTCGACTGTCCACGTGGTAAGTTGCCGTTATGAATTCTCACCTACCTTTGCTGACTGTGCAACAGTCGACTGTGGATTGTTCAACAGTCGACTGTCGCGAGTTCAGATTCTATCCGTTGAGATTTTTCTCACGGATTCCAATTGGGTTTTTGCCTAAACTGTTTTGGGGATGTGAGAAAACTATAAATAGAGCTTTTACTGTTCCATTGGAAGGTTACTCATTCATTGCAAAATCTCTCAAGCTTTCATTTCCAAAGATCAAAGCTCTCAAATCCAAAGCCATAAGTATTTCAAAATCTTGATCTCTTGCTCTCCAACCTAGAACCAAAGAGTGATCTTTTAGGCAATTGGTGCAGTCAAGAGAAAGGGCTTCTCCTCTCTTCCAAGAGAGTTCTTCAACACACATCACACTCCTCCTTCAAGTTCTACTTCAAGGCATAGGTAATTGTAAGTGTTGTTTTCATTATTTCATAACTTTCGGTATTTGAGTTTTGCTCTCGGCTGTGAGAGTGGTTTTGCTTGCTCCCTGGTTGTGGGAGTCAAGGACATCGATTGTATTCGATTGCACTTGTAGGGTTGCTACAAGTGGGTTTTAAGGAAACCTCAAGTTATGGTTCTAACTTGAGTATCCGGTGGTATCCGGGTGGTATGGACGTAGGATTACTGGGAACAAGTCGGGAGTTGACTTGGGTAATCCGAACCCTTGAAACATCTCTGCGTTTGCGTGTGTTTCATTTTGGGTTGTTTTTCTATTCCGCACTATTTGTTGGATTGCATTTTATTTGGCGTAAATTCCTTTTAAATTTGCATAAACACTATTCAACACCCCTTCTAGTGTTTTCCCCATAGACATGGTCCTTACAATTGGTATCAGAGCACAAGGTTATCTCTATGGCATCCAACAACAACAACGTTCCTTCGCCGACTTTGTACAACGATCACGATCGTGATGGAGCATCCACTCTTTTTGAAGGTCAATCTACGGTACGTCCTTCACATTTCAATGGTACTAATTTTGGCTATTGGAAGTGTAGGATGGAGACATTCCTTAGGAGTGCTTCACTTTGGATAACTCTCCACAAGGAGTACGTCGAGCCCACCGAAGAGGATTTCGAGAAATGGACGACTTCCGAGAAGTCCACCGAAGTCAACAACGCTAAAGCAATGAGCGCTCTTCATTGTGCGTTGGACCCGAATGAGTTCAACAAGATAAGCACATGTAAGAGTGCATATCAAATTTGGAACCATCTCATCATTACCCACGAGGGAACGAACAAGGTAAAGCTTTCAAAGTTATATGTTGCCGTACAAAACTTCGATTTGTTTCCTATGCAGGATAATGAGACCATTGCATCGATATACGGATGCTTTACCGACATCACGAATGAATTGGAAGCCCTTGGCCAAATATACACCGAACCTGAAAAGGTAAGAAAGATCATCATGGGGATACCCTCCAAATGGAAAGAAGAGCAATCGCCATCGAGGATGTCAATGACTTGAAGAACTACACCGTGGTGAATCTGATCGGGACTCTCATGTCTTATGAGGTAAGACGAGAGAACCGATTAAAGATTAGAGCAATGATGAATCCTTCGGAGGCCAAGAAGAAAGCCTTGGTATTCAACGCCAATTCATCATCCTCCTCCTCCGATAGTGAGGAATCCGAGAACGAGATGGATTTGGGTGAAATAGCCCAAATGGCGAAGAAGTTCCAACGCTTCTTCCGCAAAGGTAAATTTCCCTCAAACAAACGTTTTGAGTCTACTAATGCTACTTCCTCTTTTTGCTATAAGTGTAATAAGCCAGGGCACATCAAGAGGGATTGCCCAATGCTAAACAACAAAGAGAAGTGGAAGGCACCGAAGTACCACAAGTCCGATAAGAACAAGAGAGACAAGAAGAAAGGACTCGTAGGTACCTTCGACGACTCAAGTGATGACTCATCAAGGGATTCCGATGATGAGAAGGGTGAGAGCGCCCATATGTGTTTCATGGCCCTAGAAGACCCACTCTCCGATGAGAGTGATTTCGACATGGACGACACCGACGTAACAATGGATGAACTTCGCATAACTAATGACGAACTATTTGCTAAATACCAATTTTTAATGCTTAAGTATACTAGCTAAAAGAAATTGAATATTAGCAAGTCATCCATTTCATGCATTATCAACAATGACACCATTATTGATACTTTAACTCTTGAGAAAGAAAACTTAGCTTCTCAAAATGTCACATTGAGAGATGAGGTGAATTCCCTCAAATCTCAACTAGATCAACCACATCCTAAGGATAATAGTGATCTAGTTACACGTCACACACAATTGAGTTTAGAGAATGATTCTCTTAAAACTCAAGTGCACGAGCTCAAAACACGGGTGTCCACTTTGGATACCAATATTTCTTCTATTAAGGAGAAATATGAGCTCATGTCCTCCCATATTGTGAGATTCAATAAGGGAAAAGGACAATTTGATGATTTGCTAGCAAACCAATTTCCGGCCACACATCGTATTGGTCTGGGGTTTGTGAAAGCCAATGCATCTAATGATCGCACCTCCTATAGTGGTGTCACTATAAATTTTGTGAGGCCTTCCTCCGGTGCATCCACAAGTGGTGTCAAAGACAATATAGGTAGTAAACCTACCAAGAAAGTCCCCACTTCACCTTCTCTTCCTTTTGGCAAGAAACCCACTAAGGGTGGAAACCAAAAGCAAGGCCATGCTTACATGTACACTAACACTCATCCACGTAAGAAACCTCCTACTTCACAAGTGGATAATCATGACATTTTTTATGCTCCACACCCACGGACACATACACAACCTCACATGAGAAATACTTATGTACGTTCTCCTATACACCCGTAGTCTCATACGCATCATTCTTTCATGTATGCTCATCCTCCACATGTCATGCATGATCCATATGCTTCATATAATATGCATGTTCCCACACATACATATCATCCTAGAATGTACAATGCATATCCTCCACCACATTTGTATGCTAGAAATCATGTTCCTAAGAAGCATGCACCACATAGAAATCAAACAAATATGCATACAACTTGGAAAAGGACTCCCAAGATTTACACTATTTGTTGAATATTGGACTCCCCGGATTTGGTTTTGATGATGAGCAAAGATAAATAATCCATGAACTAACAATTTGTGAGCGCAGTATTGGAGATCGTCGCCAAATTCACGAAAACATTCAAAGCGACATCTCAACACTTCCCAAAGCTCATATTCATGCCTAAAGCTTCGTTGAAGCTCTTGCGACGCTTTGGAAGTTATGAAGATTCAATCGAAGCTCTCGAAGACCGTTTATTAAGGTTTTATTTATAGTCTTTTAGTTTCGATTGATAGAATGTTAAGCCTTGAGTATATCTTACGTCTATATCTTCATTACGCTCATTTCGTAGCTCTAGGATCCTTGCACAAGTTCATTCTAACTTCCTCGAAGCGTCGCGCTTCGATTCGGACTTTATTGTGCATATTAGTTGGTACAAGAACAAGTACTGACCGACTAGATGGTGATCTAGTCGGTCGGCAACTGTTCTTGGACCGACTAGTTTGATTCCTTAATTTCTTGGACTTTACTGTTTACAGTTAGTCGGTCTACGTTGACTCACCGACCGACTAGTTTGTGAACTAGTCGGTCAGTGATGCTTCTTTGACCGACTAGTTGTGACTTACTGTTCACTCTAAAATTCTCCTAAGCTACTGTTTATCGTTAGTCGGTCTAAGAACGTTTGGTGACCGACTAGTTGACAATTTAGTCGGTCAACTCTTGTTCTTGGACCAACTAAGTCACTTTGCATTCAGACTAAGTTATTTTGCCTCTTAGTCGGTTTACGTTCATTGGCTGACCGACTAGTTGTGAAACTAGTCGGTCAGAAAGTCTTCTTGGACCGACTAGATTTCTAGGTCTGAAATTCTATCTCTTCTCAGATCTACTCTTAGTCGGTCCACGTTGTTTGGCTGACCGACTAGTTGATGAACTAGTCGGTCAGTGATTGTTCTTTGACCGACTAAGTCTCACAGATTTCTATCCGTTGGTGAATGACCTAACTTGTTTTTATGGGACCCTATAAATACGAACCTAGGTCATTTCTATCTAGGTTAGAGCTGCCATTAAGAGATTCATTGAGTTCTAAAGAGATAGCCATTCTCCCTCAAATCTAAAGCTCTCTTCCTCACAAGAAACCCATTCTCTCTCATTTCTAGATCTAGAGAGAAGCTTGTTCTTGGTGAGCTCTTCAAGCTATTGCTTGATCCAAGTCTCCAACTCATTCCTAGGCACCGATTGCTGGTCATTTCCTTGGTGCTAGGTCTTGGTGACTTCATCTTCCTCAAATCCTTCATTTCACCATTTGGGTAAGAAAAACTCAAGGTATAGGATTTTGTGGTAAGATTTGTTTATTTCAATATAACTCATTTATATTGCTTGTGATTCTCTCGGTTGTGAGAGAAGTTTGTGATCCCGGGTTGTGGGATTCACTTTGCCATTGCATGTATGATTTGATCTTGTGAAGGTTTTTCACAAGATATTCATAGTGGAAATCTTGAGTTAGGGTTTCTAACTCAAGTATCCGGAGGGGATCCGGGTGGTTGGGACGTAGGATCACCGGGAACAAGTCGGGGAGACTTGGGTGGATCCGAACCCATTAACATCGTTTGTTAGCATTGTTTATTTTGTGTTGTCATTCAATTTAAGCTTCCGCAAATTGATTTGGTAGTTGTTTGCAATTTAATTTGGAATTATACTCCTTATTATTTTAAAGTACTATTCACCCCCCCTCTAGTACTTGTACAGTAGCTGGTAGGGCATTACATTTGGTATCAAAGCCAGATACTCAGCTATGTCTGCCAACGACAACAAGACCGTGCGTCCATCTTCCAACTATGACACCTTCAGGAACCGTGAAGGAGCATCTTCGGTGATGGAAGGACATTCCTCTACGAGGCCTCCATTCTTCAACGGTACCAACTACGGGTACTGGAAATGTCGGATGGAAACCTTCCTCCGAAGTGCATCTTTATGGAGGACTACAATGAAGGAGTACATCGAGCCCGAAGAAGAAGACTTTGAGAAATGGACAACCGCGGAGGTCGCCGCGGAGGTAAGCAATGCCAAGGCAATGAACGCCTTGCAATGCACATTGGAGCCCGATGACTTCAATAAGATATGCACATGTAAGAGTGCATATCAAATTTGGAACTCTCTCCTCATACTACATGAAGGGACGAGTCGGGTAAACTCGTAGTCGTAAACAAAGATTACGAAATGTTTCATATGCAACAGGGCGAGAAGATGAAAGAATATTACGCTCGTTTTGTTGACATAATAAACGAGTTAGAGGCCCTCGGCAAGTCCTACACTCAAAAGGAGAAGTGCTCAAAGCTTATTGAAGGACTTCCCTCTTCTTGGGAAAAACGTACCTTCGCCATCGAGGAAGGTAATGACATGAACAACTATACCGTAGTTCAACTAATGGGTACTTTAATGTCGTACGAGGTACGCAAGGATAGCAAGCTCAAATTGCAAGAAAAGATGAAGTCTTATCTAAAGCAAGACGAGCCAAAGAAAAAGGCTATTGCCTTCAAAGCGGCTCCATCCACATCCACATCAACCGACGATGAAGAATCGGAAAACGAGTTGGACTTGGAATCCATGGCACTCATGGCCAAGAAGTTCAACCGTTTCTTCCGAAAAGGTAACTTCAAGACCAAAGGTAAATTTGGTTCTTCTAACGCCTCTTCCTCTCCTTTGTGTTTTAAGTGCAATAAGCCGGGACACATGAAAGCGGAGTGTCCCCTCAATAAGCAAAAGGAGAAGTGGAAGGCGCCAAAGTATGACAAGTCCAAGAAGTACACGAAAGGAAACAAGAAGGGACTTGTCGGAGCTACCTTCACCGACTCCGATGATTCTTCAAGCGGTGAGTCGGACGATGAGCACGTGGAGCAAGCGCACATGTGTTTCATGGCAAGAGAGGAGCAAGATCAAGGATCCTCCTCTTCCGATGATAGTAATGACGAAAGCGATGAGGTAACGATGGATGATCTTAGAAATGCTAACTCTCAACTTTGGTCAAAATACACTAAGTTAGTAAATAGATATACTAAGGTAAAAGATGACCTAGCTAGCATTCAAACATCGCCTAAGACTATCATCACCAACAACGACACCGTTGTTGAAGAGTTAAGAAATGAGATTGTAAATCTCAAATCGAAACTTGAACATGTTAGCATTGAGGATGCGGAAGAACATGAGATATCGGATTTAACTTCTCAAAACTCGACTTTGAGTATTGAGAACGAGAATCTTAAATCTCGTGTTTATGTGCTCACATCGCAAATATCCACTTTGGATACTTCTTTGCGTTCTCTCAAAGAGAAATATGAGGACACATTGGGCCGAATCAACAAATTCAACAAGGGTAAGGGCCACTTGGATAATATCCTAAAAGATTTACTTCCGGCCAAACACCACATTGGCTTGGGGTATATGATGGGAAATTCATCCAAGTCGGTCACTACTTTTGTTAGGCCAACTTCCGAAGCCTCAACGAGTGGGAGCAAACACTCTATTGGTAGTTCATCTACCAATGGTGCTTCCACCTCGTCCACACCCTCTTTCAGAAAGAAACCCATTTTGGGTGGACCTCCAAAGAAGGGGCATGCCTACATGTACACCAATAACATGCCACGTAGGAACACACGTCCTACTCCACCATCTCATACATATGATGATATTTATGCAACACATTCTCGGGCACGTGCACACCATGTGAGACACCCTCACGCCCGTGTTCCCACACATGCATATGTACACCCACCACATCATATGAATAATTCTCGTCGTGCACCATTCCATCATGTCCCGTATGCCTATCCACAACATGCATCACGTAGAAATCAACGTCGCATGCATGCACCCAATAGGATGATGGCTCCCAAAATTTTCACTATTTGGAGCCCAAAGGACACAAGCATGGACGAAAAACAAATGTATATGAATGCTTATTTTTCGGATGTTGTGCATAGTAAGAATTATGTGGGGAAGTCTAAGTCCACTTGGACTTGGCTTCCAAAGGTCTAATCCCTTGGACCCAATGACCTTGGGTACCATGATATGAAAGTCTCTATCTTTAGGTACTCAAGGAAAAGAAAAAGAAGAGGAGCAACAAATTTAAATTTAGCTCCAAAGGGAATTGGATACTCGATAGCGGGTGTTCAAAACACATGACGGGTGACGCTCGATTGCTCTCCGGAGTGGTTCCCATTGCGAATGGAAACCGCGTCGTATTTGGAGGCAACGAGAGCGGAACCATCATAGGTGTTGGTAAAGTCGGTAACCCCTCTAAACCCTTAATTAGTGATGTTTATCTTGTTAGTGGTTTAAATCACAATCTTATTTCAATAAGCCAACTTTGTGACAAAGGTTACAAAGTTAGTTTTGCGAAAGGATTGTGTCATATTTTAAGAAAAGATAATGATAAATTATTATTTTCCGGAACTCGTCATAAAGACATTTATATTTTGGATCTTCCTAAGTCATATGAAAAATGTCTCGTTGCCAACACAAGTGAACAACACTTATGGCATCGACGCTTTGGACATGTGAACTTTGGAACACTTTATAAGCTTTCGAAATTAAATTCTATTAAAGGTTTTCCGAAGCTTGTTTTTGAAAAGAAAAGTTTTTGTGATTGTTGTCAACGTGGCAAGCTTCCTAAATCTTCATTTAAACCTAAGAAAAGCATCTCTACTAAACGGCCACTAGAGCTATTTCATCTAGACTTATTTGGGCCAACTAGAGTAGCTTCCTTAGGAAATGCAAGGTATGGACTTGTCATCGTAGATGACTATTCAAGATTTACTTGGGTATTTTCATTGTGTAATAAAAATGAAGCTTTTGAAAACTTCACAATTTTTGTTAAGAAAGTACAAAATCTCTTAGGAACCACCATTGTCACTATTCGTAGTGATCATGGAGGTGAATTTGAGAATGAGTCTTTTGAGACATTTTGTGATGAAGTTGGTATTACTCACACCTTCTCTTTCCCTCGTGCACCTCCTCAAAATGGTGTAGTTGAGAGAAAGAATAGGATGCTAGTGGAGTGTGCTCGCACTATGCTTGATGATAGCCAACTTGGCCATCAATTTTGGGCGGAAGCGGTATACACCGCTTGCTATGTGTTTAATAGAATACTTTTGAGGCCCGGCACTAAACAAACTTGTTATGAATTGTTGTTTGGTAGGTTGCCTCAAGTTAAACATTTTCGTGTTTTTGGTTCGAAATGTTTTATTAAGAACACATATGGTAGTTTGGACAAATTCGATCCAAGATCCGATGAGGGGATTTTTGTTGGATATTCTACGCGTAGCAAAGCCTACCGGATATTCAACAAACGAACCTCAACGATCGAGGAGTCGCTTCATGTCTCATTTAATGAAGGATTTGTTCCAACTAGAATTTCAAATGATAATGATTCTTTGGATGTTTTATGTGATTCGTTTGATAATTCTAAGTCTAATGATTCTATTGATTCTATTGAGACTAACCCAACTAATGAAGTTGTTGAGAATGTTCCTAGTGATCAAGGTATTCCCAAACGGCTTCATTCGGTTCGTGACCATCCCCATGAGCAAGTCATTGGCAATATCTATGATAGTGTCAAGACGAGATCGCAAGTTCACCACTTCACAAATTGTGCCTTTGCCTCATCGATAGAGCCAAAGAATATTAATGAAGCATGCGAAGATAGCGCTTGGATCTTAGCCATGGAGGAGGAGCTCATTCAATTCGAGAGGAATGAGGTATGGGAGCTTGTTCCATTTCCATCGAAGAACCACACCGTCATAGGGACAAAGTGGATCTTCAAGAACAAAACCGACGAAAACCAAGTCGTCGTACGGAACAAAGCTCGGTTAGTTGCTCAAGGCTATCGACAAGAGGAAGGTATCGATTTCGAAGAATCCTTCGCTCCGGTAGCTAGATTAGAATCAATTAGATTATTATTGTCTTTTGCATGCCATAAGAATTTTAAATTATTTCAAATGGATGTTAAAAGTGCATTTTTAAACGGAGATGTCGTTGAGGAAGTTTACGTTTCTCAACCTCCGGGCTTCATAAATGAAAAATTTCCAAATCATGTTTTTAAACTAAAGAAAGCTCTTTATGGGTTGAGACAAGCTCCTCGAGCTTGGTATGATCGCCTAAAGAATTTTCTTTTGGATTTGAATTTTAAAATGGGTGAAGCCGATTCAACACTTTTTATTAAGCATGCGAATAATGATATTTTATTAGTTCAAATTTATGTTGATGATATCATTTTCGGTGCTACTAACTTTGCTCTTTGCGAAGAGTTTTCTAATGTTATGAAGGAACAATTTGAGATGAGCCACATGGGCGAACTCAAATATTTCTTAGGTCTCCAAATTCGCCAATTGAACGATGCAATCTTCATCCACCAAACAAAATACACGGTGGAGTTGCTAAAGCGATTTGGAATGGAGAATGCCTCCGGGAAAAAGACTCCTATGAGCACTACAACGCATCTTGATAAAGATACGGGCGGAAAAGATATAGACATTCGTCTATATCGAGGTATGATAGGTAGTTTACTTTATCTTACCGCGAGTAGGCCCGATATTATGTTTGCCGTATGTATATGTGCTCGTTATCAGTCTCAACCTAAGGATTCTCACTTAGTAGCGGTAAAACGTATTTTTCGCTATCTAAGTTACACTTTAGATTTTGGATTACTTTATCCGAAATCTAGCACGTATGAGTTAGTCTCATATAGTGACGCTGATTATGCGGGATGCAAATCCGACAGGAAAAGTACTAGTGGCACTTGCCATTTTCTAGGAAATTCTCTTGTCTCTTGGTTTTCCAAGAAGCAAAATTCGGTATCACTTTCAACCACCGAGGCGGAATATATTGCCGCCGGTGCCGCTTGTGCCCAGGTTCTTTGGATGAGACACACTTTGAAGGATTTTGGTATTCATTGTGATACTAGCCCTATCATGGTGGATAACCAAAGTGCTATCTGTCTTTCAAAGAATCCGGTGCACCATTCCCGATCAAAACACATAGATGTCCGACACCATTTCTTAGATGATCATGTAGCTAAAAAGGACATCATATTAGTGTACGTTGAAACCCAAAAGCAAATCGCCGATATTTTCACGAAACCCCTAAAGGAGGACTCCTTTGTGCGGTTGCGTCGAGAATTGGGGATTATGGGTGAATCCGAGATATAGGATTCATATTTCATTCGAATATCTTGCATGCTATTATATTTCGCGATATTTCATTCATGCTAAGATTTATTGAATTTTTGGGAATGTTATGTGATTTGTTCGAATTTATTGCTCGAATTCGTATTTCAATGTCGTATTTAAGATTTCGACGTTTTATGGGGTAATTTAGATGACTAATGAGTGAGTTATGATATTTCATCCAAGTGGTTGGTGAAGAGAAATCAATTATCAATTTTTGGACTCTTCTAGTCGGTCTAAGTTCACTTATCAACCGACTAGATGCTCATCTAGTCGGTCAGCAAATGAACTCAGACCGACTAGATCAAGCCTATATCTAACTCCTATCATTTTCTTTCGTTAGTCGGTCTCAGTACACTTACCGACCGACTAGATTGAAAACTAGTCGGTCAGTGAATATACTGCGACCGACTAATTCTAGCCCTAAAAAATCCCTCTGTGCCTCTGTTTCGACTTAGTTGGTTCAAGCTCATTGACCGACCGACTAGATCGTAATCTAGTCGGTCAGTGCTTGAACTGTGACCGACTAAGTGTGTTAGGGCAGTTGAGTCTTTTCGTTTCCCGGCCGACTTATATCTTATTTCATTCGACTAAAACACTCTTTAGTCGGTCTTCTCTCCAGCTCAAGCCCGAAAACCCCCAAACCCCGTTCGAGCCCCTTCAAATTCCGTCGACTCCGGCCTGTTCTCCGTCGATCGCCGCCGTCCGCCGCCGTCGACTCCACCTCCTAGGTATCTCCCTCCCTCTCCTAGGTCGATTTCTTGCCCTAGGGTTCGATTTCTCCTCCTAGGTATTCTAGGGTTTGTGTTTTCTTCCTAGGGTTTGTGTTAGCTCCTAGGGTTTGTGTTAGCTTCTAGGGTTTGTGCTAGGATATTTGATCTTCGTCGTGTGCTTGTGCTCGTAGTGCTATGGCTAAGACTAGAATTCCTTTCGCCTCTTCCAGGGCTTCTCCTATGACCGTAGGGCCTTCCGACCCTAGGAATCCCCCGAAGCCTAAGCGTCGTGCCAAGTCAACCCAAGGCTCTCCATCTTCGCCTCCTCCTAAGAAGCCTAGGACTGCGATAGCTAAACCCCGCAAATCCAAGACCAAAAAGCCCATACTTCAGACTCCGGCTACTCCTCCCGATTCCGACTCTGAATTTATCCCAGAGGATGAGCCTACTAGGGAACCCACTCCACCTCCGAAGACCCGTAAGGCTAAGGGTAAAGCTCCTATGCCAGTCGGCGGTGTAGACATATCGTTGTGCCGCGATGACCCTCAGTGTCTCGCAGCGTACAACCGTATAGAGCACTGTCCACTGTTGTTAGAGCATTACGTTCAGTTTTCTGATTTTCTCGGCCTTGCTGATCTTCTCTCTTATAGTGGCCTTCTAGATTATCTCCGATACGACCCCAAGGCCAATCCCAAACCGTATCCTCGCCTCGTGAAATTGTTCTATGCCAATCGTATTCGCGGCCAGTACGATGCCAGCCACTCCATTGAGACGACTGTCTTGGGAACTCCTATAGTTCTCACGGCAGAAATCTTGGGGGAGATTCTTGGTTGTTCATCGTGTGGTCTCATCCCTTCGGACATTTCCGTACACGACATTTCTTCCCTGGATCAGTCTATTCTTTCTGAGATTTTCCAGGTTATCCCCTCCGCATTCATTGGTGTTCCATCGAAATCTTTTAAGCTGAATGCGTGGGTTCTTAACCTGATTTTGAAGTCATGTCTCCTCCCTAAGTATGGATCCTCTTCTCTCCCATCTCAGCCGTTCTTGAAATTGATCTACGCTCTTTTCTTGGGGTGCGAGATTAATTGGGCTCGCGTGATACTCGATAAGATGGATTCTTTCGAGTGTATACGCAAGACCAATAAGTCTGCGCACATTCCATACCCTTGCCTGTTGACTCTCGTATTCCGTCATTTCCGAGTCCCTCTCCCTCCTGACGATGAGCGTCCTTTGGGTACGCCTCTGAACGCGACGGCCGTGAAGAAATCTCTAGCGGCACTTCGTCACGTGCAGAGGTCTACCGCATCTGCATCTCAGTCTACTCTGTCAGCTGCTACAGCCTCCTCTTCCCCTGCTACATTGGACGATGTCGTACGCCTACTTCGTCAGCACGACTCCCGTTTGGCTCGTACTGAGGAGGTAGTCTGCCGTATGGCTCGTATGATGGGGATTGATCTTCCTCCGTCAGTGTCTGAGGCCGAGGAGATGGACGATGAGGAGCTTGACGAGCTTGTCACTTCTTTTGCCCGTGGCGATGAGGCCACTGCTGCTGCTGCTGGTACTTCCACTTCTGCTCCTGGAGTTGGCACCACTACCGGTGTTCCAGAGCCTACTGCTTCAGCTCTTCAGCCTTCTGAGCCTGCTGCTGACCAGTCTTCCGAGCCTGCTCATGTATCTCCTGCTGCTATTGACACTGCTGCTGCTGCGTCTGTCGAGACCCCTGCTGCTGTTGAGATTCCCGTTGATGAGCCTGTTGCTGAGATCTCCACTCCTGCCCCGATGATTCCATCTGTTGAGACACCTCTACTCCCTGCAGAGCCTGAGTCCACTCCGTCGACTGGACCCACGGAGACTGCAGATCCTGCCACCTCCTCGTGATCGCTTGTTTCGAGGACTCTCCACTACGCCTTGGATGATATATCTTAGTGAGAGTATTTTGGGTTAGGATGGGGTTTGAGAGATGTTTTGATGTATTTTTGCGATTTCTGGATGTCGGAGTTGGATATTATGATATGATGTTGTTTTGATGTATTTTGATACACTTTGATGATGTTGATGATGTATGATGTATTTCTTTTTGATGATATGTACCACTTGATATGATGTACCTCATATATTCGATGTGATATTTTTTGGATGTACTCATGTTGTCTCTACATATATATATATTCATCGTCATTCACTTTGTCTTTTATTCGTCGTGCATTTTTTTTATATATTCGTTGAATGCATTCGAAATGTGAATTCGTCGCTCGACGATTAAAAACTTGGTTAAATAGATCATATTTCTATAATTATATAGAATTGTTTTCCATGCACAAATTTAACCAAGAAATATTGAATATTGGAGAGTATGTTTCATTATTCAATAAATGAAAAAAAAAATACCAAATATTATTTTTGATGATTTTTGATCTTTTTGTGATAATGGACATTTTGGCACACCTTGATTTGATTTCCACATTTTTATTCCCTTGGTGTCAAGTTGGTCCATTGTCTATGTCTACGACTCCTAATGTTGGGTTTTACATTTCCTAATTGTTGTCGTTGTATGCCCCCCATTTTTGGAATAATGCCAAAGGGGGAGATATAATGATAATAAATAGCGCAAATGAAAATTTAACTCAATTTCCAAGAATCTAGTTTGATATGTTAGATTCAGGGGGAGTTAAGATATATATAAGGATGTTCAAAATCCGATATTTCAAAAATCGATTCTCATTATATATCTTACTCATCTGATTGATGCAATTCATATATATTCATTTTGGAATTAACGTGTCATCAATGCAGGGGGAGTAAGTATTTTACATTTGAAGTATTATTTTTGATTATTATTTATGTTGGTTTGTCATCACCAAAAAGGGGGAGAATGTTGAATATTGGACTCCCCGGATTTGGTTTTGATGATGAGCAAACATAAATAATCCATGAACTAACAATTTGTGAGCGCAGTATTGGAGATCGTCGCCAAATTCACGAAAACATTCAAAGCGACATCTCAACACTTCCCAAAGCTCATATTCATGCCTAAAGCTTCGTTGAAGCTCTTGCGACGCTTTGGAAGTTATGAAGATTCAATCGAAGCTCTCGAAGACCGTTTATTAAGGTTTTATTTATAGTCTTTTAGTTTCGATTGATAGAATGTTAAGCCTTGAGTATATCTTACGTCTATATCTTCATTACGCTCATTTCGTAACTCTAGGATCCTTGCACAAGTTCATTCTAACTTCCTCGAAGCGTCGCGCTTCGATTCGGACTTTATTGTGCATATTAGTTGGTACAAGAACAAGTACTGACCGACTAGATGGTGATCTAGTCGGTCGGCAACTGTTCTTGGACCGACTAGTTTGATTCCTTAATTTCTTGGACTTTACTGTTTACAGTTAGTCGGTCTACGTTGACTCACCGACCGACTAGTTTGTGAACTAGTCGGTCAGTGATGCTTCTTTGACCGACTAGTTGTGACTTACTGTTCACTCTAAAATTCTCCTAAGCTACTGTTTATCGTTAGTCGGTCTAAGAACGTTTGGTGACCGACTAGTTGACAATTTAGTTGGTCAACTCTTGTTCTTGGACCGACTAAGTCACTTTGCATTCAGACTAAGTTATTTTGCCTCTTAGTCGGTTTACGTTCATTGGCTGACTGACTAGTTGTGAAACTAGTCGGTCAGAAAGTCTTCTTGGACCGACTAGATTTCTAGGTCTGAAATTCTATCTCTTCTCAGATCTACTCTTAGTCGGTCCACGTTGTTTGGCTGACCGACTAGTTGATGAACTAGTCGGTCAGTGATTGTTCTTTGACCGACTAAGTCTCACAGATTTCTATCCGTTGGTGAATGACCTAACTTGTTTTTATGGGACCCTATAAATACGAACCTAGGTCATTTCTATCTAGGTTAGAGCTGCCATTAAGAGATTCATTGAGTTCTAAAGAGATAGCCATTCTCCCTCAAATATAAAGCTCTCTTCCTCACAAGAAACCCATTCTCTCTCATTTCTAGATCTAGAGAGAAGCTTGTTCTTGGTGAGCTCTTCAAGCTATTGCTTGATCCAAGTCTCCAACTCATTCCTAGGCACCGATTGCTGGTCATTTCCTTGGTGCTAGGTCTTGGTGACTTCATCTTCCTCAAATCCTTCATTTCACCATTTGGGTAAGAAAAACTCAAGGTATAGGATTTTGTGGTAAGATTTGTTTATTTCAATATAACTCATTTATATTGCTTGTGATTCTCTCGGTTGTGAGAGAAGTTTGTGATCCCGGGTTGTGGGATTCACTTTGCCATTGCATGTATGATTTGATCTTGTGAAGGTTTTTCACAAGATATTCATAGTGGAAATCTTGAGTTAGGGTTTCTAACTCAAGTATCCGGAGGGGATCCGGGTGGTTGGGACGTAGGATCACCGGGAACAAGTCGGGGAGACTTGGGTGGATCCGAACCCATTAACATCGTTTGTTAGCATTGTTTATTTTGTGTTGTCATTCAATTTAAGCTTCCGCAAATTGATTTGGTAGTTGTTTGCAATTTAATTTGGAATTATACTCCTTATTATTTTAAAGTACTATTCACCCCCCCTCTAGTACTTGTGCAGTAGCTGGTAGGGCATTACACTATTTGGGGTCCTAAGAACACTAGTCTTAATGATAGGAATGCTTATGTTGATTCCTATTTCCTTGATGTGATTAGAAATAGTAATTATGTTGGAAAGCGGAAGTCCACTTGGACTTGGCTTCCAAAGGGCTAATCCCCTTGGACCCAACAAACATTGGGTACCATAAGCTTATGGTATATCATATAGGTACCCAAGAGAAAGAAGAAGAGTAACAAAGGTCTTATTAGCTCTAAAGGGAAAGGATGAATTCTTGATAGTGGTTGCTCCAAACATATGACGGGAGATCCCTCATTGCTGTCCGAAGTGATTAGCATCAAGGATGGTGCAACGATCACTTTTGGAGGTAATCAAAAGGGAACCATCATTGGAGTAGGTATCGTTGGTAATCTTTCCAAACCCTTAATTACTAATGTTTATCTTGTTAGTGGTTTGTGTCACAATCTCATTTCCATTAGTAAACTTTGTGACAAAGGTTACAAGGTTAACTTTGGAGAAGGATTGTGTACTATTGTTGATTGTGATTCAAATGTTTTATTTTCCGGTATTAGGCGTAAAAATATTTATTATTTGAGCTTGCCTAAAACCGTAGAACATTGTTTAGTTGCTAACACAAGTGAACAACTATTATGGCATCGCCGTTTTGGTCATGTTCACTTCAAGCACTTATATAAGTTAGCTAAGCATGATCTAGTCAAAGGTTTTCCTAAGATTGTTTTTAATAAGAAAAACTTTGTGATTCGTGTCAAAGAGGTAAACTAAGTAAATCTTCATTTAAGCTTAAAGAAGAGATTTCTTCTAAGAGGCCCCTAGAACTTCTTCATCTAGATTTTTTTGGGCCAATTAGAACCGCTTCTTTAGGTAATGCTCATTATGGATTAGTTGTCGTTGACGACTTTTCAAGATTTACTTAAGTTTCATTTTTAAGTAATAAGAATGAAGCTTATGAAGAGTTTACCAAATTTGCCAAAGAAGATTCAGAATTTCTCAGGATCCACCATTATCACTATCCGTAGTGATCATGGAGGAGAATTTGAGAATGAATCTTTTACTAATTTTTGTGATGACACCGGGATAACTCATAATTTTTCCTTCCCTCGGGCACCACCTTAAAATGGTGTTGTAGAGAGAAAGAATATGCCTCTTATTGAGTGTGCACGCACTATGCTCCATGATAGTCATCTTGGACTACAATTTTGGGCAGAGGCGGTATACACGGCATGTTATGTGCTCAATAGGATCCTAGTGAGACCCCGAACGAACAAAACTTGTTTTGAGTTGTTTTATGATAAAAAGCCTCAAGTAAAATATTTTCGTGTTTTTGGTTCAAAATGTTTTATAAAGAACACATTTGGTAATTTAGACAAATTTGAGCCAAGATCCGATGAAGGAATTTTTGTTGGATATTCCACACGTAGCAAAGCCTACCGGATATACAACAAAACTTCTTCAACGATTGAGGAATCTCTTCACGTATCTTTTTATGAAGATTTTGATTTTCCTCATAATGATGATAATAATGTAGATATTCTTTGTGATTCTCTTAATAATGTTAAGATTAATGATTCAATTGTTGAGACTAACACTTCTAACGAAATTGTTGAAGTTGTTCCTAGTGATACAGGTTTACCCAAAGCTTACCCGACCGTTCGCAATCATCCCCATAACCAAATTATTGGAGATATTGGTGCGGGTGTTCGAACGAGATCGAGAATTGAAGAATTCTCTCATTGCGCATTTGTCTCTACCATTGAGCCAAAGAACATCCAAGAAGCTTGTGAAGATGGCTCTTGGATAGTGGCAATGGAAGAAGAACTAATACAATTCGAGAGAAACGAAGTTTGGGAACTCGTACCTCTTCCAAGTGGTCACCAAGTCTTTGGGACAAAATGGATCTTCAAAAACAAGACGGATGAAAACGAGGTAATCACACGGAACAAAGCAAGGTTAGTAGCTCAAGGCTACCGGCAAGAGGAAGGTATTGATTTCGAAGAATCTTTTGCCCCCGTAGCTAGATTAGAAGCTATTAGGTTGCTTTTATCTTTTGCATCCCATACAAATTTTAAACTATTTCAAATGGATGTTAAAAGTGCATTTTTAAATGGGTTTGTCAATGAAGAAGTTTATGTTTCTCAACCTCCCGGTTTTATTCATGAAAAATTTCCAAACCTTGTTTTCAAACTTAAGAAAGCGTTGTGTGGGTTGAGACAAGCTCCTAGAGCTTGGTATGATCGACTTAAGACCTTTCTTTTGAATTTAGGTTTTAAAATGGGAGAAGTTGTTCTACACTCTTCATTAAAGATTATGAAAAAGGCATTCTTTTGATACAAGTTTATGTATACGATATTATTTTCGGTTCTGCTAACTTTAATCTTTGTCAAGAATTTTCCAAGTCTATGCAGGATGAGTTTGAGATGAGCCGCATGGGAGAGCTCACCTACTTCTTTGGATTGCAAATTCGACAAATGGAGAATGGCACATTCATACATCAGACAAAGTACACAGGGGAGCTTATTAAGCGATTCGGTATGGAACCGTCTTCGAGCAAAAGGACTCCCATGAGTACTACTACTCATCTACACAAGGATGAAAGCGGAAAAGATGTAGACGTTCGTCTATATCGAGGTATGATCGGTAGCTTACTTTACTTAACCGCTAGTAGGTCCGATATCGTGTTTTCCGTTTGCCTTTGTGCTAGATATCAAGCTAGACCTAAAGAGTCACACTTGATTGCGGTTAAACGAATATTTCGTTATCTCAATCAATCTCTAGACTATGGGTTAATTTACCCTAAATCTAGCACATATGAGTTAATCTCATATAGTGATGCCGACTTTGCCGGATGCAAGTCCGACAGGAAAAGTACTAGTTGCACTTGCCATTTCTTAGGAAATTCCTTAGTTTCTTGGTTTTCTAAGAAACAGAATTCGGTGTCATTGTCCACGACTGAAGCGGAATATATTGTCGCGGGTCTTGCATGTGCACAAGTTCTTTAGATGAGACACACTCTTATGGACTATGGTGTCAACTGTGTCAACTGTGATACTTGCTCGATCATGGTTGATAACCAAAGTGTCATATGTCTTCCAAAAATCCGGTACACCACTCCCGTACCAAACACATAGACGTGAGACACCATTTTATAAATGATCATGTAGCTAAGAAGGACATCATGTTAGAGTACATTGAAACCCAAAAACAAATTACCGACATCTTCATAAAACCTCTTAAAGAAAATTCATTTGTGAGGTTGCGTGGAGAATTAGGAATTATGGGTGAATCTGAAATCTAGAAGCTCAATATGCATGTTATAACACTTTGTGAGCTCATATCATCATGTTGCCTATCTTCTTGTGATATATCATTTATATGTGTTTAAGAAAGGAAAATTGTGATCTATGTGATTTCTTGAGTTTCTTGAGATTGATTCTGGTGATTTGTGTTTCAATTAATGTAGTGTTTTTAAATTGATTTTATGATAAGTTAATGATTAGAGTATAGGTCCTAGGGTGAGTGTTCGTATCCTTTGGATTTCTTTCTCACTGTGCATTTTTGGACCAGGACAGACGACTGTTTTTCCTTCGACAGTCGACTGCCCTACTCTTTCATCTCTGTCTGAAAATTTGTATCTTTCGCACAGCCGAATGATGACTGTTTTACAATCGACTGTACTGTAGTCTTCAGGCGATTGTTCTCTCTGTCGAAATTTTACAGTGCTCTCTGTTGTTTTGATGAACTGTATTAATTCTCGGCCAGTCGACTGCTGAGTATATTACAGTCGACTGTCCAATGGACAGGCGACTGCATGTTACTTGCCAGTCGACTGCCCATCTTTCTGAGCTTTATTGTTATCACTTCATCCAGTCGACTTACTTTTGTTCATCAGTCGACTGTCTACTGTTTGTGACAGTTCACTGCTTTGATCTGAGCCGTCGATTTCTTGATCCAACGGGCCAGATTATTTCCCTCTTTCATATATACGTCGAGACTGTTCTTTTCGTCTCTCTCCTCCGATTCAATCATTTTGTATCCTCACTCTCGTGCGATTGTTTTTAGGGTTCGTCCAAAATCGTTTCTTGCCCTAGTTTCGAGTAAGCTCATGGCTCTGTTCGATCGCTTCTTTTCTAAAGAGGAGCCGTTTCCCTCTCCAAAACCTGACCCGGTTCCTATTCCGACCTCTCCTCCTTCTTCTGGAGAATTTCTACACGTTGTTACCAGTGACCCCATCCCCTCTCAGCCTGCTGAGCTTCCTCCTAGGACTCCTCTTTTCGTATCCCACGAGGAGTTTCTTCTTCGTCAGCTGAGTGATTGAGTCACTGCTCTTGAAAATCTTTCCGCCTCTTTGGATGTGAAGCTCTCTCTTTTGCTTAAGCTTTAGTTAAAATCATTTACGCTTCATGGTTTTCCCATCCCCACCGAGCTTCAGGCTCTGTTTGCTTCGTCCGAGGACACTACTCCGGTTTGTGTTTCTCCTCCTCCAGGCTTCGCGCCTAAATCCTCTCTTGTCCAGACCTCCGGTGCCAAGACTCCACTTCATGCTCTTGCGGAATCTTCTGCCACTCGTGCATCGTCGTCCAAGCGGAAGACTTCAGCTCTTCCTACTCGACGCTCTGCGAGGCTCTTGTTCCGCTCTTCTGGTCGCCCCTCAGACTCTTCTGTCATCAACATCGACTGAAGTTGCTGCCCTCGTCTTTTGAGTGTTCACTCACCCGACGACCTAGATTTTTTTTGGTCTGTTTTGGTTGGGTTGAGTGGGGGCCTTCGGTGTGTTTTGATGGTTGGATGTGATGTACGATGTATGTATCTTCATTTCTGTATGGTGATGTACTTCGATGTTGTCATGATGATGTATTTTAGTCTTGATCATGATGTATTTTTGTGATGGACATGTAGATGTCCATTCGTTGATGTACTCATCTTTTATATATATCTATATATGATGTTGCTGTTTATCTTGTGTCACACTATGCTATACTGCTTATCTTATCTGTGTGATGTATGTTATGTTGTCTCCATGTATGCTATACTCTCTCTGATGTGCTTTTGAGACAATATATGAATTTGATATTCGATTTTTCCATGCTATCTCTGGTATGATGCATTTGTGAAATCATTTTTGAAACTATTTTTGTGTGTACATCTAAAATGTTGATATTGGACTTCAATTCCATTACTCACATGTGTATATGATGTGATTTTATGAGTTTTGATTCTATATATCTTTATACTCATTGATTGTTGATTAGTTCGCATTTAGCACTGTTGTTGTTGTTGTTATTTGCTCCCACCTTTTTGGATAATGCCATAGGGGGAGAGAAATAAACATACAAGATTCATAATGAATGTGCTAAGTATATTCTAACACTTGAATCTAAGATTGAAGTTGCCTTAGATTTAGGGGGAGTAAGATTACAATGAATAGGGATTGTAATTCCTAGATTTTTTTAATTTATATTCATGCATTTCTTACTCATTTGCTTCAATTGATATGTAGATGCCAAATATTTGTTGACTAACTTGATTGGCATCTATGTAGTGGGAGTAAGTTTTCATTGCGCACAATTATTTATCTTTTTGTTTATGTTTGTTTGTCATCATCAAAAGGGGGGAGAATGTTGAGTATTGGACTTCTCCCTACTTGGTGTTAATGATGAGCAAACATAAATACTTGTGAATAATCCCTTATTTTATAGTTAATCCATTGCCTAAGATAATTATGAAGATCTACCATCAATGGATGACTCACAAACTTCATTGAAGGCAAATGACATGAATTGGATGATCGTAGATAATGATTAAAGCTCCGTTAAGACTTCAAGCTTATACGATGGAAAGAAGAAATTATTCGTCAATGTAATTTTCTTTTATCTCTTCTAGTATGTAGCTTAGCAGTAGAACTTTGATGGAGCACTCACACACATCTACATTCAGTCATAGGACTTCATTAGATCAATTGTCCTTTGATCCCAATTCATTTCTTTATTGATTGTGCTAGGATTGTTTATAACAGTCGACCGCTGAACAGTTTACAGTCGCCTGTCTCAAAAACAGTCGACTGCGTTTTGTTCTATAGTCGCCTGTTATGCACAGACTATTACAATATAGTTTTGGGCCTTCTCTGATTATTTCGCACAGGCTACTGATGAACTATACACAGGCGCCTGTCCAAGTGACAGTCGACTGTGTTTTGTAAATCAGTCGCATGTCTATCCTTTGCCCAAACTCTGTTTGATCTGACTTTTACGGCCAGTCGACTAATGCTGTATATACAGTCGACTGTTTCTTGGATCAGTCGACTGTCTATGCTGCAACAGTCGTCTGTCTGTGAGTCATTTCTTTGACTCAGCTCTATGGAAATTTCTCAGGCTTTTGACAGTCGTCTGTTTAAGGATTTACAGTCGCCTGTTCTGAGTAACAGTCGCCTGTGTTCCTTACATCAGTCGTCTGTCCTGTTACTTGTGAGATTTTCAGTATTAGTCTAACTTACCCATCTCTCGGCAAGTCGCCTGTAGAAGAAATTACAGTCGCCTGTTGGTTTAACAGTCGACTGCCTTTTCTTCATCAGTCGACTGTCCACGTGGTAAGTTACCGTTATGAATTCTCACCTACCCTTGCTGACTGTGCAACAATCGACTGTGGATTGTTCAACAGTCGACTGTCGCGAGTTCGGATTCTATCCGTTGAGATTTTTCTCACGGATTCCAATTGGGTTTTTGCCTAAACTATTTTGTGGATGTGAGAAAACTATAAATAGAGCTTTTATTGTTCCATTGGAAGGTTACTCATTCATTGCAAAATCTCTCAAGCTTTCATTTCCAAAGATCAAATCTCTCAAATCCAAAGCCCTAAGTATTTCGAAATCTTGATCTCTTGCTCTCTAACCTAGAACCAAAGAGTGATCTTCTAGGCAATTGGTGCAGTCAAGAGACATGGCTTCTCCTCTCTTCCAAGAGAGTTCTTCAACACACATCACACTCCTCCTTCAAGTTCTACTTCAAGGCATATGTGATTGTAAGTGTTGTTTTCATTATTTCATAACTTTCGGTATTTGAGTTTTGCTCTCGGCTGTGAGAGTGGTTTTGCTTGCTCCCTGGTTGTGGGAGTCAAGGACATCGATTGTATTCGATTGCACTTGTAGGGTTGCTACAAGTGGGCTTTAAGGAAATCTCAAGTTAGGATTCTAACTTGAGTATCCGGTGGTATCCGGGTGGTATGGACGTAGGATTACCGGGAACAAGTTGGGAGTTGACTTAGGTAATCCGAACCCTTGAAACATCTCTGCGTTTGCGTGTGTTTCATTTTGGGTTGTTTTTCTATTCTGCACTATTTGTTGGATTGCAATTTATTTGGCGTAAATTCCTTTTAAATTTGCATAAACACTATTCAACCCACCTTTTAGTGTTTTCCCCATAGACAGGGTCCTTACAATTGGTATCAGAGCACAAGGTTATATCTATGGCATCCAACAACAACAACATTCCTTCGCTGACTTCGTACAACGATCACGATCGTGATGGAGCGTCCACTCTTTTCGAAGGTCAATGTACGGTACGTCCTCCACGTTTCAATGGTACTAATTTTGGCTATTGGAAGTGTAGGATGGAGACATTCCTTAGGAGTGCTTCACTTTGGAGAACTCTCCACAAGGAGTACGTCGAGCCTGTTGGATCCTGTGGATGGCAAACAACACTAGAAGGGGGGTTGAATAGTGTTGTGTATATAGTAAACTTTTTCGCTCGTTGATGTTAACACAAATAAATTCCTTCTAATGTTGCCTAAGAAACCAAGTAGAGTGATCTACGCGTGGTTCTTAATCAACAAAGCAATCTTTACAAATAATATGAAAGAGATCGGATTACAATCAGATGTGTATATCTTTACAAAGAGATCTTTACACAGCGGAATTAAATGTATGATCTTTGTAATATGCAAATGAACAAAGAATTACAAAGATATAATAATAACAAAGTAAATAAGAATTGTTTGCAGAGATAAATAATCAAACACAGAAAATGCAAACGCAAAGACAAGGATTTTTATCCTGGTTCCCCGCAACTTGGGTACGTCCAGTCCCCGACCAATCCGGTACGAGATTTCCACTATTGCCTTAGCAATACAAATACCAACCACCTAGACTTGTCTAGGATTTACCCTTGCCTCACAACCCGAGGACTTTACGACTGGAAACACCTAGACTTGTCTAGTGTTCCAACAATCAACACAATGAGATATTTATCCAATACACCGCAATAAATGATGGAGATTGGTTTTTACACCCGATTCTATAGCCAATCAAAGATAGACAAATTTGTGTAGTGGCTTGATAGAATAAGAGTTTAGATCACACAAAGATACGAGAGAAATTCTTTGTGATCTAGATCTATTGCTTTTCAAAAAATCCTTTAAACAAGATAAAGAGAATAATAATAAGGATTTTGAAAACGTTTTAGCCAATAAAAAATAAGAGTATGATCTTAAAAGAATTGATAAGAGAATATTGCAAGATCACAAATAAAATCAAATTGGCTAGAAAGAAATGAGAGCTTTGAATTCAAGAGCGTTTTCACAAGATATTTTTGATTTTCAATAGTTGTGTTTTCACAAAAGAATTTAGCTCTTATTTATAGGGAAAAACTGAGATTTGAAATTTGAATTTTCGTTGACTTTTGTCCCAAAAATTACGGAGTAAATTGTTCAACGAATTTCAAAATTCAAATACAAAAACGTCAGAATTTTACAGCTGGTAGTCGACTCCCTCATCTAGGTAGTCGACTCCCAGAGAGTTCCAGGAATTCTTGACCTGTGTCTGGTAGTCGACTCCCTACTTTTGGTAGTCGACTCCCAGAGGAGTTTTTCCTGCAACTTATCTAGTCAGACAAGTAGTTAACTCCAGGGTGCGTGGAGTTTCAATACGGAAGTTATGGGATGACTAGAGAAAGCTCTCTTAAAGTATTTTGAAGATACTTTAAAAGTATTTTCGAAATTGTTTGTGTGTGTGTTTTGTCTATATGATATGGCTTTAACAAATACCCTAAAGAGACACGACACACTCACTATAGACTCAGAACATGTCTTCGGAAGTTTGATCAATTTGGTGAAGCGAAAGCGAGCTTCTCTTTGTGCTTCTTGTTCTGTTTGAGCTTGAGCTTCATCACTTGAGTTTAGTCATGTTCGTCTTTGTCTTTGAGCATTGAAGTGTGCTTCTTTGAGTATGAGTAGAGCTTCGCAAATTCTGCACACTTGAGTGTAGTGTAGTTAGTACACTAAGCTTTCATTTGGTGTGCTTATCATCAAAATCACTTGGGGGTGGAATTCAATTTCAATCACTCTCCCCCTTTTTGATGATGACACCCAAATGAGAGAAAAAAATGAAGTAAGTAAATGATAATAAAATACATGGTATACTTACTCCCCCTGCTTTGATGCGGTTCTCCCCCTGCATCGAAGCAATACACAAAACAGTATATAATGAATTTTTTGTATCTCATGTCTCATGAATTTTCTCCCCCTTGTCATCAACAAAAACACAAATGTGTTTAGGAGGGAAATTCAATTTCTTATGCCTGCAAGAGATGTATTAGTTTATACTATCAGTTGATATATAGCACAGAGATATTGTAGCAGAACACCACATAGAGAGTTATTACAGACCATAGTCTCAAATGACATAGTTTTAAGAACCATTGTTTTAAAGAGAACCATTGTTTTTTTGGAGAAGGAAAGAGCTAAGAGTGACCGCCATCTTTCTTTAGTTCCTTGATCTCATCAAGTATCATGGCAAGTGTGTCTTCAGTTATCTTGTTGCTCTTCACAACAAACTCTTTCAGATCGTCCACTTTACGATTGATGTCTTCAAATCCTTGCTTTTGTGTGATCTTCAACCTTCCAATCTTCTTCAGGAGCATTTCCTAAAGTTCAAGAATGTATGCCGGAACTTCTTCTTCTTCTTCTCCGCTTCCTCTTTCTTCTTCTCTTTCTTCTTCTGAATCTGAAATAACAACTTTCTTACCTCTCCTTGAGGATGATGATCCTCCTTCGGCAGCAATTTGTTCTTCAGGGACATTTTCATCAAGGTCATGGTGGAGATTCATTCTCCCAAGTGCATGCACATCAAAAATACGAGCAGGTTCTAGAATAGATGTTTCATGATCCAGTGGCACATTGAAGCTAATGAATAGTATAGTAAGATAGTACCCATGAGAAAGAGTGGAGGAGGGTTTATCAGAAGAAGCTGAGGCTAGGATAGAATCCATAATCACTTTGGCCCAATTAATGCGAATGTTACCTAGGATGGCATAGATACACTTAGCTTGTTTCTCAGATAGGATTGCATGGCTCCCAGACTTTTGAGTTATGTTATAAGACAATATATTAGCCAAGATCCTCGCCGGATAGCGAAGATTGCTACATGGAAGTTTGGTTTGAAAGTGTCTGCCGGGCAAATACATTCTTTCTAGAATGTTCTCATCAGTCATTTCGATTTTGTCAAGAAGCATGCCAGAGTATGGGATTCCTAGGGCTTCTCCTAGAGATTTGACAGTAATAGCAAGTTTGGTGTCAAGGACGTTTGTTATGAAACGACTTTTAACAAGATCATAGTCCATGTTTGCATAGAATAGATGAACAAGCCTAGGATAGCAGAGGTACACATTTTCAGAAGAAAACAAGTTTGCTAAGTTTTGAAAATCTAATAGACTGTCAATGCCATAATTGATAACATCATTAAGTTTGACAAATCGTTCATGCAAGATAGGTTTCTTTGGGATCTTAACAAATTGCTCATAGGTAGTAGTTTTGAAAAGATAGGGTAAGATAGTCTCTTTTTCAGAATCAATTTCTGTAGTAGTTTTCCTCTTCTTGGAGAAAATCCCCTTGATAGGCATCTAGATAGAGTAAAAAAAACAACATTTTTACACTACTTGATAACCAAGAGAGAAGAAATAATAAAGATCATGAAGTAAGAAAAAAAATTTACCTTGAGTAACTTGGGAGAAAGATGAGAAAATAGCTCCAAATGACCAAGCACCAAGGTGAAAAAATCAAGAGAGGAGGAGGAAGAAGAGGGGTAGTCGGCTACCCTTAGGGTTTCTCTTGGGGTTTTGATGGTTGGATGAAGAGATGGGGAGAAAAGAGGGCCTTTAGATCAAGTTTTGGATGGCTAGGATGAGTTTTAGGCTTATTGGGTAAGTTGCCTTAGTGGATCTGAACCCATCCACTCAATAGAACCCAATAGGAGTTAGTCAAAAAAAACAAGACAAGACCAGAAATTTACGCACTGGTAGTCGACTCCCTCCTGTAGGTAGTTGACTCCCTGCTGGGTTGAGTCGCTTTCTCATCCAGGGGAGTTTTTGATCCAGGTTGAGTGTGCTTTCTGAACAAGAAATGTTTTAGGAATAAAACACAATCATTACAACACATTTAAACACACACACACACACACACACACACACACACACACACACACACACACACACACACATATAGGGAAATGTGCCTAAGAATGACCTCGGGTAGAGATACCTGAGCACACCCCCGCTGTTCGGGGTGTGTGAGTATTTTTTTTGAACTTTTTTTTTCAGTAGGTAGATATACTTTTTATGTAGCTCCCCACAAAATTTCAGCTCGATCCGACACCGTTTGAGCCTCCGTTCATCGATTTCAAAAACGTTGCACAAAACTGTCCAGAATTTGGACAGTTTTGCGCAACGTTTTTGAAATCGATGAACGGAGGCTCAAACGGTGTCGGATCGAGCTGAAATTTTGTGGGGAGCTACATAACAAGTATATATAACTACTGTAAAAAAAATTCAAAACAAAATACTCACAAACCCCGAACAGGAGGGGTGTGCTCAGGTATCTCTACCCGAGGTCATTCTTAGGTACATTTTTTGCATATATATATATATATATATATATATATATATAGGAAAATTTTCAAATGAGAACATTTCGCACCGTGCGAAAATGTTTTTAGTTTTTTTTTGAAATTTTTTTTTCAAAAATTCTTTTTTCCACCCTCATTATATGTTGTTATACCCCCCTCAAAAAATAATCATTGAGAAATAATGTCATTTGGCCTTCGATCAAGGCATTTCATCAAATTCGCCCGTTTTGAGACCGTTAAATTTGTAACGGGTGGATGGGTGCTCTAATGCCCAACGGGTTCACCCATTATTTTCCCTGGGGTATATATTTGTATGGATTAAACATCAAAAAAAAAATTTTTGAAAAAAAAAATTTCAAAAAAAAAAAATGTTTTCGCACCGTGCGAAAACCCCTTTTTTCGCAACCGAAGATCACTCTATATATATATATATATATATATATATATATATGAAAAAATAATTTAGTTAAAAAAAACTTTTGTTCTGATTCAGCCGTTTGACTTCTTGATTTCTCCTCTTTGATTTTCCTCTGTTAGAGTACCTGAAAAAATAAGCGTTTTATGGTACTCTTTGGTTTTGAGTCCGAGGAGTTAGTCTTTAGGAAGCCAAACCCAATACGGTTTAGTTCCTTCATGAACAACATATTTATAATTTTTGTTAAAATGAATTTGTTGAACAAGTCAGTAGCGTACCTTTTTATTCGCTGATCAGATAATTTCTTTGGTACCCAGATGCTCAAGACATTATCGTTAGAATGATGCATCCTAGTATGCTTAACCCGTTTCTTGGTATGATGTGAATCATAGTCGAGTCCGGTTTTGCTAGATGAAGCTATTTGATTATCTATTATACTATCTAGCTTCCCTTTTCCTTTGTTGAAATTCTCAATAATTTTCATCGTAGCGTCGTATTTATCTTTGACAGATACGAGAAGATTATTTAGATTTTCAACTTTTTCATTTACTAGTGAAATATCTTTTTGCAGAAGATCATTCTTTTCTTTAAGAAGACTATTTTCTTTAATGACTTCTTCTTTTTCTTTAGTATCTCTTTTGATATTTCTAAGTGTTTTTATATGTTCTTTAATGAGCTTTTCATGCATTTTGCATAGCTCCTTATATGCTCCCCTATAATCCAAGTCTTCATCATTGCTTGACGATGACTCATTGTCGCTAGATGAATCATGATGCGAGCTTACCTTGGAGAATGTAGATGCCATGAAGCACATGTGTGCTGTCTCTCTTCTTTCATCATTATCTTCTTCTGAGGATTCATCGGATGAAGAGTCGTCGCTTTGGTCGAAGGCTGCATAAGCTTCTTTCTTTGGTCGTCGGAATTTGTTTCTTACATTGTTTCGCCTCTCATTAATGTCTTTGTTCTTCCCACGATCTCTGGAATCACAGTTGTTTCTCTCCAATGGACAGTCTCTCTTGACATGCCCTGGTTTATTGCAACCAAAACAAATAATACCGTTAGTGGGTCTAAAAGATCGTTTTCCATACTTACTAGTGATGAACTCTTTAAAGTTCTTTGAGATGAACGCGATATGGTCTTCTTTGTCCGTGTAGTCAGAATCTTCCTCTTGTGCTTTGAACGCAAGATTCTTCTTCTTTGGCTTTTCTTCGATTTTCTTGTCTTCTTCAAGCTCAATCTCATATGCCATGAGATTTTCCATTAGTTCTTTGATGGTGAGGTCCTTTACGTTATGGGCTTCTCGAATGGCCGTAGTCTTTCCCTTCCACTCGGGTCGGAGGGATCTTAGTATCTTCATTACCTGTTCATACTCGGAAAGTTTCTTTCCTAGTCCTGCAAGCTCATTTGTAATATTAGTAAAACGAGTATTCACATCGGTGATACTCTCTCCTTCTTCCATTTTAAAAGATTCGAACTTTGAATGTAAAACGTTTATGCGAGATTCTTTTACCTTTTCAGTTCCTTCGTGACTTACCTGAAGAGTATGCCATATTTGATGTGTTGTCTCACATTGGGAGACTCGATTGAACTCATTTCCTGTAACAGCGCAAAACAGAGCATTCATTGCTTTTGCATTGAGATTAGCTCTCTTCTTGTCGTCGACAGACCATTTCCCAAACTCAACGTCGGTGGGTGCGATGTACGGGACTTTGGTAATAGTCCAAGCTTCAATGTCTAATGACTCTAGGTGAGTCTTCATTCGGATCTTCCAGCTAGCGTAGTTGGTTCCGTTGAATAGAGGTGGTCGCATGGTATTCAGTCCTTCAGAGTGAAAAGATGTTGACGCCATCACTTTTGTAGCCTCGCTCTGATACCAAGTGTTGGATCCTGTGGATGGCAAACAACACTAGAAGGGGGGTTGAATAGTGTTGTGTATATAGTAAACTTTTTCGCTCGTTGATGTTAACACAAATAAATTCCTTCTAATGTTGCCTAAGAAACCAAGTAGAGTGAACTACGCTTGGTTCTTAATCAACAAAGCAATCTTTACAAATAATATGAAAGAGATCGGATTACAATCAGATGTGTATATCTTTACAAAGAGATCTTTACACAGCGGAATTAAATGTATGATCTTTGTAATATGCAAATGAACAAAGAATTACAAAGATATAATAATAACAAAGTAAATAAGAATTGTTTGCAGAGATAAATAATCAAACACAGAAAATGCAAACGCAAAGACAATGATTTTTATCCTGGTTCCCCGCAACTTGGGTACGTCCAGTCCCCGACCAATCCGGTACGAGATTTCCACTATTGCCTTAGCAATACAAATACCAACCACCTAGACTTGTCTAGGATTTACCCTTGCCTCACAACCCGAGGACTTTACGACTGGCAACACCTAGACTTGTCTAGTGTTCCAACAATCAACACAATGAGATATTTATCCGATACATCACAATAAATGATGGAGATTGGTTTTTACACCCGATTCTATAGCCAATCAAAGATAGACAAATTTGTGTAGTGGCTTGATAGAATAAGAGTTTAGATCACACAAAGATACGAGAGAAATTCTTTGTGATCTAGATCTATTGCTTTTCAAAAATCCTTTAAACAAGATAAAGAGAATAGTAATAAGGATTTTGAAAACGTTTTAGCCAATAAAAAATAAGAGTATGATCTTAAAAGAATTGATAAGAGAATATTGCAAGATCACAAATAAAATCAAATTGGCTAGAAAGAAATGAGAGCTTTGAATTCAAGAGCGTTTTCACAAGAGATTTTTGATTTTCAATAGTTGTGTTTTCACAAAAGAATTTAGCTCTTATTTATAGGGAAAAACTGAGATTTGAAATTTGAATTTTCGTTGACTTTTGTCCCAAAAATTACGGAGTAAATTGCTCAACGAATTTCAAAATTCAAATACAAAAACGTCAGAATTTTACAGCTGGTAGTCGACTCCCTCATCTAGGTAGTCGACTCCCAGAGAGTTCCATGAATTCTTGACCTGTGTCTGGTAGTCGACTCCCTACTTTTGGTAGTCGACTCCCAGAGGAGTTTTTCCTGCAACTTATCTAGTCAGACAAGTAGTTAACTCCAGGGTGCGTGGAGTTTCACTACGGAAGTTATGGGATGACTAGAGAAAGCTCTCTTAAAGTATTTTGAAGATACTTTAAAAGTATTTTCGAAATTGTTTGTGTGTGTGTTTTGTCTATATGATATGGCTTTAACAAATGCCCTAAAGAGACACGACACACTCACTATAGACTCAGAACATGTCTTCGGAAGTTTGATCAATTTGGTGAAGCGAAAGCGAGCTTCTCTTTGTGCTTCTTGTTCTGTTTGAGCTTGAGCTTTATCACTTGAGTTTAGTCATGTTCGTCTTTGTCTTTGAGCGTTGAAGTGTGCTTCTTTGAGTATGAGTAGAGCTTCGCAAATTCTGCACACTTGAGTGTAGTGTAGTTAGTACACTAAGCTTTCATTTGGTGTGCTTATCATCAAAATCACTTGGGGGTGGAATTCAATTTCCATCAGAGCCCACCGAAGAGTATTTTGAGAAATGGACGACTTCCGAGAAGTCCTCCGAAGTCAACAACGCTAAAGCAATGAACGCTTTTCATTGTGCGTTGGACCCGAATGAGTTCAACAAGATAAGCACATGTAAGAGTGCATATCAAATTTTGAACCATCTCATCATTACCCACGAGGGAACGAACAAGGTAAAGTTTTCAAAGTTATATGTTGCCGTATAAAACTTCGATTTGTTTCCTATGCAGAATAATGAGACCATTGCATCGATGTATGGACGCTTTACCGACATCACGAATGAATTGGAAGCCCTTGGCCAAATATACACCGAACCTGAAAAGGTAAGGAAGATCATCATGGGGATAACCTCCAAATGGAAAGAAGAGCAATCGCCATCGAGGATGTCAATGACTTGAAGAACTACACCGTGGTGAATCTGATCGGGACTCTTGATCACTCCATATTTTACACCTTTTTTCTGCATATCTGCATACCGTTTTGATCGTCCATATCACGCTTTTCACGATTATTCGACAATATTGCGATGCTTTTCACTATTTCTTGTTTTGTCGTATTTCAGGATATATGGAGCGATTTTGATCGATTGTGAGATCAAGAGGATTTGCGCCCACTCCGGAGAGTCAACCATGGCCCTTTTGAGGGTTATTCTGCAATGGAAGAGGAGTGGAAGAAGAAAGAACGCCGTAGGAGCGACGGGGGAGCGAAAAGATGAAGATTGGGCATTTTCAGCATGCCACTCGGCCGAGTGAAGGAGTCACTCGGCCGAGCATTGAGACCCCGCTCGGCCGGCCAGATCGGACACGCAACAGAGATGTATCAGCGTGCACTCGGCCGAGCATCGCACGCCGACTCGACCGAGTGCGGAGACTCCGTCCGCCCGAGTGGCACCCAGACGACGGCAAGCCAAAATGTCCAACTTACTGTAATCCGTCAGTCTGCCCCAGAAGCCCGACTCGGCCGAGTGACGAAAGCCGTCCGCCCGAGTACCAAATGCCCCTCGGCCGAGTGGCATTTGCCACTCGACCGAGTGACGCCGAGGACATGCAGCGCCCAGATTTTCAGACAGCCTCTCACTCTTTTGAAATCTGCTATCATTCCAGCAATCAAATTATTTTTCTCATATTTTTATGGATAGTAGACTTCATGACGGTTCTAACGCCTCCAAGAACGCGCAAATCGGAGGTCGGATGAAATCTGGGGAATTTCTGCAAGTTGATGCTGCAGTGCTGAAATTTGCATGTCAGTGTCACTCGGCCGGGTCACATATTCCACTCGGCCGAGTGCGGCCTGGGCCCAGATTTTAAGTTGCGGTTTGGGCTGTTTTTGGGCACGAATTTGAGGGGTTTTCTAGGGTTTCTTGCTAGGTTTTTGGGGGAGTATTTAAGGGGTTTGTAGCCACCATTAGAGGGGATCCCATTATGTTTTATTAGAGTTTATTTTAGAGGTTAGGCCATGCCCTAGGCCCCCTCTTGGATCAAAAGGCTTGTATTTGGATTGGAATTCTTCATCAAAGCTAAGTATTTCTATTCTTATTATTTGAATCTTTGTTTTTTTCTATCTTTTTGTATGCAAGCAATGATTTCTATTGATTCTCATATCCTTATTGCTATGCTAGAGTAGATTTGTTGTTCTAGGGTTTGGGGATGAACCCTATGGATCTAATTTCATATTTGTGAAGAATGAATTCTAAATTGCTAGAATTGCTAGGATGTTAGGTTGTGATTGATTTCCTACGGATAGCTAGGGATTTCCATCGATTTGGGATTTGCAAGAGATTGGATTCTAATCGATGGGAAGGCCTAGATATTCGATTTAGGTCTACAATTGGGTTTCTCTAGATTTGGTTTGCAAGAGATTGGACCAAAGCTAGGATTTTTAATTGTAAATCTATACACATATTCGTTTGCAAGAGATTGGACGAATACGAACTATCACAACCTAGATCGTAACTCGAGTTTGCACGAGAGTGGGCTCGAGTGGCCATTGAACGATGATGTCGATCCTCATGCTAGCGGCTTAGGTTAGGGTTTGCAAGAGATTGGGCACTAACCTAGGTTTGCTATAGACCGGCAATAGCGCGAGAGCGTGAGCTTGGTTCTACATTAAGTTGCACTAGTCCACCTCAATGCAAGTTTAGTAATATTAAGATTCACTATTTACAATGATGTATGACGATCCGTAGTGGGAATTCCCTAGCCCTAGACGTCTTTATTTGATTTTATATCCTCATACTTTGCCCGACGATTGTGACAGGATCGCCGCAAGGCAAATTCCCTCTTTTATTATATTGTATTTGAATCGATATTTGACCGATTTCTTTATCACCGACACCGACATCCACCACCATTTCCATTATATCATACCATAGCCATCTCCACCAATAAAACCATCGTAGTCAAACCAACCTAGGATAGATTGGAGCCAACACCACCTCCTCGTGTTCGATACCCGCTCGCCACTTTGCCGTGCGCTTGCGGTAAAACTACAACCGTCGCTCCGGGACGTGTATCCGGGGCGCGATCAAGTTTTTGGCGCCGTTGCCGGGGAGGTGTTTCCGTTGGTGCCAATTTGTCACAATTAGGTTGATTAGACTACGAAAAAAAATAATAAATAAAAAGGAAATTTTCACCCCTGCCACCCTTATTATCATTTCTATATTCTTTTGTGCCACTGATATCTTTTCTCCAGGTATTTATCTTTGTTGATCAGGTGCTATGGATTATACTACGTGGACCACAGATTTTGATCAGAATGCTCAGACGGGAGATTACTATTTTGATCAGAGTGCTCAGATGGTAGAATACTATTATGATCAGAGTGCTCAGATGGGCGAATACCTTTTTGAGGAGATGCACTGGCCCGAGCTTGATGAGAGACAAAGGATCTTTTTTGATGAGATGCATGCACAACAGGTTGAAGTGCAAGCCGGGCTTGAAAAGGGTAACCTTCTATTGGAACGGGTGAAGAGGCAACTTGAAATGAATATGCTCATGCTTAAGGTTGAAGGGATTTCCAAAGATATCAGTTCTACTTCTTCATTTTATGTGCAAGAAGCATCGCCAGACTTACTACCAGAGCCAGAATGTACCGTCGTCGATCCCACTTCCTACGATACATCTATTGCATATGAAGAGTGGATGGACGAAGAGGCAGTGAAGGAAGCAGAAACTGAGTCATATGCGCAGCCAGAGGAGGACGCATTTCAGAGATTATTGGAGGGTCTCTTGGAGTCAGTGAGGTTCACCGGTTCAGAGAGCATTACGGCAGGTGATGCATTTGAGCTACGATTTGCAGATTTTGTTATGAACCGTGTTTCAGCTGCAGGAACAATTGAGGAGGACATCCATGTCAGACTTGAGGGGGATAGACTATATTTTCGGATTTTTTGCGGGCATTCCCCTCCACATGATACATCCCCACAAGCTGACACACATGAGCAGCCAGCATCACCATCCCAGGGAGAGCCTACATTGATAGTTGATGAGAAGGCAAATGAGCACACTATCGAGCCAGAGCATGCTTTTGAGGAGGCCTTACACACAGAGCCAGAGCTTATCACCGAGGAGGTCATGCATCGGGACGAGGACACAGCCATTCATGAGGATCCCGAGCACTATCCTCCTCCATTAGAGCTTCCGCAGCCACCTCATCCTCCCACTGACGCAGAGGACTACCCCACAGAGCTTATGGCTCCCCTTCAGGGAGATCTCTTTACTCCCTCGCCCTTTATCTTTGATTTCCCTCCAGTGTATGATGTTTTTTATGATTCATCGTGCCTTTTTCAGGATTCATGTACATACGATCAAGAGGTACGATGGGACGTATATGTGGAGGAGAGCAATGATGAATCCTTCGGAGGCCAAGAAGAAAGCCTTGGTATTCAACGCCAATTCATTATCCTTCGATAGTGAGGAATCCGAGAACGAGATGGATTTGGGTGAAATAGCCCAAATGGCGAAGAAGTTCCAACGCTTCTTCCGCAAAGGTAAATTTCCCTCAAACAAACGTTTTGAGTCTACTAATGCTACTTCCTCTTTTTGCTATAAGTGTAATAAGCCAGGGCACATCAAGAGGGATTGCCCAATGCTAAACAACAAAGAGAAGTGGAAGGCACCGAAGTACCACAAGTCCGATAAGAACAAGAGAGACAAGAAGAAAGGACTCGTAGGTACCTTCGACGACTCAAGTGATGACTCATCAAGGGATTCTGATGATGAGAAGGGTGAGAGCGCCCATATGTGTTTCATGGCCCTAGAAGACCCACTCTCCGATGAGAGTGATTTTGACATGGACGACACCGACGTAACTATGGATGAACTTCGCATAGCTAATGACGAACTATTTGCTAAATACCAATCTTTAATGCTTAAGTATACTAGCTAAAAGAAATTGAATATTAGCAAGTCATCCATTCCATGCATTATCAACAATGACACCATTATTGATACTTTAACTCTTGAGAAAGAAAACTTAGCTTCTCAAAATGTCACATTGAGAGATGAGGTGAATTCCCTCAAATCTCAACTAGATCAACCACATCCTAAGGATAATAGTGATCTAGTTACACGTCACACACAATTGAGTTTAGAGAATGATTCTCTTAAAACTCAAGTGCATGAGCTCAAAGCACCGGTGTCCACTTTGGATACCAATATTTCTTCTATTAAGGAGAAATATGAGCTCATGTCCTCCCGTATTGTGATATTCAATAAGGGAAAAGGACAATTGGATGATTTGCTAGCAATCCAATTTCCGGCCACACATCGTGTTGGTCTGGGGTTTGTGAAAGCCAATGCATCTAATGATCGCACCTCCTATAGTCGACGTCATCTTCGTCCTCCTTGAAGAATTGGAAGGAGGAATATGTGTTTGTGACCCTCCCCGAGGAGGCAAACTTTCCAGTGCGCTGGGACAGTCCATGTTCGCTAACCCTTACGCTGGAGAGTCTCACTGATGCAGAGCTCGATGTGGTCAGTAAGCTGTCTGCGGTCACCCCTCTTGAGTGGCATATCAAGTTCCTCTTCTAGGACCATGTTCTGAGGAAGACCATGTGGCCCCTTGGTGAGTCTTCACTTTATCTAGTTTGGATTTTCCTATGTTCCTTGTTTGCTCTCTTACCCCCGTGTTGCTAGGTGGGGTTGCCTCCGGTTCTTCTCCACGAGCTCTGTCGATCACCCCCCTTGTGCCCAGCTCGAGGAGGTGGGATCATGTCATGGAGGTCCGGCCGAAACAGCGAGTTGGGGCTTTCCAGGCCAGCAGGGGTCTGACTGGGGAGGTCGTGAAGAGGAAAAGGGAACGCTCGTTGCCGGTGCAATAGAGAGCCGAGGGGAAAAAGGCTCGGGTCTCGGCCTCTGGTGGGGAGGCCACATCTCACAAGGCCCATGTGTCCCACATCCGTTCCCAGCGGGTCGAGGACATGTGGCCTCTGGTGGGGAGGCCACATCTCACAAGGCCCATGTGTCCCACATCCGTTCCCAGCGGGTCAAGGACATGTGGCCTTAGGGTGGTCTCTCCTTGACTTGCCTAGGCTCGCTCCCTGCGAACTACGAGATGTCTATGTGCATCTTCCGGTTGACCGAGGCCGACCTTCCGCAATCAGGCGACGGGCTGCTCGGCTCCCGGTTCCCCGTGGGACTGTAGGAGTCTATCTTCACAGACTGTAGAGTTACGGCCTGGCTGTCTGAAAACTCGTGCATGTCCCCAATATCGATCCGTGTTGGATGGGGTGAAGGGCGATAGGATAGCAGCCTTCGTCGTGCTCACTGGTTAGCAGGTAAGATTTCTCGCAGCCATGTGCATTATTTTCGACGGGCAGTCCTAATCTGTAGTTTTTCCTCGATGCAGCTGTCTTCGGTCTGTCTGTCGATGAGGTGCCAATTTGTGGCGCTTGCTAAGGCGGAGGCGAGCCTCGCCTGAAAATCGACATCGGAGGGGACCGCCGAGGAGGAGGCCCAGGAATCCGAGGTGCGCGTGAGGTCAATGGAGACCAGGGTCTCCGAGCTCGCTGCAGACATCAAAGCCTTGGCGCTGGCTGATAAGTCCCTGGCCGAGGAGAAGGCTGCCAAGATGGCATCCAGGGGGTGAGGATGAGGCCAGGATCTTGGAGCTTGAGGAGCTGCTGGGGGCGGAGGAGGAGAAAGAGGGTGCCCTCGTAGCCCAGCTCGTCGAGGCCTCTCATGCAAATGAGGCGGAGAAGGTGGAGAAGTTAAGGCTCCAGGGTCAGGTGGCTGTGCTCGAGGCCCGGGTCAGGGAGCTAGAGAAGGTGGACCCCGCCTGAATATCGCAGGAGGCGGTGAATAAATACTCTGAGACCTTCGTTGCCTCCGGGATGTTCAGGGCTTTTGAGGAGGGGTTCCTCCAGTGCCGACGTGAGATCGAGCGCAAGTTCCCAAGCTCGTGGGTTGTGTGTGAGAAGCTCGATATTGTTCACGGCGAGGGCGAAGAGGACATCGATGCCATTCATCCAGAAGACGCTCCTGAGGTGGCAGCAGTCACCCAGCCCGAGGCGGGAGCTTAGGCTTTTTGCGATGCTTTTCTTTCTTTGTGAACGATCTCTTTTTGTTATGAGAATCCTCTTTTTGTAATGGGAATTCATGATCGTCTCGTGCTTGTTGTTTGATTGTTGTTGTGCCCCTCCTTCCTCGATCCTGGTAGTGCTCTAGCTGTCGTACTGACAGGTTTGGGGAAGATTGATAATCGACGGCTGTAACCCTCTGTGGCCAGCTCTACGGAGTGTGTTTAGACACCATGTATGGGACTAGTGTGGTGATGAAGGAATTCCAGGGCCTAGAGTCTAATTTGAGTGATTCTGGAGAATCTGGGGAATTCCGTGCATGAGGAAGCGTACCCAGTGTGTGGTGTGGCTAGGAGTAGTCGTAGTGTGCCTAGTAAAGTAGGGGCATCTCCGCCTCTGATTTAGGGTTCGGTACTTGTATATGTAGAAGATTTCTATGAATTGCTTAGTTGCTCAAGTTTGCTCATTTTTGCCAATATCGTGAAGTGTCCTTGGATAATATGCATGGGGGATGATGCCTTGTAGTTTACCATAATTTTTCTTGATGGAGGCCTTTATAACATGTTTTTATGGCTCTGGACAAAATTTGGTGATTTTAAACATTTATTTGGATTTTATATGAATTGTTTCAAAACAGGTCAAACTAGGTTTTTCAAAGGAAACTCTGTCCAGATTTTAATTGTGCCAATTTCTCCAATATTTTCCAAAGAAACACCATCTGGAAAAAATATACGTCGTAGAGAAACTTGTTTACTATAACTTTCATGTATTAGAGAAATCTAAATTCCTAAATCTAGTATTTTTAAAAAATTTGTTTTCTGAAAACTGTCCAGAAAATTTCAGCTTTGACACCTTTTGGTAGAACTGCTTTATCTTTTGCAAATCTTCATGGATTTTGATGAACTTGTGCTAGTTTTAAAGATAAGAACTAGATCTATCTTTTCATCCTACATGAATTTTTTCCAGTTTTGCTTCTAACCATACTGAAAACTGCAATCTTTGAAGCCCTAATTTCAGCCAGTTTTTGGACTGTTTTGCTGATTCGTGATAAAATCGTATTAAATCAGAATAAAATTATTTTGGTCTGAAATTTTTGATTTGAATTTCTATACTATGATTCTACAACTCCCTTCAATATATATTTTCAAGTGTAGTGTTGAAATTTTGAGATATGCTGGTTACAATGAGTATCCTGGCCCATTTTGCCTTGAAAACTTGGGTTTTATGGGGTTTTTTGGGGTTTTTGGGTTTTTCGAGGCATGGGGGTATTTTGGTCCACAAGGGTTATGTGTAAGGGATTGGAAGAGACTGGAAGGTGTGGTGTTTAAGCCCTATTGGTCCAAGGGTGAGTGGCATGGATGAATTACCAAATTTTAGCCTTGGAAGTGTCTACACACTTCAACCCTATAAAAAGAGGGGTTGTGAAGGATTTTGCCCTCCCTTGGCACCTTGATTTCGTGGCTTTAACACTTTAGAGAGTTGTGGGGAGAGGGTGAGGCTAGAGAAGAGAGTTTGGTGAGGTTTAGAGCTCCTTTGGTGAAGATCTCCACCTTTGAAGGCAAGATCTTGAAGTTAGTGGGAGCTAGGAGCTAGGTTGAGTCTTAGAACCTTTTGAGGTAAGCTCCTGCACCCTAGAGGACTCTATTCCTCCTGCAGGCATGTTTGCTAGCCCTCTCACCCTTCTCCTTTACTTGCATGTTGATTTTGGAGAAGTTAGAGGCCTTATAGAGCAAGTTGAAAGCTTGGAGGCCATTTTTGAAGCTTGGAGCTTGGAGGAAGGCTTGGGGATTGCAAAAGCTGAGGTAGAGTCCTCCTACACCCCAAGTTATAGGTTGAGTCAAGATTATCTCTATTTTTTGCTTGCATGTTGATTACTATGAAAAGGACCAAATTTTTCTTAAGTTTGCTTTGGAAAAAGTGGTGCATGTTATGGAAATATTGCAAGGTTCAATCTTTTTGGCATTTTATGAGATAAGAAGGCTTGTGGACCCTTATAATATGTTAAACTGATCCCTGGTTGTATCAAATTTCAGTTCCTCCTTGGGTTTGTATGAAGTTTGAGCATGATAGTTCATGAATACATATAGTATAGTCATTTTGTGAAGGATATTGAAGGATATTTCATTTTTGGTTCGCATCCTTGTATTTTGACTTGAAATTTTGTGTGAAAACCTGATTTATCATTATTGAGTTCTTTTTTAAATTTCGTGATTTTACAGTTATTTTTTGTATTTATTTTCTATTTAACAAAACAGAGAAAAATCACACCTTTGAGGGGAAGTGTTGTCCAAATTTTGTAACTTTCGTATTCTTCAAAATTGAAGGATCAATCGAAGGAATTTTGAACTAAAATTTTGTATACAAGTTATAGAAAACCTAATTTACTTATTTTGATTTTTATGGGATTTTAGAGTGTTTTAAACCAGGACAGAATCGTTTTTCTTCCAGGGTTCAATCCAGATTTTTGCATGAAGGTTTTTATCACTTTTCCAAGTGAATTAAGACATGGGGATTTTTCTCGAGGTGCTCCTAGTTGTTATCTACAACTTCTATTCACATTCCAGGAATCACTTCTACCCCTAAGTATTTTCTAAAAATCTATTTGCATTTCAGCCCAGATTTAAATCTGCACTGACGCCATTTACGGTTTTAATCATATCTTTTAAACCGCTGCACGGATTGGGGTGTTTAAGCTATCGGATCGAAGATAAAACTCTAATATAACTTTTCAACTACACCGGTTTTCAAAAAAGTCCCTATTTACCCCTAATCTATCAGTCTTTCAGCACTCAAAAACAGCACTAAAATGAAGTTTTGACACTATTGGTATTTTGTGCATAGAAATTCGAAATGATCTCGGCTTCTTAGGAGGTTTGAAACTTCCGAAAGTAGATAAGATGGGCTACAACCCATAGTGCAAAAAATTTTCAAGTTGTGTTCATGAATTTTGAGTAATTTACAGTACTATATGTGAATTCCAGATTCAGGCTGAAAATTGTGTAATTGTGAAAGTGGCTAATTGTGTATTTTTTGAAGTAATGGCTGAATTTGTTGTCGTATATGCTTGTGTTTAGTGATATATCACATGATAAACAAGAAATTAAAGTCCCTAGAGGCTAATTGCTCCATATGCTCCTGAATTACGAGAGTATCGGTTGTATCGGTTGAAATAGCAATGTTAGCATCGATCATGTAACATTGTGATGAGTTATTGTTTGAATTGTACCATGTTGATTAGAGGGAGCAATTAACCCTAGGGGAGGCCTACGGGGCCGGGCTAGAGGTGTTCTGACCACACATGCTGTGTATGGCACCCTATGCCAGGGTTTGGGGGGAACTGTATTATAGAGGTGATGGTACGAGGACTGGGCCCTGAGTAACACCTAAGATTCACCCATGTTCGCGTGAGATTGGGTCGGTTGTAGTGGCTCCATACTGAATTACCTGTTGATTTTGTAGTCGTCCTTCCTAGGGGGATGACATAGGATTGATGGGGACGTTGTCCTCGTGCCCTTGTACCTGATCTAATATACTAGATTTCCAAAGTTGTATGCATTCACTAAAGCTAAAGATAATAATTGAATTGAATGATGAATGTACGTGTATTAGGCCATGGGTTGTGTTAGGGATTCTCTGCTGGGTCACGCTTTGACGTGTCCCAACCCGTGGTTACAGGTGTCCAGCAGTAGAGTTCAGACCAGAGTCCCTAGCAATCTTAGTGTTCAGAGTTAGTCAGCGACTATGCTTTGGACATACGCAGGTCAGGTGCAGGACGAGGAGGCAGACCTCGTGATGTTTGTGGTCTCGACCCCGGAGGCTAGTGCCATCTTTCTGTTTTGCCCCAGCACCGGGGTCATGCAGCTCTATGTATGTCAGGCAGTGTAGGTCTCTTAGGTGTCAATCAGTCCAGCTGGAGTCTATACGTATGATGATGATGTAGCGGTGTGTTGTGCAGGTGTGTCTTTTTGGGAGTTGTACATATAGTGTGGCTTTTGGGTACCAGTGCATCTTGTGGAGTAGTTATACATATGATATGATGAGTCTTTCGTAGCAGCAGCAGCTGAGTGGTGCTATATGTTGTACTTTTGGTCGGTTGATGTACTTGTTCAACTGTGATGCATATATGTAGTCGATGCTTTGCTATGAGACTATCTTTACTTTCACTGCAGTAGTGTAGCGCTTCTGTGTTGTGCTATGTTGACAATGAGCTGTGTTGTACTTTACTTTTCAGTTGTACTTCTCTATGTTGTTCTAGTGTACGTAGTGGCCTGCAAAAGAATCTTTTATAACCCATTCACGCTTTGTACTCCCTCTAGTATGGCGGCTCGTCACGGCCCCGGCCCCCTTCTAACTCAAATGTGAGGAAAAAAATATAAAATAGGTCGTACCTTCCATCCTTGAGTATTAGGGTAACTGGGGCATGACAACGGCTGATCTTTTTGCTCGAGATTCATCGAATGGTCGGTACGTCAGGGGAGTTGTCCCCTGTCTGGAGGTCAACGTGCGGCTGGCCTGCTTGGGAGTTGCCCCCAGTCTTACGGTCGATTGAATGATCGGCCTGCTGAGGGAGTTACCCCGGCCTGACGATTGATACGGGTTTGGCCTGTTATGGGAGTTGCCCCCATCCTTACGTCGACAGGTCGATCTTCCTATAGGGAGAGCTATCCCCAGACTGACAGTCGAGCGAATGATCGGTCCGTTGGGGGAGTTACCCCAGCCTTACGGTCGATGCGTGGTTGGCTTGCTGGTGGAGCTGCCCTAGCCTTACGGCGATATGTCGGTCGGCCAGATGGGGGAGCTACCCCCAAGCTTACGGTCGATCGAATGATCAGCCTGCTGGGGGAGTTTCCCCTAGCCTTACGGTCGACGCGTGGTCTACCTGCTGGGGGAGTTGCCCTAGCCTTAAGGCGACAGGACGGTCAGCCAACTGGGAGAGCTACCCCTAGGCTTACAGTCGATCGAATGATCGGCCTGCTGGAGGAGTTTCCCCTAGCCTTACGATCGATGCGTGGTCGGCCTGCTGGGGGAGTTTCCCCTAGCCTTACGGGGACATGTCGGTCGGCCAGCTGGGGAAGCTACCCCCAGGCTTACGGTCGATCGAATGATCAACCAGATGGGGGAGTTGCCCCCAGTCTTATGGTCAATGCGTGGTCAGCCTGCTGGGGGAGTTACCCCAGCCTTATGGTTGATCGGGTGATTGGTCTGATGGGGGAGTTTCCCCCAACATTATGGCTGAATCCTTTTCATCACATGGGATTAGGGATACTTAATTGAAACAAATGGAGGCCCTTCTTTTCTTTATTTAGAACATTTTTCAGTTTCGGTACAATGTCTCAGAGAGGGTCCATACATTCCACGCCTCACTGGTAGTATTTGCATAAATGCTCCACGTTCCAAGTGTGTGTGAGCGCTTTACCTTCCAGTGTCGAGAGCCGATAGGTCTCTAGGCCAAGGACCTCAGTGATCATGTACAGCACTTCCCATTTCTCGATGAGATTTCCCTTGCGAGCAATCTCTGGGTTAAACATGGCTTTCCTCAGGACAAGATCTCCTGGGTAGAAACTTCTTCCCTTGACCCGGGAGTTATAGTAGCAGGCCACTTGTTGCTTCTGTCGGATGACGGAGGCTAGAGCCTGGTCGCGCTGCTCGTCTATGAGCTCTAGATTAATTTCTAGGCCCTTCGAATTCCTTTCTTCGTCTAAGGGTCTGAGTCAGAGCGACTCTTCTCCTACTTCAACAGAGACAACCTCTTCAGCCCTGTAGGCGAGTTTGAAGGGTGTTTCCCCCATGGCCTCCTTATGGGTAGTTGGTTGACTCGGAAAACGCGCAAGTGCACGCCTTCCGCTCCCAAGCGTAGGAGCGTCAATGCAATATAAAAATAACCGGTGAGTACCGGGTCGGATCACAGGGACAAGTCGTTCTATATTCACAAATTTTGATTGATAAAGAAAATTAAAGCGTGCTACAATAATCTCAATTACGATGGGTGGAAGTGTGAAAAACGTGTGGAGAAACTAAAAATCTAACCTAAGTGTATAGGGTTAGAGAGCCAAAAGGAGAAATTAGGGTAGCAAGGCGAGGAGCATGGGTTGTGAATTCACTAATGTTGGTGTTAATTAAGCACAAATTACCCTCATATACTTCAATTGGTCATCCGGCTAAGGAAGCCCAATCGGAGAATTTAACAATAAAGGACATCACAATTAGCAATAGGGATGGACGTATAATCGAACACTAATCAAATTACGAGCATGACATTTTCTCAAATTGCCCTCTCGGGATTTGGCCAATAAAATTGTGCCCTAATTATACTTCCAACATCAACAATGAAAATTGGGCAAGAGGGAATTAGGGCAAACATTAACATCCAACCCAATGAATCACCACCCAAGCACACTAACACTACACAATCATAGCAAACAAGATGTAAATTTCATTCAAAAGATTCATCAAAGTTTCATACAAAAGTGAGATATCAATTTACAAAAGTGGGGAAGAAAGATATCACCCAAGCTCTCCCCATATGAGCCTCCCTTCCACTTTAGCACCTCCTCCAAGCTTTCCCCAAGCTCCAATGGCCTCCAAGCTTCCCCCTAGCCTTTGGGGAAGAAAACCCCCATCAAGAACCCTAAAAAAACGCAAGAAAAACCAAAAAACAGCAGCTTCCTTTCAAAATTCACACTCCAGGCCTGTTTAACAGCATTGCGGGTCGGATCGGGGTCGGATCCGACCCGCAAACCATGCCCCAAACCCGTCCGCATCAGCGGGCGGGCCCCGCTCCAGCGCGCGCGCGTGCTGCGAAATTCGCAGCAGCGGGCCGGCCGCTTGGCCGGCCCGCTCGTTTTAATTCATTTTTTTTAAATTTATATATGCGTGCGCGGGGAGCCAAGGAAAACGAAGCGGGCCGGCCAACGGGCCGGCCCGCAAAATGAGAACGGTTATTATATTTATTTATTTATTTATTTTACATGTGAGCAGCGGCCCACGTCAATCAGGCGGCCTGGCGGGATCAATCTCGGTGCCACGTGGCGCCATCTGGTTGCGCCACGTGGCGCCCCTTAATTTTCTTTTTATGGGGTTTTAAACCCCATTTCACCTTCCAGAAATTGTAGAAAATACCTAGGATGTTCAGAAAAATCCCAAAAAATTCTGGAAAATCTCTAAGACTCCCAAGAGTACCTGAAAAATATTAGAAGGATAAATTAGTCCATATGATGATAAAATTAATTTAATGACTATTATAAAACACAATATTGACTTCCAATAATCTATATAAAATATTCCAATGCTCAAATAATTCCCAAAAAATGGGAATATGATCAAAATAATACCAGGAGCATATGAAAAATAGTAGGAAGCCAACAAGGACGATAAAATCCGTATTTTGTGCCAAGAGTGAGAATAAGCCCCGAAAATGATATAAAGTGAAAATATACCCAAAAAGAGCACAATTAAGTATAATTCTTAGCACAAAATGGGGGTAATTAGGGGGGAAAATATGCAATTTATATCCCGAATCACACCCCCAACTAGCTTTTTGCTAGTCCCTAGCAAAATATGCGAAAAATTCGGATTAAATTGAAAAACATGCACCAAATCCTCGATATCTTCATGGCATACTCCAAAATGGGATTTCCAATTGATTTCAAAGCTAATATACCAAATATATGAAAGCAAACAACAAATGATACTCCCCTCAATCCAATTCAAAGAAAAGTGAAGAAATAAGCCCCGTATCACACGTATCGGGATATCACGATGTCAAGATTTCCCATTTCCATGAAAGTGGCCAAAACAAAAAGAAATTCCTTCTAAGTGGTGGGAGATGAGATTGCATCACTCATGTTGCTTATTCTTTCATTTATCATTCATTTTTCTTTTTTTTCTTCCTTTTTCTTTTTTTTTGTTTTTGATGTTTATGTTTTGCATTCACGCGATAACGCCATAAATGCAAACACCGGCACATTTGCATACACGCGATGACGCTATATATGCAAATGGATGGAGTGATCTCCTAAATCTCATTTTTGGCGTCCTCCCCAATGTTTCGTGGGACACCGGCTACTCAATTCGATTAGAAAGAAACATTCACTTATACTAACTTTTTTTTTTCATTCCAACATGAATTATCAACTCATCCACCCACTCCTAAGAGGAAAACAAAGCATGCACAATTGGCCAAATCCAATCCAATTAAAAACTACACCATTCATCCCAACACATGCAATCACTTACGCCAAACTTTTCCCAAATTATCTCAAAGAGAGTATTACAACATATGAAATAGTTTCATACATGGCATATTAACATTCGACTCCAAATTGGAAAAGAAATGAAAACGTGCCAATCAAACATCGAGAAATCGATACCAAATTGATAATCCGAAAAATTTGCATGGCATTAAGCAAGTAGGGACTAAACAAAGCAAGGCGTAGGAACGAGAAGGCCAAAATGATATGCAATGACATTCAATGGGTGATGGAGAAAAATGGAGGTATCTCAAAAAAAAAATTTAGGTCAAAATCCTAACAAACCTAAACATTCTAACACTCTCCCCCCAACTTAAAATAAGCATTGTCCTCAATGTTGGGAGAGTATCAGATCTTGGCAAAAGATCCTAGAAAAAAAGAAAAAAAAACGAAAGCAAACATGCAAAAGCAAACTAACTAATTTTTTATTTATTTACACTACTTAAAGGAAAGAATACACCTTAGCAAATGGCGGATCCCGGATGTATAACGGTGGTGGTAGCTGCTCGATCATATCCTTTTGCTCCTCCGCCAGCTGCTTTGGAGCTAGGCCACCACCGGCCTCCTTGGATTCCAGCAATGCAACTCCAAGCATCTCCTTTGGATAATATGGATCACGTGGGAGACGAGCTGCATCAATCCAAGTCATGTCCTCATGCCCTGCAAAAGCATTCCAAATAGGGTCGTCAAAACAAATAAAACAATTTAAATGCAATGGACGACAATCTGAAGCAAAAATATGTGGAAGTGCAAATTGGGCTTCAGAAATGCAAGGCATGAGATGGTGGAAACTTCCCTGAAATACGGTGCTAGATGCGGCATGATGCACGGCCTCAGGAGGAGGTGGAAGTGGCTGCAGAGAGAAAACTGGAGTAAGAGGGAGCTCGGGCTCAATATATACCATCTCGCAATCTCCGTCGCTATCCTCTTCCTCGATATCAATATCAACATCAACGATCTCTGCGGCACTCCACATATCTGATAACTGCTCCTCACAAACCTCCTCGATGACTGGCAAGTGCGCATCCTGAGGCGAGGGAAGTGACATCTGTGATAGGACTGGAGGTAGACACGTCTCGGGCAAATCCAAGCACGCATCATCCTCGCCATCCCAGAAATAGCTCATCTCAGTCGTCCTCCCAAAATACTCAACCGCCTCGACCTGCGAAGCTAACTCTGAAGTGGAATGTGGCTCAGGCCCCATGGTGTCCTCAATCTGCTCTCGGCCATCATGCACATCCGCTTCATCATCAACCTCAAAATGAAAATGCATCGTGTCACCATCGTGGTCGACACGCACTCCGTCATCCATCTCCTCTGACTCATCCAAATGTATATACTCAAATTCCTCTACTTGGCTCCAATGCACCCTTTTCACTGGTTTCTCTAGGTATTCCATAGGGTCGCACTGGACTGAGCCCTCAGCTGGCTCCTCAGGCTGGTACTGGACCTGCTGCTCTGCATCCTGAAGTGGAAACTGGGACTCTCCATCATCATCATATCCAAGTGACTGCTCTCCAGATGGCGCAGTCTGCTCCCACTCTGCAAGGTCCCTCAGGTAACTCCAGGAATCCTCGGTCGAATAATCAAAGAACTCCCCGCCGCAACTCATCTGCACAAAATCCCGCCCAGATGGCAATAATCCTGTGTAGAAGATCTGCAGAAGATGATCCTCGTGAAAGCTCTGGTGTGGGCACGCAAGCACCAAATCAGTGAACCTCTGCCAAGCCTGATGGTAGGCCTCCCATTCAGCTTGGGCAAAGCTCGCTATGTACTGCTCCGTGGCCTGCCGCCCATGTACCTGCTCCAAAAAGATAGGCAAAAACACTCGAAGAAATTCAGCCTGAAATGACAACCAAGTAAAATGTGAGTCCAGAGACAATGAATCAAACCAAAGTCTAGCATCATCCTGTAAAGAATCGGGAAAGAATCTAAAATATATGCGATCATCACTAATGTTCCCACCAAGACATGAAAACATCCACTCTTCAAAATTTTTAATATGTAAGTGAGGGTTCTCCCACTCCGTGCCATGGAAATATGGCGGAAGTGGGATATCCTCCAAATCAAAGTCTGAAAAATCCGAAGAAGATGCCATGTTGTTAAAAAAAATTTCACAAAACAATTGAAAATAAACAACCAAACGACTCAAAAAGTGGAAAATAAACAAATAGAAAGACACACACTAAGAGATAGGAGTATCACACTAAAAGTTTCAAAATCAATCAAAAATTGCTAATGATAGAAACCGTTGTCCCCGGCAACGGCGCCAATTGGTTGACTCGGAAAACGCGCAAGTGCACGCCTTCCGCTCCCAAGCGTATGAGCGTCAATGCAATATAAAAATAACCGGTGAGTACCGGGTCGGATCACAGGGACAAGTCGTTCTATATTCACAAATTTTGATTGATAAAGAAAATTAAAGCGTGCTACAATAATCTCAATTACGATGGGTGGAAGTGTGAAAAACGTGTGGAGAAACTAAAAATCTAACCTAAGTGTATAGGGTTAGAGAGCCAAAAGGAGAAATTAGGGTAGCAAGGCGAGGAGCATGGGTTGTGAATTCACTAATGTTGGTGTTAATTAAGCACAAATTACCCTCATATACTTCAATTGGTCATCCGGCTAAGGAAGCCCAATCGGAGAATTTAACAATAAAGGACATCACAATTAGCAATAGGGATGGACGTATAATCGAACACTAATCAAATTACGAGCATGACATTTTCTCAAATTGCCCTCTCGGGACTTGGCCAATAAAATTGTGCCCTAATTATACTTCCAACATCAACAATGAAAATTGGGCAAGAGGGAATTAGGGCAAACATTAACATCCAACCCAATGAATTACCACCCAAGCACACTAACACTACACAATCATAGCAAACAAGATGTAAATTTCATTCAAAAGATTCATCAAAGTTTCATACAAAAGTGAGATATCAATTTACAAAAGTGGGGAAGAAAGATATCACCCAAGCTCTCCCCAAATGAGCCTCCCTTCCACTTTAGCACCTCCTCCAAGCTTTCCCCAAGCTCCAATGGCCTCCAAGCTTCCCCCTAGCCTTTGGGGAAGAAAACCCCATCAAGAACCCTAAAAAAACGCAAGAAAAAACCAAAAAACAGCAGCTTCCTTTCAAAATTCGCACTCCAGGCCTGTTTAACAGCATTGCGGGTCGGATCGGGGTCGGATCGGGGTCGGATCCGACCCGCAAACCATGCCCCAAACCCGCCCGCATCAGCGGGCGGGCCCCGCTCCAGCGCGCGCGCGTGCTGCGAAATTCGCAGCAGCGGGCCGGCCGCTTGGCCGGCCCGCTCGTTTTAATTCTTTTTTTTTTAAATTTATATATGCGCGCGCGGGGGAGCCAAGGAAAATGAAGCGGGCCGGCCAACGGGCCGGCCCGTAAAATGAGAACGGTTATTATATTTATTTATTTATTTTTTTTACATGTGAGCAGCGGCCCACGTCAATCAGGCGGCCTGGCGGGATCAATCTCGGCGCCACGTGGCGCCATCTGGTTGCGCCACGTGGCGCCCCTTAATTTTCTTTTTATGGGGTTTTAAACCCCATTTCACCTTCCAGAAATTGTAGAAAATACCTAGGATGTTCAGAAAAATCCCAAAAAATTCTGGAAAATCTCTAAGACTCCCAAGAGTACCTGAAAAATATTAGAAGGATAAATTAGTCCATATGATGATAAAATTAATTTAATGACTATTATAAAACACAATATTGACTTCCAATAATCTATATAAAATATTCCAATGCTCAAATAATTCCCAAAAAAATGGGAATATGATCAAAATAATACCAGGAGCATATGAAAAATAGTAGGAAGCCAACAAGGACGATAAAATCCGTATTTTGTGCCAAGAATGAGAATAAGCCCCGAAAATGATATAAAGTGAAAATATACCCAAAAAGAGCACAATTAAGTATAATTCTTAGCACAAAATGGGGGTAATTAGGGGGGAAAATATGCAATTTATATCCCGAATCAGTAGTTCGATATGACCAGAGTATCCCAGGGAGTTCCTCCGGTTAAGCTCCGTGTGCCTCTCCTATCTTCTTGTGGAGCGGTTCGAGGATGCATTTATTGGTGGCTTCTGCCATCCCGTGGCTCTGGGGATGGGCCACGGATGCAAACATGAGTTTGATCTTCCAATCCGTAGAGAACTCCTTGAACCCTGTGCTATCGAACTGTTTCTCATTGTCGGTGACAATGGACAGAGGGATCACGAACCTGCTGATGATGTACTTCCACACGAAGCTCTTTGCCTTCTTTCAGGTGATGGTGGCCAAGTGTTCGGCCTCGATCCATTTTGTAAAGTAGTCCACCTCCACGATCAGGAATTTACTTTACCCTTTCGCGGAAGCGAAGGGGCCGAGAATGTTCAGCCCCCACTTGGGAAGGGAATGTGGCTGATTATAAGTATAGGATCAGCTAGGGGTGATGAACTGAGCTTCGTGAACTTCTGGCACTCCGGGCACTTCCGAACGTACTCCGTCGAGTCGTGGGCCAGGGTCGGCCAGTAGTACCCTTGTCTTAGGACCTTCATTGCGACTGTCTTGCCCCCGTGATGGTTCCTACAGAGTCCCTCGTGGATCTCCCGGATAACATATTCCGCTTCATGTGGTCCAAGACACTTGAGGTAGGGTAGGACGTCAGTTTTGGTCCAGCGCCTTCTGTACAGTGTGCCTTCGTGGAGTACGTATCGAAGAGCCTTCCGTTCCAGTGTTCGGTGTTCTTTCTGGTCTACGGGGGCCTCCCGGTGGCGAGGAACCACACGATGGGGTCCATCCAGGAAGGTTCTCTGTCGATGTTCATTAGCTCTTCCCCCTCCGTGCTGTGGCTTTGGAGGCTCTCGACGTAGATGGTCTGACCCAACTCTTTGATGGAAGAGGAGGCTAGCTTGGAGAGGAAGTATGCGCGAGCGTTCTCTGACCATGGCATGTGGATGGAATCAACATGCTTGAATCTAGACAACTCGGACTTGGCTGAAGTAAGGTAGCGCTGCATGGTTTCGTCTCTCGCTACGTAGTCTCCTTTCAGCTGGCTGATGAAGAGCCTGGAGTCGCTGAGGAGTTGCACCAAGTTTGCTCCCAATGCTTGAGCCAGTTTCAGGCCATTGATGGCAGCCTCGTACTCAGCTACGTTGTTGGTGGCTGGAAACTTGAACCAGAGGGCGTACTCTGTAGTGTTCCTGTTGGGGGATCGGATGACGATGCCTGCTCTGCTGCCCGTCTTAGTTGCAGATCCGTCCACATAGATGACACACATGTCCTTTCCATCTGGTCGATCATCAGGAATATTGTCAGTTGAAAAGAGGGACAAGGGGTGAGGCGTTACAATGTCTGGGTTCGTCCCGTCGGGGGTGTCATGTTGCCGATGGTGCACTCGGTGATGAAGTCTACCAGTGCCTGTCCTTTGATGGCTGTCCTTGGTTTGTACCTGAGGTCAAATTCACTCAGCTCGACTCTCCAGTTTAGCATCCTCCCCATCTAATCGAACCTCATGTGGTTCTGCTCGAGTTGGGAGTCGATAAGGACCGGGATGGCGTGAGCTTGGAAGTAGGATCGGAGTCGTCGCGTTGAAAGGTCGAGGGTGTATATCAATTTCTCCAAGGGGATATAATGCGCCTCCACGTCTCGCAGGACCCAACTAGTGTAGTACACTGGCCTCTGTACCCATGCGTCCTCCCTGATCAGTACAGAGCTAACTGCTTCCCCGGTGCTAGCAAAGTATAGGCTCAGAGGTTCTCCTTCCTTAGGCTTGGAGAGGAGTAGGGGGCTGCAGAGGTATTCCATCAGATCGGTGAATGCCTGGACGTAGCTCGTGTCACACTCTATAGCTTTTCTCTTCCCATCCGACTCGACGAGGGCCCTTCTCAGGACCCTAAAGAACGGGAGCGATCTTTCTGCCGATCTGGACAGGAATTGCCCCAGGGCCGCGATTCGGCCATTCATCCTCTGCGCTCTTTGATAATGGTCGGTTCTCTCATGCTGATCAGAGCCTCAATCTTGTCTGGGTTGGCCTCGATGTCGCGGTTGGTGATCGTGAAGCTTATGAACTTTCTGGATTTAACCCCGAATGTGCACTTCATAGGGTTGATCCTGATGTTGTGCTTCTGTAATTGTTCAAAGGTTTCCTGAAGGTCGGTGATGTGGTCGTCTGGGCTCTTGAACTTGACCAACATGTCGTCCACATAAACCTACAGGTTCCTCCTGACCTGGGAGCCAAAGACCTTGTCGACCATCCTCTTATAGGTCGCCTCTGTGTTCTTCAGACTGAAAGGCATCTTTGTGTAACAGAATGTCCCACGATAGCTGATGAACGATGTCTTTTCCTCATCTTTCGGGTCCATTTGCACCTGGTTATATCTGGAGTAAGCATCCATGAAGCTGAGTATCTCGTAACCCGAGGCATTGTCTATGAGGTGGTTGATTATAGCATAATATTATGTATTTTTCCTCTCATTTGAACCCAATTTACGCATTCATATGTCCCAAACGAGCTCTGGTATGACCACTTTTTGATTATTATTTATTATTAGAGCTTAATCATGATGTTTGTACAATTCGTAAATTTTATGAACTAATTTGTGCATTCTAATATTTTTTAGGTACTCCTGAGAGTCTTGGGGATTTTCCAGAATTTTCTGGGATAGTTCTGGGATTTCTAGGTATTTTTAGCGAATTATATGGAGGAGAAAATACAGATTAAATGGGAAAGGGGGATTTCTAAAGGGGCGCCACGTGGCACAATCTCACGGTGCCACGTGGCGCCTATCCGGCCACCCACTCACGCGTCCGGATGAATCTCCTGAATGCGGGCACGCGTGAAGCGCATGCCCGCTGACGCGCTCTTCCGCAAAGGCGGGCGGTAGCGAGTCGGATCCGCAGACCTGCTCCACCCCGATCCGTCTAGAAGCCCAGGTGTGCGCAAATGCAAAAGAGCGGGTCGGGCGCTCCGAAACCCGGCCCGCAACGCCCTTTCACAGATCCAATATGCGATTTTAAGGGTTTTAAGAGCCCGTTTTGCGTGAGGAGGGGGTTCTTCGGTTTTTTTTGGGATTGTGCAAGTTTTTGAGAGCCGCCGTTTTCTCCCCTCAAATGGCTAGAGCTTGGAGGAGCTTCAAGGAAAGGAAAATCTTGAGTTTTAGGGCTTTTATTTGGTGATATCTATCAAACTTTACTATTCTCTTGTAATTTCATCTACTTCTTTTGATTTGAACTATGTTTAATACGATGAATCTCTTCGTTATTTTCAGTATTTGTGGCTAGACTTTGATTGCGCACAATATGGTGTAGTTAGGGGACAAGATTTGTATTTATTTGGTTGAATCCTCACGCTATCATTGTTCATGTTGATAAAGCTATAAGCTTTACTTAAGATCCCCTCTTTGTCTTTTACAAAAACTTGATTGAGTTGATGATCACCCCACAAGGTGAGTTTTGATCTCCCCAAAAGGGAGTTTTATTCCTTATATTTAAAAGATTATTGCTTTAGCAACAACTTTATTCGATTTTGTGCTTTAATCCCCACAAGGGTATTTTCCGATGAATTTCTCTCAAAAAGAGATATCATTGAGTTATCTTTAATCAACCAAATTAATATAAATCATGGACCCTAATGAACCCATATCATGTGCATACTTCTCATAGATATTTACATAAACGAAACTTTCTTTTGCTCGTATTGTCCATAAATTAAAAAACCACAATCAAACCCCATTCAAATCATCATCATCAAAAGTGGTTGGTCTCTTTACGTTTAATCCCTTTTTGATTTGAGCTTTGTGGTTGAAACATGTTTTCTCACGAGGATTCGACATCTAGACTCCCAGATCTATATTACTTGCACGGACTCTTACGCTTGAGAGTAGCACATTTTTGGGCTAAGCAAGCTTTTGGCGCCGTTGCCGGGAAGAACGGTTTGTTACCACAGTTTATTTCATTCAGAGGACCTTCGTTGAGATCTTTCCACTTTACTGTTCATAAATTTTTGTTTATTATTAAAAAAAATTAAAAAAAATTTTGTGCTAGTAACCTAGTTTATGTGGCATAGGACTCCTAGGATAAGAGGTTGACTAGACGCTTTGAAATGGCTGCTAATAATAATAACAATAATGAAAACATTAGTAACAACAATGAAAATAATGTGCAACATGGAATTCCTAGAACTTTAAAAGATCTTCTCAGACCCACTACAGCACGGCTTCATGCTTTGTCTTACCCACGAATGCAAATTCTTTTAATTTCAAACCAAGGGTAATCCAACTCTTACCCACCTTTCATGGGATGGACAAGGAAAACCCTTATCTTCATATAAAGGATTTGAGGAAGTGTGATTGACATGTTTTGATGGAAAGACTAGTGAGGACATGATATTTCTAAAATTGTTTCCATTCTCACTAAAAGATAAAGCTAAAAACTGGTTAAATGCCTTACCATCATGTTCTATTACTACATGGATTGAATTGCAGGATGAGTTCTTAAAGAAATTTTTTCCTATTCACAGGACACATGGATTGAAAAGACAGATCATGAACTTTGCCCAGAAAAGTGAGAAAACATTCTATCAGGCTTTTGAAAGGCTCAATGAGCTATTGCTAGCATGTCCACATAATGGCTTCGATAAAAGCAAGATTATTGGCTTCTACTACGATGGACTGCAACTCCAGATGAAACAATTTGTAGAAATGATGTGTAATGTGGGATTTTTCAATAAAGAGCCAGATGAAGCTTGGACGTACTTGGAGGATATAGCAGAGAATGCACAAACTTGGTATACTACTTTAGAGTACGACAGGGGAGGCACCTCTGTACCTTCCCAGCCAACATGTGGGGGAGTATATAATTTGAAGCTAGAAGATGCATTGGAGGCAAAAATGGAAGCAATGATTACAAACAAGCTTCAAGCTCTCAATTTGAAAGAGGCCAAAGTAGTTGTGATAGAGCAAAGTTGTGCACTTTGCGATGTTGGTGGCCATGACACCGGTATCTGCCACACACTTCCAGCTTTGAAGAGCATGCTAAGCAATCCAACAGGGTGAACCAAGTATCCACAAACTACCAATGCTTCAATTCCAACAACAAGAGGTGGCTCAACAATCCTAACTTAAATTGGGGCCCCAATCAGCAACCTCAACAACAAGCTCCTCCTCAATTTAGACAATCACAATTCAACAACAACTACCAAGGGGGAACCAAAGGAGTGACCAAGAGCCAATGCAACAACAACAGATGCAACCATTTGGAGATGCGATTCAGCAGCTTATTCAATTGCAGCAAGCCCAAATGCAACAACAACAGGCTCAGTTTCAGACTCAACAGACAAAACTAACAGATGAGCGAAAGCTTAGCTAGGCTTATAGAAACATTGAAGAAAGGTAAGCTACCATCACAACCAATTCTGAATCCTAGTATGAGCTCATCTTCTTCTGCATGTAATAATATGAAGCCTTGTCAAGCCGTGTCCACTCTGAGGAATGGGAAGGAAATTCAAAAACCTGACCCACCAAGCAGAGAAGCTGAACAAGAGGAGGAAATTCAAAGGCAAGAAGAGGTGCAGGAGGAGAGCAAGGATGTGGGTCTGAACAATAATGTCATTGAAGAGAAAGAGCCCGCAACATATGTACCTCCAGCACCTTTCCCTCATCGGCTACTTCAGAAAAATAAAGATAAGTATCAATCCGAAATTCGTGAAATTTTTCACAAGTGCCAAATAAATATTCCACTGCTTGATGCCATAAATCAAATACCTGCATATGCTAAATTTTTGAAAGACCTGTGCAATATTAAATGAAAATTGTATGTGAAGTAAAAATCATTTTTAACGGAACAGGTTAGTTCTATTGTACAACAAAATACACCGCCTAAATTTAGAGATACTGGATCACCCACCATTACTTGTACTATTGGCACTAAAAATATTGGAAATGCTTTATTGGATTTAGGGTCTAGTGTTAATATCTTGTCATATCCCATCTTTGTGCAGCTTGGGTTAGGAGTGCTAAAACCAACATCTGTCATATTGCAATTAGCTGATAGATCTATTAAAGTTCAAAAGGGATGTATTGAGGATGTCCTCGTTCAAGTAGACAAATTTTACTACCCTGCAGACTTTATAGTTCTAGACATCCAAGGACACCAAACTACCAATTCCACTCCCATCATCCTAGGTAGACTGTTCCTTGCAACTTGCAATGCTTTAATAAATTGTATGGATGGTCAACTTAAAATTACTTTTGGTAACATGACTTTAGATTTGAATATATTTAATACTTGCAGGTTACCAAGTGTGGATGATGAGGTTGAAGAGGTAAATATGATTGACTCATTGGTAGATGACTACATTTGCTCTGAATTTTATGGAGATGCTACTATTATTGAAACAATTGTGGAGGATACTGATGACATCTTTCTTGTCCAGGAAAATGTGAAGGAACTCAACGCGATATGGGAGCCTACGTTCGAGGCTTTGCCACCAAATGCACCAACTCAAATGTCATCTGAAGTGGAAGACCCAAAACCTGAATTAAAGCCACTACCTGAATATCTCAAGTATGCCTTTCTTGGAAATGAAAACAGCTTTCCTGTGGCAATATCTTATAAACTCTCTTTAGAACAGGAAAGCTCTTTACTTGAAGTGTTGAAAAGGCATAAAGGGCCACTGGTTGGTCCATTGCTGACATAAAAGGTATTAGTCCCATTGTATGCATGCATCACATTTACTTGGAAAATGACGCCAAACCCACTAGAGAAATGTAATGCCCTGAAAGCTACTGCACAAGTACTAGAGGGGGGGTGAATAGTACTTTAAAATAACAAGGAGTATAATTCCTAATTATCGTGCAAACTACTACCAACAAATGCGGAAGCTAAAAATGACAACAACAAAAATACAATGCAAACAATTGATATTACTGGGTTCGGATCCACCCAAGTCTCCCCGACTTGTTCCCGGTGATCCTACGTCCCAACCACCCGGATCCCCTCCGGATACTTAGGTTAGAAACCCTAACCCAAGATTTCCACTATGAATATCTTGTGAAAACCCTTCACAAGATCAAATCATACAATCAATAGCAATAGTGAATCCCACAACCCGGGATCACAACCTTCTCTCACAACCGAGAGAATCAATAGCAATAAAAGAGTTTATATGAAATAACCAACAACTTACCACAAACCCTATACCTTGAGTATTCTTACCGAATTAGGGCAAGGAGGGATTTGAGGAAGGAGAAGTCACCAAGACCTAGCACCACGAATATGAGCAGCAATGGGTGCCTAGGAATGAGTAGGAGACTTGATTCAAGCAATAGCTTGGATGGCTCAACAAGAACAAAGTTCTCTCAAGATGGATTCTAGATCTCAAATGAGGGAGAGAATGATTTCTTGTGAGGAAGAGAGCTTTGGAAATGAGTTTTAATCTCTAACTCTTTCAATCTGAATAAGTCTCTTAATGGCAGCTCTAACCTAGAGAGAAATGACCAAGCTTCGTATTTATAGGGTCCCATAAAAACGAGCTAGGTCAAATCCCAACGGATAGAAATCTGAAGCAATTAGTCGGTCAAAGAACAACCACTGACCGACTAGTTCATAAACTAGTCGGTCGGTGAAACAACATGAACCGACTAAGAGATGAACAGTGAACAGATGAAGTTTCAGACCTAAAGAACTAGTCGGTCCAAGAAGACTTTCTGACCGACTAGTTTCTCAACTAGTCGGTCGGTCAGTTAACTTAGACCGACTAAGAGTCAAAAACTATTAGTCTGAATACAAATTGATTTAGTCGGTCCAAGAACAAATGTTGACCGACTAGATTATCAACTAGTCGGTCACCAAACGTTCTTAGACAGACTAACGATAAACAGTAGCTCAGGAGAAAATTGGCATGTACAGTAAAGCTCAACTAGTCGGTCAAAGAAGCATCACTGACCGACTAGTTCACAAACTAGTCGGTCGGTGAGTCAACGTAAACCGACTAACTGTAAACAGTACTGAGCAAGAAAAGACTGATTGAAACTAGTCGGTCCAAGAAGCTTTGCCGACCGACTAGATCACCATCTAGTCGGTCAGTTCTTCTTCTTGAACCAACTAACATGCACAAGAAGTCTGAATCGAAGCGCGGTGCTTCGGGAAAGTTAGAATGGACTTCTACTAAGATCCTAGAGCTAAGATAGGAGCGATATGAAGATATAAATCGTAAGACCTACTCAAGGCTTAACATTCTACGATAGAAGCTTAAAGACTATAAATTAAACTTGACGATACCGTCTTCAATAGCTTCAATCGAATCTTCATGACTTCTAAAATGGTCCAAAAGCTTCAACGAAGCTTTAGGCATATGAATATGTGCTTTGAGAAGTCTTGAGATGTCGCTTTGGATGTTCACGTGAATTTGGCGACGATCTCCATAACTGCGCTCACAAAGTGTTAGTTCACGATTTATTTATGTTTGCTCATCATCCAAAACCAAATCCGAGGAGTCCAATACTCAACAAGAAATGCAACATAGGTTAAACCCCACATTAAAAGAAGTAGTGAAAGGTGAGGTTCTAAAATTAATGTATGCAGGTATCATATACCCAATTTCTGACAGTAAATGGGTCAGTCCAACACAGGTTGTACCTAAAAAGTTTGGCCTCACTGTGGTTAGAAATGAGAATAACAAACTTATCCCTGTTAGAACCACCACAGGATGGAGGATGTGTATAGATTATAGGAAGCTGAACTCCAAAACTAGGAAAGACCACTTCCCTCTACCATTTCTTGACCAGATTTTAGAGAGAGTGGCTGGACATGAGTACTATTGCTTCCTAGACAGGTATTCAGGATATTATCAAATTGAGATTGCACCAGAGGATCAGGAAAAGACGACTTTTACCTGTCCCTTTGGTACTTTTGCCTTTAAGAGGATGCCGTTTGGTCTATGTAATGCTCCCGCTACTTTTCAACGATGCATGCTTTGTATTTTTTATGATATGGTTGAGAGAATTGTGGAGGTGTTTATGGATGATTTCTCTGTATATGGTATCTCTTTTCATGATTGTTTAGCTAACTTGGCTCATGTTTTTGACAGGTGTATTGAGAAGAATCTCCAATTAAATTGGGAGAAATGTCATTTTATGACCACAGACGGACTTGTCCTTGGTCATTTAGTCTCTAAAGATGGTATTCAGGTAGACAGAGCCAATGTAGCAGTAATTGAGAAGCTACCAAGTCCCAAGTGTGTGAGGGATATCAGATCATTCCTGGGTCATGCAGGATTCTATAGGCGATTTATCAAGGATTTCAGCGCTATATCTCGCCTCTTTGCAACTTGCTAACGTAGGATGTGGATTTTATTTGGACACCTGAGTGTCAACACTCTTTTGAAACTTTAAAGAAGTTGCTAATTTCTGCTCCCATTTTGCAGGTCCCAGACTGGTCCCTACCATTTGAGATCATGTGTGACGCCATCAACTACGCAGTTGGCGCAGTTCTTGGCCAAAAGAAGGACAAGGCGCCAGTGGTTATTTACTACGTCAGCAAAACATTGAATGGTGCTCAAAGGAACTATACAATCACATAGAAGGAGTTGCTAGCTGTAGTATTCTCTTTGGAAAAATTCAGGAGCTATATTTTGGGATCACCTATCTTGATTTACACAGACCATTCTGATTTGAAATATTTATTGTTAAAAAAAGATGCTAAATCATGATTGATAAGATGGATTTTATTGTTGCAGGAGTTCAATGTCCTAATCAAGGACAAGAAAGGCATGGAGAATCTAGTAGCCGACCACTTATCACGATTGACAGTAGGCCTTGATTCAGCAGATGTACCTTTGAAGGACTCTTTTCCTGATGAGCATCTTTTCAGCGTTTCTACCTCTCCATGTTATGTGGATATAGTGAATTATCTAGTGACTGGTAAGACCCCCGAAACTTGGTCACTTCAAGACTTTAAAAGGTTCAAGTATGAGGTAAAATATTTTTTCTTTGATGATCCATACCTCTATAAATACTGTAGTGACCAAATTGTTCGGAGGTGCATTCCTGACCATGAGATAGCTAGTGTGATACAATTTTGTCATGATGGAGTGTGTGGAGGACATTTTTCTGCGAATAAAACTGTGGATAAAATCTTGCAATGTGGCTTTTATTGGCCAACTTTGTTTAATGATACATTTCATTATTGTAAGACATGTGTTTCATGCCAACGGTTAGGGGGTATTACTAGACGTAACATGATGCCATTAAACCCCATTCTAGAGATAGAAATATTTGATTGTTGTGGCATAAATTTCATGGGACCTTTCCCGCCTTCATTTGGATATGTTTACATTTTGGTTTCAATCAATTTATTTCTAAATAGGTGGAAGCTATTTCTTGCAGGTCGAACGACACTTCAGTTGTGCTCAAGTTTCTCAAAGAGAACATTTTCTCTAGATTTGGAGTGCCCAAAGCCTTGATCAGTGATGGAGGGTCCCATTTTTGCAACCGCATGTTCGCTAATCTAATGAAAAGGTTTGGGGTCATGCACAAAGTCTCTACTCCATATCATTCCCAAACCAATGGTCAAGCAGAGCTGGCGACTAGAGAGATCAAAGGCATTTTACAGAAGACGGTGAATCCTTCAAGGAAAGATTGGAGCTTACGCTTACCTGAAGCTCTGTGGACCTACAGGACGACCTACAAGACAATTTTAGGGATGTCACCTTACCGTCTTATCTTTGGAAATTATTGTCACTTACCTGTAGAATTGGAGCATAGATCTTATTGGGATATTAAGAAATTAAACTTTGATGCTGATTCATCTTTTTCTTTTCGCAGGTTACAGTTGTTGGAGCTAGAGGAGCTGAGGAGAAATGCTTATGACAATGCCAAGATATCAAAGAAAGGATGAAGTCCGTCCATGACATGATGATCCTAAGGAGGGAATTCATCCCAGGCCAAAAAGTTCTTCTGTACAATTCCAGGCCACACATATTCCATGAGAAGCTTCGCTCTAGGTGGTTTGGACCTTTCACAGTCAAAGAAGTTTTTCCACATGGAGCAGTGCTATTGCTTAATGAGAAAGACGGGAGTGAGTTCAAGGTAAATGGCCAAAGATTGAAGTATTTTCACGAGCCTTGGACCAAGGATGTGAGCATCATCGATCTCACGGATCCACCCGCGGGTGGCAACTAATCAGGTGTGCTCTTTCCATGCTTACACTTCCTTACATTGAGGACAATGTTTATTTTAAGTTGTGGGAGGGTATAAATTGTTAGGATGTTTCTTTTAATATTGTTTAGTTTCATTTTGCAAAAATAAAAATAATAAAAAATAAAAAAATAAAAATTTTTTTGCTATAAATTTAAAAAAAACAAGATTTGTCACCAACACAAACTGATTTTTCATTCTAAAGATGAACCTTCTATGATGATAATTTATCTATATCTATTCACCATTGTTCACATGTGCTTCATCTCCTGTTACCACTATTGTTAAGTATTTCAGTCTCATATGCTTAGTAATTCTAGTGCTCTGGGAAATTTTTGCTATATCTTGAGATTGGAAATGTTTGAAACTTAATAGAACTATCTGTCATGAATTAGCTGTAACATATGCTTTCAATAGAAACACACCAAAGTCAACAGTTCAAAAAAATGTTGGGGCACTGCTTCCTATCTCTTATCCATTGCTATTTGTATGCTTTGTGTGAATCTTGGTAGAAAGATTACACCGCCGCTTGATACGATTATGACAACCCATTCTTGTGAAAAAATTAAGTAGAAGAAGCTATTTTGCTAAGCTAATTATGCACACATTGTGAGTGAATCAAAAACAAAACAAAAAATGTATATATTCCTGGTAATAGGGTATATATGGGAAAAAACAATAAAAAATATGTATATATTCCTAGTAATAGGATATATACGTAAATGAAAAAAACAAAAAAAAGAGAATAAGTGTGCATAATTAGTGAGGCAAGAGAATATCCAAGACTTAAGGAAAGAACAAGATGTGGAGTGATTTCCTACGAATTGAGATTGGCGTGTGTATTTCTTGATACTATACTATTCTTTTTGCTTGCATTGCATGATACATCCATGCCCCAAGCTAGAACTTTTGATTGAAAAGTGTGTGGCCATTGATCTGTATATTATGCGCTATGAAATGATAGATAGTGAAGCTAAGTCGATTACAGGACCTTTTGAAAGATATTTGGTCTTCACTTTTGAAAACCCATGAATACTGTTATGAGCATGAAATCTTGATAGTAGGGTGTAATAATTTTATTCTATCCTTGTGTATTGGTGAGTAAATTAAAAATGTGAAATTTATCCATGAATTTTTCATCTCTCGTTTCTTCTTCAAATATTTGATATTCTTTATCGCTTAATTTGCTAGAGACTAGTAAATCGCTAGTTGGGGGTTGTGATGATAGCATAATATTATGTATTTTTCCTCTCATTTGAACCCAATTTACGCATTCATATGTCCCAAACGAGCTCTGGTATGACCACTTTTTGATTATTATTTATTAGTAGAGCTTAATCACAATGTTTGTACAATTCGTAAATTTTATGAACTAATTTGTGCCTTCTAATATTTTTCAGGTACTCCTGAGAGTCTTGGGGATTTTCCAGAATTTTCTGGAATTTTTAGCAAATTATATGGAGGAGAAAATACAGATTAAATGGGAAAAGGTGGATTTCTAAAGGGGCGCCACGTGGCGCGATCTCACGGCGTCACGTGGCACGATCCGGCCACCCATTCATGCGTCCGGATGAATCTCCCGAATGCGGGCACGCGTGAAGCGCGTGCCCGCTGACGCGCTCTTCCACAGACGCGGGCAGTAGCGGGTCGGATCCGCCGACCCACCCCGCCCCGATCCGTCAAGAAGCCCAGGCGCGCGCAAATGCAAACGAGCGGGTCAGGCACTCCGAAACCCGACCCGCAATGCCCTTTCACAGACCCAATATGCGATTTTAATGGTTTTAAGAGCCCGTTTTGCGTGAGGAGGGGCTTCTTCGGTTTTTTTGGGATTGCACAAATTTTTGAGAGCCGCCGGTTTCTCCCCAAAGGGCTAGGGTTTGGAGGAGCTTCAAGAAAAGGGAAATGAGTTTTAGGGCTTTTATTTGGTGATATCTATCGAACTTTACTATTCTCTTGTAATTTCATCTACTTCTTTTGATTTGAACTATGTTTAATACGATGAATCTCTTCGGTATTTTCAGTAAGTGTGGCTAGACTTTGATTGTGCACGATATGGTGTAGTTAAGGGACAAGATTTGTATTTATTTGGTTGAATCCTCACGCTATCATTGTTCATGTTGATAAAGTTATAATCTTTACTTAAGATCCCCTCTTTGTCTTTTACAAAAACATGATTGAGTTGATGATCACCCCACAAGGGTAAGTTTTGATCTCCCCAAAAGGGAGTTTTATCCCTTATATTTAAAAGATTATTTCTTTAGCAACAACTTTATTTGATTTTGTGCTTTAATCCCCACTAGGGTATTTTCCGATGAATTTCTCTCAAAAAGAGATATCATTGAGTTATCTTTAATCAACCAAATTAATATAAATCATGGACCATAATGAACCCATATCATGTGCATACTTCTCATATATATTTACATAAACGAAACTTTCTTTTGCTCGTATTGTCCATAATTTAAAAACCACAATCAAACCCCATTCAAACCATCATCATCAAAAGTGGTTGGTCTCTTTACGTTTAATCCCTATTTGATTTGAGCTTTGTGGTTGCAACAAGTTTTCTTCCAAGGATTCGACATCTGGACTCCCAGATCTATATTACTTGCACGGACTCTTACACTTGAGAGTAGCACATTTTTGGGCTAAGCAGTGGTCGATGCAGGGTAACGGGTAGCTGTCCTTGGGGCATGCTTTGTTGAGGTTGGTGAAGTCTACGCACATTTGCCACTTGCTGCTTGACTTTTTTGCCATCACCACGTTAACTAGCCAGTCGGGTTTCCAGACTTCCCTGATGAAACTGGCCTCGAGTAGGCGCTTAACCTCCTTGACCGCGGCTTTCATTTGTTCACCGCCCAAGTTCCTCTTCTTTTACCGAATCGGCTTGAAGTTGGAGTCGGCGTTCAATTGGTGGGTGATTATCTGGGGGTTCACGCTAGGCATGTCTTCGGGTGACCTAGCGAATACTTCAAGGTTGGCTTTTAGGCACCCGATCAATTCATCCCTCAAGGCGGGGTTGAGCTCTGATCCGATTGACACGAATCTGCCTTCCATGCTGGTGACGGGAATGGGCTTAGGTTTCTCGACTAGAACGGGTCTTGATTCATCTGATCCCCACCTCCGAACGAGGAGATTGCTCGGGTTGTACTGTCCTGTGTCATGCTCCTGGTTGGATAGCTAGTAGCCGGTTCTCGATCTTGCTGGGTCGCCCTTCATTCTCCCCACTCCTTGTGGGGTCTTGAACTTGACCATTTAATGGAGGGTCGAGACCACAGCTCCGGCCGCGAGCGGCTGGCCAATTATCCCGTTATAAGTTGATCCGACTCTCAAAGCCATGAACTCTATCATTAAAGTGATTGAGTTGGGAGGTTCTCCAAGCGTCACTGGGAGGCAGACCATCCCAATGATCGGCGTGGAGTGCCCCGTGAAGTCGACAACGGGACCCGAATAGGGTTCCAGGTCGCCAGCCCTTATCCCCATCTTCTCTAACGTCGACATGAAGAGGATGTCACATGAACTCCCCAAGTTAACGAGCAGACGTCAGACCAGGGAGGTGTCAATGACCACCGATACAACCAATGCGTGGCCGTGTGGTGGCCTGACCCCTTCCAGATCTTCCTCGAAAAAGGAGATGGGCTGAGGGCCATCTCCAGTCTTCTATCGGTCCCTTTCTCGCAGAACGCTCGGTACCTTGGCTCGGGACAGACGTTCGGTGGATTTGAAAGGGTGGGCTTTGGTGGAGTGCGGTGTGGGTGTCACCGCGGCGGTGCTCCTCCATCCCTTGGCACGCGGGTGTGCCATTTATAGTGTGGTGGTTTGACGTGAGTTTAGACTCCGTTTCCCACAGACGGTGCCAGATGTTTTGGGGGTGTTTTCTCACCGCTGGTTGGTAGTTTGGAGGTCCGGGTGTCGTCACTGTCACGTGAGATGCGTGCGACTTACGGGGTCGGTAAACCGAGCATCCGTGTGGTTGAGAATGCGTGGTCCCGAGCGTCGTTGCGCCGAAGGGTAGCTTCAACGGAGCGATAGCTTCCTCGAATGATCGGTCGAACGGGCTTGGAGTTGAGAACGTGCGGATCCGGTCGGTGGTCCGTCGAAGGGTAGCCTTGACAGGTTGGTGTCTTCTTGATTTGCACAGACGAGAGAGCTTGTCAGTGGGGTCGGACCTTAGTTCCGACCAAGTCCCTTCCGATGCTTAAGTCAGATGGTGACTGAGAAGTGCTCAGTGGAATCGAACTTGGTTCACGGAGAGACCAAGTGCGAGTTCTCAAGCCAAGCTATTGAGGAGAAATATCAAAGGTGGAAGACATGGGTTTTAGAGGTAGAATACCAGAGTTGTAAGTATCCAGAATTCGATCCCTTGACGTTTCGTCCTTTCTGCCCTTTGTAGGAGTGTGCATGTCAACGCTTTTATGGCGTCCTTCCATCTTTCCCTTCTCACCTTCCCGCTTTGATGGCCTTCAAAGGTGCTCAAGGCAGGAGAAATCTGGGGAGCTGTTTCCTCAAAGAGCAGGAGGCCAACGGTGTACCGGGCGGCGGTGTTGGACCGCGTTGCCCAGACCCGCTTATGGGGCTTTTAGGGCTTGAGCTCATTCCAGCTTCTTGGTTGTGGGTCCGGACCGTCTTTATTCGGCCCATTCGGGGGGGTCGTATCATATACATCGTATTGTCAGTGTTCCCACAAATGGCGTCAATGATGTTGTATTGTGCAACTGGATCTAGATGACTCGTTCTCGACTTGTCAGCGTATAGTCACGTGATCTGCATGCCACAAAAGTCAAAGAGTATTAGCGACCGGAGGGGCGCCGATTTCGACTTTCTGGCTCTTTGATTAGAACCTAAGGGAGAAATATAAATTAGGGGAGGAGAGAGCGAGATCACATCCTCCCAAATGGGGGGAATATATATAAAATTTTGAAGTGATGTTTTAGTAATTCAACTTAATAAACGTGTCCAATCATCTTTTTGGTTAGATTTTATTGGGGATGATGTGTCCCCTGGACCTTTGGGTGTTTATTAATGGTGTGTTTGAATTGACCAAATGGACAAAAGTTCAAAATGAGATAAAAAGTAGAAATAAATTTTAAATACAGATCAAAATTAAATTTCATTATAAAAACTAACCAACTTTTCGCCACGTTGGTTAAGTGGACGTTACAAAACGACCAAGTTGGCAACTCAGGTCATTTTGAGATCAAAATGGTTGGGGTTGCCAACCCCGACTATTTGGGGATTTTCTCAACACATTGTACAATGAAATGACAGTAAAACATATCTAAAATGGATAAGGTTGCCAACCCCGATCGTTTAAATTGACCGTGGTTGCCAACCCCGGTCGTTTTTCAATGCCACTTTGCGAGCGAAATTCGACGTAACGAGATATTGATCAGGTTTTACAATTAAATTTAATTTTTTTCTGGTTTTAAAATTATTTCTAATGTTTCTCTTATTTTGAAATCTTGTCGAGAGCAAAATAAGTGGTAAATCATTACCCTTAGTGTGCATGCTTAATGTTTTTGTTTGGACCGTGCATTTTAGGACTTTATTCAGGATATTTATTGATTACTGGGAATTAGGTTCCGTCCAAACCCATTCACTTAACAACTATGGTTGAACTTTTATGCCTCACATGTCTGATTCGTTACTGGGAATTAGGGTCCGGCCAAACCCATTCACGTAACAAATATGGTTGAACCCTTAAGCCTTCCATGTCTGATCCGTTTTCACCCACTAGTTGATCGGTTGTATGTCAAATTTATTGTATAAAACATGTGCACACAGTGCACGGAGCAAAAAAAAACCCCACGAAGAGGATACAATGAACGCGCGCAAACGAAAATGAGCGAGAATTATGGGTGTGTGAGCCGATATCGTCGGGGGCAAAAAGTGCAAAGTCCGGGGGTCACAACGAGAAAAATCTTGGTGTGGCAAAAATGTAAATATGTGGGTTTTTTTGGTTTTTTTGGGTGAATAGCAAATATGTAATTAAGTGAGATTGTGGTTTTTTGAGGGGATGTCAAACATGTAAATTGGTGGATTAGGAGGTCAGATTTGGGTGAGATGGAGGATGAGGGTGTGACGGCCTGTATCCAGCAGTACGTGTATATTCGTATTTTACGTATTTTTATATTGTAAAAGTATTTTAAACTAGTTTATCAAGAGTTTTATATCAAAAATGGTTTCAAAATCATTTATAAAAAATATTTTGAATCATCAACATAGTTATGGTATATTTTAGTAAGTTCGAGTATCATCAAATATCTTTAAAAAATTTAAATAATATTTTCTATTCAATTATTACTGATATAGCCGTATCAATTAATTTTCTATATAAATATTATCAAAGCGATTTCAAACTTCTACAGTATGAATCTATAGTCATTTAGTACTCTCCATATTATTTTCGTAATTTTCTGGAGTCAAATCGACCTAGAACCTGTAAACCTGCGACCCAAACGTTTTTACCCAAAACTCGTACTTTCGTATCTCAAACTTCGAAATAAACTTCGTATTCGTGATTCTCATGTCGATATGAACCCGTGGCTATGTTTTCGTAATTTTTGGGAGTCATATGCGGTTAATGGGTATTTTAGCATTATAATGATATAATATTTACTAATTACACTTAGTACATCACTTAATTACCCTACTCACAATTTAAACGATGCTAATTACTCTTAATTATCCTCGCCTAACCCCTATCATGGCAGCCCATGTGAAATACGTTTAAGCAAATTATATGCTTAGTCAAAGACATTCACCTAATAACATTAATTATCATTGACTAATGTGATTTTTAATTACTAATTAACCCATATTAAAACCCCTAACCCATCCCATCCTCCTTCACTTACATACCCCATTCCCTCTAGTCGTTCAAATCCAATTGCAGCAAGCCCCCCCATGTCCTCATCCACCTCCGACGAGACCAACCACCCTCTTCTCCACCACTCTCAACACCATCTTTATCATCAACTCCTCCCTCAAACCCATCGAAGTGGTAACCTAAGCTCCTCCCGAACCCATGCCCGCACTGCCCCTCTTCTCCTTGGACTAAGGCGTCGTCGTAGCTCCACCCACCGGCGTCTCGCCCCTACATCTCTGAGCACCCCTCGCGCCACCTCCCTCTCTCCGTCAACCCTCTGTGACGAACCCCCGCAATGAAAAACAGTCACGCTCAACCCACTCCCATTGCTCAGGGCCCTCCTCTGGCGACACAACCTCCGCGCCGTCAACCTCCCTATCGCTCCACCTGCCTTCCTCTCCTCGCCACCCCTTCGACGAGCCACCGCCACCCCCATTCGATGTCTCTGACGCCGAGAACAGCCACCAGCAGCAACAGCTCGAGCTGCGGCTGCTCGCCGCCGTACTCCACCGCGGGCTGCCACCCGAGCCTGCTCTCACTGTCACCTCGACATCGCCGACGACCCTCTGAGCTTCTCCGTCGTCAGAACCGCAAGCTCTGGTAGCCTCAGCTTGAGCGAACCGCTGCTGCAAGCTTTTTCTGCTGTCGCGACATCCTCTGCCACCGCTCGCCACGCTTCCACCGTCGCTCGTCGCAGCAGCATCCGCTGCCGCTGGGTTCCCAACCCTGTCGCCGACTGCCGCGACCCCCGCCGCCCTTTGACATTACCGCCATCCTCCGCTGTGCACGCGAAAGCCTAAACAAGGAGCAGTAAACACGACGTAATGAATGCACAGTATTTTTTATATTTATACGTATATACGTTTTTGAATACGTAGATTAACAATATTTAAAGGACTGATTATTATTAAATCATATTAAAGTGTGTAGGTGTCGGAAAAATACATGGGAAGGCCTAGAAAATCCAAAACGAAGAAACAGACTCATTGGCACTAGTTTCATTGCCAAAAGACAAGTATATTTTCCACAGTAAATTTTTGAAGATAAAACTCAATTAAGGTATTATCACTTAAAGGTGTATAACTCAAAATTTTCACTTACACTGACGTACGCGAAAAATATATGTTGTAGTACTAAACGAGACGATCACTTTGACCCCTTGTTAGAAGAATTCTGACGTACGATTTGTCCTAAATAAATCTTTGAATATATGTCGTAAAAATCAATTCCTAATTTAAAAACAATGTTTTGATCCTTTTACATTAGTAAAAATGCCTATTAATTATTTTAAAGCTTTGAAAAATACATTCTAGGTTTAGAAAAATATTTTAAGTTCAATTGATTAGTTGTAATCAACATGTGCTCGTTTCTTACTATAATTTGCGTATCTCAACGCTTTGTAAATTGATAAAGTAAATCGTTAATTGTGAAATTTTGTGAGACTAACTTATGTACTATTGAGACACCATGAAACAATTAAAAGCATTTAATATGATGCAAATGAACAGAACAGACTGAACAACTCATGGAAGGTAATTGTAATATATATTGCTGACCTGACCCGTGGGATGGGGTAGTCTATTGTAGTAGAAGATGCTGATTGACTAGATCTACCCTATTGATAAATCTTGACTGTCGTCCGGATGGAGTCGGTAAATAGAGAAACCAGATAGCCTTCGATAGTTCTGGTGCATTTTAGTTACATCTTTCCTCGGACATTGGGCTTTACACTAGAACAAATGTAGTAAGTATTCACTTCATAATTTTATACAGTCTTTTCCTAACAGGTTGCTATTTGCTAACAAACGTTGAACTACTACAGGTTGCAAATTGCTATCAAATATTTAAACTGCTACAGGTTGCAAGTTGCTATCAATTGTTTAATCGCCATTGCTCTTTTAAAATTAAACTGGTTACTTTTTCTACATACTCACACCAAGCTGATTGTATAGTTATGACTAAATTGACGAATCAGAAATTTTAATTGGTATTCTTAACCTTGGTTTCACCCGGTGTCTATAATCATTTGCGTCCAAGTTTTGGGTCACCCTGCATGCAGGGATAGTGAACCTACTTGGCCAAACCTGACTGGCAGTGAATGCATGGGCCGATGTTAGAATCCCAATCATCATCAATATAAACATTGAATAAGATTATATCTTGATTTTCAGCCTTGTTTAAGGCTTAATTAATTTTCTTTGACTGTTTACATGCAAGATTATAAGAATATCTTTTTGTACTATTTGGTTTTTAATTTTTACATAATTTGTTATACATACCATACTTTTAGTAAAATGTTTGATATACGCTCATTCTTTCTACAATATGGAGATTATACTTGCACGAGTAACCCTCGCTGACATGTATTTCAAATGTATATTGTTTTGAAATGTATGTCAGGTTTCGAGCCAGAGTTTACTGAGGAATCTGTCTCTGAGATTAGTCCTGTTGACCAGGACCACGTGGACTTCATCCCTGCTGAAGATTAGCTCTTTTATTTCATGTCAATATTTTTGTGTGTATCAATATATATGTGTATTTTGATTTGGCTATGCTGGGCCTACTGTTGTATTCTATATTTGGACCCTTGGTTTGTAATAATGTTATTCAAGTTGTTTCTTAAATCTGCATGCAAGGACATGCAGTTTTTACACAGACGCTTAGTGTGTTTAAACCAATGAGAAAGAAAGAAAAGAAAAGAAAAAAGAACTCCTCCTTATTTTAGTCACACTTAGTAGAATGATGTCACGCCCCGCTTCCCAAAAATGTGGAGGCGAGACGTGAGAAGGTCCGCACAAACTTGAAGCTGTGAAGCTCCAAGTCTGATAAGCGTATAAAAACACTTATTATGGCAAGTCCTTGCAAAGCGAAACGAAACAACAATGATAATAAGGAAATGAGACGACATTTTATTGAATCTCCAAATGTCCATAAACAAATTACAATATCGCAGAAAAGCCACCAGGCTAAAGGAAAAAGAGTCTAAGGCCCAACATGGCCAACAAAGAATAACATACATACAAGGGTGCCACGCACCGACAACTAACATGAATCCTAAAACATAAAAGGAAACTCAACAAGTCACCGGTGTCCACAAGACTCCTCCTCAGCAAACACAACGCCCTCTGCAACAAGCTCTGGCTCGGCAACTAACATGCGACACCCAAAGAGAAAGGGGCACATGTCAGCAAGTCTGAAAAGACTTGAGCAAGGAAACTGAAAGGAAGGTAAACTAGCAACCTAGCAGTTATAGTATGCATGACATGGCAGTTATAACATGAGTGCACAAACAAGACATGGCGAGACAATAAGTACAAGAGAACAATTATCGGGACAAGACAAGAGTAGCCAAGCTAATAACAATCTCAATCAATTCACTGTTCACGTTGTTTGTAGATGTTTACGCCTTACAGCTGAATGGTTTCACATTCGCTGAGTGGCCGCTTAACAAATACCCCAAACCCAGAGTTTACGCCTTACCACTGCAGTTGCTGATCGGGCAGACTCCCAGTTGATTGGTCGCTTAACTCTTACCCCCAATACCCACACGTAATGGAGCCAGGGTCCCCGCACAATGAGCTCAGCTAGTGAGCCTGGGGTTGCCCCGCACATGAGCTCGCATTCTTAAACATTTGGCGTAGGGGTGCACCTAGCCGAAAACACGCAATTCGGGCATTGGCTATCAACCAACACATGGCCCGCTTCTGGAACACGAGCCAGGAACACAAGCATTGTAGCGAAGCTACGCAATCACAGAAACACTTAAAGAATGCAATGACATGACAATTAATTTGCGTACCGTTAATGGAAAGTAAACATGACATGGTAAAATGCGATGACATGAACAATATTCGCGTACCGATAATTGTAACTAAACATGACATACAAGCATGATAAGGGTGACGGACCAAGCTTCGTTGTCAAGCTAGGTCAATGGCGTCTAGACGGCTATCCTTTCACCGTCTAGTCTCTTTTACGCTAAAACAAGGAAATGGCCTAAGACATGGCCCAAATCAAGAGATGCAAGTTTCACTTGCCTAGCACCGGGGATGACGATCACGAAGGTTCGTCTCACGAACGCTAATCTACGGGGAAGGGAATCGCTGTCATGGAGAAACAATCATCAAACAACATCCATTATTATTAGGGTTTCACAAATCATAATGGGGGTTAAGAGAATATTAAAGGAAGAACACTACCCGAATGGAAGCGGAAGATCAACGCCGAGCAACCACGGCAACGGATGAACGATCCGGGAGAACTACCACTCAGATCTGGAAATGAGGGAAAACCTGGAGAAATGGGTTTGGATGAGGCTTTTGGGGATTTGATGAGGGTTTGAGGTTGAGGAGAGGTAGGATATGTGAAATGAGGGTTTGGATGATGATGGATGAGCTTGGGATGAAGGAGGAAGGGTTTGGGGATGAAGGGGGATGATTTGGGGAAGGAGGAGGTTCAGGAGAAGAGAGGGAAGAGAAGAAAACGATTGGGGGTTTATATAGAAAATCGTGTGGCGGCTAGGGCAAACTAGGGTTTCCTGGGCTGATTAGTCGGTCAAGGAAGGATTGGTGACCGACTAGTTGAGGATCTAGTCGGTCGGTCGTTCAACATGGACCGACTAAGAGTAAACAGTAGCTCGCTCAGGAAAACTGGACTATGAGTTAGTCGGTCTGTGAAGACTTGTCAACCGACTAGTTTGAGAACTAGTCGGTCGGTGAGTGTTCATTGACCGACTAAAGGCTGAATTCTGAGAGAGATCATGGAAATGAGAGTTAGTCGGTCTGAGAAGGATTCCTGACCGACTAGTTTAGCATCTAGTCGGTCGATGGTTGTTCTTAGACCGACTAAGAGTAAACAGTAACTCCTGAATAATTGATTGAATGAACTAGTCGGTTCCAGTTGATTTCCTGACCGACTAAATTGGAATCTAGTCGGTCGGTCGATCTTCTTGAACCAACTAACATGCACGAAAAGTGCCGATTCGAAGCGCGAAGCTTCGGGAAGATTTCTATGGCTTCTAGGATCGATTTATACTCTAAGATATGATCGATATGAAGCTCGTCACGAGTGACTTACTCCGAGTTCAATGATTCTAAGGAAGAAGCTAGAAGATCGCATGAAAAGGAATGAAAACGAAAGCTAGGAAATCTCAACGAGATGAATGAAAGCGAGAACTATGGAAATGGAAACCACACAAGGAGAGAACCCACCATCGCAAGCAAAACACACTGATAATCCAATCATACAAAAACCAGTCGTTACATCCTACCCACCTTAGAATAAAGTCCGTCCTCGGACTTTCTAACATACATATAGTCGCTCTGGTAACTACCCTCAACCAATTTCACATCATAACTTCAACCAAGTACTTTCATTTCGAGTGCTTATATATATGCACTAGAAATCCAATATTACTACCACTACACACATATTTTCACGCACATAGTACACTCATACTTATTATAGTCAATCAATTTCATACACGTATTTCAATCACAAATATATAGTCAATATATTTATACAACAATAAACACTTATTACTTACTATAAGAAAATAACCAAGCCTCTCTTATTTGAAAATAATTTCACATTTGTTTAGTCATTCAAGTACATGCAAATATTTCACCATATTTTCACCTCACATATAGTCCTATAACCATATATTGGTATAGCCACCCACAATCGTGTGCGTAACACAACCAAGCACAAACAACTCAAACACCATACATACGTCATCCATCACTATTCACCACCACATACAATTTATACCAAAGTACATAGAGTATACCCACTCAAGCTTGAGTGAGACTCAAATCATAGTAGGACATTTATATGCGTAACACAGTAACCATACACATACCAATACCACTCCAAGGCATACACATCCACGTATCACATATTTTCACACCATATCCATCCATTTATAATTACCATATCAACACATCAACTACATACAAGTTTAAGAGATGCAATAGTCGGGTATACCTCCTGATATACACGCATACGACATCTCATAAAACAAGTGGTACCAATCAAACATTATAATCCTACTATCATATGTATATCATACTTACACTCATGTAGCTAATACATAACTACCTACACACGATACACCAATACCAACCACAAACAACTTCATATGCACCATGAAATTAAATACACTACGACGACACATCAAATTACACTAATGGGGCCCACCAAACTATATTAAGGTCGACACGGCGACGACAAGCTCTATTGGCTAGACAAAAGGAACGAAATTTGAAATCAAGAGCGTAACGAATAGAAGGATCGAAAAGCATGAAAACGGTTGTGTAATGATGTAATGATGCTCCATTAGGACACATGGAAAATAGTGTAAATAACATATTCTAAAATACGAAAAGTTTGAAAACTGTCACACTTCAAAGTTGGAGTCCTTTTCCGTATAAAAATATTTAGAGGTCGACAAAACAAATTGTTTGGAATAAGTTTGAGTCGAACATACATAATAGGAGAAAACGGTTCATTGGCTCACGTAAGGTCATTAAAAGAAAGTAAATCATTCACACGGATCTTGAGGTCGCAGTTTAGAAAATATTACACGGTAGTAACTTGATAACGTTCGCAAAGTTGAAAATGAAATTAATTGAAAAGAAGTTTAAACTCAGATTGAATGCTTTCAAAATCCTTGAGCCAATTTAAAGTAATCAATACCTACTTTTAGAGGAATCAGGATTTGCCAAAAAGAGACTGCTTTACACAAAGCTCTTAACATACGAGCACCACGAGCCTGGTGCTGATATAAAAATAATTGAAATTCCAGTTAGGTTAGAAATTATTCTAAAGGCATGTATGGTGAACGGAAAGATAACACTAGCTATTAGTAGTATTATCAAAGTTTGTAGTGAAACTTTAAAATCAAATTTATGGAGGGTCTAGATCAGAAAAGGATTTCGAAAAGTAATTTTACAAAAATCTGAACTAGGGAAAAAAGTTGAGCATAAAATCGACTCGCTGAAAGCTGAAGTCCCAAGTGACTTGAAAGGCATATAATAAGCAAACATGATGCGGTATTCGAATAAGTTTTAATGGCATAAGTAAGAAAAGAAATTTATAATTCAGGTTAGGAAAAACAGAAGCATGGTTCAGAAGAAAATTGGTATATGAAAAGAGGCAAGTCATTTATATCGATACGAAAGTATATGCGGAAAATATTATAAACTTCTAATCTAAAAATCTCAACACAAGTTTCGATATCTAAAAACATAAATAATTTAAGTCGGCGAAGGAGCATGAAACCTTACATATATCTAAAGTGTTTCGAACAAATTTAAACTTAACGAAAGAAGAAGATCGAAGATACTTTTAGGGAAACAAGGATTCGCCAAAAGAACGTGTTGGTATAAAAACTTTTGAAGTACGACTACGACGAACCTATAATTGATATATACAAAATTAGTTGAAGTCCATTCAGTTTTGGAAAAATACCCCTAAAGGTATGTACGATAAGTGGTTAAAATAAATTTTTGTATTTAGGAAAAAGGGACGGTATATCGAACCATCAGGATAGTAATAAAGTTTAAAAATCGAAATGCGAAAGATACATTGTTAGAAAAATAGTACAAGATAGTGATTTTAAGATTACGGCCAAAAGTCTTCAAAATTCAAGAACGACTTTGAACTCCATCGAAATTTAGGGAGACATATTTAAAGAAGTTTAGAACAAATTTAAATTGAGTGAAACTTCAAATAAGGAAAGCATTCGAAAATAACTTTGGAAGAATCAAGATTTGCAACGGAAAACATTTGAAAGATCAAGGATAATTGTAATGAGGTGGTCATGTGAATTGAGGACAAGGGAAGTGGTTACGGAAACGTAATTTTCCAAAAATTGTAGTCGGGAAAATGTTTGAACACAACTTGATTTGTTGAAAACTGAAATCATCTGTGACTTAAAAAGTATATTAAGGGAGCGCGACGAGTCATTTGAATATCATAAATAAGAAGGAAAATTCATAAATCGAATTTGGAAAATAGAATTGCAGCTCAGGATTAAATCGATTTATGAAAAGGGACAAGATATTCAAATAGGTATGAAAGGTATAGGCTGTAAAACATTATAAAACAGTAATCAAAATCTCGTCAAAACTTTCGAATTTCAAAAATTAATTTAAGTCAACGAAAGAGTACGAGATACAAGTATACATATAACAATTGAAATTCCATTTAGCTTGGAAAAGATTTTAAAGTATGTCATGCGATTAGAATGGATCTCATAGTTAGAAAATGGTACATCGAATTCTTCCAAAATAGTATTGGAGTCTTTAAACCGAAATGCGAAAATATAGACAAGAAAATGGTTACGAGATAGCAATTATAATTACAACTATTAGACTCCGAAATCTACAAGGAATTTTGACTCAATCGAAAAGTGAGAAATTCAAGTATATACGTAGCGGGTTTAAAACAAAATTTAAACTTAACGAAAACTTTAATAAGGGAAATCGAAAATAACTTTAAAAGAAATTAAGCCTTGCCCAATGGGGACATTCGAAGGATCAACGATAATAGTAAGGAGGGGATCATGTGAATCGAGGGCAATGAATGTGGTTGTGTGAGGCATGCACCTAAATCACAATGCAAGAAAACCATGATGAAGATCTACGGTCAGTAACACCAAAGTGTAGTGACCAGGAAAGATTGAATCAGGGGGGGTTCTAATCATCGGGTTAACTAAAGGCCAAGGGATTTGGTCGGATAATCAAAGCATAAACACGCCTAGGATATGACTTAGGAAAATCTACGGGAATCTCCTACGGTCAACCAGCTAAAGATTATGGAACTAAGCGCTAAGACTCCCTAGGGCTAGACAGCGATGAAATGAGTTCAGCTTGGTCCGAAATCGATGAACCCAAGCGAACGGCTAAAGAAATCCTAGGAGTCTATCATGGTCAGGGCTAGACAGGAACCACTAAGGTAACTCTTAAGACTATCATATCAATCACTAGCATGGAGTCTAACTAACAATCAGGATCCCTCTAACTAGCAAGCACGAACTTCTAACTAAGTCTCACTATAGTCCTGACCTAATGGATTTCCTATCAAGCTGGGACAGATGCTCTAACACGCCTACTAGCCACCTAAGACATAGGAACGCTAAAAACTTAGACTCCGGGCTTATAACTTGGATGTTCTAATTTATTTAATGGACATTCTATAATTATTATTGTTGTTCCGATAGTTCGCATTTGCAAATGGACCTGCATGGGCCACCACTAAAACCTGTCACGCCCCGCTTCCCAAAAATGTGGAGGCGAGACGTGAGAAGGTCCGCACAAACTTGAAGCCGTGAAGCTCCAAGTCTGATAAGCGTATAAAAACACTTATTATGGCAAGTCCTTGCAAAGCGAAACGAAACAACAATGATAATAAGGAAATGAGACGACATTTTATTGAATCTCCAAATGTCCATAAACAAATTACAATATCGCAGAAAAGCCACCAGGCTAAAAGAAAAAGAGTCTAAGGCCCAAACATGGCCAACAAAGAATAACATACATACAAGGGTGCCACGCACCGACAACTAACATGAATCCTAAAACATAGAAGGGAAACTCAACAAGTCACCGGTGTCCACAAGACTCCTCCTCAGCAAACACAACGCCCTCTGCAACAAGCTCTGGCTCGGGGTCTAACATGCGACACCCAAAGAGAAAGGGGCACATGTCAGCAAGTCTGAAAAGACTTGAGCAAGGAAACTGAAAGGAAGGTAAACTAGCAACCTAGCAGTTATAGTATGCATGACATGGCAGTTATAACATGAGTGCACAAACAAGACATGGCGAGACAATAAGTACAAGAGAACAATTATCGGGACAAGACAAGAGTAGCCAAGCTACTAACAATCTCAATCAATTCACTGTTCACGTTGTTTGTAGATGTTTAAGCCTTACAGCTGAATGGTTTCACATTCGCTGAGTGGCCGCTTAACAAATACCCCAAACCCAGAGTTTACGCCTTACCACTGCAGTTGCTGATCGGGCAGACTCCCAGTTGATTGGTCGCTTAACTCTTACCCCCAATACCCACACGTAATGGAGCCAGGGTCCCCGCACAATGAGCTCAGCTAGTGAGCCTGGGGTTGCCCCGCACATGAGCTCGCATTCTTAAACATTTGGCGTAGGGGTGCACCTAGCCGGAAACACGCAATTCGGGCATTGGCTATCAACCAACACATGGCCCGCTTCTGGAACACGAGCCAGGAACACAAGCATTGTAGCAAAGCTACGCAATCACAGAAACACTTAAAGAATGCAATGACATGACAATTAATTTGCGTACCGTTAATGGAAAGTAAACATGACATGGTAAAATGCGATGACATGAACAATATTCGCGTACCGATAATTGTAACTAAACATGACATACAAGCATGATAAGGGTGACGGACCAAGCTTCGTTGTCAAGCTAGGTCAATGGCGTCTAGACGGCTATCCTTTCACCGTCTAGTCTCTTTTACGCTAAAACAAGGAAATGGCCTAAGACATGGCCCAAATCAAGAGATGCAAGTTTCACTTGCCTAGCACCGGGGATGACGATCACGAAGGTTCGTCTCACGAACGCTAATCTACGGGGAAGGGAATCGCTGTCATGGAGAAACAATCATCAAACAACATCCATTATTATTAGGGTTTCACAAATCATAATGGGGGGTTAAGAGAATATTAAAGGAAGAACACTACCCGAATGGAAGCGGAAGATCAACGCCGAGCAACCACGGCAACGGATGAACGATCCGGGAGAACTACCACTCAGATCTGGAAATGAGGGAAAACCTGGAGAAATGGGTTTGGATGAGGCTTTTGGGGATTTGATGAGGGTTTGAGGTTGAGGAGAGGTAGGATATGTGAAATGAGGGTTTGGATGATGATGGATGAGCTTGGGATGAAGGAGGAAGGGTTTGGGGATGAAGGGGGATGATTTGGGGAAGGAGGAGGTTCAGGAGAAGAGAGGGAAGAGAAGAAAACTATTGGGGGTTTATATAGAAAATCGTGTGGCGGCTAGGGCAAACTAGGGTTTCCTGGGCTGATTAGTCGGTCAAGGAAGGATTGGTGACCGACTAGTTGAGGATCTAGTCGGTCGGTCGTTCAACATGGACCGACTAAGAGTAAACAGTAGCTCGCTCAGGAAAACTGGACTATGAGTTAGTCGGTCTGTGAAGACTTGTCAACCGACTAGTTTGAGAACTAGTCGGTCGGTGAGTGTTCATTGACCGACTAAAGGCTGAATTCTGAGAGAGATCATGGAAATGAGAGTTAGTCGGTCTGAGAAGGATTCCTGACCGACTAGTTTAGCATCTAGTCGGTCGATGGTTGTTCTTAGACCGACTAAGAGTAAACAGTAACTCCTGAATAATTGATTGAATGAACTAGTCGGTTCCAGTTGATTTCCTGACCGACTAAATTGGAATCTAGTCGGTCGGTCGATCTTCTTGAACCAACTAACATGCACGAAAAGTGCCGATTCGAAGCGCGAAGCTTCGGGAAGATTTCTATGGCTTCTAGGATCGATTTATACTCTAAGATATGATCGATATGAAGCTCGTCACGAGTGACTTACTCCGAGTTCAATGATTCTAAGGAAGAAGCTAGAAGATCGCATGAAAAGGAATGAAAACGAAAGCTAGGAAATCTCAACGAGATGAATGAAAGCGAGAACTATGGAAATGGAAACCACACAAGGAGAGAACCCACCATCGCAAGCAAAACACACTGATAATCCAATCATACAAAAAAAAACCAGTCGTTACAAATGACCCGCTTGCGGACCCGCTCGCGTCCTCGCTCTCTAGTAGAATGGAAAGCGGGGCGTGATAGATGTGGATGTGGGTGATGTGACATTTGTCTTAGTCACACTTATAGTGCCACACTAGAAATTGCCCGTGCATTTGGTGCACGGAGCAAAAATAACCCCCAACGAACACGGCCGCAATGCACGTGCGGATCAGGAAGGAGCGAAAAGCGTGGGTATGCATGTCGGCAACGTCAGAGGGTAAAAGGGGAGCGAATGCACTGACACCTTAAAACCAACCCATACAATCAGGAAGCGGGACCCACACGGGTGTTTCGATAAGTGCAAAAACGGGTGAAAATGAGAAGAGTGGGTTTGAGTGAGTGTATTGTCTTGGAGGGTTTTGTTTTGTTTTATTGGGGGGGTGTGATTTTGGGTGTTTTGGGTTTGAGTGTGTTTTTGGGGTGTTGTGTGAGGTTTGGGTTTTTTTGGGTTTTGAGTTTAAGGATGTTGTCCCATGTGACGATGTGACATTGCCACATGGGACAAATTCAAAAACATCACTCAATTGTAATAAGGATAGGACAAATGCATCAATTGCAATATAGACTAGCAATAACCCGTGCACATAGTGCATGTAACAAAAAAAACCCACATGAAAAGGATGTGGTGAACGCGCGCAAACGAAAAGGAGTGAGAAATGTACGTGTACGTGTCGGTATCGTCGAAGGGAAAAAGAGCAAAGTCCGGTGGTTAAAACACAAAAAATCTTGGGGTGTCAAACATGTAAATAAGTGTGTGTTTTTTTTTGTTTTTGGTGTGAATGGCAAACATGTAATTAAGTGAGGTTGGGTTTTTTAAGGGATGACAAACATGTAAATAAATACGTGGGTTGGGGGGATAAGTTTTTGGGTGAGGTGGAGGGTGAGATGGAGGAGGTGATGTTGGGTCCACATTTGTCTAGGATGGGGCCTATATTTGTCCTCGTCATATTTTTCCTTCCACCTAAGACAACTTTAACCCAATTGTTATATACATAGGTCTAGTAGTTGTATCTAGTCTCGAGTAAAATGTGCACGATCAATGGGTAGGGTTAGTTTTGTTCGAGGTGCGTGGGTCGCACACAAATGTGGGCACACCATTCTCTTTATCTGTTTTATATTATTTTTATTTTTATTTGTTTAAGAAAATTATCTTGAGCTTGAGATATCAACTGCTGATTTTCAGCCAATCATTATATTCCACGTGTGATGAGCAGGACCTATCCCTTTGGTCTGCAAACACCAAACCGCCCGTCTGCTCAAAACATAAAAATTTCGTGTGCGCCCCAACTCGCCTAACACGCGGCACGGGTCAAGCAGTCAGTTTCGCTGTACTGTATGTACACTAGATACTTGATGCTGTTAGAATAAAGCGACTGACGTGGCTGATCCTGAGCCACCTCCCGATGTTCCGGGAGCAAATCGAAAAGACCAAAACACCCTTATATTTGACGGCATGCTCTCTCGTGCGATTTGAAGGGGTACATGTGTAATTTAAAGTACAGCCTTTCTCGTGTAAATAGTCCGCCTTAGTTTTTGGTCTGCGACAGTTATTTTCCGGCGAGATCAGCGGAATGCAGCTCTTCTCCTCCTCCTCCAAATCCCAATTCCCTCTCTTCTCTTTTCACTCCCCAAACCCAAATACCAACCCTAATCTCACAAGCTCTCTCACAAAGATCCCGATCAAAGCTCTTCCCTCTCTACTCCTCAAATCCCCTCCCGCCTCGTCCAAGAACTCGTCAGCTCAAGTTCTCCAAGATCCGATCGACGATGAGAAGTCAGAGAAAGACGAAGTAAAAGAGACTAACTTAGATGGATTTCTTGCTGTTCGTAGGCCGATAAAGGAGTTTTCGGAGGATCACCCGGTTGGTGATGAGTCTGCAGATGAAGCTAACGAAAGGGAAGGAGGTGAGGACTTGCGATCATCTTCGAAGATTGAAGTTAAGCTCAATGAGATGGCGAAGAAGATGGCGATATTTGAGCCGGAGAGGGTTGAAGTGGCAGCTGAGGAGAAGCCCCTGGGGATCAATTTGGAGCTTGCTTTGTATCGAGCCAAGGTTTTGACGAGGAATTTCCAGTTTGAAGAAGCTGAAAAGATTCTACGAAAGGTACACTCTTTATACCCTTTTCATTGCTTGGTACAGTTGAGTATGTGGTGATAGTTCTGTGATTTTGGCTGCATAGAACATATATATGTATGGCGATGCCTAATTTGTTAACTCTTTGTACAGTGTATCTTGTTCTGGCCTGAAGATGGGCGCCCATACGTGGCCCTTGGAAAGCTTTTGTGCAAGCAGTCAAAATTTGCAGAAGCTAGGTCGGTGTATGAGAGAGGTTGCCAAGCAACACAAGGAGAGAATCCTTATATTTGGCAGGTTGGTGGATGTTTTCTTCAATTTGAATGTCTTCTATGTTTTCCCCCACTTTTGAGAGAAGAGCGAATTATCTAGGCTTAGAACTTGATACGTTTAATGATAGATTTAAGCATGTGACCATACTTAGAACTCGAAGCTTGGCGAAACTTGTTGGACAAAATGCAGATTTTTAAGAGTATGGTGCTATTAAAACAGAGAAAAAAAGGGACTTATCGGTTTGCCGAGGCGTGCTAGGCACTGTCCTTAAGAGTAGATTTCCGCCCCTCAGAGTGTGAACTCGGTGCAAGGCAGGTCCAGCAGCTACCCTCCAGGATTCAACAGCAACGGCCTTGTAAGTGTGCACTCACAATACAAGGCTCCAGTGAGCAGCAACTGATCTTCGATCTCGAAGGAAGAGGAAGAGAAACAGCGAGGGGTTGACAGCAACAAGAGATCTGCAGCAACAGAGGATCTGCAGAACGAGGAAGCCGTTCGGGTTTGTGGAGGCAGATGCGAACAAGGAAAACATCAACAATAGCAACAAAACTTTTTGGTGGAAGGTTGATTTTTTCTTAGTTTCAAAACCCTTGACAGAATTGAGTTTATATAGGGCAAAAGAAGAGACCGTTGGAATACCGCAATTAAAAGAAATGTTTAATTCAGCCATTAACTCAGAAAATGACCGTTGCAAAATTAAAACAGCCAATAAATGAAATTATAGCTGTTGAGACATTAAACAGGCTATTAAGGAGAATATGGCTGTTGAAAACATAATGTGCTTTTAATATTCTTTAAAACAAAAGGGTTAAAAATTATGATGCAAAACTCGGGCACTCTGCGCGTGCACCCGTGAACCCCCCTGCGCAGGCACGACGCCAGCGTACACACGCTAAGGTTTTCCGGATCCGTCGCCCAGATTTTCCATTCGGCTCAACCCGGTTTGGGCTCGGCCCCTTGCTTGGGCTCATGTGCACGCGAGCTATCCCCAATTTCTAGCCCATTAACAAGTCCAATAGCCCATTTATAAGAAGTCTCTTATAAACCCAACCAAGTGTGTTCTCCCATCCAATGTGGGACTAAAGTTTAGCTTTGAATTGAATGAAATATCCAACAATCCCCCACTATTTCAAAATTCAAAGGTAAGGATATAAGAAGAGGAAGAATAGATGTGAGATCGAATACGATGATTCAATACATTAGCAATGGTGACTTTCGGTCTATGAACCATTACTTAGGGAATGAAAGTGTGTTCTACAAGAAGTTGGTGAAACATATAGTTTCTATGAACCAATCTCCTTTATTGTAAAACATTGACTCACAACCCATAATGAATCAACAATGAATAGTTGCTTGCTCTTACGGGTTGGCATGTTTCGGCCATGCGCCATACCTGGATTTTCATGAGTGCTCTAGCGAATGTACCCAAATTCGCATAGGAAGCGGCCCCACTTCCACACCCATATAGGTGGACCTATCAAGTGTGCTCGACGATTATGCACACCACCCAACAAGGGCTATGATTTCCATTAAGAGCCATATGCTCATCCTCTCTCATCGTCGATAGCACTATCTACACCATAGGAAAGGGACATGTAACATAATGAAAGTGCTCCTCACGATCAACAAGTGACTTGTTGTTACCCATATGAACCTACTTCATGAGATCATCAATCACATAGGTTGGGTTACCATCACTCTTTACCTATGTTTTAGGTATAAGTCCCATTCCCCTCGATGTACTTTTCACTAATTTCCTGTTTAGTGGTTTTGTCAGAGGATCTGCCAAATTCATCTCTGACCTAACATAATCAAGGGACACAATCACATGATTTAGCAGCGGCCTCACAATAGAGTGCCTTAGGCGTATAAGCCTACTTTTCCCATTAAAATTTTTATTTCTGGCTTTCGCAATTGCAGCCTGACTATCTCACTGGATAGACACAGACGGTACCGGTTTTTCACAAATGGAAAGATCGCCAAGAAGGTTTTTAAGCCATTCGGCTTTACTACATGCCTTTTCCAAGGCAATAAACTCGGACTACATATTAGACCGAGCAATACATGTTTGCTTGGATGATTTCCAAGACACCATACCTCCACCAAGTGTAAAAACATAACCACTTGTGGATTTAAGATCATCTGAATCAGAGATTCAGTTTGCATCAGTAAAACCTTCTAAAACTGATGGATCGCCAAAAAAAATCCATATACAAGAGTTCCTTTCTTATATATCATAACTCTTCAAATGATCGCTATTAATGGAGTAGCTACATGTTTTTTTTAAAATCATTATACCCATTTGATAGCAAAACACAATCAAATTTATCATGCCATTGTTTTGGAGCTTGATTTAAACCATAAATAGATTTAACAAGTTTGCATACATGGTTTCAACAATAGTGTTAGGCTTCTAACAACTAGGAGTCCATATGAAGCACTATTTTGAGCATAGCTAATAAACATGTAATCAAAGCTTTTATGACCTAATTTTCTTTTCTTAGGTTTTGGTAAAAGAACTTTAGCTAGGCACCCCCACACATTGAGGTAAACAAGGGGTTTTTTTTTGAATAAACTCAAACTCTTGTTATGGCACAATGCTTATGAATGGTCAAGACAACTGACAAGTTAAGCAACAATTTTACCATGCAAATCAGATGATCCAAATGCAAGAGATTATCCAACTGTCGAATATGTATACATGAACATTATATTTCGTACATACAGATGAGACTATTTGAATCATGCTGAACAGGGATGTTTCTGATGCAATATTTGAAATAAATGCTTCTGGACCCCATGCTTAAGGAAATGACATGGGCAAAAATCCCAATAGAACATGATCTTTTCATAAAGTAGGGAAATATGGCCCCAATGAATCAAACAGAGGTTTGACCTAATCAATTTTGGTCATGGTTCCATGGTCTCTTACTTACTGAACATAACTAATCTTAAAGCATGGAAGCATGTCCCCAATCAACATGTGGCAAGCATCAATACAGTTCGTAATTCATAGTTAAGGAAATAAATAATGGACAAACCCCAACTAACTGGAAGAATAATATGGGTTGATCCAAAAGATTAAGCATGAGTTGGCTAAAAATATGTTTATCGGAAATCAAAATAATTATCAAGTATTCCCCAGGAATTCACTATGGGTGTTACAATATTTGATTCCCAAAATGGCATAAGATCATCAATTCCCAAGTATTGCAATAATCCCATTGTTGCGTAATCGAGGTATATACCTGAATGAACCCCAACAAATACCACGCAATGCTTTCATCAATTTGATTCAAAATAGTCTATTCTAAACACTTAGACAACACATCCAATAAAATTGGCCATTAAACATTGACTGTTTCAATGGATACGCCAAAACTGCATTGTACTAAAAAACAAAATAAAAGGGCAAAACATCTACAGTTTTCAAATCACAATCCTCACGAACAAATAACAAAACAAAAAACATTTCAAAACTTGCCTCATTTCTATTTTCACATCCGAGAACATGCAATTACTAGTCATCAAAATTTTAGTAACATAAACGAAAATGAGGTTCTGTTTTGGATTACACCCCGTGCAACCATCCAATGACAAAATGTAAGAGACTCATAAATCCACAAAAAACAATTTCCTTTTGGAGCTTTTTATCTTTTAAAATTAAAGGCTCGTCTTTTGTAATGTAAATGATTGATGCATAATACAACACTGGACATCAATCCATTAATACTCTGCAATTCACATGTAGTAATCAATTATAGGTCTTTATGAATAAATAAACTAAAATGTAGCTCCATCTAACAGCCTGAAGCATGTCAAACAATAAAACCATTCAATAAGGTAAATTCTATATCTTCATCGCAAAGTGGGCAAACAAAGGTAGGATTTCCAGGACAGATCAGAACAAAAGGACTGGCATATGCAATATGATGCGTAATATCAAATGTAATACATATTTAGCACACCGTTACCCAATAAATACCCGTATTCGATCTGAATCTGAATTCCTTGTTATCAAATATATATAATGACTTCAATTTCTGAATAGTTTCCATATTAGTATCACTATCCACAAGAAGACAACAAACACAAATACAGTATAGCCACTATCTGCTACTTTTACATTCCTACAAACTTATCAGATGTCATTCTCTCACATGGTCAAGCCTACCACCAGACAAAAAAAAGATGGACATGACAACAAGATGAACAAGAATAACATGCAATTTGAAAACCCAAAACTTCAATGACATCATAATTCAGCAGGGGTCAATGAAATTACGCTTGTCGCCAGAAACACATTTTATTTGTCATGTTATAAAATACTTGGTTGGTAATGGTATATCATGTACAAACAGATGTAAATAACAATTAATGTGATATTACTCATGTTCTTCTGGATTCATGGCAATTTATCATTCTCATTCTATATGAAGCATGACAACAAGAACAAGCTCAAAAGCCACCCTTTAGTCCTAACATTCAAGTGCCAACTATATGAATTCTTTTCTCCACCCAGCTCTACCAATTAAAAGCCACTGGTTATATTTGAAAGAATCACAAAATATTATTAAGAACGAAGGAAAAAAATTTCCATTTTCTTAGTATTCCAAATACGATCCAACATATTTATAGGAAACTATTTTTTTTAAACAATTAAATTCAGTTATGATAGCAGCAGTGACATATAGTCAAATAATTAATCTCTTCACTTTGCAGCAGAGAATTGTAACAACGATGTTTCTTCACAATAAAAGGAATGATCATCTTATTAGCAATACATATACTGATCAATCAATAATAGAAATTAAAACATGCATTACACAAGTAATTGTTTGATTCGGAAAATGTCATTCTAAGTTACAGCAACCAACAAAACTTCAACTTTGGTCTAACATCCGTAATTAGGAGTTTCCCGTAAGCAATGCCAAACTGCCAATACCCATGGCCAACATCACATTTGCTAGAAAATTAAGAATTACTTGTACAAATTAAACGCTTGCATCCAAGTAAAGAGAAAAACAATTCGAGTTCAGAGAAAGCATGCAAGTGGTTAGCAGGAACAATAGCAGCATCCATAAAATCTACTCTTAAGATTGTTGGACAAAATGCAGATTTTTAAGAGGATGATGCTATTAAAACAGAGAAAGAAGGGACTTATCGGTTTGCCGAGGCGTGCTAGGCACTGTCCTTAAGAGTAGATTTCCGCCCCTCAGAGTGTGAACTTGGTGCAAGGCAGGTCCAGCGGCTACCCTCCAGGATTCAACGGCAACGGCCTTGTAAGTGTGCACTCACAATATAAGGCTCCAGCGAGCAGCAACTGATCTTCGATCTCGAAGGAAGAGGAAGAGAAACAACGAGGGGTTGACAACAATAAGGGATCTGCAGCAATAGAGGATCTGCAGAACGAGGAAGCCGTTCGGGTTTGTGGAGGCAGAGGCGAACAAGGAAAACAACAACAATAGCAACAAAACTTTTTGGTGGAAGGTTGATTTTTTTCTTAGTTCCAAAACCCTTGACAGAATTGAGTTTATATAGGGCAAAAGAAGAGACCGTTGGAATACCGCAATTAAAAGAAATGTTTAATTCAGCCATTAACTCAGAAAATGACCGTTGCAAAATTAAAACAGCCAATAAATGAAATTATAGCTGTTGAGACATTAAACAGGCTATTAAGGAGAATATGGCTGTTGAAAACATAATGTGCTTTTAATATTCTTTAAAACAAAATGGTTAAAAATTATGATGCAAAACTCGGGCACTCCGCGCGCGCACCCGTGAACCCCCCTGCGCAGGCGCGACGCCAGCGCACACACGCTAAGGTTTTCCGGATCCGTCGCCCAGATTTTCCATTCGGCTCAACCCGGTTTGGGCTCGGCCTCTTGCTTGGGCTCATGTGCACGCGAGCTTTCCCCAATTTCTAGCCCATTAACAAGTCCAATAGCCCATTTATAAGAAGTCTCTTATAAACCCAACCAAGTGTGTTCTCCCATCCAATGTGGGACTAAAGTTTAGCTTTGAATTGAATGAAATATCCAACAAAACTCTACTAATAATATAGCCGGCAAGGTTATATTGACAAATTTAGAAGTGGTAGAAACAGTCAAGGGGAAATATGCATGATATTGGAGTCTGGGTTGGTGGAACCTATATGACCAAAATGGAAAACATATATTGAAATATTGGGCCGAAACTAATTTAAGCAGTTAACCACCTTTCATAATACCTAATATTGTGCGGAACCTAATCTCTAATTCCTTGACATACTACCATGTTTGACTACTTGAGACGGTGTAAGACACTGAACAAGAATTACATATTATAATTAGCTGAGTAATTCTGGATTCCAGTGGTTGGGATAACGGTATGCTGTCAAGGATTGTTCATTTTTTTCCTTTATTACTAGAGATTTTAAAATACTTGCTCGCTTACTGTAAATATGCTGAACATGGCCAGAAGTTTTCCAATAGACCTGTAATGCTAGTCCGCTCAAACAAGTTCATTTCTAAGCATCTTTTATGGTAATCCTATCATGAAAATAAGGTAACCTCATACTGCACTTTATATGTACCATATCTCAGATCTGAGCAATTAAGAAATTATTTATGGATATCATATGATTTTTCACTACTTTCTTTGGCTCCTGAACATTAAACCAAATTGTCCTGTAATTTCCTAGATGAATTTATTATTGAGTCTTATTCATCATTCTTCTCGAGCAGTGCTTTTACAAGAGTTTGCAGGCTTACATTGCATTTGGGTTTTCTGCTTATTACCTCCATGCCTTTTTAAGGACACTTTGCTGATACATGGAATTAGTAGAAATGTTTTCTTAGCATCTTCCTGAATTAAGCATTCTGCATTCTATCATTAACTGATTAAAGCCGTTAATTTAGCTATTTCTATTATTGTTCCTTTGAACAAACAGTGTTGGGCTGTACTTGAAAGTAAGGTTGGGAACATACGGCGGGCAAGAGAACTTTTTGACGCTGCAATTGTAGCTGATAAAAGACATGTTGCTGCTTGGCATGGATGGGCCGTATTGGAAATCAAGCAAGGAAATATTAAGAAGGCCAGGAATCTTCTTGGTAAATCACTTAAATACTGCAGGGGAAATGAATACATATATCAAACTCTTGCCTTATTGGAAGCTAAGGCGAATCGGTTTGAGCAAGCTCGATACTTATTCCAGCAAGCAACTAAATGCAACCCGAAAAGCTGTGCAAGTTGGCTTGTGAGTGTTTTCTCTTCTTTTAATAACATGATTTTGTAATGTAGACCAATATTTACTGGAAATTGAATGTCTTCTTGCAGGCATGGGCGCAAGTAGAAATGCAGCAAGAAAAAAACAATACAGCTAGGCAACTATTTGAGGTGACATTTTTATCTCCAGGTTACGTTTTATGACCTCCATATACTTTCAGCTTAAATTTTCCTTTATTTTTTTCTTATCTTGTCCAATAGTATACTTTGGGGGAAAATCTCATAAATATACAAGCTATAGACAATCAAATATTTGGAGTTATTTTATTATGAATTACTGTCATGTAATCATTACACATGTTACCAAAGCATTCTGGTTCTCGTGAGCAGAGCATGCACTTCTCCCTATGAAGGTTTTCACGGACTGCAGTTAACCTGGAGAGGTGTCTAAATGAGATGATCTGTCAACTTTCTGAGGAAATCTGTGTTGAGTCTGCTAATTCAGAACATTCCAGAATAGGAATGGATTAATCCCAAAGAAACAAAGTTCTTTTGTGATTTTACTATGATCTAAAAACGCTGTTATTACTTCTGCGTTGGGCAACATGTTACCAGTCCTAATTATGAACGTAGTAACTGTCGTTTAATTTCAATCTGGTATTTGAATCATTTTGCCTCAGATCTACAATATTGAGTTTATGCTTCATCCAAGTTCTAAAAAAGGTCTATGCATTCTTTTGATGCATCTCAATAATTTTGGAAAACTATTACCAGAGTTTTCTACTTGGGATGCTTTGGTTCATTGATAGATGAACTGAACTTGCACGACATCTAGAAGCATGATATTTTTCTTTCAATTTTTTTGGGGGGGTAGGGGTTGAGGTGTAAATATCATTTGCTGGTGCCACTTGGAAGTGCAAAGCTCCTGTGAATATTAGAATTGTATATGGTTAAGGAAAGATTTTGACCAATGATATCTTTGAGGAAAAGAAGGTGACGTCAGCCCACCATTATTTGTAAGGTGATCATTAGCAGGAATACGTGGAATAGGAGGAAAAATATCTCATCTTTCAATGAACAAAATTCTCTAGATTCTTTCCCAGCTTTTGGGAGTCCAAAACTAATTGGCCACTAGTTTAGATCTAGTCAGACTTGTTCTTATTTAATTTATATAAAACTCAAAATTTAGCCTCTAGGCCAGCTTAGAAACCAAGTTCAAAGTGAGTTGAGCCTAAACCACACCCATATAGACTAGCCCAGAGCCTGTCCCATGTAGACTTGGGCCCAGGTAAGCCCCCTAGTTTGGCCGAGTCTCTCACATTCCGACTACACATCTATCATGAGGCTGAGCCTGCACAGGAATGAGGAGGTGGTGCTTGTTTGCTTCAGGGATTAATCATGACTCTCATCGCTTCCCGACGCTCCCGTCAATGGCATGGGTGGTCGTGGACCAAGGGCACATGACACTTGGGAACACGACTTTGTGTTGCCTATCTTTGCCCAACCAAAGCCAGCACCTTTGGTAGAGCTCCCACTGACAGTGACCATTAGCATTGCGGCTGCATTTGCATTGCAATGCAACTCATAATGGCTAGCAGAGTGGTCAATGACATGTTCCTGCTACTACACGTTGAAAGTGAACAAGGTTCGGGTGTTTGGCCTTAGTTTTCTTCATCCATCTTCATTGCCATCTACATATTCGTTCACCTGACCTACATATTCATAACAACCTAGAACCTAGATGCCCTGATACCACATGTAGGATTTCCAAGACATACGAGAGCAATCATGGATGATATGATATATTGTTGCACATCAGAATGCAAAGTTCATACCTTTGATCTTGTGTTGGATCCTTGGGAGACGAGTCTAATGTAGCTCCCGTTCTATGACGAAGGAAGAAAATTTCAAAGCAGAAGGCCTTCCCTATCCATGACACAACGATCACAAGAACTCTTGATCTCACTTTTGGTGGCTCTAGATAGTCTTCTTGGTGGTGTTTCAACTGTGCATGGAACTTGGTGGCAGCTAGGGGTTTATATACATTGTAAACTCTAGCATAATGATAGCGAGATCCCTACGAGCCGTATGATCTAAGATCAGTGGCCCGTGAGGGTGCTTAATCACTAGCATTAACCATAACCCTCGCTTTCCCTAGCTAGGGCCAGCTCATGTCTTTAGCCGACTTGGGTTTCAGATCAGGTCTGTCCTCACGACGTGGGATAGTTTGGCCACAATTTTCGCGCATTGTAGGTGGCATTATGTACCTAGCCTAAGTGTTGGAAAGGACGCAGGGAACCAACAAGTGGTATCAGAGTTTTCGGTTTGCGAAGAAGTGTAGTGTCGCGATGTCGTCTTGCTCATGTGAGGAGACGGCTGGGTGTTCATACGAAGTAGAGAGGCTTAATGGCAGGGACAACTATGGTCCATGGCAACAAAAGATGGTGGCTTTGTTAAAGCGCCATGGAGTTTACGGTGACGTATGTGATACAGGCATATCATGTAAGGCAACGGTGTATGATAAGCGAAGGATGTAGCTTAAAGCCCTCGGTGAGATATTGCAATCCTTGGAGGATGAGATCCTTCGGTAATTTGCCGATGTGGAGGTCGTGAGCGACCGATGGAGGATGCTTGAAGCTCGATACTCGACCACGACACCCATTGGACAAAGGTTGCAATTGTGGCAACGCTTCTATACTCAAAGGATGAAAAGAGGAACCTCGTTGTGGAATCATGTTGGCGAGATGGACCGTATTGTAATGGACCTACGGGAATTGGGGAGTGTGATAGAGGACGAGCAACATGCCATGTCACTACTTTGTTCTCTTACTTCGGTATATTCCAAGTGTGTAGGCTCAATGTTGAATGGCCGTCACTCACTCACGTTGAATGAGGTGAAGTTCGCATTGAATACAGAGGATCTCCAAAGTTTGGTGTTAGGAGACACCGATGGTTGTGATGTGTCCAATGTCATCAGGGATCGCCAAGAGGGCGGACCTACTCTAAGATCTAAGACGGGCCGTTCCAAGAGTTGGAATCGACGGCAGCGGCGGCGGTCCAAGTCAGGGGGCCGCAGTGACAACACATGCTTTCTTTGTAAGGAAAGAGGGTATTGGAAGAGAGATTGTCCTAGGTTGAAAGCGAGGACGTCGATTGGCATTGTGGAAGATGTTGGTCAGAGTTCGACTCATGTTGGAGCACGAGACGGGATGTTTTCTGATGAGGATGATTGTTCGGTGTTTGCGGCATACTCCGTAGGAGAAGCGAATGATCGTGGCTATTGGACTCAGGGTGTTCATTCCATATGACTCCGGATCGGAGTGCGTTCGACTCATACATTCCATGCATTGGAGAGCGGATTCTCGTGGGGAATGGTATGGAGTGCGAGCAGGTTGGGAAAAGCACGGTCAGAGTCAGGATGCACGATGGCATCGTCCTTGTGTTTGATGGTGTCAGACATGTTCCTGATCTTCACAGTGGCCTGATATCGATAGGAGCTTTGACCGGGATGGGCTACAGGGCAGTGATCGAGGAGGATCGACTGCGTATTTTCCGAGGATGCCTAGTTGTCATGATGGGAAAGAAGCGTGGTAACTTGTATGCGCTCGATGGGCACACCGTAATTGGCGAGACTGGCAGATCACAGGAGTCCGAGAGTAGAGATCCAGCGAGACTGTGGCATCTCAGATTGGGGCATGCTGATAAGCAGAGCCTTGACATTCTTCAGATGAGGAGTGTGTTCGGAGGTGATCGTAGGCTTGAGTCTTGCAGTGACTGTGGTGCAGAGCGACCGAGGCAAGTGCAGTTTGGACAGCTGTCAGACACAGTAGGGAGCCCCTAGAGCGCGTCTATGCCGGTGTATGGGGTCCATGTCCAGTTCCTTCCCTGGAAGGCACGAGGTACTTCGCGGCCTTCATAGATGACTTCTCGAGGAGAGTCATGGTTACTCTCATGGGATCTCGGGAGGAGATCCATGAGAATGTGCGGCTATGGAGGAGCATAGTTGACAGGCGGATGGTTAGACTCGTAGGAGAGATCCGTACTAACGACGTAGAGATACATGATGTTTGCAAGTCAGAGGGGATCGCGTGTCGTTACACCATTCCTGATGGAGACACTTACGGTGGCGTAGCAGATAGCATGATCAGGATGTTAGTAGAGAAGACACGGGGGCTACTGAGACCATCCGGCCTTCCTAGGGAATTATGGGCGGAGACTCTTGCTACTGCGGCATAACTCATCAACCGATCACCGTCACTAGCCGCAGGTAGTTCCATTCCCGAGGAGTTATGTACGGACAGAGTCGTTAACTTCTCGCACTTGCGTACGTTTGGATGTTCTGTGTGGCCACACGAGAGGGACGATGACGATGTAGGACAGTGCATGCAAGATTGTGTCCTAGTTGGGTACGTTGGTGGAGGCGCGATAGGGTACAGGTTATGGTGTCTAGTACCCGCGAGGTGATTGTCAGACGACATGTCATGATTGACGAGTCTGCAGTGCTTATGGCGAAGCAGACTCATGACGGTGTGCAGAGAACAGAGGACAGCCCGGTCCATAGAGATGATGTGATTCAGATTCAGACTCAGGCAGATGATCAGACACGTGTGCAGACGGACAGGGTGCAGAGTTCATCCGATGTGGTCAGTGTCAGTGATCAGCATGTATCTCACAATGTAGCTCCAGATTCAGTTCAGTTGGAGGTACAGAGGACAGCGGTCTACGAGGAGGCGTTACAGTCGGTCGTCGTATCGATGCAGTTAGTTGCAGTGTGTAAGGAGACAGATGTCTCTCACAGTTCCAACGTGCACGTTGTGGGTGCTCTTGAGGAGACCCAGCATGCTGAGGTGTGCAGCTTTATCTTCGAGATAGAGCCGTCGATCTACGGAGGAGTAGGGCAGTTGGTTTCCGCACCGATGCCAGAGGTTGCAGTGGGTGAGATAGAGGTCTCTCACGTTTCCAGCACGCATGAGTTGGTTGCTTCTGAGGAGGACCAGCGTGTTGAGATATGCAGCTTCAGCTTCATGGTAGAGAGATCTTCTGAGGAGCTTGACATCAGGGTAGAGCATTCGCTGTGCATGGTAGAGCAGTCTTCACGGTATGTGCACAGTCGATATGGCTCTCGTTTGGTTAGGGATAATTTATCAGGCGCATCTTCTGATACTTCAGAGGCCAGGCCAGTAGAGATGCAGAGGAGCAGTGAATCTGATAGCATGGTGGAGCATGGCGACTCCCACAGCAGTGTGGAGACTGCGATGGGGGTCCCAGGTGGAGTTGCCACTAGGGACATGGAGCTGAGAGTTAGGAAGCCACATATCGAGTGCGTTCTCGCTCGATATAGGGAGGAGGCAGAGCCGAGAGGAGCTCCTTCCGTGTGCGCTCATATCTCACCTTCGACGAGTTCATCACTTGGCATGGCAAGTGAGGACGATCTTCAAAGGCTAGATGTTGGTGCGGCAAACAGTTTGGCGCTTGTGTGTGCGCATTCGTGTCTTGAGTCGTCGGCACAGTCAGTTGAGGCGCGTAGCCGGTGGACGGCGAGTCTTGATGACATGCATCAGTAGACAGAGCGGATACAGACGGCGTATCGATGTGACCCAGTTGGGGTCAGTCTGCAGAGTAGCGGGGAAGACGACGAGTTTCTCACAGATGATGGCCATGGCGAGCATAAGTTGCTCGCGGACCCGTGGAGTGATGATTGTGATGTTCATGAATCGACAGAGGGCTCATTGGACGCTGGCACGGTGTCATTTGGCTCATTCATGGAGTCCGAGCTTGCAGGGTTATCCTCAGAGACAGATGACTTCATCGCAGACATGACGATGGACGAGGCGGAGATGCGTGAGGCTAGGCTCAGACGGCTTCTGAGCTTGGCATGTCTCTCGGAGGATTGATGCGCCAGAAGGCGCGATTTCCAATGCACATGATGGAGGTTCACCTGTCTGATGGTCAAGGCAAGGTGAGTTCATACACGACAGGTGCAGGTTGGTGCCGGAGCAGGAGCTGTAATGAAGAGAGTGTGGATTTATCAGCTGGGTAGAGTATTGTTTTTAATGTGCTAAAAAATCCCACTCAGTCTTGCACAGCACATGGGACACATGGGTCCATTGCTTGGTATTTGGTGGTTGGGACTTAAAGACCCTTTGCTCCCTTTGACTGGCCGACATCATTTTGGCTAACGACAAAAAAGAAAGCCAGTGTTGGTTGCCTTTTGTTTCCAGAGCCAAAACCAGAGAGGTATACTCTCACTATTTTCCAGAAAGCCGAGAGTGAGGCAAGTGCTCGGCTGCCATTTTTCTTGGGAAAAACTGGGAGAGCTTGGATCTGAAATTGGAGAGCAAAGCTAGGGTTTTGAAAAGCCAAGGAGCTTTGCTAGTGAGATCCAAGGTGAGTGTCTTCATTTCTTCTTCCATGTTTGAGATCTAGAGTCCCTTGGGTAGCTTCCTGGGTTGGAGCTATATTACCAAGGAGTGATCTCCATTGGTGTGTGATTGGTCACTTGAGGAGCTCTACATGTTGTAGGAGCTTTGTTATCAAGGATTCCCACTTGGTTGAGAGAGTGTGAGCTTGGTGAGAGATCTAGGATTAGGTCTTGTTGCTTGAAGCTATTCTCTCATTGTGGAGGAAAATGATAATGGGGTCGGTGTATACCTTGCTTGATCATTAGTGGAACCGGGTGCATTGGATGCTGGATGTAGATTGTTCGCAACCGAACCAGGGTAAATCTCCGTCTCTTTTGTGTTTGCTCTTACTTTCGTATTATATTCGTGTGCCTACATATATCTGTTGCAAGATCGTTAACAGAGTTGTTGGTTGGTGACAACTTTCTTTTGTGTCCGTGAGGTGTTTGGTTTTGTGCCTAGGTGACATCTCGGTGGAATTCGGGCTTGAAATTATTTGTGCGCCATTGTGTACCTAGCCTATAGGTGTTGGGGAGGTGCACCGGCGGTCCAACAGGTTCCACACCCAATAAATCCAACAATGAGTTGATTGTGTGAAGTAGGTATTTGAATTTTCTGAGCCAACTCTTTAATGATTTTGATCTATAATTTCATTTCCATATATTAATGAAATGCTTTTGGGTTGGGATCATTGTCTCTTCTCCTCTCTCTTCATAAGAAGTTTCTGCTCAATCTCAGTGCCTATAAATGTATATGTGAATTCCTTATAACCTTTAAAAATACTGATTTGAACTTGTACCTTGTGATCATGGCCTTTCCATTTTTAAAGTGAATGATGTCTGTTTTTTCCCAGCAAGTTTCGGCAAATAATACACTGGCAATTCCTTTTAAGATGTTACTAGTTTTCCTGTTCACTTTATGCTTTTTTCATTGTGCATGATTCTATGATTCGATCAAACTATTGGCTTTATTCCTGTGATATTCATCCTTGAGAATCATTTTCAATGCAGAGGTCAGTCCAGGCTAGTCCAAAGAACAGGTTTGCCTGGCATGTGTGGGCACTATTTGAAGCCAATCTGGGTTTCATTGATAAAGGCAGGCAGCTTCTGAAGATCGGCCATGCACTGAACCCAAGGGATCCTGTCATTCTTCAGTCACTTGCTTTGCTGGAATATAAGCATTCATCTGCAAACCTAGCTCGGGTATTGTTTAGAAGAGCAGCTGAGCTAGATCCAAGGCACCAGCCAGTATGGCTTGTAAGCATAAAATCTCTGCTTTACACCCCCTATCTATGCATTGTTATTTATCAAATGAATTCAATCGATCAATTTGATAATTATTCAGACTAGGGATTCAGTTATCGCTTGTTTGCAAGCCATCGAACAACATAGCTCTACAGTGCAGTTTTCTGGATAGAATATTGGTATACTTCTTTTAACATATAAGCCCCATAAACAATAATGGGAGCCTAGATAGTTTCAAGCTTGTGTCAATGTAATATGTATATTTTGATTTATTAATACTTTATGCCTCCAATTAAGTGGGAAAAGTACTGGAACCCAGGGACAAGGCCTCTGTCAAGAAGATGTACAGATTGCCAAGACCATAGCTCAAACTTCTAGGCATAGGTAGTTTCTTATGCAGTTGATACTTAAAAATGGGCACATGTAATAGGAGGAAACATATAAAAAAGAAAAAAAAGAAAATACACATTTGTTTTTACGTGAAAGGAGAATAAATGGGGGAATAAGACAATAATAATCCGATAAAGGAACAAAAAAGAGAGAAACAGACTGCAAGATGACATATATGAAGGAGCGGCAGGAGAAGTTCTGAAATACAAGCAACATCCAATCAAATGCTACATTTAATTATGAACATCAACTTTCCCATAGGATGGAGAGCAAGAATAGAAGAAACATCAGGGTGAGGCACCTTTCAGGATAATGGAGATTTAGATGATTGAACTTGGAAGTTAATAGACATCCTCATCTGAAAGCAGACCGACAATTGCAATTAACTTCTTGCTAATACTTTGTTGGGCTAAAATTGGAATTGGATTGCTTCATACCGGAGTTAGATCTGTCAAACAAATTAGCTCTAGCTAACAGTTCATCTTCAGCTCGGTATTTAGGTCAATTTTGGCTTACATGGTAAACAACCTAATATCAAGCTTACAATCTAGCTTGAATTTGTAAGCGAGCCGAACTAAAGCTATCTGCTTGCTCATGTTCGGCTCAAATAATAATGTGATGCGGCTGGTAATTGGAGGGAGGGGGTATTTGAGTAAAATAACAAATATGGGTGTTTTTCTATTTAAGGGGGTTGAGCCGGCCCTAATTGTTAGGCGAAAATTGTTGAAAAAAAGTTTTATTTCTTATTATTCCTTAGATCTCTTGTATTAGGATTTCCTATTTCTTTAGATTAATTGTTTCTTTTATTCCTAGTCGTTATTTAGCGAGTAGACTATTTGTAGTAGCCACTTTATAATTTCAAAGATCTAGAATCGCATCAATTGGTATCAGAGCACTAGATCCAGGGTGAGCACCCGCGCTATGGAACGGATCAGAGAGGAAATAAGGGAGAATCAGGTGAAAACTGAAACAAAATTGGCGGCGTTAGCAGAGGCAATAGCGTCGTTATCCATGAAACTCAACTTAAAGATGGATCTAAGCAAAAAGGAGCCGCTTTTGACAACAAATAAAGATCCGGGGCTAGATCTGAAGATTCTAAGTCCAGATCTACCAGATCCGGAGCCAGATCTGGAGCTTTCAGGCGTAGATCCACCAGATCCAGAGCCAGATATGAAGTTATCAGAGCCAGATCTGGAGTTTTCAGATCCAGATCTGGAATTATCAGATCCAGATCTGGAAATTTCAGATCCAGATCTGGAATTATCAGATCCAGATCTGGAAATTTCAGATCCAGATCTGGAAATTTCAGATCCAGATCTGGAAATTTCAGATCCAGATCTGGAAATTTCAGATCCGATAGAGACGGAGGAAAGTGGTGCAGATCTGAAGCCGGAGGCTGTTGGCGATCCAGATTTGAAATTATCAGATCCAGATCTGAAAATTTCAGATCCAGATATGAAATTTTCAGATTCAGATCCGAAAGAGACGAACGAAAATGGTGCAGATCTGAAGCCTGCAGCTGTCGGCGATGCAGATCTGAAATTTTCAGATCCAGACCTGAAATTTTTAGATTTAGATCCGAAAGAGACGGAGGAAAATGGTGCAGATCTGAAGCCTGCGGCTGTCGGTGATCCATATCTGAAATTTTCAGATCCAGAAAATGTGATTTTTAGCGAGGAAGATCCAGAAAATGAAGAAGACGGGGGCTTCGACCCGTACAACCAACAGAACGGAGCGGATTCACAAGGGTGGGACCCTTCAGAGTATTTGTGGGGGCCCGACGACGCTCTTTGGATCCCGCCTTGGCCCGACGATATTTTTCCGGACTTCGTTGAAAGCGGTGGGGATCACTCACATCCGTTTGACCCGGGAGGAGGATTGCAATCGACCTGGTAGAATGGATGGCCCACGGACATCATGCACCACCTTGAGGACAAGGTGGATTTTCATGGGCGGAGTAGTGATGCGGCTAGTAATTGGAGGGAGGGGGTATTTGAGTAAAATAACAAATATGGGTGTTTTTCTATTTAAGGGGGTTGAGCCGGCCCTAATTGTTAGGCGAAAATTGTTGAAGAAAAGTTTTATTTCTTATTATTCCTTAGATCTCGTGTATTAGGATTTCCTATTTCTTTAGATTAATTGTTTCTTTTATTCCTAGTCGTTATTTAGCGAGTAGACTATTTGTAGTAGCCACTTTATAATTTCAAAGATCTAGAATCGCATCATAATGCACATATATTTCAAAATTACGTGATTTTTAAATGTAAGCTGTACTGAATATAAAGAAATATATATAACACTGACATTTCTTAACATAGAAAGTTTGCCAGTTTGATTCAATTAATGATATGAAGTGGTGGATATGTTACATTTTTCATATCCGTGGAAAGTCTTGACCATCTAAACATTTCTTCCCCTCTAACAAACGATCTATTCCAAGGGACATCTAACACACAAGTCATGTTGGGCTTGTTATTTAATTAGCTTGATTTGTCTGTGTTGATTAATTAACGAGCTGAGCTCGAGCAGAAAATCAAGCTCGAATTCGTAACTAGCTAATCTCACAGGCTAGGCCTTCTTGATTACGCCCCCTGATTGCCCCCCCCCCAACGGAGATTTTGGTGAGTTGTTGGTATTTTTCCTCCCCCGCTTTAGTTTTCGTTTTTATCCCCCGCGGGGTGGGGGGGGGGGGGTGGGGGGTGGGGTAGCTGGCATATTGTATGAGCCTTAATAGTCACCAGAACTGAGCTTGTAACCAGCCTGATCAAGGACAAGGGAAATCACTAATGTTGGATATCTAAAAGCACCACCCAATGACTCTTCTCCACCCAATGAATGAATGATACGCAGATTGTGAGTCAAAATAAACTATATTAATATAAAATATATTCTATCAAATTTCTATATATTTAATTCCTATATGCAATCTTGACTGTGGGATGATTATGAATCATGATGTAAGTATTTGTGTGTCCTAGTTATAGCTATGATTCAAATTCATTTAAATGCAGTTCACTATCCTCGTGGAAGAGCACACGTACAGCTAACTAGTACATGCTGCGGCTGTAATAGTCATCATCTTCCTTTTTTGCGTTCAACTTTAAGTTCTGAACATATTCAACAGTCAAATATATTGCTACTTTACCACAGCATATAAACCTTTATTAAAGCCTACAATTAATTATATCTTGTCACTGACTTTCATCAATCCTTTATGATGGAAGCTTGTATAGAGCTAAGCATGCTTGCATTGATTTTATTATTGGACTGCAACAGGCCTGGGGATGGATGGAATGGAAAGAAGGAAACATACTCACAGCAAGAGAACTATACCAAAAGGTTTTATCAATTGATTCATCTAGCGAATGTGCTGCACGTTGCCTTCAGGTATATATATTATTTCATCTGATTATGCAATAGTATGCTATTCATATTTGTCAATGCAACTATTTGTATGGTGTTATTTTAGATATAAAAGTAAAGAATGTTTTGTTTTTTTGACATGATTATCCACCATATTAAAAAGTTACTCTTTTTTTTGACTAAGAATAGCAGAAGATATATGATCTCTAGATACTGGAAAAGCGGATGAAAAATAATCTCCTCTTAGGAGCAAGCCATGTTTACTGATTGTTTCATTAGTTTTTACAATAATTCTTTTATCTATAAGTTCCCTATGTGATTCTGTCATGATCTTTTTTCCATTGTAGCTAATGTGTTAAGAGAGGCTAATGTGTTTAAGGCCAACATTAAAAAACTTAGTGTTGTTGCAGTGCAGGGTCCTGGGCAATCTCCTTTTCAATGGGGCTCATCCTTCTCGCCATCCATGGTCCTTGACATTGTTAACATCACCATTTATCCTTCCACTGGTTTTGATCTTGCTGCACCTATAATGATAGGGAGCCATTCATAGAATTCTTCACAAAAGGTTTCCTAAGATAACCACAAACTATACAGATCCTGAACTGGAATATCTATTAGCCCTTGGACTGCCCTTATGATTAATTCGGAAACTAATTCAAACTTAAATGCTGAACTTTGACAGCCCGTTAGTGGGGCATATCTAGTCATGCAATTAAAGCTTAGTCTACTTTGGAAAAGTTTCTAAAGTCATGTAGATGAAAAAATCTAGATAATAAGGTTAAAAATGATATAATTTACCATAGTGAAATGCAATTTGAGGCACACAATGTCATATAGATGTATGGAATCAAATTTCCCTACTGCCGAATAAATTGTTGAAATTTGTGATGCTGAACACACCCACGTGTGCGCGGTTGGGCTCAGACATATGCGGTGTGCGGCATGTGCAATGCACATGGCGGCACAGGCGCGGCATGGGATCATGGCAATGGGTTTGGGTTTGTATACGAATAGATTGTATACAATTGGTAATTTGCAATATAAGATAGAGAAGTTTGATAGAAAGAAAAACTTTGAGATATGCCAATATAAGATGTGTAAGAAAGAGAAGAAAGAAATATATTTTGAGGGGTTCCGGAGTATGCCTGAAGTTTCATATGCTTTAGAAGAGAAAGACTCTTCTCTATTTATAGGGCCACCGCCATATCCTCCACCACTGCAACCCGCCCCCGTGATTTCATCAACCGACCATCGATTCTCTCAATGGACACTTGAGACTCGGTATTTCGGTTGAGGAAAATCCTCAACTGACTATCGGGTCGGGTACCTGAATGTTTGACCATTTCAGGGCATAACTTACATCTTCCACTTGGCCTGAAATGGCGAAGTACATTTCGGTCATACTCCCATTATCCGTGAGATATAAAACATGATGTAATTTCACATACTCCCACTATCCGTGAGATATGTACATTTTATTCACCGAGTACAATCATTATTCATGAAAGTTTCCTTGACTTAAATGTTTCTAAGTCCCATCAAACCAACATGCTTGATGAATGTACCTGATTGAATACCCTTCGTCAAGGGATCAACAATCATATCACTTGTTGGAATATAAGTCACATTGATTTCTTTTCTTGTCACCATATCGTGTATGTAATGATATTGTATTTCAGTATGCATTCCTTTGGAACTGTTTGCACCACTGTGGATTAAGCTGATGGCTGCTTGATTATCACAGTACATCTCAATTAGTCCATCCACCAAATTGCGATCCAAGTTCAATATGAACCGTATGATTCAGATCGCATGAGTAGCTCCCATACTACAGGCTATATACTCAGCTTCTTGTGTGTATCACGCCGTACAATCCTGTTTCTTGCTACCCCAAAAAACAGCTACACCATTAAAGATGAACACATGTCCTGCAGTTGACTTCCTATCATCTTTGTCCCCTCCAAAATCTGCATCGGAGTAACCAAGAACCTCAAGTGAATCTGCTTGATAAACTAACTTGTGGTGCACCATACCCTTTATATATTTCATAATCCTTTTAACAGCTTCCCAATGAGCTGTATTATATTACTTTGATATCTACTAACCAGACTAACTGGGTACGCCAAGTCTGGGCTAGTACACAGCATTGCATACATCAAACTTCCAATATCCTGAGCATATGGAACACCTAGCGATTTCTGTCCCTCACCATGGCATTGTTCTTTACATAACCGCTTCCCCATAACCAATGGTGTAGGTGCTGGATAGAAATTATTTATTTCAAATCTCCTCAATATTGTATGCAAATACTTTTCTTGGTTTAAACTTAACATTCTAGACTTCCGATCTCTAAGGATCTATATTTCGAGAATATAGGATGCATAACCCATGTCCTTCATCTCAAATTCACTACAAAGTGCTGATTTAATTCTTTTCAACACTTCAATGTCATTTCCAGCGAGCAAAATATCACACATACATGGATAATATCGTAAAACTGCTCCCACTTTTCAAGACATACACAATTATCCAATTTGTTTGCAACGAAACCAAACTGGATAATAGTATTGTGAAATTTGAGATACCACTACCTAGATGATTGTTTTAAACTATACAAAGATTTCTTCAATTTATAAACTTTGTCTTCTTGTCTCTCAACTTGAAATCCTTCAGGTTGATCCATATATATAACTTCCTTTAACTCTCCATTGACATTCATTTGGTACAGTTCCAAGTCAAGATGCGCAACAATAGCTAAAATTATTCTTATGGATGCAAACTTAGCCACCGGAGAATAAGTCTCCTGATAATCAATCCTTGCTTTCTGAGTAAATCTCTTTGCAACTAACCGGGCCTTGAATGTATCAATAGACACATCAACCCGAAATTTCTTCTTTAACACCCACTTGCATCCTATGGACTTCATCTCTTTTGGTAAGTCACATAGCTCCCATACATTGGTTTTCCCAATTGAGTCAAGCTCCCTTTTTATGGCCTCAAGCCATTGATCCGACTCCGATGATTTCATTGTATCTGTATAATTCAAGGGATCAGCTTGCTCATCTATATCGATATCCACTGAGAAACAAGATGGTTCACATGAATATAGATAATAATCATCCATCCATGCGTGTGTTGTTCTGGGTCCTTTGTTGCCATTAAGGGTTGCAGGTTGGACAGGTTCATCTGCTTGATTTTCCACATGTATATTCTCTTTTACAGGTTCATCTTCTATAGTTGGATGATGTACATCATCCATTATATCCAAGTCATCATTCAAAATATCATCTAAGTCCAGTAAGGGTGGCACATTTTATTGGACTTGTTCGTTTTCATTTAGATTACCTAGAAAAGTAGCATCTCTACTTTCAATGACTCCTTTATTTTCATGGAAGAAATTGTATCATTTAGATTTTTTAGAATATCCGATGAATATACATCTTACGGTTTTGAGATCCAGCTTATCTTTAACCTGATATGGAATGAGAACATGTGCCGCGCAACTCCATTTTCTCAAATGACTTAAATTGGGTTTGCGTCCATTCCATATCTCATACGGTGTTGTCCCGACTGATTTTATAAGAATTCTGATTGGAAAATAGTTTGCAGTCAATATGGTTTCTCCCCAAAAATCCTTGAGAGACCAGAATGTGATAACATACATTTTACTGCATTCATTAATGTTCTATTCTTCCTTTCAGTCACACCATTCTGTTGTAGCGTATATGACATAGTATTATGCTTCTTTATACCGTACTAGTTACAGTATTCCTTAAATTCCTTTGCGCTGAATTTCCCACATTTATCAGTTCTTAACATTTTTATATTTCTTTCAAGTTTTCTTTCTACTTCTGCCTTGTTTTTTTAAATCTTTCAAAGACTTCCGACTTCCTGTTTAAAAAATACACGAAAGTATACTTCGAATAATCATCTATAAATGGTATGAAATATTTCTTATTCCCACGTGTCTTTATGCTCAAGGGCCCACAAATGTCAGAATGAACTAATTCCAACAATTCATTAGCCCTTTGACCTTCCGAGAATGATTTCCTGGCCATCTTCCTAGTTAAACAATGTTCACAGGGTAATGTCCTTACACCTGTCAGTTCCGGTAATAAATTTGTTATTGATTAACTGGTCCATCTTCTTGTTACCAGGATGACTTAATCTCATGTGCCAAATATCATAATCAGGCAAAAGACACGAGGAATAATTCAAATCACCATCTTTATTTCTAATATCAAATTTTACAACATGAAGACAGAATAAATCATGATCGGGCACAAACTTGCACATAGCAAACACATTCTTGTCTTTCCCAATAGAGACCATATTGTTGTAAAATCTCACTTCAAGACCCTTCTTTAGCAAAGCCGAAACAGAGACCAGATTACATCTTATGCTAGATGCATAAAACACATCTTTGAGGATCATGATGCTGTCTCCAAGATTCAATCTGTATGAATCAATACCTTCTACATCCAGATATGTATTGTTTCCTGTGTATATCCTTTGGTCTCACTTCTTCAGTTCCTGAAAGTCGACAATTCCTTCCGTTGTCTTTGCTATGTGTCAGGTTGCACCCGAGTCAATCCACCAGCCTTCAACATCTGTTGTTGCAGCGTTACATTCAATAACGCCAATGAACTCTCACTTTTCGAATCCTCATTGTTCTGGGCGTTTAGAGTTGCCCTTATTCCTTACCTGAGGACAGTTGGTCTTAAAGTGACCATACTTCCTGCAGATGTAACAAGATCCAAGAGGTCCTTTCTTGCCGCGAGCTGATTACTGGCCAGATCCCTTAAAGGAGGGCTTCAAAGGTCCAAGACGCTGGTTCCCTTGTGCCTTTCGGTATTGAGCAGCATTTCTCTTCCTCCTGCACAAGGTTGACGTCCGAGCCCTTACTCCTAGCCAGAAGGTCTTGTTTCATTGCTAGCTGAGCTGGCAAGTCGGTGACACGCTTAATGGTTCCATTTAGCCTAAGCATAGTGGCAGCTTATGAAGCGACGATGGCAGACTATTTAGAATAGTTGCCACATGAAGCTTATCGGGAATTTCAGTTCCTGCAGTGTCTAGGTCACTAGCCATGACAATTATCTTATTCACGTGTTCGATGACATTGTCACCTTCCTGCATGCGACATGAATTATACCATGCAGCAAGAGTTGTATGTTCACGTCTGATGTCATGACATACTTCTCTCTTATAGTCTGCCACATGTCCTTGGCAGTATTACAATTTTCGACCACCTTTATTAGACTATAGTCCATGAACATAAGCATGAGACTCTTAGCCTTCTTATCATTAATTTTCCACTGGTCTAGCTTTTTCTTCTGGGCATCTGTGTGATTTTCAATGAGAACATGAGCAGTGGATTCAATTACACTATCTAGATTGTCATGTATATATCCATATTTTATTTTTCGATGTCATATGTCAAAGTTGGAACCGTTCATGTGTTCTATTTTGGCCAGTTCAAAAGCAATCAATTTGCTTGCCATTATAAGTCACTGATTAAATAAAGTATGGTTTAGAGGGTGCCAAAATATGTAAATCAACTAAAACAATATCTAATAACCTATCTTGATAATCAAATTTTAATTTTTAATGTGTATGACAAATTTTATTAGGTTATATATGTAGAAAATAAACTACAATAATCTGGTCAAAAAATAAATCTCTAAACCTTTTTCAATTAATGGGTGAATCAAATTTTATATTAGTTTTAAGTTGTAGGGGAAACTAGCATGCAAATCTAATAAAGTGTGGGAATTAAATAAAATAATAATACAGAGGAACCTGATTAGTAGATCTGAAAGACGTGCGGAAGGATTCACGTGGGACTGTTAAACAGCTAAACAGGATGTGCCGCAGGATGCGGGCTGTGCCTTGGGATGCGTGCCACGTGCTAACTCTGTGCTGTTATGTACGTGGAAACTCTATTCGGTTTGTTGAAAACTAGTGCAGCTCTGTGTTGTGCGTGGAAGCTCTTGTAGGACTGATTCGGGTGGGGCCCATTGCTACAGTGATGCAAACAAGCTTTGTGCTTTGGCTGCCACAAATTAATGGTGTGTGGGGCCCGCCGGTTTCTTGTGCAGTGAAACGCCTTGGAAAGCAACTGTCTTTATAAATTCAATCTAGAGAATTTTGGCACATGAAAATAAAGGAGGTGAAGAATCTTTGGGATTTAAAAATGAATTTAAAAAAGGAGAGAGAGAGACTGCTTTGTTCAATAAAGATAAAAAATTGATACACTGTTGTTGCGCCTGGGAGAAGAAAAAGAACAAGAGGCTGTTCAGCCCGTAACCACTCAGTTTGGTCCTTTTTGGATAAGACTACAGTTATGAAGGAAAGTAGATTTTGCGTGGCCCAAAAAAAAATCAAAAAATGGCAGTTTTGATCAAAAAGATTGAATAGATGAGTTGACGCGTTTACAAAGGAAGGCAGTGTTTTTCAATCGGACTAAACAAAAACAAAAGAGGATGCATATCTCTTTAACACTTAGAGAGAGAAGAATGTGGGGCCCACCGTAATTGTTGACTGATGCTTGATAGCTCGGGAACAGAGAAGCAGGTTGGACAACGGATTTTTGGACGCAGATCGAGAATCAGCTCTGATACCAATGTAAGAAAGAGAAGAAAGAAATATATTTTGAGGGGTTCCAGAGTATGGCTGAAGTTTCATATGATTTAGAAGAGAAACTATCTTATCTATTTATAGGGCCACCGCCATATCCTCCACCCGGTTGTTGGATTCTGTGGATGACAAACAACACTAGAAAGGAGGTTGAATATGGTTGTTAAATAATATAAACTTTGTTGTTATACAACAATCCTTCTACGTGTTGCCTAAGTTTCAAATTGAGTTGCCTCAAATTTGAACTTAATCAACAATATGATACGCTTGAATATAAGTTTGAGAGTTACAACAGAAAATAAAAGATTCAAGCAACAATAATAATTGAGTTAGAGAGACAAATTCACAATGCAAACACATCGATTTTACATTGGTTCGGATACGCAAGTCCCACTTGCCCACTGTATCCTATTCCAGCAACCAATCCACTAGCTCTTCACAAGAGCAAAACTTTGCCTTAACACAAACGAAGAGGACTTCGTGCAATCACGTAGCCTCACTCGCTAGGAATTTCTTGCACCTAGTTATACTCAACTATGATTTCCACTTACACAAGTTTTCCTTATAATCACGTGAAATTACAGCACAAGTCTTCTTCAAAGACTTGCAACAAATATAAAAAGTACGAGATTTTCCTATAGCCAATAGTATATGTGAGTGAAATGTGGCTAAAGAAAATTTGAAACCCTTGATTAAATAAATGATATAAGTAAAGCATAATTTGATCAAAAGATTATCTTGAAAATTGATCTACAAAAATTGAGCACTTGGACTTTTAGAGATCAAATAATCAAGAATTTTTAGTCTTTGAAAAGAGTAAGAATTTAGATCGCAAAGATTAAAAAATAATAGACTGCAATTTGAATCTTAAAAGAAAGCTATTAGCTTGGAGATCAAATAAACAAGTACTATTGAAAAGGCTAAAAATGAAATTGAAATAGATCTGAAAGTATTAGCACAAAGAAATGAAATCAGTAGCTGTTTGAATTTAAATCACAGAAATTTGAGTTTGAAAGCTTTTGAGCAATAGAGAGAATTTTTCAATTAGAATAATGTGTCTTAAAACTTGTGAAATCCTCATCTATTTATAGGCAAATAGAAGCTTAAAATCTGCTCAAAAACAACTTGAAATCAGCTCTAAGAGTCAACTCTAATGGTTAGTAAAAATCAAGGCAGATTTCCAAATCTGGACTGAGTTGACCCAGATAGTCGGCTATGAAGATAGCCAGCTATTAGCTCCAGATAGGCAGCTATTTTATCAAATAGTTGACTAGTATTTTGACAGAGAGATTTGAGAAAATCTCTGTAGGAAATAGTCGGCTATTTTGTGATACCTTAGTATATACTTAAAAATACTTCCAAAATAATTTCTAAAAATTATATTTGAGAAATATATTAAGTAACATATTTTAAAAACATTTTTTCACTGAATTTTGAAAGTGTGTGTGTAACATACTTTGGCTTTACATTTCTATGCTATTACTCACACAACCATAGCTTTAGCTCTTCATCTTCATTCTTGACATTGAGCTAACTTCTCTTGTTCTCAATTCTTCATTTGAATCACGATCTAAGATCATCATATCCTTCTAGTTGTAGAGTTCTTGATCGTGGCTTTAGATTCTCTGATTTGCATCACAATGGCTCCAATCAACAAACAAATTTATATACACTTGAAATAAAATTGTTAGTCCATATATCATTTGTGCATATCATCAAAATCCACTCGGGGTGGGTCTCAATATCCCAACACCTGCAACAACCGCCCCTTTATTTCCTCAACCGACCCTTGATTCTCTTAACGGATACATGAAACTCGGTCTTTCAATTGAGGAAAATTCTCAACCGACTATCGGGTTGGGTACCGGATTCTTTGACCATTTCAGGCCATAACAACTTACAAGATGAATGCCAGCTTACGAAAAGATTGGGTGCATTAGGTTGTGTATGATATCGATACATTATCGTTCAATATCTCAGAGAGGGAGAAGATGGATATGGAGGATTTATCAATGTCAACTTTACAATTGATTCTGTCAAATGATGTTATATATCAGGTGTTCGAAAAGGTGATGGTGAAATGCTTATGAGAGAAGTTTGAAATTTTTTATTTTTAAGATGGCACTCATCAACATGGTGATTTTGCTGATTACGTTCTTCACGTTCAAAATAAGGGATAGTATATCGTTAAATGATCACTTGGAAACCTTCAATGATCGTGTGATGAAGATAACTGCTATGTGATTGACTTTAGAGGCGGATTATAAGACGATGATCTTGTTCCTATCGTTATCAGAGTGGTACATGATGTTTGTTAACATGATGATATATAATCGGGATATATTAAGTCTTATAGACGTGAAGACAGTTCTTTATAGCAAGGCGTTATGAGATCTGATAGCAGGAGTCAAATGTGCATGATGGAAATTCAGATATTTAGGATTTATTTGTTTTGTGTGATAGGGTCCGAAGTGATTAAAAGGTGAAAATAAGAGGAGATCAAAGTTGATAAGGACATGACTTCATTTACGTGTTAGAAACTTGATCATTGAAAGGAAAAGTACCCAAAAAATAAAAAAGATAAAGTGACAGTACCGATTTCATTATCGGTAACAGTTGCAAAGTTAGGAGGGTTGTAGTGAGGATGTGTGTGATGTGTCAACATGTTGTTTTTCTAGCTATGTGAATTATTAGTGTATTATGACATCGTTTCACATGACACCGGATAAGGATGGTTTTCCGATATATGATAAGAAGGATGGTTCAATCCTTATGAGTAATAATGAGGCATGCAAGGTTATTAGCATTGGTTCAAAGCAAATCAAGATGCATTTTTGTGTAATGCATACATTCATTGACATGTTCAACGTTGAGAAAGTTCGATTCCTTTGGAGGTGCTTGATTTATTGGGTTGTAAGGTGACGACAGAAAATGAAGCTCTTAATGGATCAAAAGGTTCGATTATGATTATGATCAGTGAAAAGATTAGTAACTTATATTTATTGAAGGGGGTAACCATCATAAGTGATTCTAGTGTTAGAGTGGAGAGTTTACAGGATATATATAGATTTGGTCCTGTTATGATATTCTAGGCTTGGGCATGTCAGGAAGAAAAGTTTAGAAGCTTTGTTACGCCATGCTTTTCACTATCTTTCGGAAATGGAACGTTGCGCGCCCGTAACATATTTAAATAAAAAAGGATCCACCCTCTTATATATGTAAGCGTTAAGGTTCTTTTACGTATTAAAACTAAAAATGAGCGACTATAATAATTATGTTACAGTCTACAAATTAAATATGATAGATAACAAGAATAAATAAAGAAGGATAATATAGGAAACTGAAAGGGTGTTGGGAAATTTAATGGTTGGTACTCATATGCTAAGATTGTCCCTCGGTAAAATCCTGCTTTGCATGGTCTATTTCCTCGATGAACTCATCCCGGGATCTAATGGATATTTTAGAGGAAAAGAAAAGAAAAGAAAAATATCCATTACCGGGCTAGCGCTTGTTTTAAGTTTTCCAATCCGGTGACCTAATACTAAAACATTAAGTATAAAAGCTATAATAAAATCCAGTAAAGCAAACAATGAAGAATCAAGCAATAAATACTAAAAATAAGACGAAATGTCAACTATGATTAATGATATCATAATCAAAATATAAGCAACATTATAAGCAGTAAGATGCAGTGACATGAAAATAGTGCAATAATCTAGCATGTCAAATCTAAGCACAAGGTCAGTAGGGTAGTCTATGTTATGTTCAAATCTGTGGTCAGTGATCAAATACTGTCAAATAATATTCAATACGGTCAAATACGGTCAAATACTATCAATTAGTAAATGAATCAGTATCATTATAGTATATACCAATGTTTGTTCACTGATCATATTCTAACATTAAACTTATGTTTGATGGTATGATATGCAACATGAGTGTTCCGGTTCGCCTCAAAACACAATATGATCAAAAATTATCTTTCTACACGGTACATCCCTGAATTATATTCGTGGGTCGTAAACCTTCCTGTACGATTGTAGATCCGGACTACAATCATTGGTTGAAACCTTCACCAATGTTGCCATCCGGGTTATAACCATGGATTGTAATCAATAATCCTTTTTGCATTCATGATTGGATAACGATAAGGGATCCTCGTCACTCTCACATCCACTGTAACAATGAGCTTCCCAAACACTGCATTTCATATCTCTAATCTATGTTATAATTGGTGTCAAGTACGGTATACATATACAGTATCACGTACGGTAATTAAGTATGTAATCAAATATGCTAGGTGATAATCGTATCCATCCAAACTCATTTCATTTTTAGTTTTCCAAATCCAAGAAGGATTAATAATATTCCAAATTTAGTATGGTCCATCCAAATTTAGTGAATTAAATCATTATCAATTCTTTTCTCAATCCTCAAAGTCAATGTCAGTAAAATATACTATCAATAAAAATTGAGAATAACAAGAAATCACATCCAACCGAACAATTACGGTACTTTTGTAATAACAAAGATTGGGCATCCAATATACAAATAAATCAAGTGTGAAAATAACCATTCCAACGGTTTTCACATCACCAAACGATCAATATTTTAACAGTAAAGGTTGCTTCTTATATCTTTGTAATGTGTACCCAAAAGCCAACAAATAATTAATAAACTACATTATATAAAACGCAAGACTAGTTATTTAGAGTTTGATGGAACAGACAGACCAAGTTTACCATTATATGCTGTTACTTGTTATGTTTGGAGATCAGTTAAGGCACAGACATGATGATATGATTTTCTAGGGTTTGAATGATGAAAATAAGATTTTTGATGGAAAGATGAGATTTTTAGAGTAAATGTGGGATTTTATGGCTAAAAGAGTGGAATTGGAGGGAAAAGATGATATTTTTATTGATAAAAAATGAAAATACAAAGATATGTGGCCTCTTTTGGGAGGAGGATCGCACTCCCAAGCTTCACTTTGAAAGAGCCGAACTCTCCTAAGATCTAATCTAATCTTCTTCTCTTCTCAATATTCTTCTCCAAATTCAACATGAATCCTCTTCTACTCTCAACCCCTTTATTTTAATAAAACTTCTTATGAGCCGTCGCCTCTAAATTACCAAAATACCCTTGACATAGGGTTTTCAGCTTAAATTACAGAGATGTCCCTGGACCCTCAAAATACAAATTTGCCACTGTCCAGAAATTATAGATTTGACATTGGTTGCCGTCGCAACCCCCAACTCTATCCTTAATTCGTCTCCAAACAACTACCTTGTCCTCAAGGTGGTGCATGAAATCTGTGGGCCATGTTACTTCGAATGATGGTGCTCGTCTCCTCCTGAGTCAAAGCTCGGAATACTTCCACCACCATCACCATTGCGCTTGAAAAGGCTGCCTCCTTCTTGTGGTTCTCCATTGACTTTGCCAAAGCCTTGCAGGTCTCCCTCACTGTTGTTGGGCCACTTGGGTCTTCATCACCATTCTCGATGCTTGAACAAAAGCCATCGTGATTGTCAAGGCAGCCTGAAGGTCCGTCATGCCTAACGTCCTGTCGCCGAGGCCCAGGACGGGCTCCGTCCGCAAACCACGGCCTGCAGACCCTATGAAAAATCCACCACAGAACATCGGGACTAATGACGGCCTGCCTGTCAGTAGGCCTGGCCTGGACGGCCCGCCAAGAAGCCTCTTGTCGGCCCTCCCAGGGACTGCACTAGGCTGAGCGGCCCGACAGGTTGTAATGCCCTGCTAAGCTACTGCACAAGTACTAGAGGGGGGTGAATAGTACTTTAAAATAATTAAGAGTATAATTCCTAATTATCTTGCAAACTCTACCAATTAATGCGGAAATGCGGAAATGTAAATGTGACAACAAAGAAGACAATCGCAAACACACGATATTACTGGGTTCGGATCCACCCAAGTCTCACCGACTTGTTCCTGGTGATCCTACGTCCCAACCACCCGGATCCCCTCCGGATACTTGAGTTAGAAACCCTAACTTAAGATTTGCACTATGAAATACTTGTAGAAACCTATACAAGCTCAAATCATACACAAATCGAAATGTGACTCCCACAACCCGGGATCACAACCACTCTCACAACCGAGAGTAAAACACTTACAATATCTAAAGTAAATGAAATAGAAAAGCTTACCACAAAATACCTATGCCTTGAGTATACTTACGAATTAGGGCAAAGATGATTTTGAGGAAGAAGAAGGCACCAAACCCTAGCTCCAAGATGTAGATCAGCGATGGAGAGCTATGCGGTTGTTGGTGACCTAGGATCAAGCACTTGGCTTGGAAGGCTCACAATCAATGAATCTCTCTTTTGAAATAAGAGTGAGGAAGAGATTCTTGAAAGGAAATGAATGAGCTTTGAATGAGATTGAATTCTTTCTCTTTGATCTCTAAAGTTCTCTTAATATCAGCCTTGAGTGCAATGAATGCAGCACTCCAAGTATTTATAGGATAGAGGAAAGAGAGCAAAAATCGTGGCATTTAATGCTCCAACGGCTCTATTCTGAACCCAACTAGTCGGTCAAAGAACAACCACTGACCGACTAGTTCATCAACTAGTCGGTCGGTCAAACAGCATGAACCGACTAATGGTAGAACAGCCAAGAAGAGAAGTTCAGACTGAAGAGAACTAGTCGGTCCAAGAAGAGTTGCTGACCGACTAGTTTCACAACTAGTCGGTCGGTAACTCAACTGAGACCGACTAAGAGATAAAACTGAAAGTCGCACAAATAGATTTAGTCGGTCCAAGAACAAATGTTGACCGACTAGTTCATCAACTAGTCGGTCGCCAAATGTACATAGACCGACTAACGATAAACGGTAACTAGGCATGTACAGGGAAAGCTCAACTAGTCGGTCTAAGAAGCATCACTGACCGACTAGTTCACCAACTAGTCGGTCGGTGAGTCAACGTAGACCGACTAACTGTAAACAGTAAAGAGCTTAGAATTGAGAAGGCAAACTAGTCGGTCCAAGAAGCTTTGCCGATCGACTAGATCACCATCTAGTCGGTTAGTTCTTCCTCTTGAACCAACTAACATGCACTAGAAGTCGCGAATCGAAGCACGAAGCTTCGGGAAAATTCGTATGGACTTCTACTAAGATCCTAGATCTAAGATAGGATCGTTATGAAGATTAAAACGTAAGACCTACTCAAGGCTTAACATTCTACAGAACGAAGCTAAAAGACTATAAATTAAACTTGACGAACCGTCTTCGAAAGCTTCGATCCGAATCTTCATGACTTCTAAAATGGTCCTTGAGCTTCAACGAAGCTTTAGGCATACGATCATGCGTATTGAGAAGTCTCGAGACGTCGCTTTGGATATTCATAGAAATTTGGCGACGATCTCCATAACTGCGCTCACAAAGAGTTAGTTTACGATATATTTATGTTTGTTCATCATCCAAAACCAAATCCGGGGAGTCCAATATCCAACATTCTCCCACTTTTTGGTGATGACAAACCAACATAAATAATAATAAAAAATAATGATTCAAATGTAATTTACTTACTCCCCCTGCATTGATGACACGTTAATTCCGAAATATATATTAATCATAAGCATCAAGCAGATGAGTAAAGTATAAAATGAGAATTCAATTATTGAAATATCGGATTTGAAATCCATTTTTATATCTTAACTCCCCCTGAATCTAACATATCAAATTAGATTCTTGGAAAAATGCTTTAAATTATCATTTAGCACATCGTCATTATTATATCTCTCCCCCTTTGGCATTAGCAAAAAGAGCGGGAGGAGATCAACGACAACAACAATGGCTACAAATAAAAGCACGGGAGTCGTAGAATACGACCACGGTCCAAATGACACCGAAGGAAAATACGAATAAAATCAAAGCGTGTCAATGAGACCAAAGTCGAAAATGGTTAAATAAAATCATCAAAACTCAAATTAATTTTACGGATTGAGTTATGGAATATACTCTCCAATATCAACATTCTTGGTTAATTTAGTGCATGGAAAACAATTCTATTTTTCCATAGAAATAATTTCTATTTAACCAAGTTATTATCGTCGAGCGACGAAATCAAACATCAGAGACATAAAAAATATATAATGTGCACAAGAGAATAAATGTCAACATCGATGTATATAAATATGTATGAAGCATGTGTACAACGAAATGATACATCGACAACATACATAAACGATCCAACGATCGAAGCATAAAATACATCATATCTCACAGCATATAACATATGTCACCACGGACACCAGAGTATCACATACAAACACCACTATCAAAACATCATCAGAGATACAACAAAATACATCAAAATGATCCAAAAATCATAACCAACCACACTATCCTACCCAAACTCTCTCACACTATATAGATCATCCAAAGTGCACGAAGAGAGTCCTCAGAGAAGCTCAGGAGGCAGCAGGAGGATCTGCATCAGCAGCAGGCTCTGCAGGAGTGGAGGTGGTCAACGGATCAGCTGAAGTGTCCACGAGAGCGACGGTAGTGGCCTCGGGAGCACCAGTCGGAGTATCCACCGCAGGAACGGTGGCAACAGGTGTGCTCTCGGGGTCACCGGCAGACGAAGCAGCAGCACCAGAAGTGCCCACGGGGGCACGAGCAGCAACACAAATAAGCTCCTCGATCTCCTCCTCATCTAACTCCTCCTCGTCAGAAACTGACGGAGGGATCTCAATACCCAAACGGGAGGCGATACGAGCAAGTATCTCCTTAGTACGAGCATAACGAGACTACATACGTCTCACTGAACGTGCGAGCTCGTCAAGAGTAGTAGAGGGAGCAGGAGCAGCTGAAGCAGACGCTGAAGCAGAGGGGGTCGTCCTCTGAACGTGACGGAGCGCCGCAAGAGACTTCTTGACGGTCGTCGCATTCAGAGGGGGACCAAGGGGACGCTCATCATCAGGGGGTAGAGTGACACGAAAGTGACGAAATACGAGTGTCAGAAGGCACGGATATGGGATATGAGCAGACTTCGTGGACTTTCGGATACACTCGAAAGAATCCATCTTATCGAGTATGATCCGAGCCCAGTTAATCTCGCTCCCCATGAAGATGGCATAAATCAACTTGAGGAATGACTGGGAAGGCAAAGAAGAGGAGCCGTACTTAGGAAGTAAGCACGACTTCAGAATCAAGTTTAGGACCCAGCCATTAGGCTTGAAAGACTTCGAGGGCACGCCAATCATGGCAGGAGGAATCTCATGGAAAATCTCAGAAAGTATGACCTGGTCAAGGGAAGAGATGTCATCGACGGAGATATCAGAAGGGAGGAGGCCAGACGACGAGCAACCAGTCAACTCTCCTAAGATTTCTGCCGTGAGGACAATCGGTGTCCCCAAGACAGTAGTCTCAATCGAGTGGGTCTCGTCGTACTGACCCCGGACACGGTTTGCGTAGAAGAGTTTGACTAGGCGAGGATATGTGTGTGGATTCGCCTTAGGGTCATATCGAAGGTAATCGATAAGACCGGAAGACGACAGAAGATCAGCAAGGCCTGGGAAGTCTGAAAACTGTACGAAATGCTCCAAAAGCAGCGGACAGTGTTCGATACGGTTGTAAGCCGCGAGACACAACGGGTCGTCGCGACACAACGAGATATCGACACCGCCAACTGGCATCGGACCCTTTCCCTTAGGCTGACGTGTGGAAGATCGGAGTGGAGGAGTAGGTTCCCTATGAGTCTCGGTCTCGGGAATGTATTCCGTGTCGGAATCGGAAGGAGGTGTAGGGGCACGGAATGAAGCAGGAGAGACAGGTTGCTTCCTAGGCTGAGATCGGGCTCGGGGTTTGGCGGTCGCCGTCCTCTTCTTCTTAAGAGGAGGCGAAGACGACGAAGGTTGGGTTGTTTTCGAACGATGTTTGGGTGGAGTTCGTTTAGGTTGCGGGGGGGTCCGAAGGTGGCGATTCGACGGTCATAGGGGACGGGCTCGAAGGTCGGATCGGAATTCGTGTTCTCGCCATAACCGTGACGAGACAACGTTCAATCAAACGAGGGATCGAAAATGGAAACCCTAAACAAACCCTAGCCGAATTGAAAGCACAGAAACCCTAACCCTAGAACCCTAAACAGCTGAAAGAGATGATAGGAAGATACCCTATGAGAGATCGACGGCCGGAAAACTGACGCAGGCGACGGAGGAGGGAGGAAGACGAACGGGCGTGGGTGTTTTTCGTTGGAGAAAGAAAATGAACCGACTAGAAAGAGAAAGAGTCAGTTAGAATGAGTTTAAGTCGACCGGAAGTCGAAAAGACGCAACTGTCCCCGTTGCAATTAGTCGGTCACAGTTCAAGCACTGACCGACTAGATGATGATCTAGTCGGTCGGTCAATGAGCTTGAACCGACTAATTGTAAACAGTAACCGAAGCCAAAAAATCTGACAAGAATTAGTCGGTCTAAGCTCATTCACTGACCGACTAGAACTGAATCTAGTCGGTCGGCCAATGAACTTGGACCGACTAAGAGAGTCCAAAAATTTTAGAATTAGAAATTTTGAGTTCTCTCCTAATCGCACTTGGACGAAACATCGAAATACGCTCATTAATCATTATACTACCCTATTAAACATCGAAAATCTGAAATTTGACGTTTACGAACAAATCGAGCGAAAATTCTGAAAATTCAACGAAAAATCCAGAAAATTCCAATAAATCTAGCATGTGCAAATATAAACGAAATTGAATAGCATGCAAGATTATTGAATAAAAATGAATCCTAAAACTCGGATTCACCCATAATCCCCAATTCTCGACGCAACCGCACAAAGGAGTCTTCCTTTAGGGGTTTCGTGAAAATATCGGCGATTTGCTTCTTGGTTTCAACATACACTAATATGATGTCCCTTTTAGCAACATGATCATCTAAAAAGTGGTGTCGGATATCTATGTGTTTAGAATGGGAATGGTGTACCGGATTCTTAGAGAGACATATTGCACTTTGGTTGTCCACCATGATAGGTCAAGTATCACAGTTTATACCAAAGTCTTTAAGTGTGTGTCTCATCCAAAGAACCTGAGCACACGCGGCACCGGCGGCAATATATTCCGCCTCAGTGGTTGAAAGTGATACGGAATTCTGCTTCTTGGAAAACCAAGAGACAAGAGAATTTCCTATAAAATGGCAAGTGCCACTAGTACTTTTCCTGTCGGATTTGCATCCCGCATAATCTGCGTCACTATATGAGATTAACTCATATGTGCTAGATTTTGGATAAAGTAATCCAAAATCATGTGTGTAACTTAGATAACGGAAAATACGTTTTACCGCTACTAAGTGAGATTCCTTAGGTTGAGACTGATAACGAGCACATACATATACGGCAAACATAATATCGGGCCTACTTGCGGTAAGATATAGTAAACTACCTCTCATACCTCGATATAGACGAATGTCTATATCTTTTCCGCCCGTATCTTTATCAAGATGTGTAGTCGTGCTCATTGGAGTCTTCTTCCCGGAGGCATTCTCCATTCCAAATCGCTTTAGCAACTCCACCGTGTACTTCGTTTGGTGGATGAAGATTGTATCGTTCATTTGACGAATTTGGAGACCTAAGAAATATTTGAGCTCACACATGTGGCTCATCTCAAATTGATCCTTCATCACATTAGAAAACTCTTCGCAAAGAGCAAAGTTAGTAGCACCGAAAATGATATCATCAACATAAATTTGAACTAAAATTATATCATTATTCGAATACTTAACAAATAATGTCGAATCAACTTTTCCCATTTTAAATCCTAAATCCAAAAGAAAATTCTTTAAACGGTCATACCAAGCTCGAGGAGCTTGTCTCAAACCGTAAAGTGCTTTCTTAAGTTTGAAAACGTGATTTGGAAATTTTTCATTTATAAAAACCCGGAGGTTGAGAAACGTAAACTTCCTCAACAACATCTCCGTTTAAAAACGCACTTTTAACATCCATTTGAAATAATTTAAAATCTTTATGGCATGCAAAAGATAACAATAATCTAATTGATTCTAATCTAGCTACCGGAGCAAAGGATTCTTCGAAATCAATACCTTCCTCTTGCCGATAGCCTTGAGCTACTAACCGAGCCTTGTTCCGGACGACGACTTGGTTTTCGTCGGTCTTGTTCTTGAAGATCCACTTTGTCCCTATGACGGTGTGGTTCTTCGATGGCAAAGGAACATGCTCCCAAACCTCATTCCTCTCGAATTGAATGAGTTCCTCTTCCATGGCAAGGATCCAAGTGCTATCTTCGCACGCTTCATTAATATTCTTTGGCTCTATCGAGGAGGCAAAGGCACAATGTGCGAAGTAGTTGACTTGCGATCTCGTCTTGACACTATCATGGATATTGCCAATGACTTGCTCATGAGGATGGTCACGAACGGTATGAAGCCGTTTGGGAATTCCCTGATCACTAGGAACATTCTCAAAAACTTCATTAGTAGGGTTAGTATCATTAGAATCAATAGAATTAGAATTACTAATTGAATCACATAAGACATCCATGGAGTCAACATCATTAGTAATTCTAGTCGGGACAAAACCTTCATTAAATGAGACATGAAGTGATTCCTCGATCGTTGAGGTTCTTTTGTTGTATATCCGGTAGGCTTTGCTACGGGAGGAATATCCAACAAATATCCACTCATCGGATTTTGGATCGAATTTGTCCAAACTACCATACGTGTTTTTAATAAAACATTTTGCACCGAAAACACGAAAATGTTTAACTTGAGGCAACCTACCAAACAACAATTCATAACAATTTTGTTTAGTGCCGGGCCTCAAAAGTATTCTATTATACACATAGCAAGCGGTATGTACTGCTTCCGCCCAAAATTGATGGCCAAGTTGGCTATCATCAAGCATAGTGCGAGCACACTCCACTAGCGTCCTATTCTTTCTCTCAACAACACCATTTTGACGAGGTACGCGAGTGAATGAAAAGGTGTGAGTAATACCAACTTCATCACAAAAAGTTGAGAAAGACTCATTCTCAAATTCCCCTCCATGATTACTACGAATAGTGACAATGGTGGTTCCAATGAGATTTTGCACTTTCTTAACAAAAATTGTGAAGTTTTCAAAAGCATCATTTTTATTACACAATGAAAATACCCAAGTAAACCTAGAAAAGTCATCAACGATGACAAGTCCGTATCCTGCATTTCCTAATGAAGCAACTCTAGTTGGCCCAAATAAATCTAGATGTAATAGCTCTAGTGGCCGCTTAGAAGAAATGCTTTTCTTAGGTTTAAATGACGATTTTGGAAGCTTGCCTCGTTGACACGAGTCACAAAAGCTTTTCTTTTAAAAGACAAGCTTAGGGAAGCCTCTAATAGAATTTAACTTGGAAAGTTTAAAGAGTGTTTCAAAGTTCACATGACCAAAACGTCGATGCCTTAAGTGTTGTTCACTTGTGTTGGCAATAAGACATTGTTCATGTGATCTTGGAAGATCTAGGATATATATATCCTTATGACGTGTGCCGGAAAATAATACATCATTAGTATTTTTATTCAAAATATGGCACATTCCTTTCGCAAAGCTAACCTTGTAACCTTTGTCACAAAGTTGGCTTATTGAAATAAGATTGTGGTTTAATCCTTTAACAAGGTAAACATCACATATATTGGTTTAGAAGGATTACCCACTTTTCCAACACCTATGATGGTTCCGCTCTCGTTGCCTCCAAAGACGACGCGGTTTCCATTAGCAATGGGCACCACGCCGGAGAGCAATTCAGCGTCACCCGTCATGTGTTTTGAACACCCGCTATCGAGTATCCAATTATTCTTGGAGCCAAATTTGGATTTGTTGCTCCGTTTCTTTCTCTTGAGTACCTAAAGATAGAAAATATCGTATCATGGTACCCAAAGTCATTGGGTCCAAAAGATTAGACCTTTGGAAGCCAAGTCCAATTGGACTTAGACTTCCCCACATAATTATCACTATGCACAACATTCATGAAGTAAGAATTCATGTAAATTTGTTTTTCATCCATAGTTGTGTCCTTTGGGCTCCAAATTGTGAATATTTTGGGAGCCCTCATCCTATTGGGTGCATGCATGCGTTGATTTCTACGTGATGCATGTCGTGGATAGGCATAAGGAACATGATGAAATGGTGCATGATGATATTTATTCATATGATGATGTGGGTGTACATATGCATGTCGAGGAACACATGCGTAAGGGTGTCTCACATGGTGTGCACGTGCCTGTGGATGTGTAGCATAAAATCATCATATGTGTGAGCCGGTGGAGTAGGACGTGTGTTCCTACGTGGCATGGTATTGGTGTACATGTAGGCATGACCCTTCTTTGGAGGTCCACCCAAAGTGGGTTTCTTTCCAAATGAGGGTGTGTACGAGGAGGAAGCACCATTGGTAGGTGAACTACCAATAGAGTGTTTGCTCCCACTCGTTGAGACATCAGAAGTTGGCCTAACAAAGGTAGTAGACGATTTGGAGGAATTTCCCATTTTATACCCCAAGCCAATGTGGTGATTGGCCGGAGGTAAGTCATTTAGGATATTATCCAAATGGTCCTTATCCCTATTGAATTTGTTAATTCGGCCTAATGTGCACTCATATTTCTCGATGAGAGAACGCATAGAAGCATCCAAAGTGGATACTTGCGATGTGAGCACATAAACACGAGATTTGAGATTTTCATTCTCAATACTCAAAGTCGAGTTTTGAGAAGTCAAATCCGCTATCTTGTGTTCCTCCGGATCCTCAATGCTAACATGTTCAAGTTGAGACTTGAGATTTACAATCTCATTTTTCAACTCTTCAACAACGGTGTCGTTGTTGGTGATGATAGTTTTAGGCGAGGTTTGGATGCTAGCTAAATCATCTTTTACCTTAGTATACCCATTTACTAATTTGGTGTATTTAGACCATAATTGCTCAGTAACATTTCTAAGGTCATCCATCGTTACCTCATCGCATTCGTTGTCGCTATCATCGGAGGAGGAATCTTTATCTTGCTCCTCTCTAGCCATGAAGCACATGTGTGCTTGCTCCACTTGCTCATCGTCCGACTCTCCGCTTGAGGAGTCCTCGGAGTCGGTGAATGTCCCGACAAGCCCTTTCTTGTACCCCTTTTTGTACTTCTTGGACTTGTCGAATTTTGGTGCCTTCCACTTCTCCTTTTGCTTGTTTTGAGGACACTCCGCTTTCATGTGTCCTAGCTTATTGCATTTGAAGCACAAAGGAGAGGAGGCGTTAGAAGAACCAACTTTAGACTTGTTCTTATAGTTACCTTTCCGGAAGAACCGGTTGAACTTCTTTGCCATGAGGGCCATGGACTCCAAGTCCAACTCGTCTTCCGAGTCTTCATCATCGGTAGATGTGGATGTGGATGGAGCGGCCTTGAACGCAATAGCCTTCTTCTTTGGCTCGTCTTGCTTCAAGTAGGACTTCATCTTGTCCTGCAACTTAAGCTTGCTATCTTTGCGTACCTCGTAAGACATTAAGGTACCCATTAGTTGCACGACGGTATAAGTTTTCATATCATTACCTTCCTCGATGGCGAAGGTACGTTTCTCCCAACAAGAAGGAAGTCCATCGATGATCTTCGAGACTTTCTCCTTTTGGGTGTAGGTTTTACCGAGAGCCTCCAACTCGTTTGTGATGTCGACGAAGCGAGCATAATACTCCTTCATCTTCTCATCCTGTAGCATATAAAATAACTCGTAATCTTTATTTACTACTACGAGTTTAGAGTCTCTTACCCTACTCGTTCCTTCATGCAATATGAGGAGGGAGTTCCATATTTGATATGCACTCTTACATGTGCATATCTTATTGAAATCCTCGGGCTCCAAAGCACATTGCAAGGCGTTCATTGCCTTGACATTGCTTACCTCCGCGGCGACCTCCGCGGTAGTCCACTTCTCAAATCTTCTTCGGTGGGCTCGACATACTCCTTCATCGTGGCCCTCCATAATGAAGCACTCCGGAGGAAAGTTTCCATCCGGCATTTTCAGTACCCGTAATTGGTACCGTTGAAGAATGGAGGCCTCGTTGAGGAGTGTCCTTCCATTACCGAAGACGCTCCTTCACGGTTCCTGAAGGTGCTGTAGTCTGAAGGTGGACGCACGGTTTTGGTGTCGTTGGCAGACATAGCTATAGACTTGGCTCCGATACCAAATGTAATCCCTGCTAAGCTACTGCACAAGTACTAGAGGGGGGGTGAATAGTACTTTAAAATAATTAAGAGGATAATTCCTAATTATCTTGCAAACTCTACCAATTAATGCTGAAATGCGGAAATGTAAATGTGACAACAAAGAAGACAATCGCAAACACACGATATTACTGGGTTCGGATCCACCCAAGTCTCCCCGACTTGTTCCCGGTGATCTTACGTCCCAACCGCCCGGATCCCCTCCGGATACTTGAGTTAGAAACCCTAACTCAAGATTTGCACTATGAAATACTTGTAGAAACCTCTACAAGCTCAAATCATACACAAATCGAAATGTGACTCCCACAACCCGGGATCACAACTACTCTCACAACCGAGAGTAAAACACTTACAATATCTAAAATAAATGAAATAGAAAAGCTTACCACAAAATACCTATGCCTTGAGTATACTTACGAATTAGGGCAAAGATGATTTTGAGGAAGAAGAAGGCACCAAACCCTAGCTCCAAGATGTAGATCAGCGATGGAGAGCTATGCGGTTGTTGGTGACCTAGGATCAAGCACTTGGCTTGGAAGGCTCACAATCAATGAATCTCTCTTTTGAAATAAGAGTGATGGAGAGATTCTTGAAAGGAAATGAATGAGCTTTGAATGAGATTGAATTCTTTCTCTTTGATCTCTAAAGTTCTCTTAATATCAGCCTTGAGTGCAATGAATGCAGCACTCCAAGTATTTATAGGATAAAGGAAAGAGAGAGCAAAAATCGTGGCATTTAATGTTCCAACGACTCTATTCTGAACCCAACTAGTCGGTCAAAGAACAACCACTGACCGACTAGTTCATCAACTAGTCGGTCGGTCAAACAGTATGAACCGACTAATGATAGAACAGCCAAGAAGAGAAGTTCAGACTGAAGAGAACTAGTCGGTCCAAGAAGAGTTGCTGACCGACTAGTTTCACAACTAGTCGGTCGGTAACTCAACTGAGACCGACTAAGAGATAAAACTGAAAGTCTGAGCACAAATAGATTTAGTCGGTCCAAGAACAAATGTTGACCGACTAGTTCATCAACTAGTCGGTCGCCAAATGTACATAGACCGACTAACGATAAACAGTAACTAGGCATGTACAGGGAAAGCTCAACTAGTCGGTCTAAGAAGCATCACTGACCGACTAGTTCACCAACTAGTCGGTCGGTGAGTCAACGTAGACCGACTAACTGTAAACAGTAAAGAGCTTAGAATTGAGAAGGCAAACTAGTCGGTCCAAGAAGCTTTGCCGACCGACTAGATCACCATCTAGTCGGTTGGTTCTTCTTTTTGAACCAACTAACATGCACTAGAAGTCGCGAATTGAAGCGCGAAGCTTCGGAAAAGTTCGTATGGACTTCTACTAAGATCCTAGATCTAAGATAGGAGCGTTATGAAGATTAAAACGTAAGACCTACTCAAGGCTTAACATTCTACGGAACGAAGCTAAAAGACTATAAATTAAACTTGACGAACCGTCTTCGAAAGCTTCGATCCGAATCTTCATGACTTCTAAAATGGTCCTTGAGCTTCAACGAAGCTTTAGGCATACGATCATGCGTATTGAGAAGTCTCGAGACGTCGCTTTGGATATTCATTGAAGTTTGGCGACGATCTCCATAACTGCGCTCACAAAGAGTTAGTTCACGATATATTTATGTTTGTTCATCATCCAAAACCAAATCCATGGAGTCCAATATCCAACACAGGTGACCGGTGCCGCTTGGCCTAGGCAGCCCTCCAGGAGGTTGCTGGCTCCTTGGCGCCTGGGAGGCCCGTCAGGAGGCCGAGCAAGGAGGCCGAGCCAGGAGGCCGAGCCCCTCCTGGCGGCCTACCCTGGGATGGGCGGTCTGCCAAGGAGGCATCTGCCTCCTGGTGTCCAGTCCAGGGGCCGCCAGCCTCGCCGCACCCCCACTGGTTTAGGAGGTGGATCTTGCCTTTTGCCTACGGTTCCTCATCGTTTAGGTGAAGATCTGTCTCAAAATCGAAATCGATGACTTTCCATCTCTCCTGGCTAAAGACATCGCCTTTAGCTCTAGATTGCATCAGAGTCATCGGTGACCAGATCTGAAGCCGGATTGCCCTTTTAATGGAGATCTTTATCAAAAGAAATGACTTTTTTCTTGCCTTTGGCCCCATATCTGTGCTGCGGACTTCGTTTTTCTTCAAATTTGGTGTTGTGATCCCCTTCAGAGGGCGGAAGATCTCCTCTAACTCCTCCTTTATTTGCTTCACCATAGATTTCAACTCTACCCATTCTGCTTACCATCATTCCTCCCAAATATCCATCTTTTTCGCTGCCATTGATTCCAAGCTTGGTGCTCTGATACCAATTGGATATGATTTTTAGTGTTTTGAGGGATAAAAATAGGATTTTTGATGGAAAGATGGGATTATTAGGATAAATATGGGATTTTATTGCTAAAAGAGTGGCATCGGAGAAAAAGATGATATTTTTATTGATAATAAAATGAAAATACAAAGATATGTGACCTCTTTCGAAAGGAGTGTTAGGAATAAACTCTCTTGTATTATTCCAAGGGCAATAGCCCGATATATATAGAGTACAGGGAATGGTAAATAAGCACAAAAGACCCTATACAAAGAGACATATACTTCTCACACCCCCCTCAAACTCATGGTGGATCAACAACACTGAGTTTGGAAAGATAGAAACTGTGTTGTGCTCTGGTCTGGGCCTTTGTGAAGAAATCCGCGAGCTGATACTCAGAAGGCACATACTGTAGAGCAATAACCTCATCCCGTACCTGTGAACGCGTAAAAGAGGCGTCCACACCAATGTGCTTGGTGAGCTCATGCTTCACCGGGTCACGAGCAATACTGATGGCACCTGTACTGTCAGACAACAAAGGAGTAGGTGTGGAAATAGACACGCCAAAATCCTCAAGTAACCAACGTAGCCAAATAATCTCTGCTGTCAACAAGGCCATAGCGCGCAACTCAGCCTCTGCACTCGATCGAGAAACCGCCTGCTGCTTCTTGGTCTTCCAAGTGATGAGAGAGCCACCCAGGAAGACGCAATAGGCAGATAGAGACCGACGATCAAAAGGATCACTGGCCCAAGTCGCATCAGAGTAAGCATGGAGCTGTAAAGGGCCAGAGCGTGGAAAGAATAATCGACGGTGGCTGGTCCCGCGCAGGTAACGCAGGACACGAAGAAGGTGGCTGTAGTGAAGCTGAGTAGGTGCAGAAACAAACTGGCTCAGGATGTGCACAGAATATGAAATATCCGGCCGAGTGATCCCAAAATAGACCAGACTGCCAACAAGATGGCGATAACGAGTGGGGTCCGGAAGAGGCTCACCGTCAGTAGAGCAAAGATGTACATTCAGCTCCATCGGTGTATCAGCGGTACGCTGATCAACAAGAGAAGCCCGATCAAGAAGATCCTGAATATACTTCTCCTGCGAGAGATAGTAGCCATCAGGTGTGGAGGAAAACTCAATCCCCAGAAAGTAACGAAGAGGGCCAAGATCCGTCATGAGAAACTGCTCGCTCAGCCGTGCTTTCACAAAAGCAATAAACTGGGGATCATCTCCAGTGATAATCATATCATCAACATACAAAAGGAGAAGCGTCCGACCACGAGATGAAGTATGAACAAAGAGAGCAGGATCATGATCACTCACAATAAAACCAGCAGCAGTGACGACAGAAGAGAAACGATGAAACCAAGCACGGGGAGCCTGCCGAAGACCATATAGAGAGCGACGAAGGAGACAAACCATGCCCTCGGGGACAGAATAACCAGGTGGTGGTCGCATATAAACCTCCTCATCAAGAACTCCATTGAGAAAAGCATTCTTGACATCAAGCTGGGAAATAGTCCATGAACGAACATCAGCAACATCAATAAGAATGCGAACAGTAGTCATATGAGCAACATGGGCAAATGTCTCCTCAAAGTCTATCCCATGCTCCTGCTGAAAACCGCGCGCTACAAGACGAGCCTTGTAGCGCTCCAGAGTACCATCAGATCTGGTCTTGACCTTGTAAACCCACTTGCACGTGATAGGACGAACACGGGCAGGCAGGGGTACAAGATCCCACGTACCAGTACGCTCAAACGCAGCAATCTCCTCTGCCATAGCATGCTGCCACTCCTGGTGAGCAGCGGCATCTCGATAAGAGGTCGGCTCGGCAAGAATAGCACCCAGAGAAGTAAACCGACCAGGAGGGCATAGTGACCCACGATCACGAAGGTGGTAGCGAGGAGGGTCACTGGAGGAAGAGGGCAACTCAGTAGGGTCACTGGTGATGGAGGGCATCTCATGAGAAGGTACTGCAGGAGGATCCTCGACTCGCTGACGACGAGTGTAGTGAAGAGGAAAAGGAGAAACATGTCCTGTGTAGGTGCAGAAGTGACCGGAGGCACTGGTGGTGGAGGCGAGGGCACAGGTGATGGAGGTATGGGTGGTGGAATGGTGGATAGTGGATTATCAGGAAAAGTGAGAAACAAAAGAGGCTCAACAATAGAAGCCGTGCTGGAAGATGAAGAAGGACGAGGGAAGAAGGGACGAGACTCATCAAAAGTCACATCACGAGAAATCCGCATCCGTCGAGCTACAGGATCCCAACACCGATATCCCTTGTGCACAGCACTATATCCAAGAAAAACACACTCAGCAGATTGGGCTGTCAACTTGGTGCGCTCACGAGGGGCCAACAAGACATAACAGACACAACCAAAAAGACGAAGCTCAGGATAGGACGGCAGATCCGGAGGTGGTGTAGGAAGGCGCTCAAGTGGAACCGCACCCTGAAGAGGAGAAGATGGCTGCATGTTGCTGAGATATGTAGCAGTAGATACAGCCTCAGCCCAAAACTGAGGGGGAACAGAGGAAGCAATCATAAGGGCACGGGCAGTCTCAAGTAAATGACGATGCTTGCGCTCAGCAACACCATTCTGGGCATGAGCACCAGGACAGGAAAACTGGGAGAGAGTGCCCTGGGTATCAAGAAAGGCACGAAGGTGCCGAGATAAGTATTCTCCAGCAGAGTCAGCACGAAGAACCCGAATGAGAGTGCTATAATGTGTACGGATCATGGTAGCAAAAGATTTATAGATAGACACAACCTCAGTACGAGAGGACATAAAGTATATCCACGTATAGCGAGAAAAATCATCTATAAATATAATATAGTAGCGATGACCCCCTTTCGAAACGAAGGGGGCCGGACCCCATACATCTGAGTGAACAAGATCAAATGGACTCTGAGAGACAGACTCACTAGTAGGATAAGGTAGCTGTAACTGTTTGCCTAGTTTACAGCCCATACAGTCTAAAGACATATCACCAGAGACAGACCCTAATAAACCTCTACGAACCAAAGAAGAAAGACGCGAACCACAGAGATGTCCTAAGCGATGATGCCACTGGGCAAACGAACCGGTAGACGATGCAGCAGAGGCGGAGGCAATAGTCGTGATGGGAGGACTGGCAGAGGCAGCGGAAGGAAGATGAAGCCAGTCAAGCTCCCAAAGACGTGGAGAATCACGCCTGCGGGGGCCAGAACCAACTAGAGTGCCCGTGCGACGATCCTGGATAGAACAAGAGTCAGAATCAAGAATAACACGACAGCCATGATCAGTAAGTTGACCTGCCGACATAAGCTGCATGGTGAGTTTTGGAACGAGGGACACAGCAGGGACGTGAAAAGTGGGACTAGAAAGTGTGCCTAGCCCTGTAACTGAAAGTGGGGTGCCATCTGCAGTGAGAATTGTGACAGAGCGAGAGGGAGTACTAATGGAATGTAAAGTAGTGGGGTCAGTAGTCATATGGAATGAAGCACCAGAGTCAAGGATCCAAGGAGAGGTACCTGAGGTGGTGGAAGATGGTGTCGCAGTACCTGGAGGCTGACTGGCAGAGGAAGCAGAGCCTGATGCCCCAGAAGCAGACATCCGACGAAATAACGTGAGAAGCTCCTGCTCAGTATCAGAAGGGGCAGTCCTCCTCTGAGATGTGAAACCCCCAGTGTCAGTCTCCTTCTTCTTCTTGGCAGCAGCCTGATCCCTCCGCTTCTTGTGACACTACGCCTCCACATGTCTGTCTCGGTGGCAGTAGGTGCAGTGTCTGGCGTCACCGCGCACGGGTGCTGTAGCAGAAGGCAGATCTGGTGCGATAGGAGCAGGAGAAGCAGGAGCACGGGTCGCCAAAACAGAAGCAGAAGGTGCCAAAAGACCAGCAGTACGAAGACGAGTCTCCTCAGTGCGAATAGCAGCAAGAACCTCCAAGAACGTCACACGTGGGTGACGAGCAAGCAGCTGGGCACGTATCTGCTCGAACTCAGGCCGAAGTCGGGTCAAAAAATCATAGACCCGACGAAGCTGCAGGTGGGAGTGCTGATGCTGGCAACACTGGCAGATACGACAGATCGCTGGTCCCAAAGAGTCGAGCTGACGCCAGACAGAAGATATCTGTGCATAGAACTCATCGACTGTGGCATCACCCTGCTGAAGAGCCTGCTCCTGTCTGACGACAGCAAGGTAGAGGGAGTCACCGGTAGGCTCATAGTGAGAGCGAAGATGATCCCACATCAGCTGAGACGTCGCCAAACTCACAATGTCGCCAGTCAGGGACACATCAATGCTAGCGATGAGGATGTTGGCGGCACGAGCATCGTCATCACACCACCGCCGATAGAGAACATCCTGAGAGGAATAAGCAGCAACAGCAGTCGCATAGGCATCGGTTGCCGCCTTCTTGGCGGTGTCATCAGCAGTGGGGGGAGTGGTGTCTCGTTGGGAAACACCGGTCGTGGTGGGCAAGGACGATCGCCGGTGAGAAGGTCCCAAAGGCGCTGACCGCGCATATGAAGACGAATGTGCGGTATCCACTCCTTATAATTAAGGCCATCAAAAATCAACGAACACCGAGGGATGGCAACATGATGATGATGAAGATGTAGATCCGTAGGAGACGCCATATGAAGAGATCAGATCCGTATGAAGAGATCAGATCCGTAGGAGACGGATGCTAGATTGCGGCAGACGGCTGACGGCAGCGGCACAGGGGGCACGAGCAACAACACTGGGCGCAGGCGAAGGCGCGGGCGCGGCGCGGGCGATTGCTGCTGCAGACGAAAATCCGTGCGCGCGCAGGCAGGCCGGGAGGGATTCGCAAATCCCGGCGATCGATGGCGAAGATCCGGGCGCGGGATCCGCAAATCCGGACAGGGGGGATCCGCAAATCGCAGGCCGGGGGGGATCCACAAATCTGGGCGTGGGATTTGCGGATCTGCTGCAGACTGGTTGACTCGGAAAACGCGCACGGGGCACGCCTTCCACTTCCAAGCGTAGGAGCGTCAATGCAATATATAAATAACCGGTGAGTACCGGGTCGGATCACAGGGACAAGTCGTTCTACGTTCCCAAGATTTGATCGATAAAGAAAATTTAAGTGTTTTACAACTAACTCGCTAACGGTGGAAATGTCGGAAAAGTGTGGAGAAAATAAAAATCTATATCCTAAGTGGCTAGGGTTAGAGAGCCAAAGGTGGAATAGGATCGCTAGGCGAGAAAGCATGGGTTGTGGGTTCATTAAGATTGGCGTTAACTAAGCTCTAATTACCGCAAATAACACAATCGGTCATCCGGCTAAGGAAGCCCAATCGGAATATTTAACTTTAAAAACACAACAATTTGCAATAGGGATGAACGTATTATCATAGCACTAATCAAATTAAGCACATGGATTTTTCTCAAATTTGCCCTCTCGGGACTTAGCCAATTAAATTGTGCCTAATGAAACATCCAACATAAATATTCAAAATTTGGCAAGAGGGAAATTAGGGCTACAATTAACAACCAACCCAATGATTCACAACCCAAGCAATTTACACTACTCAATCATCATGAAAGAAAAGTTTGAATTTTCATTCAAAATTAACTCAATATCCATTACAAATTGAGAGATGCAAAATACAAAAGGGGTTAGAGAGATATCACCCAAGATCTCCCTAGGGTAAAGCCTTCCTTCCACCTATTTACTACTCCTCCAAGCTCTCCAAGCTCCACCAATGGCCTCCAAGCTTCTCCCTAACCTTTGGGGAAGAAGACCCCCATCCAAACCCTTAAAATCGCCCAAAAACCGCAGCCTCAAACCCAAAAACAGCAGCCCCCCTTTGCAAAAACGCAACCAGGCCCCTAATAGGCATTGCGGGTCGGGTTTGAAGCCGCATGACCCGCAAAACCGGCGCGCGGAGCAGCCTCAGGGGGCCGGGTCGGATCCCGGCCCCGATCGCCCGCCCGCTCGCTTCAGCGGGCGGGCACCCTGCTCCGCAAAAACAAAGAGCGGGCCGGCCAGCAGGCCGGCCCGCTCGATAGGTATAATTAAAAAAAAAATTTTTTTTTTAAATTTTCGCAGCGGCCAGCGGAGCGGGCCGGCCAACGGGCCGGCCCAAAAGGCTTTTATTTATTTATTTTTTTGTTTTTTTATTATTCTAAAACCCCAGATATTCCTCTAATGCTCTTCTTGCTCCAAATAAATCCCGGAAAATAGCTAGAAATTCCGAAAAATTCTTGAAAAATTCCAGAAAATCCAGAAAACTCCCAGGAGTACCTGAAAAATAGGAGAATAAAAAATTAGTCCATTTGATGTGAAAATAAATATAATGACTATTAAAAACACAATATTAACCTCCCAATAAGCTATATAAAATATTCCAATGCTCCAATAATTCTCAAAAATTGACCATATAATCACAATAATATCAGGAGCATATGAAAAATAATAGGAAGCCAATAACGACGATAAAATCCGTATTTTGTGCCAAGAATGAGAATAAGCTCTAAAATCGACATAAAGCGAAAATATACCCAAAAAGAGCGACATTAAGCCGAATCTTTAGCACAAAATGGGGATAGTTAGGGGGTAAAAACATACAATTTATATCCCGAATCACACCCCCAACTAGCTTTTTGCTAGTCCCTAGCAAAATATGCGAAAAATTCGGATTAAATTGAAAAACATGCACCAAATCCTCGATATCATCATGACATACTCCAAAATGGGATTTCCAAATGATCTCAAAGCAAATATACCAAATATATGAAAGTAAACAACAAATGATACTCCCCTCAATCCAATTCAAAGAAAAGTGAGGAAATAAGCCCCGTATCACATGTATCGGGATATCACGATATCAAAATTTCCAATTTTCATGAAAGTGGCCAAAACAAAAGAAAATATTTCATCTAAGTTGTGGGAGATGAGATTGCATCACTCATGTGGCTTATTATTTCATTTTTCATTCATTTTTCTTTTCTTTTCTCTTTTTTTTTTCTTTTTTTTTGTTTTTGATGTTTATGTTTTGCATTCACGCGATAACGCCATAAATGCAAACACCGACACATTTGCATACACGCGATGACGCTATATATACAAATGGATGGAATGATTCCCTAAATCTCATCTTTGGCGTCCTCCCCAATGTTTCGTGGGGCACCGGCTACTCGATTTGATTAGAAAAACCATTCACTTATACTACTCTATTTCTCATTCCAACACAAATTAGCAACTCATCCATCCACTTCTAAGAAGAAAACAAAGCATACACAAGATGGCCAAATCCAATCCAATTAAAAACCACACCGTTCATCCCAACAAATGCAATCACTTACACCAAACTTTTCCCACATTGTTTCAAAAAGAGCATCACGACATATGAAATAGCTTCATACATGGTATATTAACATATGAATTCAAAATGGAAAAGAAATGAAACATGCCAATCCAACATCGAGAAATCGATACCAAATTGATAATCCGAAAAATTTGCATGGCATTAAGCAAGTAGGGACTAAACAAAGCAAGCGGCGTAGGAACGAGAAGGCCAAATATGATATGCAATGAAAATCAATGGGTGATGGAGAAACATGGAGGGATCTCAAAAAAAAAAATTTTAGCTCAAAATCCTAACAATCCTAGAGATTCTAACACTCTCCCCTCAACATAAAATAAGCATTGTCCTCAATGTTGGGAGAGTACTAGATCTCGGTAAAAGATCCTAGAAAAGAAGAAAGAAGAAAAAAAATACGAAAGCAAACATGCGAAAGCAAACTAACTAACTTTTTTATTTATTTACACTACATGGAAAGAATACACCTTAGCAAAAGGAGGATCTCGTATGTATAACGGCGGTGGCAACTGCTCGATCATATCCTTTCGCTCCTCCGCGAGCGTCGCCACTTCCAATGCCCTACCTCCATTGCGGGCATCACTGGCAAGCGACACAACCCCAAGCATCTCCTTGTGATGGATTCCTGCAAAATGGGGGAGATGGGTCGTGTCAAAAATAATTGGGCGAGAGCACCCATCCAAATGAAAAGCTTGCCAAAATGGGTCGTCGAAATGAATAAATGAGTTTACGATCAAATGACGACAATCCGAATCATTATAATATGGAAGTAAATAATTTGATTCGGGAGTGGAGGGAAAAGAAAGATGGGAACTTCCCTGAAATGTGATGCTAGGCTCTGGATGATGCACGGCCTCAAGAGGAGGTGGAAGTGGCTGCAGAGAGCAAACTGGAGTAAGAAGGAGCTCGGGCTCAATATATACCATCTCGCAATCCCTGTCGCTATCCTCTTCCTCGAAATCAATATCAACACCAACAGTCTCTGCGGCACTCCCTACAACTGGTAAATGCTCCTGACAAACCTCCTCGATGACTGGCAAGTGGGCATCCTGAGGCGAGGGAAGTGACATCTGTGATAGGACTGGAGGTAGACACGTCTCGGGCAAATCCAAGCACGCATCATCCTCGCCATCCCAGAAATAGCTCATCTCGGTCGTCCTCCCAAAATACTCAACCGCCTCGACCTGTGAAGCTAACTCTGAAGTGGCCTGTGGCTCAGGCTCCATGGTGTACTCGATCTGCTCTCGACAATCATTCACATCCACTTCATCATCAACCTCAAAATGAAAATGCATCGTCTCACCGTCGTGGTCGACACGCACTCCATCATCTGTCTCCTCCGACTCATCAAAATATAATCTGTCAATATCTTCTACCTGGCTCTCATGCAACCCATCCTCCTGCTCTGCTCTGTATCCCATGGGGTCGCAAGAAAAAGAGCCCAAATGTGGCTCCTCAAGCTGACACTGGACCTGCAGCTCTGCATCCTGAAATGGAAACTGGGACTGGCCATCATCCTCATATCCAAGTGACTGCTCTCCAGATGGCTCAGTCTGCTCCCACTCTGCAAGGTCCCTCAGGTACAACCAAGAATCCTCGGTCGAATAATCAAAGAACTCTCCACCGCAGCTCATCTGCACCAAATCTCGCCCAGATGGCGATAACCCTGTGTAGAAGATCTGCAGAAGATGATCCTCGTGAAAGCTCTGGTGTGGGCATGCAAGCACCAAATCAGTGAACCTCTGCCAAGCCTGATGGTAGGCCTCCCACTCAGCCTGGATAAAGCTCGCTACATGCTCCATGGCCTGCCGCCCATGTACCTGCTCCAAAAAGATAGGCAAAAATACTCGGAGAAATTCAGCCTGAAATGACAACCAAGTAAAATGTGAGTCCAGAGACAATGAATCAAACCAAAGTCTAGCATCGTCACGTAAAGAATCGGGAAAGAATCTAAAATATATGCAATCATCATCGATATTCCCACCAAGACATGAATGCATCCAATCTTCAAAATTTTTAATATGTAAGTGAGGGTTCTCCCACTCCGTGCCATGAAAGTATGGCGGAAGTGTGATATCCTCCAAATCAACGTCCGAAAAATTTGAAGGTGATGCCATGTTGTTAAAAAAAATTTCACAAAACAAATGAAAATAAACAACCAAACGACTCAAAGAGTGGAAAATAAACAAATAGAAAGACACACACTAAGAGATAGGAGTATCACACTAAAAGTTTCAAAATCAATCAAAAAATGCTACTACTAGAAACCGTTGTCCCCGGCAACGGCGCCAATTGGTTGACTCGGAAAACGCGCACGGGGCACGCCTTCCACTCCCAAGCGTAGGAGCGTCAATGCAATATATAAATAACCGGTGAGTACCGGGTCGGATCACAGGGACAAGTCGTTCTACGTTCCCAAGATTTGATCGATAAAGAAAATTTAAGTGTTTTACAACTAACTCGCTAACGGTGGAAATGTCGGAAAAGTGTGGAGAAAATAAAAATCTATATCCTAAGTGGCTAGGGTTAGAGAGCCAAAGGTGGAATAGGATCGCTAGGCGAGAAAGCATGGGTTGTGGGTTCATTAAGATTGGCGTTAACTAAGCTCTAATTACCGCAAATAACACAATCGGTCATCCGGCTAAGGAAGCCCAATCGGAATATTTAACTTTAAAAACACAACAATTTGCAATAGGGATGAACGTATTATCATAGCACTAATCAAATTAAGCACATGGATTTTTCTCAAATTTGCCCTCTCGGGACTTAGCCAATTAAATTGTGCCTAATGAAACATCCAACATAAACATTCAAAATTTGGCAAGAGGGAAATTAGGGCTACAATTAACAACCAACCCAATGATTCACAACCCAAGCAATTTACACTACTCAATCATCATGAAAGAAAAGTTTGAATTTTCATTCAAAATTAACTCAATATCCATTACAAATTGAGAGATGCAAAATACAAAAGGGGTTAGAGAGATATCACCCAAGATCTCCCTAGGGTAAAGCCTTCCTTCCACCTATTTACTACTCCTCCAAGCTTTCCAAGCTCCACCAATGGCCTCCAAGTTTCTCCCTAACCTTTGGGGAAGAAGACCCCCATCCAAACCCTCAAAATCGCCCAAAAACCGCAGCCTCAAACCCAAAAACAGCAGCCCCCTTTGCAAAAACGCAACCAGGCCCCTAATAGGCATTGCGGGTCGGGTTTGAAGCCGCCCGACCCGCAAAACCCGCGCGCGGAGCAGCCTCAGGGGGCCGGGTCGGATCCCGGCCCCGATCGCCCGCTTGCCCGCTTCAGCGGGCGGGCACCCCGCTCCGCAAAAACAAAGAGCGGGCCGGCCAGCAGGCCGGCCCGCTCGATAGGTATAATTTAAAAAAAATTTTTTTTTTAAATTTTCGCAGCGGCCAGCGGAGCGGGCCGGCCAACGGGCCGGCCCAAAAGGCTTTTATTTATTTATTTTTTTTGTTTTTTTATTATTCTAAAACCCCAGATATTCCTCTAATGCTCTTCTTGCTCCAAATAAATCCCGGAAAATAGCTAGAAATTCCGAAAAATTCTGGAAAAATTCCAGAAAATCCAGAAAACTCCCAGGAGTACCTGAAAAATAGGAGAATCAAAAATTAGTCCATTTGATGTGAAAATAAATATAATGACTATTAAAAACACAATATTAACCTCCCAATAAGCTATATAAAATATTCCAATGCTCCAATAATTCTCAAAAATTGACCATATAATCACAATAATATCAGGAGCATATGAAAAATAATAGGAAGACAATAACGACGATAAAATCCGTATTTTGTGCCAAGAATGAGAATAAGCTCTAAAATCGACATAAAGCGAAAATATACCCAAAAAGAGCGACATTAAGCCGAATCTTTAGCACAAAATGGGGATAGTTAGGGGGTAAAAACATACAATTTATATCCCGAATCACAGACGAAGTTCCGCAACGACGAAGAGCCGCGACTGGACGGATTTTCGTCTGCAGGCGAAGAGGGACGATCGAAGGCGAAGAGCTGCGACGAAGAGGGGCGATCGAAGGCGAAGATGGGATCTGGCAGCGACCGGACGGGATCGGACGGGATCTGGCAGCGACGAAGATCCGGCAGCGACTCAGATCCGCGGAGAAGATGCCCGACGGGATCTGACAGCGCTGAAGACGAAGATCCGCTGCGACGAAGATCCGCGGCGATCGAACTGGAAGATGGCGGCGGGGAAGGAGAAGTCGACGCGAACGGGATCTGGCAGCGGGATCTGGCGATGGCGGCGGGATCTGGCGATCGGACGGCGACCAAGGAGAAGTCGTGCGAGCGGCGGCGCGCAGGCAGCCGGATCGGCGCGGCTAGGGTTTAGGCCTTTTTTTTTTGGATTTTGCGGGAGAGAGAAAAAGACGGCTAGGGTTTAGGTTAAACCCGGCTCTGATACCATGTTAGGAATAAACTCTCTTGTATTATTCCAAGGGCAATAGCCCGATATATATAGAGTACATGGAATGGTAAATAAGCACAAAAGACCCTATACAAAGAGACATATACTTCTCACAAGGAGGACTACTCTTCCAAGCTTCAATTCGAGAGGAAGCTGAACTCTCCCAAGATTTAATCTAATCTTTCTTTTCTCAATATTCTTTTTCAAATTCAACTTGAATCCTCTTCTAGTCTCCTCCCATTTATTTAGAATAAAACTTCTAATGAGCCGCCGTCCCTAAATTACCAAAATATCACAGGCCTAGGTTTTTCGGCGTAAATTATAGATCAGCCCATAAACCCTTAAAATTACAGTTTTGCCCCACTGTCCAGAAATTATAGATTTGCCATTGTTTGCGATGATTGTCGTCGCACCCCCAAGTCTATCATGATCATATGACAAGATAAGGCTAACAAGTTAGTCCCCGATTAGCACCTTCCAATATACTTTCATAGGGCAAAACCAGATTGCTGCTCTAGGCCCTGAATGGTTGGTTAATTTAGAAAATTTTATATTATAGAAGACAATTACGTTCAAAACAAATGCATCAAATTTAGATATTGCATTGTCTCACTTCGAACAGAACTGATGTATGGAGTAGCAGAATTCCTTAAGTTGAGTTGAGTTTTAGTATAGGGTAAGAATAAAATTTGACTTCTGTTTACAACATCTTGCTGCAACTCCTTGAACAAATACTCTACTTGTCCAATTATGTCATTGCAATAACTATTAGGTACGCATTACTCAACTGGAGTATTTTAAGATACAACTACATGCAATTAAATGGTAAAACAGATGCCCATCAACAAACAAACTACCAAACATCTGAATTTGCACAATTGTTTATCATGTTATTCCCGACACCTTGAATTCCCATCAGAAGATAGTCATGGAGTAACAATAGACAACAGAATGGAAACGAGCTTAACAATGAATTAAGAATTCAAGGAAGTGGGGACATTTTCCGTGAATTGGCGAATGGATCTTATTGGAGCTGATCAAAGGCTCGGCGAATGTCTCGAGTGCACAACGGTGGTTGAATCGATGAGCTCGTCGTGAAATAGGAGAGAATCAGGGTCAGTTGTTGGTCACATGAAGCGCAGCGGGGCTCAGATGTGACTCAGTTGCAAGCGACTATTGGGCGTGAGCCCCGACAGAACATCGAGCAAAAGAAAGAAAGCCAGAATAGTGAGAGAGCTATGTGAGAGAAGAGAGGGAGTTGAGTAAGGGTTTTCGTTGCTTGGGTTGTCGGGGGTTTACAGGGAAAAGAGAGAAGGGGGGTTTCAGGGGAGTGGAGAGAGAGAACATGTAAGAGATGGAAACGAAGAGAACATGCGGCGAGAGAGGGGAGAAAGTGGGGGATCAAGCGAAGGAGAAGAATAAGAAGATGAAGGGTGACAGCCTCTCGGCTAAAAAAGGAAAGAGGATAAAATTTGAGGGATTGGAGTTTTGGGTTGGATTTTTAAGAGGGGATTAAAACATGCCAGATTCGGGTCAGGTTTGTGAGCAGGTGTGGGTGTAGGTGTGGGTGAGTCAAGCGGGTAGGCTTCGGGTTGAAAGTTGATGGGCCCAATGGGCCCCCCTTGTGGGTCTACACCCGCAAGAGGCCGATGCACGCGCAAGGCCCAACCGCAGGCTCCCTTGGGTCGGCCAACCTAGCCGCATGACCTAGCCACATGCCCCCTCTTTGCCCTAATTATCATTATATAAAGGGGGGGTAGCCGTCACTTATTTTCTATGCTTTTGATTATTGATATTTGTGTGATTTCATAGGTAGACGAGTGCGGACGTCCTCTTTGACGTCTTGGGAGGAGAACGCACCTCTTTTGCGTTCAATTATCTTATTCTTCATCATTAGTTCTCTATAAAAATTGTATTTTTTGTTAGTTCCTAACAATTTGGTATCAGAGCACGTGACGATCCATGGCGGCTTCGACGAGATCACATGACAAAACTGAGGCGTTGGAGGCAAAGTTCACGAGCGAGATCGAGGCAATAAAAAAGTCGTTGGCGGGGAACGATGAGTCCATGGTGAAATTAACTACTTCCATCTCCCAATTGACGTCAAATCAAGCGAAGCACGACGACCAATTCGCGCAATTGATGAGAGCCCTAAATCAATTGGCGACGAACAAGAAAAGGGATGAGAACACTAAATCAGCGGGAAAGGTGCCACCTTTAGGCAAGAGGAAAGGAAAAGTTGAGGAATTTGACCCGGAAAACGATTTTTTGGTGGAGGAATTTGCCGAAGATGAGGAAGAGGAGCCGTGGAGGGTTGATTATCGAGAAAAGGTGAGGCGAAAGGCCGCAGAAGCCTAAGGATGGACCGGTGACCTTGATCAATCCCGCGGGAGGGTACGTGACAAGGACGGGGGGCAGCCGGCCAGGGGCGACGGACCCCCCAGGGGGACCGGCGAACCCCCTGGGTTCGCCCAGGGGCGGTGAACCCCCTGGGGGTTCGGTGACCCCTCCGACCCACGAGGGGCCGCTGGGGCCCCCAGGACCTACGGGCGGGGCCGGTGGTCCTGCCCTGACAGGCCGCGGCCCCGTCGACTCCTTCCAGCAGGGCGGCTTTGCGGGGGTTTCGGGCGGCGATTTTCAGCAGAGGGATCCACGGCGAGGGGCTCAGACGCGTGTCTTCGAGAAGGATTTGGGACCCGGAGGATTTCAGGAGCACGGAGACTACGACGAGGGGTATCGGGACCCCCGACCCTCGATTTGGCGACGGAAGGTGGCAGCCGTCGCCCCACGCCAGAAGAGTCATCAGCACTACCACCAGCCTAGACAGGGAGGAGGTCGCGGGGACCAGAGAGGATTCAATATGGACCGCCTCAGGAAGCTGAAGATGCCTATATTCGATGGAGGGGACCCAGTCTCGTGTGTCTACATGGCGGAGAGATTTTTTAGAGTCTCCCACATGACGGAGGAACAGAAGTTGGAGGCTGCGGGCATATGCTTGGGTGGAAAGGCCCTAGTATGGTTTCAGTGGAAGGACGCGAGGCGCCCGTTTCGCTCTTGGGAGGAGGTCAGGGACCAGATGGTAGAGAGGTTCAGGGACCCCCACGTGGGGAACGTACGGGAGTAGCTGCTTTCTCTCCGACAGGAGGGAACGGTGGGGACTACTTAGAGAGGTTCGAGGCCCTTTTAGGACATGTGCACGGGGTGACTGACGAGACGATGGAGAGCACTTTCATGAAGGGGCTGAAGGCCACTATCCGAGCTGCCGTTCGCATGCATAAGCCGCAGAGTTTGATGGAGGCCATGGAGTACGCTCAGATGGCAGATGACTTTCAGCTGGAGGAAAGGAGGGCCCGGAGTGGTTGGAGTGGACCGACGGGTCGTAGTCAGCCTGTGACAGGAGGACAGCATAGGGCCACTACGGTGACTGATTCAGGGGTCAGGGAGAAGACTGGAGAGAAGGGGAGTGCACCACAGCCTGGGGGACAGTTCAGACGCATGGCAGACGCTGAGATGAGATAGAAGAGGCAGAAGGGATTGTGCTTTAGATGTGATGAGCGATTCTCACCAGGCCATCGGTGTGCGGGGTGCAAGCTCCAGGTGATTCTGTTGGAGGACGATGACGACGAGGCTGACATCGAGGAGGAGGCTGCTGAGGCAGAGAAGGAGCTGGAGGGCCAGCAGTTGGACGTGGCAGAGGTGTCCCTCAACTCCGTGGTCGGGTTCACACCAAACCATACCATGAAGCTGAGGGGAGGGATAGGCGACCAGGAGGTGACCGTGCTCATTGACAGTGGGGCTACCCACAATTTCATCTCCAAGAGGGTGGTGGCACAGCAGGGACTCCAGCTGACATATTGCGGCAGCTTCAGTGTGATGATGGGGACGGGAAAGAAAGAGAGCAGCAACATGGAGTTTGCAGGGGACTGGTACTGACCATGCATGAGATACAGGTTATTGCAGACTTTTTACCTCTGGACTTGGGAGCACCGACGTCATTTTAGGCATGACCTGGCTACAGACGTTAGGAGAGATGACAATAAATTGAAAGATGCTACGGATGGAGTTTCAGGAGGCTGGGAGAGCAGTGATACTCCTGGGGACCCCAGCCTCTGCAGAGTTTTGGTCTCTCTGAAGACTATGGTTAGGACCATCCAGACAGAGGGAGGAGGATATTTAGTGGAGTTGTACTCATTGACAGGAAAGGGAGGCGCAGAGGCCAGTACAGAGCAGCCCATTACAGGAGAGATGCAACAGCTGATGGAGCAGTTTGAGGAGATCTTCCAGGAGCCTCGGGGTCTCCCACCACCGCGAGACCACGAGCACGCCATTGTTCTACGAGAAGGTGTGTGGGAGGACCTCTTCATGGATTTCATTGATGGGTTACCGAAGTCGGGAGGATACACTGTCATTTTTGTTGTGGTCGACCGCCACAGCAAATATGCACACTTTGTCCCGCTTCGGCATCCTTACAGCGCTGTCGCCGTTGCTGAGGTGTTTGTGAGGGATGTCATTCGCCTGCATGGACCTCCAAAGTCCATAGTCTCGAATCGAGACAAGGTGTTCCAGAGCAGGTTCTGGCAGGAGCTTTTCAGGTTGCAGGGGACGACATTGAAGGGAAGCACGGCCTACCATCCTCAGACTGATGGTCAGACAGAGGTGGTGAATAGGAGTGTGGAGACTTATTTGCGATGCTTCATTTCAGAGAATCCTAAGGAGTGGGCGCGTTGGCTAGCCTGGGCGGAATATTGGTATAACACTTCATATCACACGGCGGCGCAGACTACATCCTTCAGGATTTTATATGGCAGAGATCCCCCGCACTTTTTACATTATGGGCAGGAGACGACACCCGTGTCGGATGTGGAGCAGTACCTGGCAGAGAGGGACCGGATTCTGGAGGAGCTGAAGCTCCATTTGGCGAGGGGCGCAGCAGGTGATGAAGGCTCGGGCAGATTTACACCATCGTGACATACAGTTTGAGGTAGGAGACATGGTGTATCTGAAGCTGAGGCCCTACCGGCAGAAATCAGTGGCTCACAGGAAGAATGAAAAGCTGGCACCGTGGTATTTTGGACCTTTCGAGGTCGAGGCGAGAGTAGGGCCGGTGGCTTACAGATTGAGCTTACCCCCAGGATCTGCCATCCACCCAGTTTTCCACGTTTCGCAGTTGCGTCGGGTCATTGGCGACCACACATCTTCCCCTTCATTACCCGAGACTCTTACTGTTGATATGGAGGTGAGACTGGAGTCCGAGGTTCTGAAGGGAGTTCGGCGGAGTGACACAGGAGGGCGGCAGGTTTTGTTGCAGTAGAGGGGCTTACCAGAGCACGATAGCACGTGGTAGGACATGGGCGAGATGGCGACGCGCTTTCCCGATTTCCACCTTGAGGACAAGGTGGCTCTTTGGGGGGAGTATTGATGGGCCCCATGGGCCCCCCTTGCGGGTCTACACCTGCAAGAGGCCGATGCGCGCACAAGGCCCAGCCGCAGGCTCCCTTGGGTCGGCCGACCTAGCCGCATGACCTAGCCGCATGCCCCCTTTTGCCCTAATTATCATTATATAAAGGGGGGTAGCCGTCACTTATTTTCTATGCTTTTGATTATTGATATTTGTGTGATTCCATAGGTAGACGAGTGCGGACGTCCTCTTCGGCGTCTTGAGAGGAGAACACACCTCTTTTGCGTTCAATTATCTTGTTCTTCATCATTAGTTTTCTATAAAAATCGTATCTTTTGTTAGTTCCTAACAAAAGTTAACATGTTCAAGGGTTTTAGTCAAAAGAAGTTGAAATAAAATCCACAAATATGGAAAAAAAATTGTAGAAAAAGATTCTTAAATTAGTTAGAAAAATTTTGAGTAAAGAAATTTTTTATTTTATTATAAAAACATAGTATTACAAATTAGGATCATTACAAACATTGAAGAAGCAAGATTTAAGTGAAGGTGTGAAGTTCAAGAAGCTAAAGTTTTGTGAGGAATGATACCTTAGGAAGCAAATAAATGTGAGTTTTGGTGAGACAAAGCATAATACATGCGGTATTCTTAAATATGTGCACACTAAGTACATTCTCTTGGTGGAGCTATGTATTTCAATTAGTTCATTGATGATTATTTGAAGAATGTTTTGATGTATACGATGAACAAGAAGTTGGAGACATTTGTAATGTTTAAAGAGTGAAAGGCTCTTGTGAAAAATCAAATGTGTAAGAAATTAAAAATGATTAGATCCGATAATAGTGACGAGTTTACTTCCGATGATATTAGGAATTCTATGGAACACATGAAATAAAGTTGTATTTCACTATACTAGAAGGTTCGTAGTCTAATGGAGTAGCAGAAAGAACGAGTATGACATTGCTTAAGGAGACAATATGTTTGATGTTGACATCCGAGCCGTTGAAGGGTGTTTGCGCCGAAGCTATATCGATTGTAGCACATTTGATTAATAGGACACCATCATTGGCCATCATCGATAAAATTTTGAAGTTTGTAGGGGGACACCAATTAAGTTAGACTATTTTTGACTAGTTAAAATTTTGGTATATGTTCATTAGAGAAATAATAAACTTTATATCAGTGCAAAGAAATATGTAATGCTTTGTTACATAGATAGTGTTAAGACTTATCAGGTTTGGTGTCCGGATACGAAGAAAGTCTTGGTTAGTCGAGATGTTAACCTTTGATGAGTCGGTGTTGTTGAAAGACTCTGAAGGTTTTTGAGAATACTAGGTATCAAGTAAGGTTGAACTATATATTTCATATAGGTTGGTAAATGGGTAATGGTTGATGGTGATATGCCTGATAGTCTACATAGAGTCATTACTACAAGTAAAGGTGATAAAATTAGCAGTAGTTCTTGTTAGGATAAGAGTTATAAAATTATTATAGATAATTCAATTTCTAGTAGAATGGCACATCACATAGTAAAGCATCCGAGATACTGTTGTTATGATGAGTATGTGAATATAGCTTATGCATTGCATATTACTCATCCTTTGAATGATAGGGATGCGATAAATACACAGATAAACTCTAGGTGAAGGTGTGCTATGAATGAGATCGATAAGTTGGCCCATCTCAAGAAAATTCATACAAGGACGAGCCCAAAAGAGTCGTCGTGTGTGGTGAAGTTTAAGCAGTACCCAAACCTGTTTTCATTGGATATGTGCGAGTGTGTCATGGGATGATATGGAGAAACACATGAACATCACTTCACGTTTTAGTGTAGATTTAGTTGTTGCAGCGTTGATTTTAGAGTTTCACCTTCACAGAGTTGGTGATGCCTAGTGTGAAGCTTACTAGACAAGTGTACTGATTTTATGATAAAATAGTTGGTTTGAAGGTGGAGGATTTGGATGTGTTGGGGAACATAGATTGGTTCATGTGTTAGTGCATTAGTATCAAGGTGGAGTGTTGAAATTTGTGACACTAAGCACACCCATGCATGCATGCGTTGTTTGGCTTTAACAAGCACGCGGTGCGCGTGGGGGCACATGTGCGGCACTCTGGAATATGGTGCGACCCTGTTTGGATAACAACAATGAAATTTGGGTTCTGTTTGGAATAAGATTTAGATCCAGGTAGGAATCTTATTTGGGTTTTATTTGGGCTTGGTTTTAGTTGCTAGTGTATTTAAGGCTAATTTGGGCCTAGGTCTTTGAGGCTAATTCTTGTTGCAAATTTGACTGAATCTTGAAATGTTTCTATTACCAAATAGAGAGGGCAGCTGCAAGGTTTTGTGCCAGGTTTTGTTGTTTTGTGTTTCCTCAAAAATCTCAATTTCTCTAAAGATTAATTAGGGCTTAGAATTCCCTTGTAATTCAAGTGTATACATGTTATAAACCAAGTTTATAAGAAGTGATGATGATATCTCCAATTGGATGTACACCAGTTTGGGTGGAACTAGTATAAATCTTAGGGTCAGATGCATGATCTTTGTTTTGATTTGCGTTTGTTGTAGATTTTAGGAAAATAGTGATTAGCTATTGGCTAACACTCATATATATATCATCCCTTGTCTTTCTTTACACACACCCCCAATACAATAACACACAATACTCCCCCTCAAGATTAGCAAAAGATATTTATCATGCCCATCTTGTTACAAGCATCTTCTACTCCTTTAGAGTTCAACCCCTTTGTAAGGCAATCAGCTAGTTGTTGTCCAGAAGTAATGTAGGAGATCTCCAACTGTTTCTTGTCCAGTCTTTCTTTAATGAAGAACCTGTCAATCTCTATGTGCTTCGTTCTATCATGTTGCACTGGGTTGTTGGCAATATTAATTGCTGATTTGTTATCACACAACAACTGCAATGGTCCTTCTCTCAGCAGGCGTAGCTCATGTAGGAGTGATCTCAACCAGATCAGTTCACAGGTACTAAGCACCATAGCACGATACTCTGCCTCTGCAGTAGAACGGGCCACCAAATCCTGCTTCTTGCTGCGCCAAGAGACCAAGTTGCCCCCCAACAAACACACAGTAGCCCGAGGTCGATCTCCTATCATCTAGGCAACTGGCCCAATCCGCATCACAGTAGCCCGTCACATTCATGTGACCATGACTACCAAATAATATGCCTTTTCCTGGACTATTCTTCAGATACCTCAGTATCCTGAAGACTGCCTACATATGTCCAGTCCTAGGATCATGCATGTATCTACTTACCACACTGATAGCATAGGCAATGTCAGGTCTGGTATGTCATAAGTAGATAAGGCGTCCAACAAGTCTCTGGTACCTTTCTTTGTCTACTGGCTCCCCTGATTGTGAATGCAACCTATGATTCTGATCAATAGGAGTAACTGCTGGACGACACCCCAACATACCAGTCTCAGCCAGTAAATCCAGGGCATACTTCCTCTGTGAGAGAACTATACCCTTCCTGGACCTGGCAATCTCCAGTCCAAGGAAATACCCCAACTGTCCAAGGTCCTTGACCTCAAATTCTCTCGCCAATCTTACCTTCAAATGAGAGATTCCCTCTTCATCATCTTCAGTGATAATAATATCATCAACATACACAGCCAAAAGAGTAATCCGCTGTCCTGAATGTCTATAGAATACAGTATGATCACCATTACTCTGCTTGTAGCCCATAGTGATGACTGCACGCCTGAATCTGTCGAACCATGCCCTTGGAGATTGCTTCAGCCCATACAAAGACTTGTCCAGTCTACACACCTTTCCCATCGTCTGTTGTGTGCTAAAGCCAGGTGGAACCTCCATGTATACCTCCTCCTGTAAGTCTCCATGCAAGAAGGCATTTTTTACATCCAACTGATGCAATTTCCATCCAAAATTCGCTGCACAGGATATCAGTACTCTCACAGTACTCATCTTTGCCACTGTGGCAAATGTCTCATCATAATCAATCCCATAAGTCTGACTGTAGCCCTTGGCAACCAGCCTCGCCTTGTACCTGTCCACCTTCCCTTCTGAAGTTTGCTTTATTGTGAATACCCACTTGCAACCCACAGCTTTCTTCCCTGCTGGAAGTGAGACAAGTCTCCATGTCTTGTTCTTCTCCAGTGCCTCAAGTTCTTCGAGCAATGCTTTCTTCCACTGGGGATGTTGCTTTGCCACTCGCCAATCACTTGGTATAGGGATAGACTGTAAGGATGCAATGATAGCCCTATATGCAGGTGTAAGAGAGGCATAGGAGACATGATTAGCAATATCAGTCACATATCCATACCGTACAGGAGGCCTGCCGGCATTGATACGAGGCTCCCTACGAGATGCAAGTGGAAGATCTAAACTAGAGGAAGGCAAAGAAAGGTTACCATCCGTGATAGGAGAGGAAGGCAGTAAGGAAGTCGGGACTCGAGCAGGCGTGATAGACTGATCAATCTCGACATGTGGCTGTGGAGCTAGTGGTTCTTCAGTGGGGAAGATGTCTTCTTGTTGTTCTCCATCGCCATGACTATCCTTCTGTCTCCTGCTATATTTCCTGCCGTACAACCTGTCTTCCTCCTCTTCCACCAAGGTCCTTTCTTCCTCCCTGCTATCAGGACCAGTACCAGTAGGCCTGACAGGACATGGTATAAGTCCAACCACTACCCTCCTGTCATCAGTCTCCCCCTCTCGACCAGCTCCTCCTGTGTTTGGAGAGGCACCAATATCAAATACTGATGTAGAATCTGTCAGCCCTCCATAAAAAGGTTCAGTCTCCCTGAACGTCACATCCATACTCACAAACAGCCTTCTTTCTGCGGGACTCCAACACATATAGCCTTTCTGATTTGAAGGATACCCAACAAATATGCATTTAATTGCCTGAGCATCCAGCTTCCCCACAGAAGGTCTATGATCCCTCACAAAGCATGTGCATCCAAACACTTTTGGTGGAACTACAAAGGTGTTCTTTCCCATAAGAATCTCACATGGAGACTTCATACCAAGTATCCGTGAAGGCATCCTGTTGATAAGATAGGTGGCTGTCATCACTGCTTCACTCCACAATATCTTAGGTACATTCATTGTGAGCATGAGTGACCTAGTTACCTCCAACAAGTGTCTATTTTTCCTTTCAGCAACTTCGTTCTGTTGAGGGGTGTTGGGACAAGTGGTTTGATAAGTTATCCCACTCTCAGATAGGTAAAATGCAAACTCCCTGTTTACATACTCTGTCCCATTATCCGTTCTCAAGACACGGATCTTGGCCTCATACACATTTCTGACACTTCTATGGAAGTCCTGAAAACACTTCAACGCTTCACCTTTGTTTTTCATCATATAAAGCCATGTCATCCGAGAATGACAATCTATGAAGGTGATAAACCACCTGAACCCACTTACTGAAGTCACTGGGCAGGGCCCCCAAACATCTGAGTGAATAAGATGAAATCTCTCTACACTCCTCATCCCCACACTAGGATATGATGTCCTAGTGTGTTTCCCAAATTCACATGCATCACATTTCAAATTCATTTCATTCACTCTATTCAAAACATCGGGATACATTTTACTCAAAATATCAAAAGGCAAGTGTCCCAATTGACAATGTAACAAAAGTACATCCCTTTCCTTCTCTCCACCAACGACAGCCAGTGCAGCATCCCCACTAGCTCTGTCAAGATACCACAGTCCATCACGCCTGACGCCAGTCCAAGCCTCCTCCCAGTCTTCCTTTCCTGCAACACACAATGAGTAGAGTCAAAAGTAATGCTACAGTCGAGATCATCAACAATAGAGCCAACAGATAAGAGGTTGACTGGAAATGATGGGACGTGAAGGACTGAAGAGAGGCGTATGGAGGGAGTGCACTGAATAGTGCCAATCCCTCTAATAGGTTGGGATGTGCCATCAGCTGTCTGAACAGTTTCATGAATGGTATGTGGTTTATATGTGGAAAACTGTCTATATGCTCCTGACACATGGCTAGATGCGCCTGAGTCAATAATCCACTCTATATGATCTCTACATGAAATGGCTAATCGGTTACCTGATCCTGTGTGAGCGAAGTGGGCAAAGTTACCGAATGGCGAAGCAACATCCCTAGTCTGGTCTGCATGACTCTCCGAGCTCTCAGTAGTAGACCTGGCCTGTCTCCGCTGCTCAAGATCTGAAGCCTCAGCTGGCGTAGCCTCAATCAGCACTGTCTCCTGTCGTCCATCAGCGGTAGCAAAGTTGGCCCGTGGGCCACCGCGACCTCGTCCACGGCCTCCACGGCCCCAACGACCTCCTCCTCTGCCTACTGTGCCACGTCCTCGTCCACTACCCTTCTGTGGGCAGTTAAAGCTCAGGTGCCCCTTCACCCCACAGATGTAGCACTCTCGATCCTCGCTCACTGCTGCTGCTACTGCCGGTACAGCCAGTGCAGCCCGAGTGACCTGAGTACCCTCATCCTTCATAACTCTCAGTCTAGTCTCCTCCTGTGCCATTGCAGCTATGGCCTCCTCCGGAGATGGGATGGAGGATAGGTGACACATACTCGCCCTCCTGACCTCAAAGTCTCCATTCAAGTTCCTCAGAAAATGTGTCACACGCCTACGCTCCACCCACTTCCTGTGTATCTTAGCACTCCTAGGATCAGGCAGATCAATAGGGTCATAGTGGTCTAACTCTGACCAAAACCTTTTCAACTCCGCAGAGTAGGCTAGAATAGTCATCTCCCCCTGCTTCAAGGTGTCGACCTTGCCCTGAACCTCCATCATGAGCATCACATTCCCGGCTCCAGAATACATTTTCTCCACCATACTCCATATCCCCGCAGCACTCTCTATGGCCTCCACCATACCAGCGATGGGTGGAACCATCGATGTCATCAACCAAGCAGCCACCGGCGAGTTGGTGGTGCTCCAGACTTTCCAATCATCCCCTTCCTTATCCACCGGTTCCTTACATGAACCCAGAACGACGCCTTCTAACCCCTTCGACTTCAGGATGAGAAGTACCCTCCTGGACCAACTGAGGTAATTCTTCGTCCCTTCCAATTTCACATCATTGGGCATCAATTCCAGCTTCTGCACTGGTCGCGAAGGCGTCGATCCGCTCGAGGATCCCAACTCCTTCGAAGCAAGCAGCTTCGTTATCTCCCCGATAAAGGCCTTCATGTCAGCTGAGGTAAGATTGTCTCCCATCTCTCCCGATCCGCAGATCTCGCCCTTCTTCCTCCTTAGATCCGCAGATCTACTTCTTTTCTTCCTCTTCTAGGTCATACCCTAACCGTAAGTCTATGGAGTCCTTTTCATGACCCTACCATAGATCTAGGGTTAGGGTTTTCTTCTTGGGGTTCGCTTTTGGGGAGAAGGGGCAGCGGAGAAGCAGCGGCGGCAGCACGCGGGTAGATCAGCAGCGGCGCGCGCGGATCAGCAGTGGAAGCGCTGCGGATCAGCAGCGGCACGCGGCGGCTGCGCGCGCAGGCGGACGGCGGGCGCGCGCGCTGGCAGGCGCCACCTGAGGGCTAGGGTTTCCCTTTTCAGCAACGATGGCCGACGTGAATCTCTCAGGCGACGCCAAAGAAGGTGAAGGCTCAGGTGGCGGCGGCCGTCGAGATCTTTGAAGGCTCAGGTGGCGGCGGCCGTCGAGATCTTCTCGGCGCTGAAGCGAAGGAGGTGAAGCCTCAGGTGGCGGCGGCCGTCGAGATCTTCTCGACGCTGAAGCGAAGGAGGTGAAGCCTCAGGTGGCGGCGGCCGTCGCGCAGGCGGGAGGTGGATTTGTGGGTGCGCGCGAGCAGGCGGGAGGTCGAGGTCGCGAGCAGGCGGGCGATGGGTGGCTGCGGGAGCGGGCTGCTAGGGTTTGTTTTAGGGTTTTTTTTTGTGTTTTGCTCTGATACCATGTTGTAGATTTTAGGAAAATAGTGATTAGCCCAAATATTGGCTAACACTCATATATATATCATCCCTTGTCTTTCTTTACACACATACCCAATACAATAACACACAATAGCGTTCTATTATTTTTATTGCTACTGGTTGTGTTGCTTTGAGATTGGAGAATAATCATTTTCTTTTATCGTTGTTTCACGGTCTTGAACTTGTGTGATGTGCTTGTAGGTTTGACAAGACACATCCCACTTATTTAGATCAGATTTCAAATTTCATCAAGAATTTACAACTTTTCCCCTTACTCTTGTTCTCTTGCTAAGATAGCTAGTAGTTGTATTCTTAGTGACCAAATTTTTTGTCAAATCATTGCATCAAAATAGTTTTATTACTTCATACATTGTTAGATAATTTGGGGTGTGACGTGCAGGCTTGGGGTGTCTTAGAACAGAGGGCTGGTAAACTATCAGCAGCCAGAAGATTGTTCAGGTCGTCATTGAACATAAATTCTCAGAGTTATGTGACATGGATGACATGGGCATCATTGGAGGATGATCAAGGGAACCTTATGCGGGCTGAAGAAATCAGAAACCTATATTTCCAGCAGGTTAGTTCTGCTGTGGTTTTTGCTGGCTTTATCTCTTGCAATTTAAGCATATATTCGGACAGCAACACAATGACGATCAATTGGTTATCCAGCTAATTTTCCACATTTGGATTCTTATGCAGTTGAATATCTCTTGCTTATAGCATTCATCACATTGAGTAATCTAAGCTAAGGATCATCCTGCATGTACTCAAAACAAATAAACATCTTACCTGCCAAAACCCTTTAGGCTTCGCATCAAGCTTCCTTCTCAAGACAGTTCCATTATTCTGGAATTAGGCAACTCTTTGTAGGTGCTTACCATATGGGGTCAAAAGTTTTTGTATGCTGTGCTCTCATCCACAAAAGGAAAAATGCATCATATGTTAGCTTGGTTGATAGGGCTGTAAGTTGAGCCTAACGAGCCAAGCTTTAGGCTGTTCATGTTTGACACTGTTCATTTCAATAATTGATTGAGCCTAATGAGCCAAGCTTTAGGCTGTTCATGTTCGACATTGTTCATTTGAATAATTGAGCGTAACATCTTGTTCAAGCTTGTTTCATTTAATACATGAACGAGCTTAGGCGAGCTTGCAATGCGCCTGACTTGAGCATCGACATTTCCCCTGCACTGTAATAGTTAGGGGCCACAAGAAAAGACTGAATTTTAAAGCAAAAAAATATGTTGTTTATATATTAGAAACAAAATTATATAGTTATGTTTATTTATCTAATTTAGCTTAAAATTGTGTTCAAACTTGGCTCCTTTAGGTTATCAAATGAGTTCAGCGAGCTTTTACTACGTCAATTCGAGTCAAACATCAAGATTAGCTAGTGTACAGCCCCACAATAATCTGTGGTGAATTATCACTGATTCTTCATAAATGACCGATTCTTCATAAATGAGTTGAGCTCGAAACATGAGCTCGAGCCGATTCTGTTGAGTCCAATATGAGTCGAGCTCGAACATGAGCTCGAGCCGATTGTATTCGAGCCTATTCAACCCGAGCTGGAGTGCTAGTCAAGTCCGTATCGGATGTATTGAACCGGACGTGTTTAGGTTTGTTCATTTTACATGAGTTCAAGCTGGGCTTGTTCAGTTGTCAACCAAATACAAACGAGCTTTTAATGAGCAAACCTAACCCAAACATTGAGCTTTCAAAGCTTTTTTACAGCTCTATTGGTAGACTTGCTAATTGAGGCTTTGGAATTAAAAGAACAAATACTGGAAAAATGTAAATAGCATGTAATAACAGTTTATTTGTTTTTCTAATACTAGGCTATTTTGCAAATTGTTAAATGTGCTGAGAGGCAGTGTGGGCACAATTGGCTTTTTGGATACTAATATTTGACTATGGGTATCTCTGATTTGAATGAGTTCTCTTTAGGTGTAGTTGATAACTAGCATTATGTTCATGCTTGCTTGGACGTGTTCTTGTGAGATTTATTTTCTACATTTTTGGGATGTGAGTGCCAATAATTTACATACTAAATCAGTAGAGAGTGAGTGTAGTGAGTCTGTTCGCTCCGTTAACTTTTCAAAGCTAAGAAAGTGCCTTTTCAGAAGTAGTTGAATTGATTGATGGATTAAATTGTTCTGAGAGTATGAAACTGATTAGTGTAATATCTCCAGTCTATATTTGACTTATTTAAATATATCATGGCAGTGTTGGCTCTTATTTGTCTCTGGTAGTGTTGCATTTTCTGCTCGAATTAACATGACACCTGATCGGAGGAAGCCCAAATTTGCACTCATCAATTTACCAGAAATTAAAGGAATACTTTTTAGGAGTCATATCAATTATTCCGACCTCACAACTTATGTAGAAAAACTTTTCATCCTATTTTGGTTACCAATGTAAATTAGTACCTATTAAATTATGTTTCACTAGATTAGTCTAGTTTCAAAAGCTTCTTGGTTCAACTTAGTTTGAGTTTTATAGTAAGAGAGAGAATCAAAATAACACAGCTTGCGAAAAAAAAATTCTAGATTGCTATCTTCTTGGATGGCCTATATTTACACAAGCAAATCAAAAGGTATGGTCTTCTTTGGGCAGATCCAAAAAAGACAGACCCAACGAGCCAACCTCACTCTTTTCATGATAGTGTGTGTATTCAAAATAACTTTATCAATTTGGGAAAGTAGCTGCTCTCCAATCTTGATCAGCATGCCTTTACTCTCTTCTTTGCTCTTCAACTACTACTTATTTGTTCTTCATCCATCAACGATAAATTGATATATTAGATATTACCATATTCTTTTGCTCGATATTGAATGTTTTTTTCCTTCTTAAAAACATTGATAAGCACATAAACCAGTTTCTTTTTTGTTCTTTTTCTAGTCTGATTACAGCATCAAGATACTTAGCCACACAATACGTAAGCCAACACCTGAGAATAAATGCAATTTATTTCCCAAGGCATGCATTATGGTGCTGCATATTCGTCATGATGGTTAGAAGAATGAAAACTGATAGATGGGAAAAGTCATTTTTCGGCTCGCTGACGTTTTCTTTTGTCCTGATGCCTGACTAGTGACCACAACATCTGCACATACTTCTTGTTGTAGTTGATTTTTTGTTTCCTAGTATTTTCATAATTATGCTGTCACCAACACTAGCTGTAAGTCTGCAGAACGAATAAGTAACAGATTGTCGAGGACGTCTAGAGATTATAAACTAAGATCATGACACACTTGCATATTTGATACAAGGCTGTACTGGTTGTCTGGTATGTTGGTTCCCTTCCATTTTATCACTCAACATACATAGTGTTACATAAAACTTCCTACTTATCTTCCCGCATTTGTCTGAAAAGTTCTCTTTTTGCCACTTGTTTCATAAATTATCTATGATAAACCTATCCAGCAAACATGTAGAAACTTTTTCTTAAACTAACTGTTTCAGTTATATATATATCTTCAGCGTACAGAAGTAGTTGATGATGCTTCATGGGTTTTGGGTTTTCTTGACATCTTCGATCCCGCGATTGATAGCATAAAGAGACTCTTGAATTTGGAGCAGAACTCGGATTCTAGAGCGAATGAATTGTTAAGAAGACTGGAGAGAGCACCAACGGGTTCATTTTCTCGGGCAGTTGACGACGAGAATGGAGGATTTCAGCCCAGTGACTTCGATTTAGATGCTTTCATCCGTGACAAGTTGTCTCTCGATCCATTAAAGCTTGACGCTCAGTTGATAGCATATGAACCTCATAAAATTAAATCAAGCAGGAGGTTGTGGAGACCAGAACGGAAACCTGTCGTCACTCGGCCATAGCCCAACTTCGAGGTCATTCCACAAAAAATTATTACTTACTGGAGAAAGAATATTTATTAGACTGTAAATTTTCATCCCATGCTGCTCCTAATGCTAATTGCTGAGTTATTCTGTCAAAACTGTGATATAGCTGTATATTGAAGACATGACCTGTGTTTTCTGGGGTTATTTTCAGGAAAAATCGGTACACCCTCAAACATTATTCTCAGTGATTGACATATTATTTATTGGCAAGTTAAATATTATAATCACATCACTATTTAATTACTTTTCTGTTGAAGCAAGTACTCGTAAGATAGGTTGTATGGCTGTGGGCTTATACTCATGGATACGAAGAGAGTGGTAGCACAAGCTTGAAGGCTTGCATACTAAAGCAGACAAAAACGTTAGCCGAGCCGAATTGGGACTGCGATCTGTTGATTAGATTCTTCCAACGCTGAAGTTAATACTTGTAGAGCAAAAGTTAAACATGCAATAATCTTAGGGTAAAGTACATAAAAATACCCTTACGTTTGGACCATTTTCACGTAAATACCCTCAGGTTCATTTTGTGACAAATTGATACCCTGTAACGGAAAATGGGCTAACGGTGTTAAATTGGACCATTTTGCCACTCTCTCACGTTTGAGTAAATACCCTCATGTTTAGGCCATTTTTACATAAATACCTTGATGTATCTTCTCTCTCTCTCTCTCTACTGATTCTCTCTCATCTCTCTCTACAAATTCTCTATCTTTCTCTCTATATACCGAATCTCTCTCTACCGATTCTCTCCCCCAATTCTCTCTCTCTCTCTCTCTCTCTCTCTCTATCGATTCTCTCTATATATCTCTCTCTTTATCGATTCTCTCTCTCCATCTCTCTATCTCTCTCTACTGATTCTCTCTCCTCTCTCTCTCTCTCTCTACACCGAATCTCTCTCTACAGATTCTCTCTCTCTCTCTCTCTCTCTCTCTCTCTCTCTCTCTCTCTCGGGTGGGATGGTGCATGGGGTGGGTGAGTGTGCATTCATGCGTAGGGTGGGTGAGTTGTGTGTGTGGGGTGTGTGCATTGGGGGGGGGGGGGGGCTGGGGTGGGGTGTGTGCATGGGGTGTGTGCACGTGGGTGGGGGGGGTTGTGTGCGTGGGTGTGTGTGCTTGGGGACAAATTTACCCTTGAATGTTCCTTTTATAAGTTAATACCCTCACGTTTGGACCTTTTATAAGTTAATACCCTGGATTGGGTGTGTGTGTCCATTGGGGTGGGTGGATGCATGTGTGTGGGGTATGTGTGCGCGCACGCATTGGGGGGGGGTGTGTGTGTGTGCATGGGGGGTGGGTGGGTGTGCGTGCATAGGGATGGTGTGTGTCCATGGGTGGGTGGGTGTGTGCACGGTGTGTGTGTGTGCATGGGGTGGGTGAGTCTGTGAATGTGTGGATGTGTGCATGGGTGGGTAGGTGTGGGCATGTGGTGTGTGTGCATGTGGTGGGTGGGGGGGTGTGTGTAAATTGGGGTGGGTTTATGCATGGGTTTGTGTGTGGGTGTGTGGGTGCATGGGGTGTGGGTGTGGGCATGGGTGTGTGTGCATGGGGTGGGTGTGTGCATGGGGTGGGTGGGTGTGTGCATTGGGTGCGTGTGCGTGTGTGTGTGTGTGTGTGTGTGTGTGTGTGTGTGTGTGTGTGTGTGCATTGGGATGGGTTGGGGCATGGGGGTGGGTGTGGGCATGTGGTGGGTGGGTGTATTGGGTGGGCATGTGCATTGGGGTGGATTAGTGCACGTGTGATTGTCTACCTTATAGTGCCCAGATTGAGCCAATACTTCAACAGGTCACACACGCCCATGCACCCACCCACCCACCCACCCACCCATGCACACACCCACCCATGCACACACCCACCCTCAAGCACACACACCCACGCACACAACCCACCCACCCACGTGCACACACCCCATGCACACACCCCACCCCACCCTAGCCCCCCCTAATGCACACACCCCACACACACAACCCACACACCCCACGCATGAATGCACACTCACCCACTCACCCACCCCATGCACCATCCCACCCGAGAGAGAGAGAGAGAGAGAGAGAGAGAGAGAGAGAGAGAGAGAGAGAGTAGAGAGAGATTCGGTGTAGAGAGAGAAAGAGAGAGAGAGAGGGAGAGAGGAGAGAGAATCAGTAGAGAGAGATTCGGTGTAGAGAGAGAAAGAGAGAGAGAGGGAGAGAGGAGAGAGGAGAGAGAATCAGTAGAGAGAGATAGAGAGATGGAGAGAGAGAATCGATAAAGAGAGAGATATATATATATAGAATCGGTAGAGAGAGAGAGAGAATCAGTAGAGAGAGAGAGAGAGTTGGGGGAGAGAATCGGTAGAGAGAGATTCGGTATATAGAGAGAAAGATAGAGAATTTGTAGAGAGAGAGGAGAGAGAATCAGTAGAGAGAGATAGAGATAGAGATTCGGTAGAGAGAGAGAGAAGATACCTTAGGGTATTTATGTAAAAATGGCCCAAACGTGAGGGATTTACCCAAACGTGAGAGAGAGGGGCAAAATGGTCCAATTTAACACCGTTAACCCATTTTCCGTTACAGTGTATCAATTTGTCACAAAATGAACCTGAGGGTATTTACGTGAAAATGGTCCAAACGTGAGGGTATTTTTATGTACTTTACCCTTAAAAAGGGTATCAACTTAAAAGAGTCGGAAAACGTTTGGGTATATATTTTGATGAAAATAAACGTCAGTGTATTTACGTGAAAATGGCTCAAACGTGAGGGTATTTTTCTGCAATTTACCCATAATCTTAATCAAACATGTTTTAGACTTAGAAGTACAAGGATACAATCTTTCTTTTCCTGATTTGAGGACTACATGTAGCTGACTTGATCAATGGAATTTTTATAACTTTGTTCTTGTTATGAATGAGGGAGGCCTTTGGCCTCCCCTCCTTCATTACCCATTCATTAGGCCCCCATTACTTAGAGTAATGGGGACCCTTGGTCTCCTAGAGGCTTTTGGCCTCCCCACTATGAGATATATAAATAGAGCACCATGGCTCTTAGCTAGGGGGACTTATTCTTAGCAATGAAATTCTCTCCCTCTCTCTCTTGAGTTCATTATCATATAACACGTTATCAGCTCGTTTGCTCTAAAATTCTTTGAGCTTTTCATCCCGTCTCCCCTCAAAAATTAAACCCGTACGCGCAAAGGAATCTATTGTTGCGGCGAAGATTTGCGGAAATTTTTCTTTGGAGCGTATCGGGAGCGGAACTATCTACGGATTTTTATTATCACGATCTTCCCAGATCTTTGATCTAGAGATGATGTCTGAGTGCCTAGTGGACAGTGCCTCGACGCACACAATCCTTCGCGATCATTGCTATTTTAATAGCTTAAACAAATATGACGGTCCTGTTATCACAATTTCAGGACTGTCCCAAATAATCGAAGGAACTGGTGAAGCAATTATATTGCTCCCAAATAACACAAGAATTCAAATTAATAATGCATTATTCTCTCCTATATCAAACAGAAATCTCGTAAGTTTCAAGGATTTCCGTTTAAACGGATATCACTTAGAGACCATGGATAAAAATAAGGTTGAATATCTAATTGTAACTCGTCAAAAAGATGACCGGAAGATCATCTGCGAGCGATTCAAGGGACTCCCGTCGGGTCTATACCAAACATACATTCAACCAGTAGAAGCCAATATGATTGAACACCAGACGTGCCAATCACTACCAGAATTCCAACTCTGGCACAATAGACTTGGTCACCCTGGAACAGCAATGATGCGCCGCATCATCACTGAATCCCGTGGACACAAATTGAAGAACCTGAAGATTCTTCAAAAGGGTGAATTTCCATGTCTCCCTTGTTTTAAGGGAAAACTAATAACGAGACCATCCCTCCTGAAAGTGGGATTAGAGTCTCCTGGCTTCCTTGAGAGAATTCATGGTGACATTTGCGGGCCTATTCACCCCGCAAGTGGCCCATTTCGGTACTTCATGGTACTGATTGATGCATCAACCAAATGGTCTTATGTGTGCCTCTTGTCCACCCGCAACCTAGCTTTTCCAAAGCTATTGGCACAAATAATAAGGTTGCGTGCTCATTTCCCCGATAACCATATCAAGAAACTACGTCTTGATAATGCGGGAGAATTTACTTCACAAGTCTTCGAAGACTATTGCCGGGCAACGGGTATTGAAGTTGAACATCCGGTAGCACATGTTCACACCCAAAACAGATTAGCTGAGGCTCTTATAAAGAGACTCCAATGGATTGCACGTCCATTTCTTATGCAATCCCAGTTGCCTGTGGATGCTTGGGGGCATGCTATTTTACATGCCGCATCACTTATTAGGATAAGACCCTCTGGAGGTCACACTTTATCCCCGATGCAACTAGCATACGGCGCACCTCCGGATATCTCTCATTTGAGAGTGTTTGGTTGTGCGGTATATGTCCCAATAGCACCACCGCAGAGGACCAAAATGGGTCCTCAGCGTCGTCTAGGTATATATATTGGGTTTGATTCGCCCTCTATTATCAGATACCTTGAACCCCTGACGGGTGACGCATTCAAGGCACGTTTTGCAGACTGTGAATTTAATGAGAAATTTTTTCCAAAACTGGGCACACAGTCTAAGAAGCCAGAAGCTTCTGAGACCATTAGTTGGGACCAGAAGTCTTTGTCCATATATGATCCGCGTACTAATCTGTGTGAAGATGAGATCCTGAAGATCCTTCACATCCAGAATACAGTACATCTTTTACCGGATAAATTCACGGACAACCAGAAGATTGTCCGTTCACACGTCCCTGCTGCCAATACGCCAGCTAGGATTGACATCCACATAGATGGATGCAGCCCACCGGCAGCAGAATTGGTTGTACCTCAAATGAAAAGAGGACGCCCACCAGGTTCAAAAGATAAAGTTCCTCGAAAGAGGAAGACTCCTGGCGATACTAAGATTATCCCTCCACAGGATGCTGAGCTCAGACCGGCTACTTCTCCCCTCCTGATTTCCCCAGCAGAGGAAACAATAGGAGAAACATCATTAAATTTTGTACGTACTGGAGAAGTCCTGGACAGAAATAGCATAGTCGTCGACGACGATTTTGCGTTCGATATTGCCGTTCACGTCACTGAATATGACGATGACGTCGAACCACGATCTCTAGCGGAATGTAAACGCAGAGATGATTGGCCAAAGTGGGACGAGGCAATAAGAGTAGAGCTGGACTCACTCTTGAAACGCAAAGTCTTTGGACCAGTAGTCCAAACACCAGTAGGTGTAAAACCTGTGGGATATAAGTGGGTTTTCATAAGAAAAGGAGATGAAAATAATGTGATCGTTCGCTATAAGGCGCGCCTTGTAGCCCAGGGATTTTCCCAAAGACCGGGGATAGATTACGAAGATACGTATTCCCCGGTCATGGATTCGATCACCTTCCGATTTTTAATCAGCCTAACTTCTCTGGAAAGCCTAGAAATGCAGCTCATGGACGTTGTGACTGCATATCTATATGGCGATATAGATAAAAATATCTATATGAGACTTCCTGATGGGTTTAATCTACCCCCAGAGATGAAAGAGATACCTCGGGACGTATTCTCTGTAAGGCTACATAGATCATTATATGGTCTAAAACAATCGGGCAAGATGTGGTATAACAGACTAAGTGATTTTCTTGCACAGCAAGGATTCACGAATAACGAAGTCTGCCCGTGTATCTTTATCAAAAGAACGGGAACAGGATTTGTCATCATAGCTGTATATGTAGATGACTTAAATCTCATAGGATCTCCTGCAGAGATCAAAGAGATATCTGAAAGCCTTAAACATACTTTTGAAATGAAAGACCTAGGCAAAACAAAGTATTGTCTTGGCTTACAGATAGAACACCTAAGAGGTGGAATCCTATTACACCAATCTAATTATACAAAGAAACTTCTACGCAAGTTTCATATGGATAAATGTCATCCTTTAGGTACTCCTATGGTCGTAAGATCACTAGATGTACATAAGGACCCCTTCCGGCCACTGGAAGAGGGGGAGGAGATACTGGGTCCTGAAGTACCCTACCTCAGTGCCATTGGAGCACTTCTATATCTGGCTAACTGTACGCGTCCCGATATAGCGTTTACAGTTAATCTACTAGCCAGACACAGTGCTGCGCCCACAAAGCGCCACTGGAACAGAGTAAAGCATCTTCTGCGATACCTTCAGGGTTCCATTGATCTTGGACTTTACTACCAGAGAGGTGCCTCCCCCAAATTGTTTGGTTATACTGATGAAGGTTATCTCTCTGATCCGCACACGGCAAAATCTCAAACAGGTTTTGTATTTACCTACGGAGGTACTGCTATCTCTTGGAGATCGGTAAAACAAACCACTACTGCTACATCTTCCAACCATGCAGAGCTCATCGCGATCCATGAGGCGAGCAGAGAATGTTTTTGGCTACGCTCCGTCGTCCAACACATCCTCCAATCCACTGGCTTGAAGACCAGTGATCTGGAGCCTACTGCCTTATTCGAAGACAATGCCGCATGCATTGCTCAGCTTCAGAAGGGCTACATCAAAGGCGACATGACAAAACACATTTCTCCCAAGTTTTTCTGGATGCACGAGCAGAAGAACGACAAGAAGATTGAAGTTCGACAGATCCAGTCATGCAACAACTTAGCTGATCTTTTTACTAAGGCATTGCCTAAATGTACTTTTGTAAAGCTTGTAAAGAACATTGGTATGCGACAGTTGAAAGACCTGCAAGCCTGAAGCTTGTACGGATCAGGGGGAGTAACATGTGGGTTGCACTCTTTTTCCTTAAGCTGTTGGGTTTTCCCACTGGGTTTTCCACAGCTAAGGTTTTAACGAGGCAAACACACTTACTCTGGATCCAGAAGTATCCACCCCTTGCCTCAGTAGCTGAGACCGAAGTGATGAATGTGTAAGGGGGAGTGTTATGAATGAGGGAGGACTTTGGCCTCCCCTCCTTCATTACCCATTCATTAGGCCCCCATTACTTAGAGTAATGGGGACCCTTGGTCTCCTAGAGGCTTTTGGCCTCCCCACTATGAGATATATAAATAGAGCACCATGGCTCTTAGCTAGGGGGACTTATTCTTAGCAATGAAATTCTCTCCCTCTCTCTCTTGAGTTCATTATCATATAACAGTTCTTGACTTATTAAACGCCTCTTTAATACTTGACGGGCCTTCATTGGGTTGTTGTCCAGTCGGGTCTTCTTTGGGCTTTACCAACTTGGTAGGCCTTTGTAGGCTTTACTAGTATTACCTAAGCTATCTAGATAGAAGTCACACACATGATGTACCGTTGGCTCTTTCTTAGCTTATAAACGAGTCCAAGAATGTTCAAAATGGAAGTCAAGTGTCAAAGTTACAGCGTAACAAAGTCAGCCTACAAGCTGGAGATTTCCACTCAAGTTGACTTTGACAGTTCCCGGCCAGGTAAGTACATGAGGTACCTGGGTAGCACTACAGATATGTTGCATCGTACAAGTCGGGTCTTCTCTATCTTTCCAACGAGTCCAAGAACAACAAAAACAAAAATCAGACGAGGCAAATATGGCCTAACGAGGTCAACCTATATGCTAATGGTTTATATATGAGCTGACTATGATAGGTCCGGGTGAACCTTTTGTGTTCACCAAATAGTTGATGGACGAAACGAGTGAAACCTTTTGCGTTCACCAATTTTGGTATTTTGTGGTCTAGAATATGATGATTAAAATGAAAGATTCGAATCGTTCGAAAAATAGTGGAAGGTGGACTTTTCGAGATGCATATGTGGCTTAGTCAATATGTCATATATTTTCTATTATTATATGCACACATGAGCACGCTCGTGCGCAATGAACCACTAGTTGACTAGCCCATGGTAATTTGATAGCCACTTCTTCAGCCTTCTTCTGATCACAACCCTTTGTGATCTTAGCCCTTGTATATTATATATATACTCAAAGTTTCTTCCTTCGCTTTTCGTGACTATTCCTACTTCAGTAGTGAACACGATCACATCATGTCACTGATCGGTAGCGGCTCTAGCCGAGCGTGCCATCCCCCATTTCAGAACTGTCATCATCTCGTTTGTGAGTTTGGAATCTCTACGTGATACTCTGGGCCTTACAGTGACAAATTCTAACCATGTTGCTAAGGTGTCTAGGATACGATTTAGAGTCAAACCCAACTACACCTTAAACCCTTGAGTCGTATGTGATCCCATAGTTATCGGTTGGATGTCACTTGTTAACTCTTAATAAGTTCATCTACTATCCCGGCCAGTGATTTACTATGGAACCATTTGACTCTATTGCGACACTTGTTGGTAGTAATGATCTATGAACTTCGTGTTTGACGATAACAAACGTGTGTGAACATTTTAACGTGTGTGTTAAGTGTTTCGGGAATGGTGAACTTGTGATTAATTCACAGAGAGAATTGGTCAATGTGCAAAGGAGAAAGGGGGAGAACCTTATTTGAATTGAATCATATTTATTGGAGTCAAACCCAAATCCTACTCCATATCAATTCCAAACTCCATACCCATTGCAAATCCCCCAATCACTAGGATTCCCTATAGCCTAATTAATCCTAGCCATTGATCTCCCCTTGCCACACAAAACCATATACCCTACCATATATAAGGAAGCAATCAAGAGGAGTCTCATGGGTTGGCCGAAAGAAAAAGAATCAAAGCCTTTGGCTGCCGCAATTTTAACTTGAAAAACCCCCACACAAAGCTTTCCTCCAAAAAATCCCATAGCAGCCGCAACCTTGGTCTCTTGGCCAAACAATCTTCAAGCAAGGGCCGCATTGTTTGACCTCTTGCAATTGTGTGACAGCCGAAATTTTCAAAACCCCTTCAAACAAAAATTCTCAAAGAGCTCATCAATTATATTGGCCGCAATCTTTGACCGTGAGCCCCTCCTTGTTGTAACCTCATCAAATAGCCTCAAGAGAGAGAGCCGCAAGTTTATTTTTGTGCTAACCCTCAATGCTGAAATCTTCACAATATGCCAATCTCCTTTTCAGCCGCAAAATTTGACCAACAACCCAATATTCTCACGTGCTTCCTCTTGCCGAAAAATTCCTCAAGGATTCACATCTTCCTCATGCTCAGAACGTGAGACTGCCGAGAGCTCTTCCTCAAGCCTCAGAACTTGAGGCTGCCGTAACTCAAGTTCTTGATGCCGCAACTTGATGAATGATAACTGAAGAACTTGCATGCCGCAACCTGAACCTGCATGCCTCGACCTGCTAATTGATTGCCAGACATTGGGGCATGCCGCAACCTACAGATTGACTCAAGACTTGGCGCATGCCGTAACTTGGTGATTGCCTTGATACTGGTGCTTGCCGCAACCTTAACCTGCTGACTGTTGGAAACTTCAAAGGGGACTACTATTTGTCAGACAACGTCTGACCACACGCTGAACGACAGAGACATAGACGCCAACATTACTGCTATATTCTGAATTGTTACTTAATTATATTTGTGTAATTGGTGTTGTGATCTTTGTAGAAATATTTTATTATCTTTTTGGGGACTTGGCTAGTTGGGACTAGCCAAAGAGAGCTCTACTAGGATTGTTATTGTTTGGGCACTTTGGTGAGTGCATGTACTGAGAGCCAGGTGACTGTAGAGTTGATGCTCTAGCTATAAGTTGTACCAGTTAATTTTAATAATCTAATATTGCTTTTGGGGCTGGACGTAGGTCGTTGGGACGATCGAACTAGGGTATATCGCCTGTGTAAGGGACCATGCGGGGCTACACACACTAGAGGGGGGTGTGAATAGTGTAATGGCAAGCAAAGTACTCAATTAAAAGTTACTAAAATTAAAGCACAATAAGCAACAGAAATTAAACAGAGTGCTCAACAACAACAATTGCAAACACACGGATTTTACCCTGGTTTTCCAAGACTTGGGTACGTCCAGCCACACAAATATTCTCTATAATTCTCACACAGAGAAGTGAATAAAATCTCACACAGAGATACCTCACACAGAGGATTTTGGATTCTCACACAGAGAAATCCTTGCTCTCACACAGAGAGACCTCATACAGAGGATTTGTTTTCTCACACAGAAAGAATCAAACTCTCACAAAGAGAGTAATTAATTCTCGCAAAGAGAATTAGGGGTATCACAAAGGTGAAACAAAATAACACTTACCTATGCATTGATATGATCTTACCAATGTGATGAAGACGGCATGCAAGTGAAACTCAAGTGCTTGAGATGAGGCTTTGATTGCACTTGATGATCTTTCTCTCTTCTAGGAATGAATCCTAACACTTCTCACTTGAGCGTATGAAACGAAGAGAAGAAAGATGTTCTCCAAGAAAAGGAATGAGATTGAAATCCCTTGGAGAAATTCCCTAGAGGTTAATTACTATAGCATAAGATTGAAGCTCTAATGAGGGAATGGGAGAGATTAAGAGTGGCTATTGATTCACAAAGATATTCAATATTAACCAAGAGTTCTAAATGAATTAAGCCATCTCATATATATAGGAAGCCAAGAAGACCCCATAAAACTAGCCAAAAACCCAAAGCGAAGAAATTTGCAACGGCTAGATTTTGGCAGTTTACGGCACAGACAGTCGACTGATGAACAACTGACAGTCGACTGTTCAACGGCTATAAAAATCCCAACGGCTATAATCTGAGCCAGGACAGGCGACTGTAGAAGACTACACAAGCGACTGTAAATAAACAGGCGACTGTAAATGCTTCATCAGTCGACTGACTTGCATATTGGGATGAAGCCCAGAAAATGCAAGTTGCACACAGACGACTGTAAAGCAATTCACAGGCGACTATAAATAGACAGGCGACTGAATATCCTTCAGCAGGCGACTGTCACTTGGGATGTAAAGGAGTTGAGAAAATGCAACTTTCACACGTACGCCTTTCAGACGACTGATGACCATTTCACCGGAGACTGTAAATATACAAGCGACTGTAAATACTTCATCAGTCGACTCACTTGCAAATTGGGATGAAGCCCAGAAAATGCAAGTTGTGCACAAACGACTGTAGATCAATTCTCAGGCGACTGTAGAAACATAGGCGACTGTAAATTGAACATCAGTCGACTGAGGCAACAAGCTTAAGAAGAGTCAATAAAAATGTTGACTTGAGTTGTGCATACCAGTCGGCTGTAGAAGGCCAAGCAGGCGCCTGGAATTACCCAGTCGCCTGTCGTACCTTCTGTTGGATATGGATGACGTTAGTACACCCTTGTAGGGGATGTACGAGGGAACACTGACCTCGAACGTCGCGTACACGAAGTCGTGTACAAAGGGAATCTGTTCCCTTGCGGAGAGGATCTCTAGATTAATGGGAAAGTCGCATTATATATGCATAAGTGCATGCGACATATGGCTAATAAAGGGGTAATATCTTAAGCTTATGGTGTACCATGCATATGGTACAACTTAAGCTTATAATGTGCCATGTATGATGGTACACCTTAGTTAAATTGTTCCAAAGGAACAATTACTCCTAAAATAACTACCTTGGGAGCTATAAATAAAACCCAAGGCTTAGCCATTTCCTAACACTTTTGCATGGTATTCATGCCTTGCATTTCATTCTAGCGAAGCTCTGCCGAAATCCTTCCTCTCTCTTTATCCAAGTTCTTAATCTAAAAGTAGAGATTTAGATTGTGGATTTAGTAGCCTTACTCCGTTCGTGAGAAGACTCGATCTGTCGTGGCGAATCCGAAGGCGAAGTTCTGTGACTACCGTGCCGCATACGCAAGCGTAAGTCTCAACTTCATTTATCGATCCTAACTCTGTTTTGGCAGGATCCTACATTGGTATCGGAGCCATACGGGTTCGCCCCGGTCAAACCGCCGCCCCGTCGAAACTATGAACGAGTCGTTGTCTTTTTCACGAATGGGTATCCTAACATTACGGATATGGTAGGAACGCTTCGTGACGGAGAGAACGCAGCGGTTGTTCTTTTTACGTTAGGGTCTTCTGTCATTACGGATATGGCAGGAACTCTCCGTGACGGGAAGAACCGACCGTTCACGTAGTATGTTATTTTTCATTTTTGGCACACGGCCATTAGAAAATAACTACTTTCTCGACGAACGGGTGCTTCATCGACGAACGGGTGCTTCACCGGAGAAGAAGGTGGTAGTTATTTCCATCGGGGAAGATGAATTTTGGTGCATGTGTACCATGGCCAAATGGGCCATGAAGGCCATGCACCCCCTCCCCATGCGGAGGGGGTTGGCTACGGCCAATAACCACCACGGCCACCCCTCCGGCGGGGTGTGCGGCAACCCCATTCAAAGGGGGTGGCCGGCCATGGCCATATGGGCCATGGCCATATGGGCCATGGCCGGCCAACGCCAAAATGGCCTTGGCCATGGCCGGCCAAGGCCAGGCCGGCAGTGGCCGGCCCCGGCCAAGGCCAGGGGGCCCTGGCCGTGGCCAAGGCCAGGGGCCGGCCTGGCCGGCCCTGGCAGAGGCCAGGGCCGGCGCTGGCAGAGGCCAGGGCCGGCGCCCTGGCCTCAGCCGGGGCCTGGCCGGCCCGGGCAGAGGCCATGGCCGGCGCCCTGGCCTCGGCCGGGGCCTGGCCGGCCCGGGCAGAGGCCAGGGCCGGCGCCCTGGCCACTGCCGGGGCCTGGCCGGCCCTGGCAGAGGCCAGGGCCAATGCCCTGGCCTCGGCCAGGGCCTGGCCGGCCCTAGCCGGCCTCGGCCAGGGCAGAGGCCATGGCCGGCCCTTGGCCAGCCTCGGCCAGGGCAGAGGCCCTGGCCGGGAGAAGTTGCAGACCAAATAATTGGTCGACCAATTTGGGTGTTTTGGTCGACCAATCCGGCAGAAGGTCTTGGTCGATCGCGAACTTGCCGACTGACCCATACGGGGTGACAAAAGGCCTTGGTCAAACTCTAATGTGCCGATTAGCCCATACGGGGCTAACGACAGTCGCCTACTCTTGTTTTATAAAAAATTTTTTTGGGCTCTACTCCTTGAAGATTAGCCATAGTGCTCTACTTCATGCGAGATTAGCCATGTCATTGTGCTCTACTCTACGGAGATTAGCCAATGTACTTATGACATTGTGCTCTACTCTACGGAGATTAGCCAATGTATTTCAAATTTTTGAAAAAGGTGTTTTCAAATAGGTTATGTCCCGTCCTTAATCGGGATAGCGCAATTTAGAATTCCAAGTCCTACCACGATCCGGCCATGGTTATCTAACCAATGGGTGTGTAGAACATGTCTCGTGGCTTGGCAATTGTTGCGCTAAAATTCTTTGCGCAAACTCTCACCTATTCCATTTTGAAAGATATGTTTTTCAAAATTATTTTTCCGCTGCTGGTACCATACGGGTATTATTTCTGATTTCTTTTTACATGAGACAAGTAAGAGGGATAATTTGAAAGTTACTTCTAGATGGTAGTTGGGAACGTAGTGAACTTCTCGATTCTAGAGTAACATTTCAGCTTATCCAAGGAACTTATCAAGTGTTTAAAGAATCGAAACTTTATGCATAGAATTTTGATCGTGTTTTTCATTTTCTTTGCAGTTTTTTGATTCGAATATGTCTACCGCTTCTAAGAACATTGTCGCCGAGCTTAACAAAGGTGAGAAGCTCAACGGCGACAATTATAAACTATGGTCAATAAAAATCCAATATGTTTTGGAGGAGCAAGATGTGCTTGAAACACTCCAAAACATAATGGAAGAACCTGAGTTGGGCAATACGGCCCAACACAAGAGGGACCGAGAAGCTTATGAGACTTGGACTCGAAAGAACAAAATAGCACGTATTACGTTACTGTCCGCAATGGACAATGACATAATGCGTCTATTTCGGGAATTCGACCTAGCCAAAGACATATGGTCTGGGCTAGAAATAAAGTTTGGTGGAACTTCGGTAACCAAACTCCGCTCCTTAAATATTCAATTTGACTCGTACAAAATGCGACGAGATCAATCTATGAAAAGGCATCTTCGCCACATGGCGAATCTCATAGCTGAATTGAAGGATGCGGGTCTTACGCTGTCTGACGAACAGCAGATCCAAGCAGTCATTCGTTCACTCCCAGATAGCTGGGATAACATGAAAATGCACCTCACTCATAATGAGTGCATTAAAACTTTAAGCGATGTATCCAAACACCTCGAACTCGAGGAAGAGCGGATTCAAGCCGCAAAACCTAGTGCCGAAGTGCACATGGCCGCTAGTTCCTCACATGGAGGAAAGAAGCGAAAGGATAAACGCTTAAGGTTTGTGAACGAACGAAAGCAAGAACCGGAAACCTCAAAGAAGACTAAGAACAAAAAGTGGCAAAAGAATGTGCACTCAAAGAAGAAAAACTTGAAGAAGATCAAGTGCTTTAAGTGCAACAAGTACGGTCACTTTGCCCGTACATGTACGGATGGAAGTGATAAGGTAACTTGTAGGACTAGTTACATATGTGTTTCTAGTTCCATGTTTCTTGCTGAATCTAACTATTTTTGGTTGATTGATTCAGGGGCCACGGACCACGTAGCGAAGGACAGAAGGTTCTTCGTAGAGTATCGAAGGATAACTCAAGGAACAAAGTGGATATACGTCGGCAACAACACTCGTGTTGAAGTCAAAGGCGTCAGAACATGCAAGCTAGTTCTCGACAACGGCCGGACTCTATTATTACACGACGTCCTCTTTGCTCCAGATATTCGAAGGAATATCGTATCTGTGGTCATGTTAATGTCTTTAGGTTATGAATGGAGGTTCTATGAACAAAAGGTTGACCTTGTTTGTAATAGTTCTTTAATTGGGTCGGGTAATGTTTGTAATGGATTGATTGTTTTGAACACTATGTATGATGATTCTTCTTCTATTAATGAAAGTTTCCATTTGAAAAATGCTTCTAATTCTGAATCTGAGATCATTTGTTGGCATGCAAGACTTGGTCACATTGGACCAACTAGAATGGATAGACTTGCCAAAAGTGGCTTGCTATCTAATGTTTCAAAAGTTGAAATGTCAACTTGCGAACATTGTCTTGTAGGGAAAACTTGTCGCAAGCCGTTTGGAACTGGCACAAGGACCGAAGTTCCATTACAGCTTATCCATTCGGACATTTGCGGTCCAATGAATGTTAAGACAAGACGCGGAAAGTCCTATTTCATCACCTTCATTGATGACTTCACCCGTTTCGGTCACATTTATTTGATTTCCAACAAAATGAAGCTTTATCTTGCTTTAAAAACTATATGAGTTTAGTGGAAAATCAACTAGATCGCAAGATAAAGGTCTTGCGAACCGATCGGGGTGGAGAATATCAATCAACAAGTTTTAAGGAACTCTGTGATGAAAAAGGCATAGTTCATCAAATAACTATGCCTTATACTCCGCAACAAAACGGTGTTGCGGAAAGAAGAAATAGGACATTGATGGAAATGGTCCAATCAATGATGTCTCAGGCAAATTTGCCCATCACCTTTTGGGGTGATGCATCATTGACGGCAACATTCATCTTAAACCGTGTACCCTCGAAGTCGGTAAGTTCTACTCCTTATGAGTTGTGGAACAATAGAACTCCAGACTTAAGCATTCTAAAACCTTGGGGTTGTGCCTCTTATGCACATTTATCCTCTCACAAATATGGCAAACTTGGGCCACGTGGGAGGAAGTGTATCTTCATCCGATACGCTGAAAACTCCAAAGGATATGTTTTCGTCGGTCAAGAGGACAATGGGGGTCTAATAGAATTCGAATCGAGGAATGTTGTCTTCTTGGAAAACGAGTTTCCAAGACAGGGTGAGATAAGTCAAGACTTATCCTTGTTTGAGACTTGGGATCATGAAGGATCGGAACGTTCGAGTGGGAGAATTCTTGGTGAAGAGGAAAATGACCCTCATACTTCACCTATGGATGATACGAACGATACCAATCCTATTCCGAGTGGGAGTGATGTTATTCCAAGTGGGAGTGATGTCATTCCAAGTGGGAGTGATCAAACTCAAGCAAGACGTAGTAATCGAACGAGGCTAACACCTCTGAGATTTGAGGATGAATTTCCTCAAACATTCATGACATTACTACAAGATGGTGACGAACCTGCAGATTTCAAACAGGCCGTCACATGCCCTGCTAAAGATAAATGGATAGCGGCGATGGAAGAAGAACTTCAATCCATGAAAACAAACTAAGTCTGGGACTTGGTTGATTTACCTAAGGGACGTAGAGCCATTGGGAACAAATGGGTTCTCAAAATCAAGCATAAGGCTGATGGCTCCATCGAGAAATATAAAGCTCGCCTTGTTGCGAAAGGTTTCACGCAACAGGAAGGAATAGACTACGAAGAGACTTTCTCTCCTGTCGTGCGTTTTACCTCCATTCGCTTAATTCTGGCAATGGTGGCTTGTTTGGACCTCGAGTTACATCAGATGGATGTAAAGACTGCTTTTCTTAATGGAGAACTAGATGAGGAGATCTACATGGAACAACCAAATGGGTTCGTACAAGAAGAAAACAAACATAAGGTTTGTAAACTTCGTAAATCCATATATGGTCTTAAACAATCCTCAAGGCAGTGGTATATGCGCTTTCAAGAAGTCGTTTTGTCGTATGGTTTCTCCATGCTCGACGAAGACAACTGCGTATACATTAAGAGGATTAAGAACAAGTATGTAATTATGTCTCTTTATGTAGATGACATACTTATAGCCGGAAATGATAAGCGTCTTATCATGGATATCAAAGCTTGGCTTTCATCCGTCTTTGAAATGAAAGACATGGGTGAAGCTGCATATATCCTTGGGGTTAAGATCTCAAGGAATCGTTCCAAGAAACTTCTTTCTCTCTCTCAAGAGACATATATAAAGAAAGTTTTAGAACGATTTAATATGCAGGACTGCAAGCCAATTGATACTCCAATAAGCAAAGGCGAGGGTCTATGTTTGGAAATGTGTCCCAAAGATCCAAAAGAAAAGAAAGCTATGGAAAAGGTTCCATACTCCAGTGCTGTCGGGAGTCTGATATACGCCATGATGTGTACCAGACCAGACATTTGCTATGCTGTTGTTATGGTAAGCCGTCACCAATCCAACCCAGGACAGGCACACTGGAAAGCGGTGAAGAGGATATTAAGGTACCTCAAAGGGACTGCGGACTATGCGTTGTGCTATCAAGGCAATACCTTGAGACTCGAAGGCTATACCGATGCTGATTGGGCAGGTGATCTCGACGAGCGAAGATCTACCTCAGGCTTTGTTTTCTTGCTCGGGAATGGTGCAATATCCTGGAGCAGCAAGAAGCAAACCTGCATCGCCCTATCAACCATGGAAGCCGAATTCGTAGCATTCAGCATGGCGGTCCAAGAAGCTGTTTGGCTTAGGAAATTCTTAGACAGGTTGACGAATGCCACTGACTCGAGCACTGTTCCTATATACAGTGATAGTCAAGCCTCGATTGCCTATGTCAAAGATCCTAAATTTCATTGTATGACCAAACACATTGATATTCGATTCAAGTTTACGAAGGACTATGACAAACGGAAGGAAGTAGACATAGGATACATATCCACGCATAAGATGATAGCGGATCCCCTTACTAAGGCGATCCCCAGAGATGTGTTCTTCACACACTTATCATCTATGGGAATGCGTAGGTGCTGAGCTGTATCATGTAATATTTCCCATGTCTATAGAAGATCAAAGTTTAATAAAAGAAAGAAGTTCTTTTATATATTGCATACAAGTTTCTTACAAATGATTTTATACATTTGTGTTTAAGTCTCAGCTATTTTATTGTGTGTATGTCGGACAAATTAAGGTTGGCTCTCTCACATGAACAACCGCCTTATCTTATCAGATGGATAAGATAGAGATGAGACTAGTTTAACGTCAAAATCATTAGACGAATGATTTAGAGTCGTGACTTAAACAAGATAGTCGAATGAAAGATCTGCATCATATGGATGCTTACAAAAGATCTGAGATCTGTATCACAAGGATATTTTAAAGAGATCTCATAGGATTTTTTAATCCTATCTGTCTTATGCAGGATGAGAGTCCGGGAATATTTCATGGGTAGTAAGGGGACTCAGAAGATAGGCACGGTGGTGTCTGATCTTTCATCCGTACAACATCATTAAGACATACTCTCACTGGGAAAGGAGTGATGTTGTAATACGTGTTCATACCACGTATGCATTTCGACCACTGAGTTAGTAGCAATAGTGTTTGCTATTATGTGAGACTCAAAGGCCATATGGGTCTTAACTCTTACCCTCAAGGACTCCAATTGGTTCCTTTAGATTTGACGAGATGATCGCTATCTTAGCGTGTTGCTAATGGGCTATGATAATTCAGCTCGGCGGGGCACGTTGGAAAAGCGAATCAAGTCAAGATCAGAAGGTTCACAAGAAGAGGAAGATTGATTTCATATTCGCATTTGGACTTTAATGATTCAAAGCTGGCCAGCCAATTGTGATCCAGATGGGATTCAATTGTTGAATATAAAGTATAAGAAATGTGAAGAAATAATCTAGGGTAAAGCATGCGTTGAACTACTCAACTTTGCACCTTCGAGGTCGTTGTGTATCTCTAACAAGTGCACAACAACATACTCTACGCGCATGACGGTCGCACGGTCTATTTCTCGGTATGATAGATGAAAGAACTAAGAGAAAGACGTTCTCTTACAATCCCCTCAAGTGTGAGTGGGAGATGTTGGATATGGATGACGTTAGTACACCCTTGTAGGGGATGTACGAGGGAATACTGACCTCGAACGTCGCGTACACGAAGTCGTGTACAAAGGGAATCTGTTCCCTTGCGGAGAGGATCTCTAGAATAATGGGAAAGTCGTATTATATATGCATAAGTGCATGCGACATATGGCTAATAAAGGGGTAATATCTTAAGCTTATGTTGTACCATGCATATGGTACAACTTAAGCTTATAATGTGCCATGTATGATGGTACACCTTAGTTAAATTGTTCCAAAGGAACAATTACTCCTAAAATAACTACCTTGGGGGCTATAAATAAGACCCAATGCTTAGCCATTTCCTAACACTTTTGCATGGTATTCATGCCTTGCATTTCATTCTAGCGAAGCTCTGCCGAAATCCTTCCTCTCTCTTTATCCAAGTTCTTAATCTAAAAGTAGAGATTTAGATTGTGGATTTAGTAGCCTTACTCCATTGGTGAGAAGACTCGATCCGTCGTGGCGAATCCGAAGGCGAAGTTCTGTGACTACCGTGCCGCATACGCAAGCGTAAGTCTCAACTTCATTTATCGATCCTAACTCTGTTTTGGCAGGATCCTACACCTTCATCAGTCGACTATGGGAGAGCCAAAAACTCCAGTAAGAGTTTACGGCATGGTGAACCTAATGTGATGATATCTATGATAATTCTAAGGCTCACTAAGATGGTTAAATGTATATGCATGAGAGTATGACCATCTATCAAGGCATTACAATAATCCTAGACTCAAAAAGTGAAATGCAAGTAATTAAAATTACATGAATTACATATTACATCTCCTAGAGTCTAAGTCTTCAATCTCACGATACTTTGATGCTCCCCAACATCATCCATGCTTTGTCACCCCTTGATGAGCTTCCCTTTATCAAGCTCCAAGCTTTGGCATTGCTCCTTTAGATGTCAATCCATCATCATGCTCCAAGCTTTATGCTTTGTCTCATCAACATATAATCATTTAGACAAACTGAGACTAAAACATAAGATTGATTAGCACACTAACATAATGTATTGACCACCATTAAAACAAGGTTAGTCTTGAACCCAAGAACTAACAACCTGTACTTGCTGTGACTGCTTTACTATACTCTGTGTCTGATTGATTGTGCTATAACTGCCTGAGATTTCGTGTGGGTTGCACGAATATTTTTATAAGCCTATTCACCCCTACCTCTAGGCTTAGATCCAGATCCAACAAGTGGTATCAGAGCCAGTTTAGAGGATCTAGCCTAGTTGACCATGTCTATGAATATATCTGAATCTGCTTTTGCTGAGGATTAGTCTATTTCTCGTCCCCCTAAGTTTAATGGTGTTGATTTTGCTTATTGGAAAACTAGAATGAGGATATACTTAGCTACTGTTGATTATGATGTGTGGAGTATTGTAGAAAAAGGCTATAAACATCACATTATTAAAATTGAAGATAATGAAATGTTAAAACCAGAAGATAAGTGTGATGATCATAATAAGAAACGTTTTTCTTTAAATAATAAAGCGATGAATGCTCTAATTTGTTCTTTAGATAAAGCTGAGTTTAACCGTATATCTCAATGTCAAACTATGCAGGAAATTTGGCATACCCTGGAGGTGACTCATGAGGGTACATCGCAAGTGAAGGAGTCCAGACTTGCATTGCTCAGCACTGGGTATGAAAGCTTCTGCATGCTTCCATCAGAGTCAATTAAGGAAATGTTTGCAAGGTTCTCAGACATCGTCTACAAATCTACCTCTCTTGAAAAGCCGTACTCGAGTCTGGAGCAAATTAGAATGATCTTGAGAGCGCAGCTTAGCTCCTTCCGTCCCAAAATCACAGCTATTCAAGAAGCAAAGGATTTATCGCAGATGAAAGTGGAAGACCTGATAGGGAACCTGATGTCCTATGAGCTGGAGCTGCAGAGCATTGAACTTAGAGAGAAAGATGAAATCAAGACTTCAAAGGCACTAGCCCTTCATGCTAATGAGGATGAAGATGGAGATGAGGAGGCTTTTTTGGTGATAAGCTTCAAGAAATATATCAGAATAGGCAATGGAAGATCAGAGATGCTAAAAAGGTTTAATCGCTCTAACAAGTTTAATTCTGCAAATAAATCTTCTGAGCAGACTACTACTGATCCTGTTATATGTTTTAAATGTAAAAAGCAGGGACACTTCATGAAGCAATGCCCTCAATCAAAGAACAACGATGCTGAGCAAAAAGGAAAATCTCTAGTGCTAACATGGGCCATGGACAGCGAGGATGAATCTCAAGAGGAAGTAGTTGCACACTCCTCCCCTTGCTTGATGGGAGGAACTAGATGAGGTAAAATCTCTAACCAAAGCTCAACTTGTGACTACTTTTAAAGAAATGCAAGATGAAATTCAAAGCTTGGAATCAAGTGTTGAGTTACTTGAATCTTAAAAATGCTAACTTTGAACTGCAGCAAGACAACTATAACATGGTTGATGAAATAAAAGAAAAGCTTGTTGAATGTAATTCTACAATTAGTTCATTGAAAAGGGAAAAACTAGCATGCCTGCTGAAACTGAATGTCTTAATTGCTCTACTTTGCTTAAAGATATTAGCATGTTTAAACAAAATATGATAAAGCTAGAAACTGAAAATGATTTGCTAAATGAGAAGATTTGTATGCTAATCAATGAAAATAAAGAGCTAGAAAAGAAGATGGTTAATCTGAAAAAGAGTGAGGAAGAGAACAAAAAAGCGTTTATCAGTAAATGTACCATGCTTGTTATTGAGAACATGTACTTGAAATCTAAAATATCTGATCTTGAGTTGTCTACTAAAAAATTTGGTGTTGAAAGCATTCATTAGACATTATTCTAGGAAATTAGATACATGGTAATAATAGGCGTGGTTTGGGCTATGGAAAAAAAATTGATGAAATACCAAGAAGTAACAGAAAGGATCAAAAAGAAACTGTTGCAGGAAGAAGTGTGTTTGCTAAATGTTATGCATGTGGTGGTGTTGGTCATGCTTATTATAATTGCAAGTACATGAACACAAACATTAAATTAAACAGGTTATGGTTTCAAAAGGTACAGTAACTAACACCAGTGGACCAATTTGGATACCTAGGTCACACATATCATGTTCTTCCTATGTGTAGGTACATGGCACGACTAAGGGACAACGGTGTGAGTGGTACTTAAACTCTCGCTGCTCATGACACATGACAGGTTATAACAAAAAGTTCCTTAGCCTTGTGAAGCATGAAGGAGGGTTTGTTACTTTAGGGGACAGTGGAAAATGCAAGGTAATTGGTAAAGGTGTTGTAGGTAACGACACCTTTCAGCTTACAGATGTCCTTTAGGTTGACAAGCTTAAACACAACCTCATTTCTGTCAGTCAGCTGTGCAACAAAGGTATGAAAGTAGAATTTGATGAAAACTTTTGTAGAATTATTGATGGTCCCACATGTGACACTCTTATTACTGCTAGTAGAAGAGATAATGTTTATACTCTTATGATTGAAGAAATGAATCTTTCTAAATGCTTACTTGTAGGTGAATAAGATGCCACGCTATGGCATAGACGACTAGCACATGCAAGCATGGGATTGCTAAAGAAGCTGGAAAGTAAAAATCTGGTAAGAGGACTACCGCATCAGACATATGAGAATGGTAAGTTGTGCGTGGCATGCACAAAAGGTAAGCAAACTAGATTTAAATTTTCTAGCATTAATGAAGTTGCTGCCACACGCATATTAGAACTAGTGCGCATGGATTTATTTGGTCCCACAGACATTGCTAGCCTAGGAGGTAAAAAGTATTGTTTAGTATTGGTTGATGATTTCTATAGATACACATGGGTTTACTTTCTAGCCAAAAAATCAGACTCATTTGACAATTTTCAAAAATTTTGTATACAAGTTTCTAATGAGAAAAAGTCTTCCATTATAAAAATTAGAAGCGATCATGGAGGTGAGTTTGAAAATACTATGTTTGAAAAATTTTGTCTTGAAAAAGGTATTTTACATGAGTTCTCTTCTCACACCTCAACAAAATGGGGTGGTCGAAAGAAAGAACCGTACATTAAAAGAATTGGCTAGGAGTATGCTTAATGAATACAGTTTGCATATGTCTTTTTGGGCTGAGGCCATTAATACTGCTTGCCATGTGTGTAATAGAGTCATGCTTAGACCTTTATTAAATAAGACTTCTTATGGACCATGGCATGGCAACACTCCGAATATTTCTTACTTTAGAGTGTTTGGATGCATGTGCTATATACTAAATACTGGAGATCAACTTGGCACATTCGAATCCAAATCAGATGAGGGAGTATTCGTGGGATATTCAGCGAGGAGCAGAGCATACAAGATTTATAATAAACGTAGTCTCGCTATTATTGAATCTATACATGTTAAATTTGATGAATCTGATATAAATTCTTTGGATTGCAGGCAGAACGATGAAGATAAAAATGTAGTACAACAAAGCATTCCAAGGAATATTGAGGAGCAACCTGAAAGAGAAGAGGAAACTGAAATTGACACGACAGAAATACAAGATGAAGCAGTTACCAGCAGAGAGCTGAGATTCAATCCAAATCACCCATCAGACTTGATTATAGGTGAGCCTACGACATGTATTTGCACACGTTCCTCTTTTAGAAATCTATGTACTCTATGTATTTATGGCGATTTTATTTCTGAAATAGAGCCTAAAAACATGGAAACTGCTTTAGAAGAGGAAAGTTGGGGTTTGGCCATGCAAGATGAATTGAATCAATTTGTTAGAAATAATGTTTGGAAACTAGTACCAAGACCCACCGATTATCCTGTAGTTGGTACTAAATGGGTGTTTAAAAATAAGCATGATGAATCTGGTAATGTTATTAGAAACACGGCTAGGTTGGTAGCTAAAGATTATAATCAAATTGAAAGAATTGATGTGGATGAGACTTTTTCACCAGTTGCTAGGCTTGAGTCCATTAGAATCTTGCTAGCTTTTGCAAGTTATAAATGGCTCAAACTGAAACAAATGGACGTAAAAAGTGCTTTTCTTAATGGCTACCTAAAAGAAGAAGTATTTGTTGAGCAACCCCCAGGTTTTGAAAGCCATAATCTTTCAAACCATGTTTATAAATTAGAAAAAGCTTTATATGGTCTTAATCAAGCTCCACGAGCTTGGTATGACCGTCTAAGCACATTTTTGTTGGAAAATGATTTTAAAAAGGGGAGTGCTCACAATACATTATTCTTATTGCATGAATCTGATGATTTTCTCATTGTGCAAATATATGTTAATGACATTATTTATGGTGCTACTAATGATTTACTATGTCAAAAGTTTGAGAAAGTCATGCAGGATCAGTCTGAGATGAGCCTTATGGGAGAGTTGAAATATTTTCTTGGGTTCCAAGTAAAGCAAGGAAAAGAAGGCATCTTTCTTTCTCAAACCAAATACATCAAGGAGCTTTTGAAAAAAATTGGGATGAAGAAGTCTAAAGGGATTGGAACGCCAATGTGTCCTAATACAAAAATGGACAAGGATGAACAAGGAGTCTGATTCTGAGAGAATATTACATTTTAACCCCTCATTTAGACTGTATTTTGCTTATATTTAATATCTATTTGGTCTCTAATAAGTGTATTATTGAAAGATCATTTAATTTTAGAGTTTATCACTTGTTTATACGCAAAATACGATTTTATGGCCTAATTTTGTCTCCATTTTATTTTTCAGATGAAGCTTGCAGTTTTTAGAATCCAACGACTATTTTTCCATATTTTTCGGAAGTCGGAGCAATTTTTGGGGATTAAAAAGGCCCAGTAAAGGTGTTTAAAAGAATAAAATAAAAAAAGGGGCGTGCCTGCCCGTTCTGTTGAACACGGGCAGCCCGCCCGCATTCTATAGGCGGGCACCTGCCCGCCTGTAAAACGCGGACGGCGCCTGCGTTTAAGACGCGGGCGCCCGCCCGCTGACCAAACGGGCGGGGCCCGCCCACAGTTGAGGGGGTGCCCACCCGCGTTTTCCACGCGGGCGGCGCCCGCTTGTTTGACCAGACCCACCCGCCTTGTTTGATTTTTTGGATGGGTTGCAGTGTTGCAACTCGCAGACCCACAAGCCCAATAAGGCTAGAATGGCTATAAAAAGCGGTATTTGGCTCATATCTCCACGATTCAAGCTCCGATTTGAACGAAATTTGTTTTGGTGGATTCTCCCCCAAATTCAAGAGGAGTTGGAGCCACTGTAGGGGAAGTTTGGAGATGTTTTGGCATCGTTTTGGGTGAAAACTCTCCACTTTTTCTTTGTTTTAATCAGTTTTGTATTAGAGTTTGTAATCAAATGATGTTTGTATTAATAACATTTGATGTTTTTATTACCATGGCTAGCTGAAAATGTTGTGAGTGTGTTGTGTAGTAGTTAGTATTGATGGGTTTCATGTTTCATTCTTTATAGCACTTGTATTAATCGAAAACGTTGAATACGTCGTTTTTTTCGCTTTCTTAATTAATTACGCACTATCCGAGAGGAATCTGCTTAGGATGACATGCCGTGAGGCATCGTCTACGTGCACAAACCTATAGAGGGGCCAAAGGAGGGTGATGAACCGCGAGGTTCATCTAGTTATACGTTATTGTTTAGAAAAACGACCGATTCAACGTTAATGTAATTTGCTAAAAAAATCACCGTTCTTTTAAAGTTAAATCATCCGATCCACATACCTTGGCATGGATGAGGGATTGAGCATCCATAAAGAATGATTATCATGATACCCTACAACACTAACGAAAACACAACACACTCACACTTTTACCGTTTCACTTTTTCACGTTATTTTTCGTACACGTTTTACCTCAAATCAAAAACCTAACAAAAAAATTCACCTTCAAAGGGTGACTCATAATTCACTAAATCATTTCCAAGCGAATTTTAGATTGTAAAACTTATAGATTAGTTTATCCCTGAGGAATACGACCCTGGACTCACCCGGTTTACTACTTGACCGACTTCCTATACTTGGGAATATAACTGCAACATTTTGGTCCAGTCAGAGTCGCCGTGGACAAAAGCTAATCGAGGTATGATTGGTTCCTTATTGTACTTGACTGCTTCTAGGCCTGATATAAAGTTTGTTGTATGCTTGTGTGCACGCTTTCAATCAAACCCAAAAGAGTCTCATTTAAAAGCCATTCAAAGGATCTTTAGGTACCTAATTAGTACACCTACTTTAGGCCTTTGGTACCTTCTACTGGCAATTTTGATTTGTTGGGTTATTCTGATGCTGATTATGCGGGAAGTTTAACTGATAGAAAGAGCACTAGTGGCACTTGTTTTATGCTAGGACACTCTTTAGTTGCATGGTTTAGCCGTAATCAAAATTGTGTTGCATTATCCACTACTGAAGCAGAGTACATTGCCTTAGGCAGGTGTTGTGCTCAAGTATTGTTGATGATACAAACATTATCTGACTACGGACTAGCTCTTAAAAGAGTTCCTCTTAAATGTGATAGCAAGAGTGCATAGATCTTTCTAATAATCCCGTACACCACTCTCGTACTAAACATATTGACGTAAGACATCATTTTCTTAGAGATTACCTCACTAAAGAGGATGTGTCTGTTGAGTTCGTTCCCACGAAACCACAACTTGCAGACATATTCACCAAACCTTTAGTTGAGGCTCGCTTTTGTCGTGTTCGTCTTGAGCTTGATATCATTGATAAAAATTAGTACGAGATTTCATATTGTCTTGTGTGCTTGAACTTTTTCTTGTTTGTGTGCTAGTAGTTGCAGTGTTATGTGTGCATGATTTTCTTTGGTTTGTGTGATAATATCTTATGTTTGCTTTAGTACTTCATGCATAAAAACAAAAAATCTGAATATTAAAAAATGGTGCTTAAATGTGTATCTTACTCTTTGATTCATTAAATAAGTCTTCATTAAATGATTTTCATATCTATGTAGAAATTGGTATTTTATTGTTTTTGCTACATGCGCATGTTCATCTTTCTAAATATTCATGGCATGTTCAATGACTGAAAATAACTTGATTTCTACATCTACTATTTCACTTCCACATGTATTATTAATTGATGCACATTTGGAGATATCGTTTATGAAGTATGGAATGTGAATGTAGGAGGAAAACTTAACTGAAAATCTAAGGGATATGATATACCTTTCCATGGATAAAAATTAAGCATAAAAATGAGGGGTATTCACAAAAAAATACCATACCGTTTGGGGCCGCTTTCAACTTAATACCCTAAATGTTTAAGTCATACACAACAGTACCTTTTTGGGTTTTTTTATAAAATTATACCCGTTTTTCCCTTGACCTTATTCACAAAAATAATACCTTAACGTTTGGGGTATCTTTCAAAAAAAATACCCAAATCCCACTAATACCCAAATCACCGGAGGAGGGGGCGGCGCCGCCTCCCCCTCCTCCTCGACTGAGGCGGAGGGGGATCACCACCACCCCCCTCATCGACTGAGGCGGAGGGAGAGGGGGCGGCGCCCCCCTCCTCAACTTAGGCAGAGGGGGAGGGGGCGGCGCCCCCTCCCTCCCGAAAACAGGGGGAGGCGAGGGGGCGCGCCCCCTCCCCTCCCTCCTCGACTGAGGCGGAGGGGGAGGGGGCGGCGCCCCCTCCCTCCCGAAAACAGGGGAGGGGAAGGGGGGATCCCCCTCCCCCTCCTTCCTCGACTGAGGCGGGGGGGCCCTCCCCCTCCCTCCTCAAATGAGGCGAAGGGGGAGGGGGGCACCCCCCTGAAAACAGGAGGAGGGGGAAGCGGCACCGCCCCCTCCTGACGGAGGGGGAGGGGGGAACCCCCCCCCCGAAAACAGGAGGAGGGGAGGCGGCCGCTCCCTCCCCCCGTGATTTGGGTATTGGTGAGATTTGGGTATTTTTTGAAAGATACCCCAAACGTTAGGGTATTTTCTTTTGGAAATAGGATCAAGGGTAAAACAAGTATAATTTAACCAAAAAATCCAAAAAGGTACTGTTGTGTATGACTTAAACGTTCAGGGTATTAAGTTGAAAGCGGCCCCAAACGTTAGAGTATTTTTTGTGAATACCCCTAAAAATGATACTACAAGTATAAAAATGACAAAGAAGGATAACTGCTCCATATGAAAATGGATACAATCCTTGGCAACGGTATCACCCATGAGTATCCAACATAAGCTTTATCGGTAAACTTTAGCGTTGGTGTATTTACTCGTCAAGCAGTGTCACCCCCACATCTAAGAGTCCTTATAGGCTATGTCTTGGGGTGTGGTATCTTGAACTCATTTTTAATGAGATGTGGAAAATCAATCCTAGGTGACAGAACGTTATATGGAAAATGTGGATTAGTTTTGGTTGACTTTCTTAAATGATTCTCCTTATGTGCTTCAATTTTAATCATCACACTTACACATTGGTGTTGAAGTCTTGGTTGTTTAACATCACTGGATTTGACTTGATTATTCTATGGTAGTATACATGCAATTGTTGGTAATGGTTAATAATGCTCTCTTTTTGCATGTTATATGTTATTGACTTCGTGTTTCAACTTTTGATGATAACAAAGGGGGAGAAAAATTTGGGAAAGATTTGGTATTGTGGTACTTGGTACTATGAAGTGGTATTTGATATTAATGCTCATGAAAATATGAATGCTTGATTTAGGGGGAGCATGAATATAGGGGGAGCATGCATATCGTTAACTTTGCACATCATTGTTTGCACATCATTATATATCATTGCATGTCATCCTCTATCGACACACTATCACACACACTATTTGGAATTTCATTGCTCAAATCTTATACTTAGTTTGTCATCATCAAAAGGGAAAGATTGTTCGTAGAAACGATATATGAACTTCGTGTTTGATGATAACAAACGTGTATGAATGTTTTAACGTGTGTGTTAAGTGTTTCAGGGATGGCGAACTTGTGATTAATTCACGGAGAGACTTGGTCAATGTGCTAAGGAGAAAGGGGAAGAACCTTGTTTGAATTGACTCATATTTATTGGAGTCAAACCCAAATCCTACTCCATATCAATTCCAAACTCCATACCCATTGCAAATCTCCCTATCACTAGGATTCCATATAGCCTAATTAATCCTAGACATTGATCTCCCCTTGCCACACAAAACCCTATACCCTACCATATATAAGCAAGCAATCAAGAGGAGTCTCAATATAGCCTAATTAATCAAGAGGAGTCTCCATATCAATTCCAAACTCCATACCCATTGCAAATCTCCCTATCACTAGGATTCCATATAGCCTAATTAATCCTAGACATTGATCTCCCCTTGCCACACAAAACCCTATACCCTACCATATATAAGCAAGCAATCAAGAGGAGTCTCATGGGTTGGCCGAAAGAAAAAGAATCAAAGCTTTTGGCTGCCGCAATTTTAACTTGAAAAACCCACACACAAAGCTTTCCTCCTAAAAATCCCATAGCAGCCGCAACCTTGGTCTCTTGGCCAATCAATCTTCAAGCAAGGGTCGCATTGTTTGACGTCTTGCAATTGTGTGACAGCCGAAAGTTTCAAAACCCCTTCAAACAAAAATTCTCAAAGAGCTCATTAGTTATACTGGCCGTAATCTTTGACCGTGGGCCCCTCCTTGTTGTAACCTCGTCAAATAGCCTCAAGAGAGAGCCGGAAGTTTATTGTTGTGCTAACCCTCAATGCTGAAATCTTCACAACATGCCAATCTCCTTTTCAGCCGTAAAATTTGACCAGCAACCCAATATTCTCACGTGCTTCCTCTTGCCGAAAAATTCCTCAAGGATTCACATCTTCCTCATGCTTAAAACGTGAGACTGCCAAAAGCTCTTCCTCAAGCCTCAGAACTTGAGGCTGCTGTAACTCAAGTTCTTGATGCCGCAACTTCAAGAATGATAACTCAAGAACTTGCATGTCGCAACCTACTGATTGATTACCTGACATTGGTGCATGTCGTAACCTACGGATTGACTCAAGACTTGGCGCATGCTACAACTTGGTGATTGCCTCGATACTAGTGCTTACCGCAACCTTAACATGCTGACTATTGGAAACTTCAGTGGGGACTACTATTTGTCAGACGACGTCTGACCACATACTGAACGACAGAGACATAGATGCCAACACAACTGAGATATTCTGAACTCTTACTTAATTATATTTGTGTTATTGGTGTTGTGATCTTTGTAGAACTATTTTATTATCTTTTTGGATACTTGGCTAGTTGGGACTAGCCAAGAGAGAGCTTTACTAGGATTGTTATTGTTTGGGCACTTTGGTGAGTACATGTACTGAGAGCCAGGTGAGTGTAGAGTTGGTGTTTTAGCTACAGGTGGTACCAGCTAACTTTAATAATCCAGTATTGCTTTTGGGGCTGGACGTAGATCGTTGGGACGACCGAACCAGGGTATATCGCATGTGCATGCTGTGACTGCTTTACTATACTCTGCGTCTGATTGATTGTGCTATAACTGCCTGAGATTTTGTGTGGGCTGTACGAATATTTTTATAAGCCTATTCACCCCCCTTTAGGCTTTTATCCAGATCCAACAACACTAACCTCCCATACCGGAGGAGATGAATCCTGGCTAGATGGCCACTCCCTTCACATGCTTCCAACTATAGCCAACATATATACCTATGCATCAGCTGTAATGTCAATGTTTGGTAAATGCCAGAGTATAATTTTTCTCACGCAATTTCCTTTAGCGCATCTCCGGTCATAAGGACTATGCAGCACTACTATCTCCTAAGATCTTTTGTTGACACTCAAAGTATTATAACCGTATGATCGCTCCGGGACGTACACCCAAAGAACGGTTGTAGTTTTACCGCAAGCGCACGGTATAGCGGCGAGCGGGGTATCGAACACAGGGAGGACGAATGACCGTGCTTGCTCCTAATCAACCTGGCTATTTAAGAATAGAGAGAATTGCCTTGGGCGATCCTGTCACAATCGTCAGACAAATGTGCGAAATATCAAATCAAATAAAGAACGTCTAGGGAATGGGGAATTCCCGCTACTCACCGTATTTCATAAATGTGGTTCGTCGGTATCAAAATTGCTAGAATGAGAATTTGGATGAACTAGTTGCAACTAAATGTGGAACCAAGCTCACGCTCTCGCGCTGTTGCCGGTCTATAGCTATCCTAGGGTCGGGTCCAATCTCTTGCAAACCCTAGCCTAGGAAAGCTAGCATTAGGATCAACATCATCGTCCAATTGCGCACCGAGCCCAATCTCTTGCAAACTCGGTCCACAATCTAAATTAGGATAGTTCCTACCCGTCCAATCTCTTGCAAACGGGTATCGGCACGGAATTGCAACCGGAGATCCTAGTATCGGTCCAATCTCTTGCAAACCGATACTTCGAAAATCCGACTCCAACCCAATTCGGATTTCTAGGGCTTCCTATCAAATTGGGATCCAATCTCTTGCAAATCCCAATTGATATGAATACCTAGCTATCTGTAGTAATTCGATCCCAATCTAATCCCTAATAACAATCCTAGCTCAATTTCTACCAATTCATCACAATTATAAAATAGGGCTTGTAGGGTTCATCCCCACGCCCCAAGACGTGGAGACTACTCACAAATCATAGCAATAGCACAAAAATAATCAATGAAATAGGCAATGGAATTCATCACAACAATGATATAAACAATAAAAATAGAGTTTTTGGGGAAGAGAGATGCAAACCAATGTAGTTCTTCAATTAATCCAACAAAAATCCAAGTTTTTCCTCTTCTCCAATCACAAATAATAAAGCTAAAAAGTAATCTCAAAAAGCTGCAAAAAATCTAAGAGATGGCTCTCAAAACTAGGGTAAAAACAGGGCTTAAATAGCCCCAAAAATCGTCCAAAAATCCTGACCAAAACGCCCCTGCACAGCCTGTTTTCCGCAAATTTCGCTACAGGCAGCGCATCGCACTCGGCCGAGTGACAAAAGTCGCTCGGCCGAGTGAAAACCCTGTAATTTTCCAGTAAGTCGGGGCTTTCAGGGGTCTTCAGTTCGGAGGCGGCTCGGCCGAGTGAGTTGTCGTCACTCGGCCGATGGCTTCACTGCACTCGGGCGGACGTGGTTTGCCACTCGGCCGAGTGGGTCTTCTGAAGCTCAGGTGGCCGAAAAACAGAAACTTCGATATTTTGGAGGGGCTTCGTCTGGGCGCCACTCGGGCGGACGTGGTATCGTCACTCGGCCGATGTGGACTCCGACGCTCGGCCGAGTACACATGGAAATCGTGTCTGAATGGGTCGGCCGAGCAGTGTCTCGCTGGTCGGCCGAGTGGCTCCTCCACTCGGCCGAGTGGGACACAAAAAATGCCCAATCTGATTGTTTTGGCCTCCTCGTCGCTCCTGCGACGTCCATTCTTCTTCCGCTCCTCTCCAACAGCAAAATATCCCTCGGGGAGGTCATCGGTGGCCGTCTAGAGTAAGCGCGTCTCGAGATCACTCCAAATCGCGCCAAATCACCTGAAATGCGACAAAAACAACAAATCGTGAAAAGCATCGCAATATCGTCGATATATCGTGAAAAACATGATTTGGGCGATCTAAATGGCATGCAAATACACGGAAAAAAGGTGTAAAATGAGGAGTGATCAAAATCCCCCAAGCTTGCCTCTTACTCGTCCTCGAGGAAGATAAGTAAAAGGCGAACCCGGTGGATTCGGAAAACGAAAACGGCGAAAAACGAAAAAATGAAAAACGAAGAAGAATGAAAACCAAATGAAAATAAAGATGAAAGAAAGAAGCGAAGAGGTAGGATGCTAGATCATTTTCTCAGGACGTGGGTTTCACTTACTCTTATAGCATGCACCGAATGAGAAATACATGTCAAAGAATATTATTTTGATATCATAGTATAATAGTGCAAATAGAAATAGAAAACCCACGAACAACGATATAATCATGAAGAACGGAATGATTTTAAAATTAACATTGCCTGAATCATTTAAAGCGGTATACAAATCACAGATCACACACTTTTCAATTGAACGCTTTCTATCTGGAGTATAAGAGTATCACACTATAGAATAGAGAGAATAGAAAAGTTTGGATTTCGTGAAATGAACGCTAGGCTTAGATTTCTGGATTTCGTAAAGCTAGAAACAATCTCACCGAGTATAGAATATTACTTAGCCTAGGTTGTCGTGCAATGTCAAGTAGTCACTCTCTCACACATCAATGGATCCCCTCCCCCAAGCTTATCTATAAGCGTGGTGGCACAAAAATATTTACATCCCCATTTTTATATAGCTCCAAAAGCAAAGAAGAGAAAGAAGAAAGAAAGAAAGTGAGATGGGATCTTTTATTGAGGATTTTTCCTCTTTTCTCTCTCTTTTTTTTAATAAGCAATATATACACAATGATCCCAACTCAGAGAGAGATAATGATATACAAGAATGTTTTTCTCTCTTTTATTATTATTATTATTATTATTTTAGAAGAAGGGATTTGGAGCTAGGAATTAATAGCGGGGGAAATGCCATAAAATAGAATCACTAAGGGGAGATTCACCAATGATTTTTAAAAGTAGAGAAATGATGTTCAAGATTTGTGGAGAAAGAAATATATATAACTCTCGGTTCACTCTATAAGACATGCACGACAACTTCAGCAGGGTAATCTAATCTACTCAGTTTCGATCACAAAAAAAAACTAACTAATCCAGATATATCATAGCTAACATCATTCAATCATCCCGAAGTGAAGTGTACAATTCATGCATATAGAAGTGATATAGGAAAAGAAATCAGTACTCCAGATATAGGCATTCAATGCGTGAATCTTGGTGTGTTTTCTGTGATAGCATACATATGAATATTCAGGCTCAGCTAATAATAAAACTTCATCCATTTTCATGTGGAAAAAGTGTGGGTTACTATTTCTAAATGCAAAGCAAGTCATAGCATGTGATATCAGAAATAAAATCTAAGACATGACAAATATAGCATGCATATAGAATAAGCTAACTCCACGTAGACATCATCACAGAAAATTCATCTCTAGCACGAGATGAAAAAAGAAAGAAATAAAGATAAGAAAAATAAAACTATGCAATGCGGCACGTAGAGAAATAAGAAAAACGTGATGCATGGTAAAATGAGAAAAAATGATAAGTGAAAATAAGTGCAAAAGCGGAAAGTGGCGTGAAAAACTAAAAATAAAGGTGGCAAAACGAAAAAGAACGTGAGAACTCACTCCCCCAAGCTAAACTGCACAGTGTCCTCAATGTGCAAAGTGTGGCACACAGAGAGACAAGTAATGAGAGGGGCAAGTGAGGATGCATGCAAGATGGAAAGAAAAAAGATAATAAAACGAAAAATAAAGAAATGAAAATATGATGCAGATATGATGCATGCACAGATATGAGTGATACGAGTATAAATGCGGCACCAAAAGCTCTCCCTCTCTCCCAAAAAAAGATATATAAAGATACGGCAAAATGAGAATCCCAAAATAAGTGAGGGGAGGGGGGGACAAAAAGGCATCAGGACCCAGCAGAAACGAGCAGCACAATGGCAAAAGAAATCGATGGCATCAAGGGTGCCTAGGAAGGTGGTGCTGCGCCGTCTCCGTCCTGAGGCGGAGGAGGAGGAGGTGGTGGTGTAGGCTGCTGAGCTGGGGTGGGCGTGGAAGTGGAAGCAGGTCTAGTGTGTGTGGAAGTGTGTGTGGGAACCTGCTGGGTGGGTGGGGGTACGCGCGGGGGACGCTCCAAGATCTGTGTCAGGCAGTAGTGGATCTGAGGGATCAGGTCAAAGCGTCCAGCCATCGTAGAGACGGTGGAGGATAGGGTCCTAAGGTCACCTCTAAGACCACTCACCGCCAACTCAAGAGCACGTATGCTCTGCAGTACAGTGTCGGGCGGGGGTGGTGCAGAGGGACGCACCGGTCTAGGCTGCGCAGGGCGGGGCTGGCGTACGCGAGTGGAGTATGTAACGGGCTCAGCAGGGAAGGGGACAAAAGGTGCCGCGCCAGCAAATGTGGGCCTGGCCTCACTGTGAGGCCGGGACACCGGCTGGTGAGAAGTAGAGGCAGCGGCAGCAAAGGAAGCGTGCAAAAGTGGCAACGAGGTGGCAAGAGAGGTCAGTGGCCCAGAAGTGTGGACAGACGCCACGACGCTCTCGGAGAATACGGCGGCTGTGGAGACAGAGGACTCTACCGCTGGGGCGGAACTGTGTGGACCAAAAGGCGCAATCCCAGCGGAGATCATGCTAGCCATGGTCTCCACGACCGCGGCAAACGAGGGCTCTCCACTCTCGACAAAGGTCGGCGGGCGCTCGGGGAGTGCGGAGCAAAGAGGCTCCACGGACAGAGGGCCAGAGGTGGCAGCGGGAGTGGTGGGGACAGCCTCGGAAGTGGTGACAGTGGTGGAAGTGGGCTCAGCAAAAGTACTCTCGACACTGACAGAGGTGGGGACAGAAGTGTCAGGAGCAGCGGAAACGTCAGGAACAGGCTGAGGGGTCACAGGGTCGACAGGGTCGGCAGCAGGCTCGGCAGGGTGTGCAGCAGGGTCTGCGGGAGCAGCCTGGGCAGCGTGGGCCTGCTCGGCCTCCTCGGCCTCGAGGACGTAGGCAGCAGGGATGAGGACATCCATCGCCGGGACCCAGTCAACGTGGGCAGGTGCAATCTGAGTCCGAGCAGGGCTCGGGAGAATCATGTAATCGGCCCCATAAGGGCCGTGCAACCAGACCCAGTGACGCTCACCATGCGGACGATGCATCTTCATCCGGGCCATAACGTCTATCGACAGAGAAGTGGGGCCCGATACTCGCCGCAGGTCGTCAGGTAGGTCCTCGCCGGTCATCATGGTAAGCAGGGTGATCAGATCGCCGCAGCATATCGGTGAGCGAGCGCCCACCGACACAATGATACGGTCTAAAAACCAAGCCGCAATGTCGATCACGACGGCGGGGACAAGCTCGTGTCCATCCCTAGATAGAGCTCTGGGACGTGTCATCGCATAGAGCATGTAGAGCTCTGGCGTAGACATCGTGCCTGGCTCATATCTGGCCAAAAAGGTGGTCGCCATAAGGCGCTGGGCAATACGTAGGCAGGGGTGGACAATGGCCGAGGCCTTGGCCCTACTAGGGTCAAAGGCGGCGTGGTGGCCTGTAATCCGGGCCCAGAAGGCACCGGCATCGAAGGAAGGTGGGGGGATGTGGATAGGGCCGTAACCGCGATCGGCTCCGGGGACTGCGGGCCATGAGAAGAACGCTCTCATCATATCGAGAGTGACATGTCACTCTCGATCCATGAACCTGAATGAGCATCCCTCATCGGTCCGGGCAATCGAACTCAAAACCTCAAGTGTCGGGCGGGTGAACGTGTCCGCCGACACCTGAAGGAAGTCGCGCCAACCCACGTTGTCGTACAACGTGAGTATCCCCTCTAGTACCCCCAGGCGTCCAAGGTCAGCGAGGTGCGCAAACCTGGAGGGTACGATCGAGCGCTGGGAGATACGGTCGAAGACGGCGCGGTGTGCGTCGTCTCGGAACGTGATCCCGAGCGGCCCGACCAGTGGAGCCGGTGGTGGTGGCTGTGCAGCGGCGGGGAGTGGCTGTGCGGGCTGTGCGGGCTGTGGGTGCGCTGCAGGCTGTGCGGGGTGTGCGGGGCCTGCAGGCTGTGCGGGGTGTGTGGGAGAAGGTGGAGGAGAGTCCTCCACCAAGTGGGAGGGGCCGGGCTCGTCCGACCGCTTCCGCTTGGCGGAAGCTCTCGTCGACTGCGGCCGTGTCCGGGGCGGCATATCGGCCCCGAGCGCGCCGAAAAATGAAAAAAGTGCGGTGCGTGTAAAAGAATGGAAAGAGTATACCCAAACACGCCGCGAGTGCTAAGCAGTGGAAGCGTGCGAAGTCCGCGCCTCCACGAAGTCCTGAGCAGCCCGTAGAAGCTCCCCTGAGCTCCCCTAAGCTCCAAAAAGCAACCTGCGCATGAAAAAGCGATATCAGCGAGTAATAATCAAAATGTATGGAGCAATAGGGGTATAATGGATAGATATAGAAATTGATTTGGGTTAGGGGGGCGTTTAGCACATGGATCCTCAAGAAATACACGAAAAGAGGAGAAAATAGTCGAATAGGGGTACCGGAGGTGGTCGGACGGCGTGCCGCCGGCGGCGACTCGGGCGAGGCACCGGGGCATGCTCGGCCGGCGGTGGCGGACCGAGCGGCGGCGGGGCGAGGTCGTCCGGGCGAGTGGGGGGCTGGGTGAAGCGAGATCGGGCGAGGGGAGCTGAGGGGGCGCGGGCAGATTTGGGATTTGCGATTTCGAAATCCGCGCCCCCCTCGCCACTTATATATAAAAAAGTTACGACTCGGCCGAGTGACGTGCTCACTCGGCCGAGCGAGGCAAATAAAAATTTTCTCCCCGATATCGCTTCGGCCGAGTGGCTTTGCCAGCTTCGGCCGAGTGGAGTAAGTCCATTTGGCCGAGTGACTCAAGCTACTCGGCATGACTCGCCCTAGGAGGGTATCCGTTTTACTCGGCCGAGTGATGATGTATACTCGGCCGAGTAGCAGTTCTAATGAAATGAGGAAAATAGATAGAGAGTTGGGTACAGCAGACTTCCCTCGTTCGTGAGCGGCTCGGCCGGACGAACTTCTGTACTCGGCCGAGTGACTAGTATGCTCGGCCGAGTGAGCCTTGTTTTCTGCTGTTTGTCTTCGTTTGGGCTCTAAACTCCGTCTTTCTTCCTCCAGTCGATTTCATCCTCCTCCTAAGCGTCGAACGCCTTCTTGGGGCGCTCCTCGTCATCTCGTTCATCCTCCTCATGATGGATCTACCTATCTCCTCTCCTGTCGAGAAAAATAGGACCCGTTATCACAAAATTTTTGGGCGAACGACTCGAAACACTAAAAATTTCTAAAACGAAAATAAAGAAAAAGTAAAAATAAAGCAAAAACCGTCGGGTTGCCTCCCAACAAGCGCTCGTTTAAGGTCGTGAGCTCGACCCCCTATAATTATCAATCAATGCGGGATGTTTGGTGCATACGGGATGCACCCGTCAAACTTTCCGGGGAGCGCGCTTGGATTTGGATGTGGCGGCGGTGCGTTCTCCCGCGGTGGTCTCTCGTCTCGAATAGTGTTGGGGGGAGGCTCCCCCAAGCTAGCGTTTGCTCCGGTCAACGGCTTAACCGGTGATGCCGGTCTCCGTGCCGACGGAGCTTTCTTTGGAGACTTTAATTTCGAGAGCTTGCAGAGCTCTCGAATCCTTGCGACATCAGCGTCGCCTTCATCTTCATCAGCGGAGAAGTCGGGGGAATCGTCTTCATTCTTTTCATCTTGGCCTAAATCCGGGCCTTCTTCAAATTCTTCATCAAAAAGGGCGCCAATTGAGTGAGGAATCGCCTCTTCTATCACCTCGTCAAGGAGGTCCATGTAGTCGAGTTCCTCGTGATAAGGCATATGCTTCATAGCCTTAGGAATGTGGAGCTCCACCTCGATGTTTCCGACGTTTAAGGTTAAGGTACCTTCGCGCACGTCGACGATGACTCCGGCGGTGGCGAGGAATGGGCGTCCAAGTATCAATGAAGTGTCTCCCTCCTCCTTAACGTCCATGATCACAAAGTCACATTGCAAGCATATTCCTCCCGGGACTTGTAGCGGTATGTCTTTGGCGATCCCCACCGGCCTTGTTATCCATCCATCGGCTAATTGAATGCGCATGTCGGTGGGTTTCAACTTTGTCCCGGTGTTTAGCTTTAAGAACATGGAGAGGGGCATGAGGCTCACACTAGCCCCAAGATCGACCAACGCCTTTTGAAGAGGGACGCCGCCCAAGGTGCAAGGAATCCGAAAACTCCCCGGATCTTTGAATTTTGCCGGCTCCTTCTCTCTCTTGGTGAACCAAGAGCCCTCCTCGGCTAGCATGATCTTCTCCTTCCTTTTCCTCCCCGAAATCAAGTCCTTCAAAAATTTAGCATACGTGGCGATCTCGACGATGGCGTCAAGGAAGGGGATGTTAAGGCTAACTCCTCTTAGGTACTCGAGAAATTTTGCTAGCCTCTTCTCCATTTTCGCTCTAGCGAGCCTTTGGGGGAATGGGACCGGTGGCATGAAGCGCCTCTCCTCAATTAATCGCTCCGCCCTAGATTTCTCCTTGTCTTGTGGCTCCTTCTCCTTTTCAATCTCAACTATCGGCTCAATCGGCTCCAAGCTTTCATCCACGGCCCCCTCAATAGGAATCATGGCGGGGGTGGTGTCCTTCCCGCCTCTAGTAGTAACGGCAACTACGGCATTGATGTGGCCCGTGTTGCCCCGTGGGTTTTGCTCCGGTTGCGCCGGCAATCTTTGAGTGTTCCGATTGAGCAACGCCAATTGCTCCGATATTTGAGCCACTACGGTGTTAAGAGAGTCTTGCCCCGCCTTCAAAGTAGCATTCACCTTATTTTGCTCGACCATGAACGCCTCCACTCTAGTTTCGAAGTCGGATCGTTGTGGAGCTTGTGGAGGGTTTTGATTTTGATTCCTCCACCCTTGGTTGTATCCGGGAGGCCTATATGGTGGAACTTGTTGCTTCGGTTGAAAGTTTTGTTGTGGAGGCCCCCTCGGTGGATAGTATTGTTGTTGGGGTGGTGGTGGTCGAGCTTGTTGAGTTGGTGGTTGTGGCGGGTTCAAAGCTCCTTCATTGTTGGCGTAGGAGAATCCCGGATGATTTCTTGCGGCCGGATTGGACCAATACCCTTGGTTCCCCGCAACATATTGTATTTGCTCCAAGGATCCTTCTCCTTGCTCTCCTCCCGCGTACATGGCTTGAGATTGGTCTTGCCAATCACACATTTGGTTGGTCGGCGCGGAGGTGGAAGGTGCTCCTTGGGGCTCCGTGATGAACTTCTCCAATCTCTCCACCACCTTGTGGAGAGAATCAAATTTGCTCGTGAGCTCCGCTACGGCCTTCGCCTCGTAGATGCTAGTTGGCTTTAAGGAGGATGTGGAGTGTCCTCGCTCATCGCCCCATTGTTGGTTATTTGAGGCCATCTCCTCAATTAGGGCCGTAGCTTCTTCGGGAGTCTTTGATAAGATCGCACCATTCGCCGCGGCATCAATAATTTGTTTGGTCCCCGGTTGGAGACCGTTGTAGAAGCTATGAACTAGCTCCCAATCCTCTATACTGTGGTGCGGGCATTGATGCTGCAAATCCTTAAAACGCTCCCATGCTTCATAGAGCGTCTCCTGTGGTCCTTGCTTGAAGGACATGAGAGCGCTCCGGATCTTCACCGTCTTGGATGGCGGATAGAATTTATCAATAAATGCACTCGCCAACTCGTCCCAAGTGGTGAAGACTCCGTCAGCCTGCGTCCTCAACCAATAGAGTGCTTTGTCCTTAAGCGTGAAGGGGAAGAGACGTAATCTGATAGCATCGTTGGAGACCCCCGGCATCTGGAATGTGGCGCACTTCGACAAGAATAGTTGGATGTGGTAGTGGGGGTTCTCATGTGCGTTCCCATGAAATGGGTCTTGTTGCATCAAAACCACCAATCCAGTCTTTAGCTCGAAGTTCTTGTCAGCCGCCAACCCCGGCATGGCAATGGATGAGGTGGTAGAAGAAGTCTTAGGCCGAAGCCTATCGCGAATAGAAATTATCCTCGCCATCCTTGCCGCCAATTCTTCAGGAGTTTCCGGGTTGGTCATATACCTCCCTTCCGGATCTTGTCTCTTTTCCGCTCTAAGTCTCCGCGCGGTACGTTCGATCTCGGGATCAAATAATAAGTCTTCTGGTTCCGCCGTAGATCTCGTGTTCATGCACAGGGGAAACAGAGTTTCAAAGAGATGATTAGTACCGTGGAAGGGTTAGGTAAGAATAGTAAAGGAAATAATAATGGTAACAATAAAAAAAAATAAAAATAAAAGAAAGAAGTAGCTAGGGTAAAAAAAGAATCAAACGCAATCGCCTCCCCGGCAGCGGCGCCAAAAACTTGATCGCTCCGGGACGTACACCCAAAGAACGGTTGTAGTTTTACCGCAAGCGCACGGTATAGCGGCGAGCGGGTATCGAACACAGGGAGGACGAATGACCGTGCTTGCTCCTAATCAACCTGGCTATTTAAGAATAGAGAGAATTGCCTTGGGCGATCCTGTCACAATCGTCAGACAAATGTGCGAAATATCAAATCAAATAAAGAACGTCTAGGGAATGGGGAATTCCCGCTACTCACCGTATTTCATAAATGTGGTTCGTCGGTATCAAAATTGCTAGAATGAGAATTTGGATGAACTAGTTGCAACTAAATGTGGAACCAAGCTCACGCTCTCGCGCTGTTGCCGGTCTATAGCTATCCTAGGGTCGGGTCCAATCTCTTGCAAACCCTAGCCTAGGAAAGCTAGCATTAGGATCAACATCATCGTCCAATTGCGCACCGAGCCCAATCTCTTGCAAACTCGGTCCACAATCTAAATTAGGATAGTTCCTACCCGTCCAATCTCTTGCAAACGGGTATCGGCACGGAATTGCAACCGGAGATCCTAGTATCGGTCCAATCTCTTGCAAACCGATACTTCGAAAATCCGACTCCAACCCAATTCGGATTTCTAGGGCTTCCTATCAAATTGGGATCCAATCTCTTGCAAATCCCAATTGATATGAATACCTAGCTATCCGTAGTAATTCGATCCCAATCTAATCCCTAATAACAATCCTAGCTCAATTTCTACCAATTCATCACAATTATAAAATAGGGCTTGTAGGGTTCATCCCCACGCCCCAAGACGTGGAGACTACTCACAAATCATAGCAATAACACAAAAATAATCAATGAAATAGGCAATGGAATTCATCACAACAATGATATAAACAATAAAAATAGAGTTTTTGGGGAAGAGAGATGCAAACCAATGTAGTTCTACAATTAATCCAACAAAAATCCAAGTTTTTCCTCTTCTCCAATCACAAATAATAAAGCTAAAAAGTAATCTCAAAAAGCTGCAAAAAATCTAAGAGATGGCTCTCAAAACTAGGGTAAAAACAGGGCTTAAATAGCCCCAAAAATCGTCCAAAAATCCTGACCAAAACGCCCCTGCACAGCCTGTTTTCCGCAAATTTCGCTACAGGCAGCGCATCACACTCGGCCGAGTGACAAAAGTCGCTCGGCCGAGTGAAAACCCTGTAATTTTCCAGTAAGTCGGGGCTTTCAGGGGTCTTCAGTTCGGAGGCGGCTCGGCCGAGTGAGTTGTCGTCACTCGGCCGATGGCTTCACTGCACTCGGGCGGACGTGGTTTGTCACTCGGCCGAGTGGGTCTTCTGAAGCTCAGGTGGCCGAAAAACAGAAACTTCGATATTTTGGAGGGGCTTCGTCTGAGCGCCACTCGGGCGGACGTGGTATCGTCACTCGGCCGATGTGGACTCCGACGCTCGGCCGAGTACACATGGAAATCGTGTCTGAATGGGTCGGCCGAGCAGTGTCTCGCTGGTCGGCCGAGTGGCTCCTCCACTCGGCCGAGTGGGACACAAAAAATGCCCAATCTGATTGTTTTGGCCTCCTCGTCGCTCCTGCGACGTCCATTCTTCTTCCGCTCCTCTCCAACAGCAAAATATCCCTCGGGGAGGTCATCGGTGGCCGTCTAGAGTAAGCGCGTCTCGAGATCACTCCAAATCGCGCCAAATCACCTGAAATGCGACAAAAACAACAAATCGTGAAAAGCATCGCAATATCGTCGATATATCGTGAAAAACATGATTTGGGCGATCTAAATGGCATGCAAATACACGGAAAAAAGGTGTAAAATGAGGAGTGATCACCGTACAGAAGCATGTCTGGCAAGTCATTCTTTAAACGTGTTCTCTAATAAGCACATGTGCATCATCTACTGATGTCTCCACATCGAGTGGCTATGAGGTCAGTCGCTGCATCCGACAATATAGATCAATGCACATTGGTCTAATCGGAATATCGATGTCCCGTCTTGTTATTCCTCTAACCAGGAACATTTCTGAACATATATTCGGTAGGCACATTGGCCCCATTATCATGATCTCATCATGATCCTAATGTTCCTCATATAAGTCCTAAGAATTTATCCATGCATCATATAACACAAACACAACCATATGAGTGACATAGAGGATTACAAAGATAAAGAATACCAAATATGTTACTATAATTTCGAACGAGATGTTTATTACAATTACAATAATTGCCTGAAGGGCATACATTCCCCAACATTTCAACTTGGGTGGTCCAAATCTCGAAATCAAAATCTCTTTAAACCTCACATTCAAAGAACCCGTCAATGTTGATTCTTCCCCACTCATACCACTGTAGGGCGTCATCCTTCTTATAGAATGCACATATCTTGACCCAATCTTCTTTCTTGGTTTCATAGTAGTCAAAGATTTATTGTATTTGATTTATCCAATGAATGACATCTTTGACTCCTTTGAAGATATGGAACTCGGAACTTAGGGACTTGGGTCTAAATTGTTGTTGTCCACCCCCACGCACTTCTTGGTTCAAGAACCCTATTAAAATCCTTGCGAAACGGATTGGAAGTGTTACCTTGGAGGAGAGGATCTCTTTCGGCATCTTCTCAAACATCATTGTGTTCTCCATTGTATCTTCCCGTATTGCTCATGGAGTCACGTCCCTAATCGAATTGGCTCATCATTGCTTGCAGCTGAGTATCTAGCACGGACAATTGGCTCCTTATTTCTGCATGCGTTGCTGTTTGTTCGGCAAACGTTTTTGCTTGATCACCTCATTTTCTCCAAATTCATATGGACTTGTTGGTTTATGATGATTTGAGACTCAATGAAAGATGTCATTCATCACATGCATGCTTCCAAGGTATCTTCCAAGATAGTTGATTTTCCAATGTCGACTTCGATCTCACTATAGCTCATATCTGGCTCATCTATTGTAGGGCCATGTGTGTGATTTCCTTCTTAAGGATCAAGAGAACTTTGGAGAAATATTAGATTAACCTTAAAGAAAGTTCTAATCCAATTGAAATGGACTCAAAAACGAAAGGAAAACTGAAAAGAGAAAATCTAAAGAAAATGACAAATCAAAAGTGAGAATTGTATTAATTTTTCTTCTCAAAAACTCCTTACATGACCTTTGGGGTCTTTGTACAAGTATTTGAAGGGAGAATGCAACAGTCTTTATACAAAACTTGTTTTCAACTTCTCCTTTTAACCGCTTTAACAGATTAACCACTTCAATTGCTCCAACCGCCTTTAACTAATCACCATCTAAAAGAATATGGTTGAAATATTGTTGAAGTTTTTTGAGATAGAAGTGTTCTCCTTAGTTAGTTAGGTCACCATGTGGTTGGATAAGGAATCTGAATCAATAACTAGAAGAATCGACTAACGCACCCCCATAACCATTCTGCTTCACAATTTGTTAGTCGACTAATGCCTAGCCAATAATCGACTAACACTCATTTTAGTCAACTAACAATTCTTTATTAGTCAACTAGCAGACGTCTGAAGTTTTGATATTGCCGAAGTTCTGATGTATCTCTAACGGTCGACTAGTCCATAGCATTAGTCAACTAACGTTGGTTCTCCCTCTACCCCTACCGTACTCCAGCTTGGTAGTTTCCACCGCCTGTCCAGGGTTGAGCCCTGGGATTTGACGTCGGACTTGAAAATCCACCTACAGACTCTTTACGCCCAATCATTTCGGATAACGATTGCATCCTCGGTCTTACCGCGGCTGCTGGCATATAGTTAGCCGATGCTTATTCCTCAGATACCGTCATTGCTTCTTCTCCGAGAAAAGAAGTTCATGACCCGTGGGCCTTCTACCTCCACGCGGTATTGCTCCGTCAGGCTTTTGTCCATTGCGGAAAATTCCCCACTGCTACCTCCCGTTGGAGTCTGGGCTATGTCTTAGTCACAGTGTGGCTGATCATCCTCTCGGACCAGCTACTAATCATCGCCTTGGTAAGATATTGCCTCACCAACTAGCTAATTAGACGCGAGCCCCTCCTCAGGTGGATTCCTCCTTTGGCTCCTCAGTCTATGGGGTATTAGCAACCGTTTCTGGTTCTCCTTAGTACTCCAACCGCAACCTGTTATATGTTTTTGAAGGTTTCAAACATAAAATTTTGGGTTCCATGTTATGCCAATTATGGCATGCCTTCATCACCATTAATCCAGTAAGTATGTCCTGCCTTCATGGCCATTAATCCAACAACTATGGCTGTCATTCATGGCAACCGTTTTCTTCATCAATGGCGATCATTACTCCAGTCAATTCTTCCTCATCAGTGCATCCTCATCAAAGTCGACAATAAAGCTTCATTATTGGCCTAGATGCCACGAGGCAATGTCTCACCTATAAGAACTCCTGAAGGCAACAAGTGAAGGGGGATTTTCGAGATCCTACACGGTGATAGTCTAATACTCAATATTATTCTACCAAATTCTATATTCTCCTCTATAGCTTGGCCAGAGGACTCGATGATGAGCTCCTAATATGTTAGATCTAGCCACACCGAGCCCTTTCGAGTCAGCCATTGACTTAAGCTTTGGAGGGTATTTGGTCGGGACCCAGACCCGACCCCATGACAAGCTTCATGTGTTCCAGATAGCTGGGGAGATAGCTCGGTCCTAGTTTCCATATCGCAAATTGGAGCCCCGCTAATCGAGAGTTAGCTCGCCTAATCACCCACCAGCTGCGCACCCCGGCTACTCCAACCAAAGATATACTCAACAGCATTCATACACTTTTATTGATGCGGATCTACTATGGCAAATAGTCAACATCCACGTCGTAAACCACATCGACGATGACTCATTCCACTAATTAAATACATGAGCAGTCTAATTACGTGAGTTTTTTGAATCTTAGAGGGGCTTGGTGGCAAATCAATCTAGGGATTCTCCCATCACCTCCATCGTCTCCTTGCTAATTGCCGACAGATCCATTTCTCCAATCAACTAATCCACTGCTTGAGATCACAAAACCAAAATCCAGTCCAATTCACAAGATTTCAAATTAGAAGAATTCAACCAATTGTAAGGAACCTGTCTATGGGGAAAACACTAGAAGGGGGGTTGAATAGTGTTTATGCAAATTTAAAAGGAATTTACGCCAAATAAAATGCAATCCAACAAATAGTGCGGAATAGAAATACAACCCAAGATGAAACACACGCAAACGCAGAGATGTTTCAAGGGTTCGGATTACCCAAGTCAACTCCCGACTTGTTCCCGGTAATCCTACGTCCCTACCACCCGGATACCACCGGATACTCAAGTTAGAACCCTAACTTGAGGTTTCCTTAAAGCCCACTTGTAGCAACCCTACAAGTGCAATCGAATACAATCGATTTCCTTGACTCCCACAACCAGGGAGCAAGCAAAACCACTCTCACAACCGAGAGCACAACTCAAATAACGAATGTTATGAAATAATGAAAACAACACTTACAATCACCTATGCCTTGAAGTAGAACTTGAAGGAGGAGTGTGATGTGTGTTGAAGAGCTCTCTTGGAAGAGATGAAAAGCCCTTTCTCTTGACTGTACCAATTGCCTAGAAGATCACTCTTTGGTTCTAGGTTGGAGAGCAAGAGAATAAGACATGGAAATACTTAGGGCTTTGGATTTGAGAGCTTTGATCTTTGGAAATGAAAGCTTGAGAGATTTTGCAATGAATGAGTAACCTTCCAATGGAACAGTAAAAGCTCTATTTATAGTTTTCTCAAATCCACAAAACAGTTTAGGCAAAAACCCAATTGAAATCCGTGAGAAAAATCTCAACGGATATAATCTGAACTCGCGACAGTCGACTGTTGAACAATCCTCAGTCGACTGTTGCACAGTTAGCAAGGGTAGGTGAGAATTCATAACGGTAACTTACCACGTGGACATTCAACTGATGAAGCAAAGACAGTCGTCTGTTAAACCAACAGGCGACTGTAATTTCTTCGACAGGCGACTGGCCGAGAGATGAGTAAGTTAGACAAATACTGGAAATCTCACAAGTAACAGGACAGACGACTGATTCAAGACATGCAGTCGACTGTTAATCAGAACAGGCGACTGTAAATCCTTAAACAGACGACTGTCAAAAGCAAGAGAAATTTCCAGAGTGCTGAGTCAAAGAAATGACTTACAGACAGGCGACTGTTGCAGCATAGACAGTCGACTGATCCAATAGACAGTCGACTATATATACAGCATTAGTCGACTAGCCGTAAAAGTCAGATCAAACAAAGTTTGGTCAAGGATAGACAGGCGACTGATTTACAAAGCACAGTCGACTGTCATTTGGATAGGCGCCTGTGAATCGTTCATCAGTAGCCTGTGCGAAATAATCAGAGAAGGCCCAAAACATATTGTAATAGTCTGTGCATAACAGGCGACTGTAGAACAAAACACAGTCGACTGTTTTTGAGACAGGCGACTGTAAACTATTCAGCAGTAGGCTGTTATAAACAATCCTAGCACAAACAATAAAGAATTGAATTGGAATCAAAGGACAATTGATCTAATGAAGTCCTATGACTGAATGTAGATGTGTGTGAGTGCTCCATCAAAGTTCTACTTCTAAGCTACATACTAGAAGAGATAAAAGAAAAATTACATTGACGAATAATCTCTTCTTTCCATCGTATGAGCTTGAGGTCTTTACGGAGCTTCAGTCATCAATCTACGATCATCCAATTCATGTCATTTGCCTTCAATGATGTTTGTGAGTCATCCATTGTTAGTAGATCTTCATAATTAGCTTAGGCAATGGATTAACTGCAAAATAGGGGATTAGTCACAAGTATTTATGTTTGCTCATCATTAACACCAAGTAGGGAGAAGTCCAATACTCAACACCAATGCTGCTTCCAATCTACAGATATCAGACGAAATTGGAGCTCCGATCACCAAAAGGAAATGGATCCTCCTAAATCTAGCTGCTCAAAGCTCTTCGTGATTGGGAACCCAAACCCCGTTACAGATCATGTCAGCGGATGTTTTGGAGAAAGATAAGAGGTCCTGCCAATGTCGGATCCAGATCTAGATCCAGGTCTGAATCACAATGGAGAAGGTAGGAAGAGGGGATCTCGGGGTCTCGTTGATCACGTTCGCTGGAAAGTGGTTGTTCACAGGTCCCGTCCACTTCGATCGAGGAGCTCTGTTGTGCCAAGCTTGTCGAGTTGCCATATTTGTGTTGGGATATTGAGATCCATTCCATTGGAGTTTTGATGATGTCTACAAATGATATGGTACTAACATTTTACTTCAAGTGTGTATAGAAAATGATAATAGCCATGAAACACTAACATATGTAATAGCTCAAAATAAAGAACTTGGAAGCCATGATCGTGAAGTTAACATTGGAGTCAATGCATGGAGAAAGTGAGGACTCAATCAAAGACTCAAGATCAAGACTCGATGGCCTAAGTCAAGAAAACAAGGTTAAACAGTTCAAGAAGTGTGCATATTGTCAGTTAATAGCCTAGAATGTTAAACCAAATATCTTGAAGCTACATACTCACATAAATACTTGAAAAATACTCTTAAAATTTATTTAAATATTTTATATTAGTTCATAATTTTTAATAAATATTTTCAAAGCCTTTTTAAGTAAAATAACTCATGTATCCGAAAATAGCCAACTTTCTGCCTTAAGATTTTGCCTAGAACTCTCGGGACTGTACAGAAGTCGACTAGCACTTGGAATAGCCGACTATCTGAAAATATATAGCCGAGTATCCAAAATGGATAGCCTCATCTGGGTTAAAACACAGTTTTTAAGGAAAGCATAATTTTCGATTTATAGCCGTTACTAGCCGTTAGAGCTGACTTTTTGAGCACCTTTTGAACAGAATTTCATCTCTATAAATACTAGAGATTTTAGAATTTTTATATATGAATTTCTAATAAATTCTTTATATTTTTCAAGCTCAAATTATCAAAAAGCTCTCATTTTAAAGTTCTGCTTTGGCCATTGTTTCAATTTTCTTTGTGCTAAATTTTTGATAAATTTTCTATTATCTCTGGCCTTGCTCAAGTTTGAATTTGATTTCGGAAGCTCAAAGCTTTTATGTTGAAATTCAAACTTCAATTTTTTCTTTTGATCTCTTAAGCTTAACGTATACCTTCTTTTTAAGATCAAGTTTTAATTTTTATATCCACACTTTACATAAGCATCATATACATTGGCTATAGGAATTAAGGGTGTTTTAATTTATCTACAAAAGGTTTGTGAAGCCTTTAAAGAAGGCCTAGTAAGTTGTACTTCCGTGTGTTTGGAAAGTGTTGTGTTGTACTCTTTGGAAATTCCTAGTTGATTTGTAAACTAGGTGATTGGAAATTCCTAGCAAGTGGAGCTAGGTGCTTGTACAAGTCCTCTTCGTTGAGTTGAGGCAAAGTTGCTCTCAGGTTTGAGAGCAAGTGGATCGGTTGCTGGATGTAGGCCAAGGTTGGGCCGAACCAGGGTAAAATCGTGGTATTTGCGTTGTGACTCCCTCTTATCTCTATCTCTTTATTATTGCGTGTAATATTTAATTCCGATGTGCTCAACTCTTTTATATTTTCATTATAAGCTTATTTTTTGTGTTGATTACGTACAAATTGAGGTAACTCTCATTTGAGACTTAGGCAACAGATAGAAGGGTTTAAATTTTGCAAAGAATTTTATTACTTTACTCACAACACTATTCAATCCACCTTTTAGTGTTGTCTGACATCCACAGGATCACACACGTGGTATCAGAGCAAGGCTAAGGCGATGGCATCAACCTCACACCACTCAGAGGGACTAAATATCATGCGACCACCTTTGTTCAACGGAACAAACTACACAAGCTGGATGATTTGAATGTAGACACACCTACAGTCATTGAACATTGATGCATGGACCATTACTAAGAACAAGTACACACTACCGGTCAAGATGGAAACCGAGAAATGGTCAGCTGATGAAAAGAAGAAATTTAACCTCAATGCTAAAGCAATGAATGCTTTATTTTGTGTTGTTACATGTGCAGAGTTCAATAGAGTGTCTCAATGTGAGATAGCACACCAGATCTGGCACACACTTGAGGTAAACCATGAGGGTACGGAAAAGGTAATGGAATCTCGAATTAATATGTTAAATTCAAATTTTGAAAGCTTTAAAATGGAAGAAGGCAAGAGTATTAGCGAAGTTAATACTCGATTCACTAACATTACCAATGAGCTTGCACGTTTAGGCAAAAAGATTCCTAAGTATGACCAGTTTATGAAGATAGTTATGATCCCTTTGACCGGAATGGAAGGGAAAGACCACCGCTATCCGATAAGCGCACAGTATGAAGACGATCACCCTTAAATAGTTGATGGAAAATATCATGCCCTATGTGATAGAACTTGAAGAAGACAAGAAGATAGAAGAGAAGCCTAAAAGTAAGAACTTAGCTTTCAAAGCCATTGAAGAGAGCACCGATTCAGACCGATTCAGACTACTCAAATAGCGACGAAAAGGAGATCACAATGATATCAAGGAACTTTAAGAGATTCCTCCAAAATAAATATGCTAAAATAAAATCCAAGTTCACTAATGAAATTATCTATTTTAGATGTAACAAACCAAGACACGTTCGAAGAGAATGCCCCTTGGAAAATAACCACGACCAAGGAAAAGGGAAAGAGAAGGAGAAAGAGAAAAGATGAAATCACAAGGAGAAAAAGTTCGGAAAGCCAAAGAAGAAGGCGTTTGTGGCCTTCGATCAAAGCAATGTTTTGAGCTCCGACGAATCATCGACATCGTCTGACGAAGAATAAAGGGAAGAACAAGCACACATGTGCTTCATGGCCTCGACTTCTTCCAAGGTAAGAACTCCTACATCTCCTATTTCTCCCCATCACTATAATGAAGACGACCTATTGAGTAGTGATAGTGATAGCGAGAATGATTTCAATGTAAAAAGTGTATATGAAGAACTATGCAATGTCCATAAAAAATTGATTAGAGAATACGATAAATTAGACAAGAACTTTGGGGCATGCACCAAGAAAAGGGAAGAAATTGAGAAAGAAAATGAAAAGTTGATAAACAAAAATAAAACACTTTTGGACGAGGTCAATGGATTGAAAATTAGAATATATGACCTAGACAAGATATTGGCCACCACGAAAGAAAAATATGATGATACTTACAATGTCGTGGATAAATTCAATAAGGGAAAAAGGAAAGCTTGACGTGTTGGAACTTATCCAACTAAGTTGGATCTTAATCCAACATTGGGCTTACATGCGATAAATAATTATATGGTGCTAACTGTCATATTAAAGCCCAATATATAAGTGATCTCATTTATTAAGTTAAGTGGGCTTAAATGAGTCATATAGGTTGTGGGCCTTTATGTGTGGTGACTATTGGGCTTCAACTCGTTGATGGGCCGAGTTGGAAACCCTAGGGCTATGGAGGCTAGCCTATAAATATTAGCGGTCATGATCCCCGGAATACACGAACAAATTTGAGCCGTCTTTTCTACGTCCCGTCGCTAGGAGAGAAACCAGGAGAAAACTAAAGGGGTTCTCCAACGGTTGATTCGTGCTATTCTGGAAGATCGTCCGCTACGGTATCGTCAGGATCTTTCAGACTATTAGCGATGGACTCAGGTACGCTTCCGCTAAATCCGAGTAGGTCAATGATTTAAGATTCCGCATGTTATACATCTAGATTATTATTTGCATGGTCTTGCTTAATGATTAATCTAGATCTTTAGTTTCTACAAGTGGTATCAGAGCCCACATGTTGTGGATCTTATTTTTCTTGCCTGCTCGTAGTAGATCTGTTAAAAATCAGATTTTTAATCTGTTTTAAGTTTCGGATCTGATAAAAATTAGTTTTTTATCAGTTTTAAGTTTCAGATCTATGAAAAATTTGGTTTTTTGATTAATTTTTCCACAAAAAAAAAAAAAAATTTTGGTTTTACGAACCCTAGATCGGGGGCGGCCCACCGGCCGTCGCCCGACACGGCGAAAGAAGGGGGTGGCTCTCCCGCCACATCGGAAGATCGGCGCCGGCCTCGTCGGCGTCGACACAGAACAAGAAAGGGGCGGCAAAGCCGCCCCTGTAGGATGAATCGCGACAGAAGGGGGCGGCTTCCGCCACCGCCGTCAAGATCTGAGGGGGGCGGCGGAAGCCGCCCCCGTTGGCGACAGAGGGGGGGCGGCTTCCGCCGCCCCCGTCGAGATCTGAGGGGGGCGGCGGAAGCCGCCCCCGTTGGCGACAGAGGGGGCGGCTTCCGCCGCCCCCGTCGAGATCTGAGGGGGGCGGCGGAAGCCGCCCCCGTTGGCGACAGAGGGGGCGGCTTCCGCCGCCCCCGTCGAGATCTGAGGGGGGCGGCGGAATCCGCCCCCGTTGGCGACAGAGGGGGCGGCTTCCGCCGCCCCCCGTCGAGATCTGAGGGGGGGCGGCGGAATCCGCCCCCCGCCGGCGAAACGGGCGCCGGCCCCCCTACCAGCGCCCGACAGCAGATGGGGGCGGCGGCGGCGGCCGCCACCCCCAATCAGAAACCCTAAAAAAAAAAATTTTTTTTTTTTTTTTTTTTTTTTGAGGATTGGGCTGGGCCTGTTTTGGGCTTTGTTTGGGTGTTTTTGGGCCTATTATTGCAAAACAGTTTTAGCCTTCTTTTGGGCTTATTGCAAAACAGTTTTTTGGGCACATGACTAATTTTGGACCCAATTTTTGGGTCATTTGGACACAAATTTGGGCTACCTTGGGATTTTTTTTTAACACAAAATGAAGGAGGAAATAAAAGGGCAATTTGTATATTTCCATTAAGTGTAATTTTTGTGTTGAAATTCACATTTTAATTCAATTTTAGGCGTAATTAATTATATATATATCTCGAAATAATTTTATTTAAAAGGACAACCCACCAAAGTGGGCTCCATCGTGGCAATTAATTTTATTTCGATATATATAAAAAGGCTACGTACATGCTTGGCATGAAAATTTTATCGCCTAAAGTTTTGAATTTAAATTCGTGAAATGGGAAATAAACGGTTGTGTATATATATATCCTGTAGGCCCAATTTTGTGTGTTAAATTTAAGTTCATTCCGTTTTTAATTCTTTAGGCAAATTTCAGTTATATACACATTTCGAAATAATTCTAATTTTTTGTGAAATTCCACCAAAGTGGGTTCCACTATTAAAATTGTTATTATTTCAGAATGTAAATGGTAAATACATACAACAGTATGATCAGTTGCCTTGATGAATTTTAAACGGATCGAAGGAGTAAATAAAAGTTTTTCAAATATATTTACATTTAAGTTCAGTTTAATTTGAATTCAAGTTTTGGACAAATTAGATTATATGTTTCAAAATAATTTTAATTGTTACGGGATCCCACCAACGTGGGCTTTACTGTTAAATTATTATTATTTCGGAACATAAACGGTTAAATACATACTTTTGTATGATTGGTTGCCCAATATTGAATTTAATATGAATTGAAGGAGGAAATAAGACGTTTAAATGTATATTTCTCCTCAAAGATAAATTTTGTGTTAATTGTGCAAAATAAATTTAAATTCTGAGTTTAAGGCTTAAAACCATATATATATACTTCGGTATATAACAAGTTGACTTCATACATCGGTATGAAAATTCAGATTGCCTAAATTTAGATTTAAATTAAAACACAAAATTCAGGTGTTTTCTTCGGGAGCAAATAAAAAGTTTTAACATATATTTCTCCTTAAGAATAAGTTTAAAAGGCCTTAAAGGATTTTCGTGCACTAACCATCAAGCAAATGGCCTTAAGGAAATTTGACACATTTTAAAGTTATATATGAAATGGGGTAGGGTGTGTATTTATATATATAACTTTATATGTATGTTCATATACACATTAGTATACATATATACCCCATTTTGAAGAAGAAAATTTGTGTTGAAGTTATAAATTTTATTTAACTCAATATAAATGATTATAAGGGTGGAATAAAAGGTTCTTATATATATTTCCACTTGTTGTAATCATTTTTTTGTTAAATTCGGTTTAGTTTCAATTTCAATTTTTTTGGCACAATTATTATATATTTCGAATATAGAATGATTGGATCATCAACTCACCAAAGTGGGTTTTCTTGTGAAGATCAGTTCTAATCTCGAAATATAACAAGTCGAATACATACTTTTGTATGAAAATTTTGATTGCCTTAATTTTGATTTTGAAGAAAAGTGGACTTGAATATCTCCACTTAAAGTATATTCATGTATTAAATTGCGACTTAAATTCAAATTTTGCAAAGTTATATATTTTTTGAAATGATTTCGTGCAATCATCACCTCGCCAAAGTGGGCTCTGTTGATTTGCATTATTTCATTTCATGAATATAAAAAGAATCAAATGTGCCCGTGATTTGCGTAAGAATGCTAAATCGGCCCAAAGGAAGATTACCGTTCTCTACCATTTCATGCGCACCTGTGGCAATAGACAAGGTGATGATTAGTGAGTTCAATGCATGCAAATTTAATTCGGCCCAAAGGAAGTTTTATTTTTGGCATGTTATTATTGTCATTGTCTGATTGCTACAACAAGATATCAGTGACTAGTCAATAGATTATCCAAAGATAAATATTGGACTAGTGGGGGATGTCTTGAGATGGGAAAATAGCATTAATTTGAATTTGTTGTTGTATTTAATACCCATATGAACATGTTATAAATTGTTTTCTTGTTCTCTGTTCGGCTATTATTCCTGAAAATTTTTCTGCCATTCCAGAAAATCTCAGGGGCACTATTTCAGATAAAATTACCACAACTAAAGGATTCCTTTCTGACATTGAAAACAGATTTGTCAAGAGTGAAAGGGGTGAAATTGGTACACTCTTGACAATTCTAAATTCAATAAGGTATAAGGGTACGGGAAACATTAGGGAGCACATATTGAAGGTGTCTAATATTGCTTCAAGGTTGAAGGCACTTGAGCTAGACCTCTCTGAGGCTCAGCTAGTGCATTTTGATTTGATATCTCTTCCATCACAGTTCAACCAGTTTAAGATGAGCTACAATCTGAAGGATGAGACTTGGTCTCTGGATGAGCTCATCTCGCACTGTGTTCAGGAAGAGAACAGGCTTGAGCAAGGAAGACAGAAAGTGCTCATATGATCTCTACCACTAAAAGATTAGAAAGGTATGCTGCAAATTTTGGTTTAATTCTAAGTTAATTTCATGCAACCTTTGGTACTTATAGGCACATGATGGAAAGATTTGGTATAACCATTCACATCATTGTGTCTATGCAGGATTGCCTAAGATGCCAAACGCCAAATGATGGTGAAAGATACATCGATATGGGCAATGGCAAGATGGTTCAAGTAGAGGCACATTAAATTTAGATTATTTCTTTTAAATGCTAGATTGTATTTGAATTTTATGAGACTATTATGTACCGTTTTTAACGGAATTTGGATTTCCATTTTTATTTTGAACAAATTCGGTAATAAGTGTTCAATTTTGAATGGAAAATTTGGTTGTCTCTTAATTCAAAATTAGTTTATTCTAGTTCTTTAAAAGATCATTATAATCTTCATTTATTTGGAAATGTTGCTTCATCAATAGAATTCCTGCATTTAAGTACATGTGTTGTAATGAAAGAATTAACAGTTTAGAATTCAGTTATATTTTGATTGCAGCTTATATCCTTATTAAAGTTTCAACAAATGAATCAATTGCATGTTTGGAGATGTCCAACTAAGGTAAGGCTTTATAAGCCTAATAAAGTAATAGGACATAATGCTAATGATTTTCTAATTTTGTTGAATAGTTTAAAGTTGATATTATTTTGTATAATTTTACATAATCTCACTGTTAAGTTAGTTTACGAATTAGGAAATGCACACCTATTTGAGGATGCTGAGTTTGAAGGGGGAAATTTAGTTAGTAACGTTATTCTTGAAGAGGATTATATCCCTACAGGTGTGGTTGGCATTGCTCAGGATGGTATTCCTGACATTGTTCAAGACACAATAAATTCAAGATAATGTTGCAATTCCTCCCATTCGGGAAATTGTTCATAAGGACAAACTCTAGCACCTCAAGTAACTAATTGCCATTCAGGAAAAATCCATTAAAGAGATGACAAGTTTACTGTTGACATTAGGATGATGGAAGTTTGACTTACATCAAGTCATAAAAGGTTTTACATCTCTAAATGGATTAATGCATTAATTAAGAAGGTCATTGAATGATACTTAAAATCTTTTCTCATCGCCATAAGGTTTGAAACCTATTGATTGTAAATAGTTTTTTTATGATCAAAAGGAATTCAAAAGGGTATTAAGAAAAGATTAAAAGTGTATCACTCAAAGACTTTATACGGAAAATAATGCATTAATTGTAAAGAGACTTTCTATTCAGTTTTCATGAAAGACTCTATAAGGTTTATAATGGCATTAGTAGAGCATTTCAATATCGTTACTGATACATTAAATTTCATTAAGTGATCACCTCGTTCGGTTTTGAGATGATATTTAATGATGTTATCTAAGTTCTGTGGGAGCATGTAATTTATATAATATCTATGTGGTAATGAATGCTAAGTTCTGTGGGAGACAAGTTTAGTCTCAATAATTGCCCTGAGAATAATCTTCAGAAGATTTCCTATATCTCACCAATAGGGAGTCTAAAGTATGCTCAGTTTTATATGCATTTGGTTATTGCATATATTACAGGTGTTTTGGGCAGATTGTTAAGTTCAGGAGTTGACCATTTGACAGCAGCCAAATGTGTCATACGGTATTTATGGAGAACAAAAGGGTTACATGTTCAAGGATCAGTAGTCAAAAGAGTTTGAGATCATTTTGGTATACTGACTCTGATCATTTATTGGATGCAAAGAATGTATGAAAATCTATGTTAGGTGCCATCTACTAGAAGAGATCTAAATGGTCCCTTTATATAGTCTCTTCTGACATGGCTTTAGATTTCATATCGCATTATGTGACATCCAAATCATGAAATATATCTGCATATTTTGTCACTATGCTGCAAATTAGGGATGGTGTTGAAACACCACACAGTTTATTTAGTGACAATGAAGTCTGCAGTTTTATATTCCAGCAACAACAGGAACTCGACAAAGTTTAGATATTCAGAGATCAAGTTCCTAGATTGTTGATTAATAGGAGTGTATAATTGTCTAATGAGCACATCGGAACAAACCATGTAATTACGGATCCGTTATAGTAAGGAAATGTCTTCCAAAAGGTTTTATGAGCTAGCTACTCATATGGATGTCATTTCATTAAGAACATTCAGTTTTGTGGGAGTTTGTTCTTTTGGGTGCTCATATGATAGACAAAATTAAGTCTCCAGCTTAAGCTTGAGATTGTTTTCTGATCAGAAATAAAGTTTTTGGTTTCAGTTCGGCTTCACTCCGATTTTGTTTTGTTTATGATCTCACTAAAGTTAAGGAGGATCAGTTGGAAATAGACATGTTAGATCACATTACATGTAATTTCCATGCTACACATCCACTTCATAATCCATGTCATTCTTTTGTATTAGCACGGTGACCACTGATGGGTCGAGCTACAATTGCTGCGGCGAAGATCTCCTTGATCCCTTGCTAATATAATTGATGGACCGGATTGGTTTTTTTGACTCATTAAATAAATGACAGTAAGTTAAGATCTTATTCGGTTGTATGCACAACGAAATATAATTATAAAGTTTAGCATATAGCCCAAGTGGGAGATTGTTGGAACTTATCCAACTAAGTTGGATCTTAATCCAACATTGGGCTTATATGCGATAAATAATTATATGGTGCTAACTGTCATATTAAAGCCCAATATATAAGTGATCTCATTTATTAAGTTAAGTGGGCTTAAATGAGTCATATAGGTTGTGGGCCTTTATGTGTGGTGACTATTGGGCTTCAACTCGTTGATGGGCCGAGTTGGAAACCCTAGGGCTATGGAGGCTAGCCTATAAATATTAGCGGTCATGATCCCCGGAATACACGAACAAATTTGAGCCGTCTTTTCTACGTCCCGTCGCTAGGAGAGAAACCAGGAGAAAACTAAAGGGGTTCTCCAACGGTTGATTCGTGCTATTCTGGACGATCGTCCGCTACGGTATCGTCAGGATCTTTCAGACTATTAGCGATGGACTCAGGTACGCTTCCGCTAAATCCGAGTAGGTCAATGATTTAAGATTCCGCATGTTATACATCTAGATTATTATTTGCATGGTCTTGCTTAATGATTAATCTAGATCTTTAGTTTCTACATGACGATCTTATTGATAGGAAAAAAACCTTCGAGGAGTAGAACCGGCCTAAGATTTGATAAATCCTATCCTAAGTATGTAGACAAGCATGTTAGGAATTATAACTTGAAAAACAGGTTGATGAAGGTATGGATGCCCAAAAATGGCACAAACAAAATGAAGGACATGTATGTAAATGACTTTATGATTAATGTACATTTCAACAAAGCTTATACATATGTGAATGATGGAAGTACTAAACCTTATTGGGTTTGGTTTCCACTAATATGATATTCCTATATCGTGTCTAATCCCCCGAACACTAATGAAAAGGGGTGCCAAACCTTCTGATTTATTTTCAGGTACTCACAAACATGGATTAGCAAATGTGCTTCTCTTGGGGACTCAACACTCATATATATCGAAGAGAAGCAATAGCTAAAAATTAGTAAGATTGTTATTTAGAAAAATTTCATAAATTATTTTTATTTGATCTTAATATCATAATTAAAGCGATAGAATAAAGTATGAATGGCTAGGATTATTTCGAAATTTGTTTGATGAAATTTGGAGGTGTTTTGAGCTATAAAATCAATGTGAGCATGCAGATAGCCGACTATCAGAATGGAATAGTCGACTATCTGAGATTTTTAGTACCCATGTTATAGCTACTCACCGCGATAACCGACTATCGAAATTGGATAGCCGACTATCGATTGTCTGTACACATTTCCAGCCGAATATTGGGTTAGGGTTTGTGGATTTTTCTCTCATTCTTATTGGGTTTTTACCTCTCTCTTTTACTCAAACCGATTAGAAGGAGTAAATCTAGACCCTCCATCTTATTCCTATGGCTAGGATTTGTTTTAATATGGTAAAACCCTAGGATTTCACCATTTGCCCCTATTTTCACTCCTTTGCCTCCATCTCCAAAATTCCTCCAAGACTCTTCATCTTGCTCAAGGGAATCAAGGAATTCTTGGGTGATCTTTTGGTGAAGCCATCATCCTCTCTTAGGTATACTCTTATTCCACTCAAAACTTCATCTTTCTTAGCGCTTTTTAAATTCTCTAGGAATCATGCATAAAGGAGTCATTTCCAAGAAGAAGAGATCTGGACCCTCCTCATCTCAACCATCTCAAGCGCTCTCTAAAAGGGAAACTATCATTCCCTATCTGAACAAGCTCAATCTCATCTCCAAATTTGATAAAAATGCTAATATGACTATCTTCCAAGAGAGGTTTGTTAAAATTAGAGAATTGGAGAACCATGGCATCAATAAGATATTTGAATTTCAGGGCATCAAGAAGCTTTGTTCGCTTTCTAATACATGTAGGTGTTATCCAAGGCTTATAAAACTTTTCTACACCAACATGATCATCAACACTAGCTCTGGAACCTCCAAATTCACAACCAAAGTTTTAGATACTTCTATTGAACTAACCACCCATGGCCTAGGACTTAGACTTGGCATCCCTAGTTTAGGTGTACTTTTGCATGAGATTGTCATGAATAATGACGATATTCACGAAGTTATGTATCTTGCAGGTAGGTCTCATAAACTTACCTTGCCCACCGGTGACCTTCAACCCATAGCACGCATATTAGCCAACATCGTATCCTACACCATCAACCAAAAGGGTGGGAGTAGAGCTATTTTATTTCAAAGCAGGCTAAGTGTGTATATGTTATGCTTGGTAGTATTAAGGTTAACTGGGCTCAGATTATCATGGAAAATATAGTTCATAATACCACCACCGCAAATCTCCTCTTCATCATGGCCATTACCTTACATTCCTATTCATTAGAGCTGGAATCGACGTGGATAGTGAAAGACACTTTATAGAACCTATAACTAGGTTCGACGCACATGCACTTCATAGGATAGGCCTTCATTGGAATCCTTCCAAGAATACCCTTGAAGAAGAAGGAGAAGAAGAAGAAGCTGAAGCTGAACTCATGGATCACGGACAATCCTCCTCATCCTCTATGGATATTCCTTCATACATCACTGCATTTCAAGAAGCCGTACTCTCTAGGTTTGAGAAGATGCAGATTGATGTGAGCCAAAACATGAACACCATTAGAGGAGATTTAATCCAGAGGATGGACAATCTGAAGCAGGTGATCTCAGATAGGCTTGATATTTCTGATCACATCGTTGAAGAGGTCCATAAAGAGCTCGTGGAAATCAAGAAGGAAATTTGTCGTTGTTGAATTATACCTTGTGTGTTTATGAAACTTCAGCAGTTGTTTTTAGTTGTTGGCTTGAAACGTTGGAACTTGGTTTGTATTATTTAATGGTGCTTTAGACTTTGTGCGACTCTATAGTTTATGGAATCCTTACATATTTTGGTGGGCAATGTCAAGATGTCATATGGTTAATGTTATTATGCACTTGTTTTTTGTTACCCATCTTTATTTGCAACGTTTGATGCTATGAGCATGATTTGAGATTCATACTTCACTTTAATTGAAGAATATGCATGAGGGGATATTGAGACATGCTACGCAATACAATCTTTTTCTATGCATATTATTATCTCCTCATATGCTACATTTGACACGTGATGCCAAGTTTTATTTTTGTCACATGGTTTACTTATGGGTTATTTAGTACCGACCCCCTGTGTTTTCTCTGAAATTAGCAACACCCCCCTATGGTTTCAATAATTAGTAATACCCCCCTATGGCACCCAATTTTGGACCCCCCCCTCCCCCTGTTTAGGGGGGGTCTTTCTATAGGCGGGGGAGACCAAATTGGATACAATAGGGGGGTCTTACTAATTATTGAAACCATAGGGGGGTGTTGCTAATTTCGGAGAAAACACAGGGGGTCGGTACTAAATAACCCTTTACTTATTTTGGTTACACTTTTTGATGTGACAAAGGAGGAGAAGATCTATAATGCATATAAAATATAAATAGCAAATTTATTGTTAATCTATAGTTGATATAGTTGATATTATTAATCATGTCATATTGAAATTAAATTGTTAAATCACACTTGTTATGAAATATAATATGTTGTACATATTTCTGCTTATTCTCTAACCAGCCTAGATGCAGGGGATAACTTCTACATAGCAATCATGCATCTCTGTAGGGGGAGCGTAAGTTGTCTTTCTATTGCATATTATATTTTTCTATTTTATATCATTTGTTTTCATCATCAAAAAGGAAGAGTGTGTTTGGATATTGAGACCCACCCCTGTAGAGTTTTGATGATGTCTACAAATGATGTGGGTACTAACATTTTACTTCAATTGTGTATATGAAATGATGATAGCTGTGAAACAGTAATGTAGGAAAAGCTCAAAATAAAGAACTTGAAAGCCATGATCGTGAAGTCAACATTGGAGTCAATGCATGAAGCAAGTGAGGACTCAATCAAAGACTCAAGATCAAGACTCGATGGCCCAAGTCAAGAAAACAAGGTTAAAGAGTTCAAGAAGTGTGTACGCTGTAAGTTAATAGCTTAGAATGTTAAAGCCAATATCTTGAAGCTGTACACTCACATAAATACTTAAAAAATACTATTAAAATTTATTTCAATATGTTATATTAGTATATAATTTTTAATAAATATTTTCAAAGTATTTTTAAGTAGAAAAAACAAGTATCCGAAAATAGCCGACTGTCTGTCCTGAGATTTTGCCAAAACTCTCGGGACTGTACAGTAGTCGACTAGAACTTAGAATAGCCGATTATCTGAAAAAATATAGCTGATTGTTCAAAATAGCTGGTCGACTATCTGGGTCAAAATACAGTTTTTAAGGATAGCATAATATTCGATTTATAGTCATTACTAACTGTTAGAGCTAACTTTTTTGAGCACATTTTGAATAGAATTTCATCTCTATAAATACTAAAGATTCCAGAATTTTTATATATGAATTTCTAAGCAATTCTTTATATTTTTCAAGCTTAAATTCACAAAAGCTCTCATTTTAAAGTTCCTCTTTGGCCATACTCAATCTTTCTTTGTGCTAAATTTTTGACGTTTCAATTTTCTTTGTGCTAAATTTTTGACGTTTCAATTTTCTTTGTGCTAAAATTTTGATAATTTTTCTATTATCTCTGGCCTTACTCAATCTTGAATTTGATCTCCAAAGCTCAACCTTTTATTTTGAGATTTAAACTTCAAGTTTTGCTTTTGATCTCTTAAGCTTAACTTGTACCTTTTTGAGATCAAGTTCTGAATTTTTATAGCCACACTTTACACAAGCTTCATATACATTGGCTATAGGAATGAAGGGTGTTGTACTTCATCTACAAAAGGTTTGTAAAGCCTGTGAAGAAGGCTTGGTAAGTTGTACTTCCGTGTGTTAGGGAAGTGTTGTGTTGTACTTTTTGGAAATTCCTAGTTGAGTTGTAAACTAGGTGATTGGAAATTCCTAGCAAGTGGAGCTAGGTGCTTGTACAAGTTCTCTTCATTGAGTTGAGGTAAGATTGCTCTCGGGTTTGAGAGCCAGTGGATTGGTTGCTGAACGTAAGCTAAGATTGGGCCGAACTAGGGAAAAATCGTGATGTTTGCGATGTGACTCTCTCTTTTCTCTATCTCTTTATTATTGCTTGTAATATTTAATTTTGTTGTGCTCGTCTCTTTTATATTTTCATTACAAGATTATTATTTGTGTTGATCAAGTACAAATTGAGGTAACTCTCATTTGAGACTTAGACAACAAATAGAAGGGTTTAAATTTCGTGAAGAATTCAACCCCTTTCTAGTACTTTGCGCACAACACAATTCAACCCCTTTCTAGTGTTGTCTGACATCAACATGATCCCACAATGTGATTCTTGGAGCTTTTACAGTTGCCATATTTGATCCTTGGAGCTATTATATTTGACTTTTGGAGTTACCATATCCGAGCTTGCCGAGCAAAACAATTCCGAGCTGGATTCTTGGACAAACTTGACCTCTCGACTTTGTTCCTCAAGCTCAGCATGGCTTTGTTCCATGGAGCTCGGCTTTGTTCCTCAAGCTCCTCATGTCCTCCCGGCATGTCCGGACATCCCAAGCTTGGCTTCATCCCTCAGCATGTCTGGGTGTAACTAAGCTCGGATTCTTCCTGAAGCTCAGCTTTGGAGCTTGGCTTTGTCATGGAGTTCGGCATGTCTCCTCAAGCTTGGCATGTTCTCCCGGCATGTCTGAGCATCCCACAATCGGCTTCATTCCTTGGCATGTTTGGGTGTAATTAAGCTTAGATTCTTCCTAGAGCTCAGCTTTGGAGCTCGGCTTTGGCATGTCTCCTCAAGCTCGGCATCCCCTCCCGGCTTCCCCCTTGCATCGCTTTGTTCTTGGGGCTCGGATTCTTCCTGGAGCTCGGCTTTGTTCGGAGTTCGGCTTGTCTCCTCAAGCTCCTCATGCCCTCTCGGCATCCTCCAAAACATCGCTTTATTACTGGTGCTCGGATTCTTCCCGAAGCTCTGCCTTGGAGCTCGTCTTTGTTCCCCAGAGCTTGGCCTTGTCTCCTCAAGCTCAGCATGTCCTCCTGGCATACCCTCAAGCTCTACTATGTTTCCTGGAGCTCGGCTTTGTTCCTCAAGCGTCCTCCTGGAATGTCTGGGCATCCCAAGCTGAACTTCATTCCTCGACATGTCTGGGTGTGATCAAGCTCTCGAGCTTAACTCCATTCCTCGACATGTCTGGGTGTGATCAAGCTCTGCTTCTTCTAAGTTATCTCCATGAAGGTGGTATGTACAAGGAGAAGATGACTCATCTCCAGGGAGAAGCTCGACAAACAATGTCTCTGTCTGCAGGATTGTCTAGGCAAACTTTGTCTCAACAAAAGCACCACAGACAATGTTCCGACTCACTTCTAATGTCTTGGTAGACATTGTCTGGAGACGCCACTCACTTCTAACGACTCGACAGATATTGTCTCAACAAAAGCACCACATACAATGTCCTCAAGCTGAACTTCGTTACTTGGTGTCAAGCCTTATTTTGCACTATACGTGTATTCTACTGAACACACATGGTATTTCTACCTACGATGCATACGTGGGCATGAAATAAGCATAGATATCGATGTATGTGACGTAGTGCAAGGGGGATTAGGCCGAAATACGTGGCTAAGGGAAGAGAATGCGAAATATGAATACGGGAGAAGTGCAAATGACGTCGTGGGTGTAAAACAACAGGAATGTGTTGGACGTGTGTGCGTGGGGTAGGCATGCATGGGTATGTGTAGGGAAGCCATGCAAGTGTGAAAGGGGTTAGGGGTCAATGGAAACCCCCGTAAATTTTTAGAAAGGTGAGGGGCAAAACAGTCATTTGGACTAAAGCTGCTGTGCGTACATACTTAAGTGGTCAGTGCAAAAAGTAATGGTAAACTTGTAAATACCTTGAGGGGTATTTTTGGGAGGGTATTATGGTCATTTTAAGTGGTGAATGGCTTATGGAGCAAGTAAGAGAAGTGTAGAAATTTCTAAGGTTTTCTTCTCTTTTCTCTTATCTTCTCATTTCTTCTCCCTTCCTCTTTCCATTTTCCTCTCACTTCCAAATTAGGCCAGCCACCCCCTCCCCCTTTTCTCCTAATTACTTCAATTCAAAACCCTAATTAACCCTCCAAAAATCAAGAGTCTCAAGTGATTGCAAGAGGGAAGAAGGTGGAGAAGAAAGAAAGAGAAAGAGATGGGGAAAATCAAGTTTTGAGGTAGGGATCTCTTGGATTTGGAATTCCATTAAGTTAATTCTTGCTATTATGTTTTTATAGCATGTTTTATTTAATATGTATTAGGGATGGTGAAAATTCATGTGCCATGTTTCAATTTTACAAAGTAACCCTTGAAAATTCTTAGTAAAAACAATCCATTTGAAATCTTGAAATTTTGTTGTGTGTTGTTTCTGTAATCATGGTTACTTAGCTTGAATTAAGGTTCGAAAAAAATATAGGCTTATAGATCTTGAAGTTCTACCTCAAAATCATATAAATTTTGATATATGTTCAATTCAAAAATTAGGAGCAAAAATTTCAACTTTACAGCATGTCTGTTTGATTTTCAGTTTTGACACAGTTTAGCAAAATTGGCCTAAACACCTGCACACACAATGGAATTTTATGTTCTTAATCTTGTTAGAAAGTTAACAGGTTTGTCTAAAATTTCATCACAGTGCTTATATATCAAATTTCTGGCTGCAACATGTCCAAAATTGGATTTCAATACAGACCCTGAAATCTGTCTGAAAAACAGATTTGACACACTTCACCAAATAATTCACCATAAATCACTTACTTAATATTTTTGCATAAAATTTTATCTGTGATTCCAGGACTAATATATCTATAACTTTCATTTAGGACATTTTGTCAAATTCACAAGAAACATGGATCCAAAATGCTGATCTTGTAGCTGTTCTGGCAATTCTAGCAAGCTGGAATGTCTAGTTGAATATTGAAACTTGTGGTGATGTCAAATTTTCCATTTTATTATGCATGGATGTTGTGCTACTTGAATGAATGCTTAATCATGCTATGTGTCATTAAATTTTTTAATGTGATAGTATTCATTGATATGGTGCATGCCACGTGTTTGTTGAAATGCCTCAATGAAGGTGAAATTAAAGAAACATGAGAAATGAGATTATATGCTCTTGTACCAAGAACCCTGTTATAAATTGATGATGTTGAGGACATGGATGGCATGGCTACACTGTTATACGTGAATGTGTATGTGATATGATGGAGGGCATTACAATTGAGTGCATGACCCAGATTGCTATGTGATGAGGCGATGACTGAGGGCATGGCACTTCGGTGCATGACCCAGATCAATACGAATGATGATTGTCAACATGTGAAGCCATGCCTTCATGATTCTTATAATAATACTTATGATGTTTAATTGATGATTTAAAATGTCTCAGTCCTCTCTAATGAGGGTGAGTTAGCAAAACCCGGGTTTAGGTGGGATTTGAGTAAATTATGGATATGAGGTCTCGACTGAGAAGTTGGGGGAAATGATTATGTGATTTGTGATATTGATACCCACTTGCATTTACCGGAAGTGGAGGGGACATATGGAGGTTGTGTTATTGTGAGAGAGCCTCACTCCTGCCAGGGACGGGGAGCTGAGAGGCCCGGTGTCGTACAGTGCCTCTGTCCACTACGCCGTGTGCGATATTCACCCCCAAATTTGGGGTGAAGTCCAGGTCCTGGTTCACACAGTTTATCCAAGTTCCCAATTAATTCAATTAATTAACTCAATCATAAAAATAAGAATTGAACATGTTACATTCTCCTGTTGGTGGCACCTTCCCTCTTCCTTTCACCTGCTTTGCTTGTGATGATGTGACATACCTCTAGCACTTGTACTTATCTTATTAGATAATGTTTGCTTGAATATATGTATTATTATTCGTGGTAACCCCTTTCTTGCATTAACTCGACATCAAGCCGCAGGTATGATCCCTCACTTAGCTGTTTACTTTCCGCCATATTATTTAGTTTACACGTCTTATTTCGCATGCCTTGCTTAGTGGTTGATAACCTTAAACTGGTGTTCCAAATCCAAGTGGATTCCTACTGGGGCACGCATTGACGTGCTCCTCGCTATTTTTCCAGGTAGCCGGGATATCATGGTTGGTGGTGACTTAAGGTTAGGTTCAGGGGTAGCACTTAGTGTGATCTGTAGTTGTAGTGTGATATGGTCGTCTTGGGAGGTGTAGAATGATGGTGTATTAGTAGTGGTGTACTTGGATTATGTATATAAATGGAAGTTGTTATATATACGATATGTGGTCGTTGATCTATGTTATTTATGAGATTGTTTTGATATGATTGTGGAGCTTCACGTGTACTATCCCAGCATGTGCGCAGTGGCCTGCTTGTTCAGGTTCTCCTTTCTCTTTATTTTCCTCTCTCATCACCCTCACTCTTCAGGATACTTGGAAAAAATGTTTTAGATGCCGGGTATTCTGGGGAACGGGACGTGACAGTTTTTGGTGGTCCATGCAGGTCACTGTACTACGATGTGCGTAAGGATAGTACATGTAATGCTTCAATATTTGATTGGGATACTTTAGCCTAAGGTGGGTAGAGACCTTAGTGACCTTAGAGTTTTAAGTGATCCACCATTGAACCCCTAGCTTAGGAGGTCAGGGGATAATCTTCCTACAGTGGAGTATAATATAGATGTGTATTTGTTGGTATCAGTGTATATATATAATAATGAGAATTCATGTGTATAAATGCAGTTGTTGTACTTGGATATTTGAATTATATACGTCGCATGTATACTTGTACTCAGTATATATACATATTTGTATTTGAATGACATGAAAGTTGCACGTGTGGCGTATATACTAGGTGTGTGAGTGCTTGAGTATATGAATATGGTCTCTATATAGGTACATGATATGGGTATGTGTGTAGGCATGTGGTATACTTGTGTGACTCTGAGACATAGGTGATATGTGTATGCTAATTCGTGGATGTATATTGGTGGGTACATATGAGCTAGTAAGGACATATGAGTTGTAAGGGTGTGTACGTATGTGATATGAGTGTACATATGCGGCTTATAATTTATTAAGTTATAGTTGTGTTTCATGTGGGGAGTACACCAATGTGTGTACATCTACCTTGTATAGATAAAGTAGTGGAATGTCTATATTGTCTTTGGACATGGGGGAAGTGTATATGTGTGAATATATGTGAACTTGTATGGGTAGAAGGTGTAGATGTATGTGAGGGAAGTTAGTGCATATATATCACTAGTGTTGCATTGCTGAGGTATGAATTCCTAATGTGTTAAAATTTAAATAACTGCGAGTATGTCTATATACTGCCCATGTGTTTATATGAATTGGTATATTGTCTTAATTTGGTATATGGTTGTGGGTTGTATTATTGAGTGTAGATAGGTGTTGTGCTATGGCTATACATAGCGTGTATGTAGCGATATAGATAAGTGATGGATGCACGGGTAGTATGAGTAATGCTCCAGGGTGTTTGGAGTAGATGTATCCTAAGGTGGGTAAGGGTGCTTTAGACCCGTCCACCTAAGTTGAGGCCCTTAGGTCTATACCAATCCTATTATGGGATAGGGATATAAGTGTGACGCGTATCATATGTAGATGTGGTGAATATAAGGATTTGAGACCATAGAGTTCAAGTATACATAGACGGATTGTGGGTTTGCATGGTTAAGTGGAGTTATAGTATATACATGTGTGTGTATGCGTGCCACGTCGAATGACATTTATTGGACTATTTGGATATATATGTAGTGTATGTATTCTTCTTTATATGGTGGTATGAGGGGGATTGTGTATTGGTGTATGAGATACTCGTATGGATGTATGTGTATTGTAGCAAGTGTGGTGTGATTGTGTGCATGTGTTGTTATTATTGAATGTGTATTGGTGTATGTCTTATGAGTGGATATATGTATATGTATGTGAATGATCCCTGTTCTGATATACATGTATCAGTATATGGATGTGTCCTTATAGTGGATGTGGCTATCTATCGAATGTGTATGAATACTGAAATGTACTTATTTGTGTATGTGATAGTATACTAGTTAAAGTGCGGATATATCGGATATTATGAATATAGTGGTATGGGTAGCTACCGGCTACCTGCTAGTATAATTTGAGTAGCTTGACTGTATGGGTGTGTAACAACAGGATATGTATAGTATGTGTGAATGGGTTTGTACCCATATATGTTAATGTGTGTGCATGGTGCATGGGTCCTAGTACACACACACACACACACACACACAATATGCATGTCTGTGTGTGTATCTACTATTTGATGTATCCTATAGGGTTGTCTATCCAGGTGTATCTCTGTGTGCCTTGGATAAATGTATTCTTGTTTGTATATGTGTATACATGGGTCTGTACCAGAGCACGTGTGTATGTATATAAATATGCAATGTGGATGTAAATGTGGTAGATATGGAATATAAGTGTATATACACATATTTGATGATATAAGTGAATGAAATTGTTTGGTATGTAGGTATTGAGATGTGTGTGAATGTTTTTATATATATACACGTGTGGGGTGCAGATGGATATTTATATTTATTTGACTAATATGGCAGTATGTGCGTAGAATATACAAGGGTGGCTATATATATAACATATGGGAGGGACGTATTATGTTTGTGTACTCTTGTGTGTATTGTGTGTGGTATATGTACCTATCTGTGTGAGGCAGTAGGTGCACTGCTATGGATGTGAGGTTATGTCTATACTTATTTATAGTTATGATTGTGAACCTTATGTGACTTGATCATGCATGTGTTAGTACGTGCACGTGAATGTATGTATGGATGTGACTAAATATTGTGTGTATATACATATTTATGTGCCTATGAATGTGAGTAAGCCCATGTGACTAAGTATTGGGAGTATAAGGATCCGGGGTACATACGGTGTGACACCGTGATAGTGACCATGTTTATCAAGCAATGGTGTGTAGATTAATGTGTATTGCTAGGTGTCTGTGCATGGATGTAGACGTATATGTAAATATATAAAGAGATAGAAAATAAATCATTTATACTTGAATGTATTGTGATATATCTGAAAGCATGCCATGTATGAATACCTTATGTATCGTGATATGGATATGGTGTGATGTCCTATGCATATAGATATGAGTAGTGATCTAAATACGTGTAATAATACGTATAGAGACTTATTTATGGTGTGTGATGTATATGTTAATGTGTGAATATGTGTGCATATATGTTTATGTGAAGAACATATACGTATGTGTATGTAATGATGCATATAGTGATATGGATGTGCTACTAGATGAGTAATAGGATGTATATGTGATATGTGTGCGATGCGGATGTTTATGGATGATAGGGAAGCATATAGTGTATATATATAAGTGTGGTGTAGATACGTATTCTTGTTTGTATTTCATGGGTAGTAAGACCATCATACCTAGCTGACCCCCGACAAGATTCACACCCTAGGAAGTCCGAGGACGGACTTTATTTTAAGGTGGGTAGGATGTCAAGTCCTATTTTGCACTATACGGGTATTCTACTGAAGACACGTGGCATTTCTACCTACAATGCATACGTGGGCATGAAATAAGCGTAGATATCGATGTATGTGACGTAGTGCAAGGGGGATTAGGCCGAAATACTTGGCTAAGGGAAGAGAATGCGAAATGTGAATGCGAGAGAAGTGCAAATGACCTCGTGGGTGTAAAACAACAGGAATGTGTTGGACCTGTGTGCGTGGGGCATGTATGCATGTCTAGGCATGCATGGGTATGTGTAGGGAAGCCATGCAAGTGTGAAAGGGGTTAGGGGTCAATGAAAACCCCCGTAAATTTTTAGAAAGGTGAGGGGCAAAACGGTCATTTGGACTAAAGCTGCTGTGCGTACATACTTAAGTGGTCGGTGCATAAAGTAATGGCAAACTTGTAAATACCTTGAGGGGTATTTTTGGGAGGGTATTATGGTCATTTTAAGTGGTGAATGGCTTATGGAGCAAGTAAGAGAAGTGTAGAAATTTCTAAGGTTTTCTTCTCTTTTCTCTAATCTTCTCATTTCTTCTCCCTTCCTCTTTCCATCTTCCTCTCACTTCCAAATTAGGCCGGCCATCCCTCCCCCTTTTCTCCTAATTACTTCAATTCAAACCCCTAATTAACCCTCCAAAAATCAAGAGTCTCAAGTGTTGAATATTGGACTCCCCGGATTTGGTTTTGATGATGAGCAAACATAAATAATCCATGAACTAACAATTTGTGAGCGCAGTATTGGAGATCGTCGCCAATTTCACGAGAACATTCAAAGCGACATCTCAACACTTCCCAAAGCTCATATTCATGCCTAAAGCTTCGTTGAAGCTCTTGCGACGCTTTGGAAGTTATGAAGATTCAATCGAAGCTCTCGAAGACCGTTTATTAAGGTTTTATTTATAGTCTTTTAGTTTCGATTGATAGATTGTTAAGCCTTGAGTATATCTTACGTTTCTATCTTCATTACGCTCATTTCGTAGCTCTAGGATCCTTGCACAAGTTCATTCTAACTTCCTCGAAGCGTCGCGCTTCGATTCGGATTTGTACGTGCATGTTAGTTGGTACAAGAACAAGTACTGACCGACTAGATGGTGATCTAGTCGGTCGGCAACTGTTCTTGGACCGACTAGTTTGATTCCTTAATTTATTGGACTTTACTGTTTACAGTTAGTCGGTCTACGTTGACTCACCGACCGACTAGTTTGTGAACTAGTCGGTCAGTGATGCTTCTTTGACCGACTAGTTGTGACTTACTGTTCACTCTAAAATTCTCCTAAGCTACTGTTTATCGTGAGTCGGTCTAAGAACGTTTGGTGACCGACTAGTTGACAATTTAGTCGGTCAACTTTTGTTCTTGGACCGACTAAGTCACTTTGCTTTCAGACTAAGTTATTTTGCCTCTTAGTCGGTCTACGTTCACTGACTGACCGACTAGTTGTGAAACTAGTCGGTCAGACAGTCTTCTTGGACCGACTAGATTTCTAGGTCTGAAATTCTATCTCTTCTCAGATCTACTCTTAGTCGGTCCACGTTGTTTGGCTGACCGACTAGTTGATGAACTAGTCGGTCAGTGATTGTTCTTTGACCGACTAAGTCTCACAGATTTCTATCCGTTGGTGAATGACCTAACTTGTTTTTATGGGACCCTATAAATACGAACCTAGGCCATTTCTATCTAGGTTAGAGCTGCCATTAAGAGATTCATTGAGTTCTAAAGAGATAGCCATTCTCCCTCAAATCTAAAGCTCTCTTCCTCACAAGAAACCCATTCTCTCTCATTTCTAGATCTAGAGAGAAGCTTGTTCTTGGTGAGCTTTTCAAGCTATTGCTTGATCCAAGTCTCTAACTCATTCCTAGGCACCAATTGCTGGTCATTTCCTTGGTGCTAGGACTTGGTGACTTCATCTTCCTCAAATCCTTCATTTCACCATTTGGGTAAGAAAAACTCAAGGTATAGGATTTTGTGGTAAGATTTGTTTATTTCAATATAACTCATTTATATTGCTTGTGATTCTCTCGGTTGTGAGAGAAGTTTGTGATCTCGGGTTGTGGGATTCACTTTGCCATTGCATGTATGATTTGATCTTGTGAAGGTTTTTCACAAGATATTCATAGTGGAAATCTTGAGTTAGGGTTTCTAACTCAAGTATCCGGAGGGGATCCGGGTGGTTGGGACGTAGGATCACCGGGAACAAGTCGGGGAGACTTGGGTGGATCCGAACCCATTAACATCGTTTGTTAGCATTGTTTATTTTGTGTTGTCATTCAATTTAAGCTTCCGCAAATTGATTTGGTAGTTGCTTGTAATTTAATTTGGAATTATACTCCTTATTATTTTAAAGTACTATTCACCCCCCCCCCCCCCTCTAGTACTTGTGCAGTAGCTGGTAGGGCATTACATTTGGTATCAGAGCCAGATACTCAGCTATGTCTGCCAACGACAACAAGACCGTGCGTCCACCTTCCAACTATGACACCTTCAGGAACCGTGAAGGAGCATCTTCGGTGATGGAAGGACATTCCTCTATGAGGCCTCCATTCTTCAACGGTACCAACTACGGGTACTGGAAATGTAGGATGGAAACCTTCCTCCGAAGTGCATCTTTATGGAGGACTACAATGAAGGAGTACATCGAGCCCGAAGAAGAAGACTTTGAGAAATGGACAACCGCGGAGGTCGCCGCGGAGGTAAGCAATGCCAAGGCAATGAACGCCTTGCAATGCGCATTGGAGCCCGAGGACTTCAATAAGATATGCACATGTAAGAGTGCATATCAAATTTGGAACTCTCTCCTCATACTACATGAAGGGACGAGTCGGGTAAGAGACTCTAAACTCGTAGTCGTAAACAAAGATTACGAAATGTTTCATATGCAACAGGGCGAGAAGATGAAAGAATATTACGCTCGTTTTGTTGACATAATAAACGAGTTAGAGGCCCTCGGCAAGTCCTACACTCAAAAGGAGAAGTGCTCAAAGCTTATCGAAGGACTTCCTTCTTCTTGGGAGAAACGCACCTTCGCCATCGAGGAAGGTAATGACATGAATAAGTACACTGTAGTTCAACTAATGGATACTTTAATGTCGTACGAGGTACGCAAGGATAGCAAGCTCAAATTGCAAGAAAAGATGAAGTCTTATCTAAAGCAAGACGAGCCAAAGAAAAAGGCTATTGCCTTCAAAGCCGCTCCATCCACATCCACATCAACCGATGATGAAGAATCGGAAAACGAGTTGGACTTGGAATCCATGGCACTCATGGCCAAGAAGTTCAACCGTTTCTTCCGAAAAGGTAACTTCAAGACCAAAGGTAAATTTGGTTCTTCTAACGCCTCTTCCTCTCCTTTGTGTTTTAAGTGCAATAAGCCGGGACACATGAAAGCGGAGTGTCCCCTCAATAAGCAAAAGGAGAAGTGGAAGGCGCCAAAGTATGACAAGTCCAAGAAGTACACGAAAGGAAACAAGAAGGGACTTGTCGGAGCTACCTTCACCGACTCCGATGATTCTTCAAGCGGTGAGTCGGACGATGAGCACGTGGAGCAAGCGCACATGTGTTTCATGGCAAGAGAGGAGCAAGATCAAGGATCCTCCTCTTCCGATGATAGTAATGACGAAAGCGATGAGGTAACGATGGATGATCTTAGAAATGCTAACTCTCAACTTTGGTCAAAATACACTAAGTTAGTAAATAGATATACTAAGGTAAAAGATGACCTAGCTAGCATTCAAACATCGCCTAAGACTATCATCACCAACAACGACACCGTTGTTGAAGAGTTAAGAAATGAGATTGTAAATCTCAAATCGAAACTTGAACATGTTAGCATTGAGGATGCGGAAGAACATGAGATATCGGATTTAACTTCTCAAAACTCGACTTTGAGTATTGAGAACGAGAATCTTAAATCTCGTGTTTATGTGCTCACATCGCAAATATCCACTTTGGATACTTCTTTGCGTTCTCTCAAAGAGAAATATGAGGACACATTGGGCCGAATCAACAAATTCAACAAGGGTAAGGGCCACTTGGATAATATCCTAAAAGATTTACTTCCGGCCAAACACCACATTGGCTTGGGGTATATGATGGGAAATTCATCCAAGTCGGTCACTACTTTTGTTAGGCCAATATATGATGGGAGTCTTTCATGTATGCTCATCCTCCACATGTCATGCATGATCCATATGCTTCATATAATATGCATGTTCCCACACATACATATCATCCTAGAATGTACAATGCATATCCTCCACCACATTTGTATGCTAGAAATCATGTTCCTAAGAAGCATGCACCACATAGAAATCAAACAAATATGCATACAACTTGGAAAAGGACTCCCAAGATTTACACTATTTGTTGAATATTGGACTCCCCGGATTTGGTTTTGATGATGAGCAAACATAAATAATCCATGAACTAACAATTTGTGAGCGCAGTATTGGAGATCGTCGCCAAATTCACGAAAACATTCAAAGCGACATCTCAACACTTCCCAAAGCTCATATTCATGCCTAAAGCTTCGTTGAAGCTCTTGCGACGCTTTGGAAGTTATGAAGATTCAATCGAAGCTCTCGAAGACCGTTTATTAAGGTTTTATTTATAGTCTTTTAGTTTCGATTGATAGAATGTTAAGCCTTGAGTATATCTTACGTCTATATCTTCATTACGCTCATTTCGTAGCTCTAGGATCCTTGCACAAGTTCATTCTAACTTCCTCGAAGCGTCGCGCTTCGATTCGGACTTTATTGTGCATATTAGTTGGTACAAGAACAAGTACTGACCGACTAGATGGTGATCTAGTCGGTCGGCAACTGTTCTTGGACCGACTAGTTTGATTCCTTAATTTCTTGGACTTTACTGTTTACAGTTAGTCGGTCTACGTTGACTCACCGACCGACTAGTTTGTGAACTAGTCGGTCAGTGATGCTTCTTTGACCGACTAGTTGTGACTTACTGTTCACTCTAAAAATTCTCCTAAGCTACTGTTTATCGTTAGTCGGTCTAAGAACGTTTGGTGACCGACTAGTTGACAATTTAGTCGGTCAACTCTTGTTCTTGGACCAACTAAGTCACTTTGCATTCAGACTAAGTTATTTTGCCTCTTAGTCGGTTTACGTTCATTGGCTGACCGACTAGTTGTGAAACTAGTCGGTCAGAAAGTCTTCTTGGACCGACTAGATTTCTAGGTCTGAAATTCTATCTCTTCTCAGATCTACTCTTAGTCGGTCCACGTTGTTTGGCTGACCGACTAGTTGATGAACTAGTCGGTCAGTGATTGTTCTTTGACCGACTAAGTCTCACAGATTTCTATCCGTTGGTGAATGACCTAACTTGTTTTTATGGGACCCTATAAATACGAACCTAGGTCATTTCTATCTAGGTTAGAGCTGCCATTAAGAGATTCATTGAGTTCTAAAGAGATAGCCATTCTCCCTCAAATCTAAAGCTCTCTTCCTCACAAGAAACCCATTCTCTCTCATTTCTAGATCTAGAGAGAAGCTTGTTCTTGGTGAGCTCTTCAAGCTATTGCTTGATCCAAGTCTCCAACTCATTCCTAGGCACCGATTGCTGGTCATTTCCTTGGTGCTAGGTCTTGGTGACTTCATCTTCCTCAAATCCTTCATTTCACCATTTGGGTAAGAAAAACTCAAGGTATAGGATTTTGTGGTAAGATTTGTTTATTTCAATATAACTCATTTATATTGCTTGTGATTCTCTCGGTTGTGAGAGAAGTTTGTGATCCCGGGTTGTGGGATTCACTTTGCCATTGCATGTATGATTTGATCTTGTGAAGGTTTTTCACAAGATATTCATAGTGGAAATCTTGAGTTAGGGTTTCTAACTCAAGTATCCGGAGGGGATCCGGGTGGTTGGGACGTAGGATCACCGGGAACAAGTCGGGGAGACTTGGGTGGATCCGAACCCATTAACATCGTTTGTTAGCATTGTTTATTTTGTGTTGTCATTCAATTTAAGCTTCCGCAAATTGATTTGGTAGTTGTTTGCAATTTAATTTGGAATTATAGTCCTTATTATTTTAAAGTACTATTCACCCCCCCTCTAGTACTTGTACAGTAGCTGGTAGGGCATTACATTTGGTATCAAAGCCAGATACTCAGCTATGTCTGCCAACGACAACAAGACCGTGCGTCCACCTTCCAACTATGACACCTTCAGGAACCGTGAAGGAGCATCTTCGGTGATGGAAGGACATTCCTCTACGAGGCCTCCATTCTTCAACGGTACCAACTACGGGTACTGGAAATGTCGGATGGAAACCTTCCTCCGAAGTGCATCTTTATGGAGGACTACAATGAAGGAGTACATCGAGCCCGAAGAAGAAGACTTTGAGAAATGGACAACCGCGGAGGTCGCCGCGGAGGTAAGCAATGCCAAGGCAATGAACGCCTTGCAATGCGCATTGGAGCCCGATGACTTCAATAAGATATGCACATGTAAGAGTGCATATCAAATTTGGAACTCTCTCCTCATACTACATGAAGGGACGAGTCGGGTAAACTCGTAGTCGTAAACAAAGATTACGAAATGTTTCATATGCAACAGGGCGAGAAGATGAAAGAATATTACGCTCGTTTTGTTGACATAATAAACGAGTTAGAGGCCCTCGGCAAGTCCTACACTCAAAAGGAGAAGTGCTCAAAGCTTATTGAAGGACTTCCCTCTTCTTGGGAAAAACTTACCTTCGCCATCGAGGAAGGTAATGACATGAACAACTATACCGTAGTTCAACTAATGGGTACTTTAATGTCGTACGAGGTACGCAAGGATAGCAAGCTCAAATTGCAAGAAAAGATGAAGTCTTATCTAAAGCAAGACGAGCCAAAGAAAAAGGCTATTGCCTTCAAAGCGGCTCCATCCACATCCACATCAACCGATGATGAAGAATCGGAAAACGAGTTGGACTTGGAATCCATGGCACTCATGGCCAAGAAGTTCAACCGTTTCTTCCGAAAAGGTAACCTCAAGACCAAAGGTAAATTTGGTTCTTCTAACGCCTCTTCCTCTCCTTTGTGTTTTAAGTGCAATAAGCCGGGACACATGAAAGCGGAGTGTCCCCTCAATAAGCAAAAGGAGAAGTGGAAGGCGCCAAAGTATGACAAGTCCAAGAAGTACACGAAAGGAAACAAGAAGGGACTTGTCGGAGCTACCTTCACCGACTCCGATGATTCGTCAAGCGGTGAGTCGGACGATGAGCACGTGGAGCAAGCGCACATGTGTTTCATGGCAAGAGAGGAGCAAGATCAAGGATCCTCCTCTTCCGATGATAGTAATGACGAAAGCGATGAGGTAACGATGGATGATCTTAGAAATGCTAACTCTCAACTTTGGTCAAAATACACTAAGTTAGTAAATAGATATACTAAGGTAAAAGATGACCTAGCTAGCATTCAAACATCGCCTAAGACTATCATCACCAACAACGACACCGTTGTTGAAGAGTTAAGAAATGAGATTGTGAATCTCAAATCTAAACTTGAACATGTTAGCATTGAGGATGCGGAAGAACATGAGATAGCGGATTTAACTTCTCAAAACTCGACTTTGAGTATTGAGAACGAAAATCTTAAATCTCGTGTTTATGTGCTCACATCGCAAATATCCACTTTGGATACTTCTTTGCGTTCTCTCAAAGAGAAATATGAGGACACATTGGGCCGAATCAACAAATTCAACAAGGGTAAGGGCCATTTGGATAATATCCTAAAAGATTTACTTCCGGCCAAACACCACATTGGCTTGGGGTATATGATGGGAAATTCATCCAAGTCGGTCACTACTTTTGTTAGGCCAACTTCCGAAGCCTCAACGAGTGGGAGCAAACACTCTATTGGTAGTTCATCTACCAATGGTGCTTCCACCTCGTCCACACCCTCTTTCGGAAAGAAACCCACTTTGGGTGGACCTCCAAAGAAGGGGCATGCCTACATGTACACCAATAACATGCCACGTAGGAACACACGTCCTACTCCACCATCTCACACATATGATGATTTTTATGCAACACATTCTCGGGCACGTGCACACCATGTGAGACACCCTCACGCACGTGTTCCCACACAAGCATATGTACACCCACCTCATCATATGAATAATTCTCGTCGTGCACCATTCCATCATGTCCCGTATGCCTATCCACAACATGCATCACGTAGAAATCAACGTCGCATGCATGCACCCAATAGGATGATGGCTCCCAAAATTTTCACTATTTGGAGCCCAAAGGACACAAGCATGGACGAAAAACAAATGTATATGAATGCTTATTTTTCGGATGTTGTGCATAGTAAGAATTATGTGGGGAAGTCTAAGTCCACTTGGACTTGGCTTCCAAAGGTCTAATCCCTTGGACCCAATGACCTTGGGTACCATGATATGAAAGTGTCTATCTTTAGGTACTCAAGGAAAAGAAAAAGAAGAGGAGCAACAAATTTAAAATTAGCTCCAAAGGGAATTGGATACTCGATAGCGGGTGTTCAAAACACATGACGGGTGACGCTCGATTGCTCTCCGGAGTGGTTCCCATTGCGAATGGAAACCGCGTCGTATTTGGAGGCAACGAGAGCGGAACCATCATAGGTGTTGGTAAAGTCGGTAACCCCTCTAAACCATTAATTAGTGATGTTTATCTTGTTAGTGGTTTAAATCACAATCTTATTTCAATAAGCCAACTTTGTGACAAAGGTTACAAAGTTAGTTTTGCGAAAGGATTGTGTCATATTTTAAGAAAAGATAATGATAAATTATTATTTTCTGGAACTCGTCATAAAGACATTTATATTTTGGATCTTCCTAAGTCATATGAACAATGTCTCGTTGCCAACACAAGTGAACAACACTTATGGCATCGACGCTTTGGACATGTGAACTTTGGAACACTTTATAAGCTTTCGAAATTAAATTCTATTAAAGGTTTTCCGAAGCTTGTTTTTGAAAAGAAAAGTTTTTGTGATTGTTGTCAACGTGGCAAGCTTCCTAAATCTTCATTTAAACCTAAGAAAAGCATCTCTACTAAACGGCCACTAGAGCTATTACATCTAGACTTATTTGGGCCAACTAGAGTAGCTTCCTTAGGAAATGCAAGGTATGGACTTGTCATCGTAGATGACTATTCAAGATTTACTTGGGTATTTTCATTGTGTAATAAAAATGAAGCTTTTGAAAACTTCACAATTTTTGTTAAGAAAGTACAAAATCTCTTAGGAACCACCATTGTCACTATTCGTAGTGATCATGGAGGTGAATTTGAGAATGAGTCTTTTGAGACATTTTGTGATGAAGTTGGTATAACTCACACCTTCTCTTTCCCTCGTGCACCTCCTCAAAATGGTGTAGTTGAGAGAAAGAATAGGACGCTAGTGGAGTGTGCTCGCACTATGCTTGATGATAGCCAACTTGGCCATCAATTTTGGGCGGAAGCGGTACACACCGCTTGCTATGTGTTTAATAGAATACTTTTGAGGCCCGGCACTAAACAAACTTGTTATGAATTGTTGTTTGGTAGGTTGCCTCAAGTTAAACATTTTCGTGTTTTTGGTTCGAAATGTTTTATTAAGAACACATATGGTAGTTTGGACAAATTCGATCCAAGATCCGATGAGGGGATTTTTGTTGGATATTCTACGCGTAGCAAAGCCTACCGGATATTCAACAAACGAACCTCAACGATCGAGGAGTCGCTTCATGTCTCATTTAATGAAGGATTTGTTCCAACTAGAATTTCAAATGATAATGATTCTTTGGATGTTTTATGTGATTCATTTGATAATTCTAAGTCTAATGATTCTATTGATTCTATTGAGACTAACCCAACTAATGAAGTTGTTGAGAATGTTCCTAGTGATCAAGGTATTCCCAAACGGCTTCATTCGGTTCGTGACCATCCCCATGAGCAAGTCATTGGCAATATCTATGATAGTGTCAAGACGAGATCTCAAGTTCACCACTTCGCAAATTGTGCCTTTGCCTCATCGATAGAGCCAAAGAATATTAATGAAGCATGCGAAGATAGCGCTTGGATCTTAGCCATGGAGGAGGAGCTCATTCAATTCGAGAGGAATGAGGTATGGGAGCTTGTTCCATTGCCATCGAAGAACCACACCGTCATAGGGACAAAGTGGATCTTCAAGAACAAAACCGACGAAAACCAAGTCGTCGTCCAGAACAAAGCTCGGTTAGTTGCTCAAGGCTATCGACAAGAGGAAGGTATCGATTTCGAAGAATCTTTCGCTCCGGTAGCTAGATTAGAATCAATTAGATTATTATTGTCTTTTGCATGCCATAAGAATTTTAAATTATTTCAAATGGATGTTAAAAGTGCATTTTTAAACGGAGATGTCGTTGAGGAAGTTTACGTTTCTCAACCTCCGGGCTTCATAAATGAAAAATTTCCAAATCACGTTTTTAAACTAAAGAAAGCTCTTTATGGGTTGAGACAAGCTCCTCGAGCTTGGTATGATCGCCTAAAGAATTTTCTTTTGGATTTGAATTTTAAAATGGGTGAAGCCGATTCAACACTTTTTATTAAGCATGCGAATAATGAAATTTTATTAGTTCAAATTTATGTTGATGATATCATTTTCGGTGCTACTAACTTTGCTCTTTGCGAAGAGTTTTCTAATGTTATGAAGGAACAATTTGAGATGAGCCACATGAGCGAACTTAAATATTTCTTAGGTCTCCAAATTCGCCAATTGAACGATGCAATCTTCATCCACCAAACGAAGTACACGGTGGAGTTGCTAAAGCGATTTGGAATGGAGAATGCCTCCGGGAAAAAGACTCCTATGAGCACTACAACGCATCTTGATAAAGATACGGGCGGAAAAGATGTAGACATTCGTCTATATCGAGGTATGATAGGTAGTTTACTTTATCTTACCGCGAGTAGGCCCGATATTATGTTTGCCGTATGTATATGTGCTCGTTATCAGTCTCAACCTAAGGATTCTCACTTAGTAGCGGTTAAACGTATTTTTCGCTATCTAAGTTACACTTTAGATTTTGGATTACTTTATCCGAAATCTAGCACATATGAGTTAGTCTCATATAGTGACGCTGATTATGCGGGATGCAAATCCGACAGGAAAAGTACTAGTGGCACTTGCCATTTTCTAGGAAATTCTCTTGTCTCTTGGTTTCCAAGAAGCAAAATTCGGTATCACTTTCAACCACCGAGGCGGAATATATTGCCGACGGTGCCGCTTGTGCCCAGGTTCTTTGGATGAGACACACTTTGAAGGATTTTGGTATTCATTGTGATACTAGCCCTATCATGGTGGATAACCAAAGTGCTATCTGTCTTTCAAAGAATCCGGTGCACCATTCCCGATCAAAACACATAGATGTCCGACACCATTTCTTAGATGATCATGTTGCTAAAAAGGACATCATATTAGTGTACGTTGAAACCCAAAAGCAAATCGCCGATATTTTCACGAAACCCCTAAAGGAGGACTCCTTTGTGCGGTTGCGTCGAGAATTGGGGATTATGGGTGAATCCGAGATATAGGATTCATATTTCATTCAATTATCTTGCATGCTATTATATTTCGCGATATTTCATTCATGCTAGATTTATTGAATTTTTGGGAATTTTATGTGATTTATTTGAATTTATGATCGAATTCGTATTTGAAAGTCGTATTTAAGATTTCGACGTTTTATGGGGTAATTTAGATGACTAATGAGTGAGTTATGATATTTCATCCAAGTGGTTTGTGAAGAGAAATCAATTATCAATTTTTGGACTCCTCTAGTCGGTCTAAGTTCACTTGTCAACCGACTAGATGCTCATCTAGTCGGTTAGCAAATAAATTCAGACCGACTAGATCAAGCCTATATCTAACTCCTATCTTTTTCTTTCGTTAGTCGGTCACAGTACACTTACCGACCGACTAGATTGAAAACTAGTCGGTCAGTGAATATACTGCGACCGACTAATTCTTGCCCTAGAAATCCCTCTGTGCCTCTGTTTCGCCTTAGTCGGTTCAAGCTCATTGACGGACCGACTAGATCGTAATCTAGTCGGTCAGTGCTTGAACTGTGACCGACTAAGTGTGTTAGGGCAGTTGAGTCTTTTCGTATCCCGACCGACTTATACTCATTTTCATCCGACTAATTTCATTATTAGTCGGTCTTCTCTCCAGCTCAAGCCCGAAAACCCCCAAACCCCGTTCGAGCCCTTTCATATTCCGTCGACTTCCGGCCATCTCTCCGCCGTCCGCCGCCGTCGACTCCTCCTCCTAGGTAAAACCCCCTCTCATAGGTGTCTATTTCCTATTCTAGGGTTTGCTCTCCTTGATTTCAAGCTCTAGCTCCTAGGGTTTCAATTTCTAACCTAGGGCTTGTGTTTTTCGAATCTTAGGGTTTGTTACCTTGTGATCTCTAGGTTGTTTTTGATCTTATCGTCGTGTGCTTGTGCTCGTAGTGCTATGGCTAATACTAGAATTCCTATCGCCTCTTCCGGGGCTTCTCCTATGACCGTAGGGCCTTCCGACCCTAGGAATCCCCCGAAACCTAAGCGTCGTGCCAAGTCAACCCAAGGCTCTCCATCTTCGCCTCCTCCTAAGAAGCCTAGGACTGCGATAGCTAAACCACGCAAATCCAAGACCAAAAAGCCTATTCTTCAGACTCCGGCTACTCCTCCCGATTCCGACACTGATTTTATCCCAGAGGATGAGCCTACTAGGGAACCCACTCCACCTCCGAAGACCCGTAAGGCTAAGGGTAAAGCTCCTATGCCAGTTGGCGGTGTAGACATATCGTTGTGCCGCGATGACCCTCAGTGTCTCGCAGCGTACAACCGTATAGAACACTGTCCACTGTTGTTAGAGCATTACGTTCAGTTTTCTGATTTTCTCGGCCTTGCTGATCTTCTGTCTTATAGTGGCCTTCTAGATTATCTCCGATATGACCCCAAGGCCAATCCCAAACCGTATCCTCGCCTCGTGAAATTGTTCTATGCCAATCGCATTCGAGGCCAGTACGACGCCAGCCACTCCATTGAGACGACTGTCTTGGGAACTCCTATAGTTCTCACGGCAGAAATCTTGGGGGAGATTCTTGGTTGTTCGTCGTGTGGTCTCCTCCCTTCGGACATTTCCGTAGACGACATTTCTTCCTTGGATCAGTCTATTCTTTCTGAGATTTTCCAGGTTATCCCCTCTGCATTCATTGGTATTCCATCGAAATCTTTTAAGCCGAATGCGTGGGTTCTTAACCTGATATTGAAGTCATGTCTCCTCCCTAAGTATGGATCCTCTTCACTCCCATCCTAGCCGTTCTTGAAATTGATCTACGCTCTTTTCTTGGGGTGCGAGATTAATTGGGCTCGCGTGATACTCGATAAGATGGATTCTTTCGAGTGTATACGCAAGACCAATAAGTCTGTGCACAGTCCATACCCCTGCCTGTTGACTCTCGTATTCCGTCATTTCCGAGTCCCTCTCCCTCCTGACGATGAGCGTCCTTTGGGTACGCCTCTGAACGCGACGGCCGTGAAGAAATCTCTAGCGGCACTTCGTCACGTGCAGAGGTCTACCGCATCTGCTTCTCAGGCGACTCCCTCAGCTGCTGCTGCCTCCTCTTCCCCTGCTACATTGGACGATGTCGTACGCCTACTTCGTCAGCACGACTCCCGTTTGGCTCGTACTGAGGAGGTAGTCTGTCGTATGGCACGTATGATGGGGATTGATCTTCCTCCGTCGGTGTCTGAGGCCGAGGAGATGGACGATGAGGAGCTTGACGAGCTTGTCACTTCTTTTGCCCGTGGCGATGAGGCCACTGCTGCTGCTGCTGGTACTTCCTCTTCTGCTCCTGGAGTTGGCACCACTACCGGTGTTCCAGAGCCTACTGCTTCAGCTCTTCAACCTTCTGAGCCTGCTGCTGACCAGTCTTCCGAGCCTGCTCATGTATCTCCTGCTGCTATTGACACTGCTGCTGCTGCTTCTGTCGAGACCCTTGCTGCTGTTGAGATTCCCGTTGATGAGCCTGTTGCTGAGATCTCCACTCCTGCCCCGACGATTCCATCTGTTGAGACACCTCTACTCCCTGCAGAGCCTGAGTCCACTCCGTCGACTGGACCCATGGACGCTGCAGATCCAGCCTCCTCCTCGTGATCGTCTGTTCCGAGGACTCTCCACTGCGCTTTGGATGATATATCTTAGTGAGAGTGTTTTGGGTTAGGCTGGGGTTGAGAGATGTTTTGATGTATTTTTTTTTGTGCTTTCTGGATGTCGGAGTTGGATTTTATGATATGATGATGTTGATGATGATGATGTACTTTTTGTTGTTTATATAGATGATGTGTCTCACTTCATTTGATGTACCTCATATATTCGATGTGATATCTTTTTGGATGTACTCATGTTGTCTATATATATATATATATATATATATATATATATATATATATATATATATATATATATATATATATATATATATATATATGATCATCGTCGTTCACTTTGTCTTTTATTCGTCGTGCAAATTTTAATATTCGTTGAATTCATTTAAAATGTGAACGTTCACTGACTAAGTTATTTTGCCTCTTAGTCGGTCTACGTTCACTGACTGACCGACTAGTTGTGAAACTAGTCGGTCAGACAGTCTTCTTGGACCGACTAGATTTCTAGGTCTGAAATTCTATCTCTTCTCAGATCTACTCTTAGTCGGTCCACGTTGTTTGGCTGACCGACTAGTTGATGAACTAGTCGGTCAGTGATTGTTCTTTGACCGACTAAGTCTCACAGATTTCTATCCGTTGGTGAATGACCTAACTTGTTTTTATGGGACCCTATAAATACGAACCTAGGTCATTTCTATCTAGGTTAGAGCTGCCATTAAGAGATTCATTGAGTTCTAAAGAGATAGCCATTCTCCCTCAAATCTAAAGCTCTCTTCCTCACAAGAAACCCATTCTCTCTCATTTCTAGATCTAGAGAGAAGCTTGTTCTTGGTGAGCTTTTCAAGCTATTGCTTGATCCAAGTCTCCAACTCATTCCTAGGCACCGATTGCTGGTCATTTCCTTGGTGCTAGGACTTGGTGACTTCATCTTCCTCAAATCCTTCATTTCACCATTTGGGTAAGAAAAACTCAAGGTATAGGATTTTGTGGTAAGATTTGTTTATTTCAATATAACTCATTTATATTGCTTGTGATTCTCTCGGTTGTGAGAGAAGTTTGTGATCTCGGGTTGTGGGATTCACTTTGCCATTGCATGTATGATTTGATCTTGTGAAGGTTTTTCACAAGATATTCATAGTGGAAATCTTGAGTTAGGGTTTCTAACTCAAGTATCTGGAGGGGATCCGGGTGGTTGGGACGTAGGATCACCGGGAACAAGTCGGGGAGACTTGGGTGGATCCGAACCCATTAACATCGTTTGTTAGCATTGGTAATTTTGTGTTGTCATTCAATTTAAGCTTCCGTAAATTGATTTGGTAGTTGCTTGCAATTTAATTTGGAATTATACTCCTTATTATTTTAAAGTACTATTCACCCCCCCTCTAGTACTTGTGCAGTAGCTGGTAGGGCATTACATCAAGTGGTTGCAAGAGGGAAGAAGGTGGAGAAGAAAGAAATAGAAAGAGATGGGGAAAATCAAGTTTTGAGGTATGGATCTCTTGGATTTGGAATTCCATTAAGTTAATTCTTGCTATTATGTTTTTATAGCATGTTTTATTTAATATGTATTAGGGATGGTGAAAATTCATGTGCCATGTTTCAATTTTACAAAGTAACCCTTGAAAATTCTTAGTAAAAACAACCCCTTTGAAATCCTGAAATTTTGTTGTGTGTTGTTCCTGTAATCCTGGTTACTGTAACTTGAATTAGGGTTCGAAAAAAATATAAGCTTATATATCTTGAAGTTCTACCCCAAAATCAAATAAATTTTGATATATGTTCAATTCAGAAATTAGGAGCAAAAATTTCAACTTTACAGCATGACTGTTTGATTTTCAGTCTTGACATAGTTTAGCAAAATTGACCTAAACACCTGCACATACAAGGGAATTTTGTGTTCTTGGTCTCGTTGAAAAGTTAACAATTTTATCTATAATTTCATCAAAATGCTTATATTTTGAAATTTTGGCTAAAACATGCCCAAAACAGCAATCTTTACAGACCATGAAATCTGTCTGAAAAATAGATTTGACACACTTCACCAAATAATTCACCATAAATCATATACTTAATATTTGTGCCTGATATTTTATCTGTAAATCCAAAACTACTATATCTATAACTTTCATTTAGGACATTTTGTCAAATTCACAAGACAAATGGATCAAAAATGCTGATCGTGTAGCTGTTCTGGCAATTCCAGCAAGCTGAATTGTCTAGTTGAATATTGAAACTTGTGGTGATGTCAAATTTTCCATTTTATTATGCATGGATATTGTGCTAGTTGAATGAATGCTTAATCATGCTTTGTGTCATTAAATTTTCTAATGTGATAGTATTCATTGATATGGCGCATGCCACGTGTTTGTTGAAATACCTCAATGAAGGTGAAATTAAAGAAACATGAGAAATGAGATTATATGCTCTTGTACCAAGAACCCTATTATAAAGTGATGATGTTGAGGACATGGATGGCATGGCTACACTGTTATACGTGAATGTGTATGTGATGTGATGGAGGACATGACACGTGAGTGCATGACCCAAATTTCTATGTGATGATGCGATGACTGAGGGCATGACACTTCAGTGCATGACCCAGATCAATACGAATGAGGAGTGTCAACATGGTGAAGCCATGCCTTCATGATTCTTATAATAAGACTTATGATGTTTAATTAATGATTTAGAATGTCTCAGTCCTCTCTAACGAGGGTGAGTTAGTGGGATTTAAGTAAATTGTGGATATGAGGCCTGGACTGAGAAGTTGGGGGGAAATGATTATGTGATTTGTGATATTGATCCCCACTCACCTTTACCGGAAGTGGAGGAGACATACGGAGGTTGTGTTATTGTGGGAGAGCATCACTCCTGCCAGGGACTGGGGAGCTGAGAGGCCCGGTGTCGTATAGTGCCTGTGTCCACTGCGTCGTGTGCTATATTCACCCCAAATTTGGGGTGAAGTCCAGATCCTGGTATCACACAGTTTACCCAAGTTCCCAATTAATTCAATTCATTAACTCAATCATAAAAATAAGAATTGCACATGTTACATTCTCCTGTTGGTGGCACCTTCCCTCTTCCTTTCACCTGCTTTGCTTGTGATGATGTGACATATCTCTAGCACTTGTACTTATCTTATTAGATAATGTTTGCTTGAATATCTGTATTATTATTCGTGCTAAACCCTTTCTTGCAGTAACTCGACATCAAGCCGCAGGTATGATCCCTCATTTAGCTGTTTACTTTCCGCCATATTATTTAGTTTACACGTCTTATTGTAATGCCCTGTGTAGCTTCTGCACACGTACTAGAGGGGGTGAATAGTACTATAAAATAATCAAGAGTGTTATTCCTAATTATTGTGCAAGACACAAACAACAATGCGGAAATGACTACGAACAACAAGAATAGACAATGCAAACAAAGTATGTAACGGGTTCGGATCCACCCAAGTCTCCCCGACTTGTTACCGGTGATCCTACGTCCCAACCACCCGGATCCCCTCCGGATACTTGAGTTAGAAACCACTAACCCAAGATTTAGCACTATGAAAATCTTGTAGAAAACCTCTACAAGACCAAATCATACACAATGAAAATGTGACTCCCACAACCCGGGATCACACACGTCTCTCACAACCGAGAGAACAATTCAAATATCAAATGCGATGAAATAATGAAACGCTTAACACAAAATCCTATGCCTTGAGTATACTTACCAAATTAGGGCAAAGAGGGATTTTGAGGAAGAAGATGTCACCAAACCGAAGCTCCACCAATATGATCAGCGATCGAAGGCTAGGATGGAGGATGGTGACTAGAATCAAGTTCTTAGCTTGGAAGGCTCACAATGGAGAGAATCTCTCTTGAGGATTAGGGCTCAAAGAGTGAGGGAGAGATTCTTGTGAGGAAGAGAGAGCTTTGGAATAGAGTTGACATGGCTTCTCTTTGATTTCTCTAAGTCTTAATATAATCAGCCTTGATAGCCTTGAAGAAGCCCTTCAAGTATATATAGGATAGAGAGAAGAGAGGAGAGAAAATCGTGCAATTAATGCTCCAACGGCTCTATTTTGAAGCAGACTAATCGGTCAAAGAAGGATCACTGACCGACTAGTTTCTCAACCAGTCGGTCGGTGATTCAACATGAACCGACTAAGAGGTTGACAGCCAATAAAGTGAATTCCAGGCAATATGAACTAGTCGGTCTAAGAATACTTGCCAACCGACTAGTTTGCCAACTAGTCGGTCGGTGAGTGTTCTTTGACCGACTAAGAGTTGAAATAGTATAGGCTGGATTCAAAGACAGCTAGTCGGTTTAAGAACAAATTCCAACCGACTAGTTTCACAACTAGTCGGTCGGTCGTTGTTCTTTGACCGACTAACTGTAAACAGTAGCTCAGGCTGAAATCAGGCAATGATAACTAGTCGGTCTGAGAAGGATTCCTAACCGACTAGATCGTCATCTAGTCGGTCGGTGAACCTTCTTTGACCGACTAATTGATCAACAGTGCCTAGGCTGAATTGAGCAAGGACATCTAGTCGGTTCAAGAGGAATTACCGACCGACTAGATCGTCATCTAGTCGGTTGGTACTTCTACTTGAACCAACTAAGATGCACTAAAAGCCGAGGGATGAAGCGATAAGCTTCGGGAAAGTTTCTAATGGCTTCTAAGATAATCCTAGCTCTAAGATATGCGCGAAATGAAGATTATAATGTAAGTCCTACTCAAGGCTTAACATTCTATTCTATGAAGCTAGAAGACATTAAATTAAACATGACGAACCGTCTTCAAAGCTTCAATCTTCACTCTTGACTTCAATAATGGTCCTTGAGCTTCAACGAAGCTTCAGGCACACGATCATGCGTATTGAGAAGTCTTGAGACGTCGCTTTTGATGTATGTATTCTTTTGGCGACGATCTCCATAACTGCGCTCACAAACAGTTAGTTCACGATATTTATGTTTGCTCATCATCAAAACCAAATCCGGGGAATCAATATTCAACACTTATTTCTCATGCCTTGCTTAGTGGTTGATAACCTTAAACTGGTGTTTCAAATCCAAGTGGATTCCTACGGGGGCACGCATTGACGCGCTCCTCGCTATTTTTCCAGATAGCCGGGATATCATGGTTGGTGGTGACTTTGAGTTGGGTTCAGGTGTAGCACTTGGTGTGAGCTGTAGTTGTGGTGTGATATGGTCGTCTTGGGAGGTGGAGAATGACAGTGTATTAGTAGTGGTGTACTTAGATTATGTATATAAATGGAAGTTGTTATATATATGATATGTGGTCGTTGATCTATGTTATTTATGAGATTATTTTGATATGATTGTGGAGCTTCACGTGTACTATCCCAGCATGTGCGTAGTGGCCTGCTTGTTCAGGTTCTCCTTTCTCTTTCTTTTCCTCTCTCATCACCCTTACTCTTCAGGATACTTGGAAAAAATATATATATTAGATGTCGGGTATTCTGTGGAACGGGGCGTGACACTTGGCACGTCCGGGCATAATCAAGCTTATATTCTTTCAAAAATCAAGCTCAGCTTCTTCCTCTCCTTCTCTCAGTTAGACCTCGCCTCATCTTCCTTCATGGCCTCCAATGCCAGGTCTGGATCCAGGTCCATTTGGGTCAGGTTCGTGGACTACTTTGCCAACATGCCGATCCTAACATCATTAGCTCGCTGGCCAGGACCGGCATCGACCTTATGATCGACATCCCGAACAACAACCACGATGCATCTGGTCATTCCTCAGCATCGACAGCTTTGCCTAGCCCATCTTGTCGTTGAGGTACCACTTCACAAGGAACTCGATGATGAAGAAACCATTGTCCACCAATATCATGACAAACTCTGTAGCTTCGTGATCTCCTACAACTCCTGAGTATTGTGTCTTGGCCTCCCATACGTTGGCCTTGATTATACCGACAAAGTTCGCTAGGGAATTCCGACGGCTATGTTGGCCTTGATTACCACCTTCATCCACAAGCTCCCCTCATGCTGGAAGTGGAATTTCTCCAGATCTCAACTCACATACAACTCAGTTGGGCTCCTAAGGTCGACCGTTTAAGGGAACTTGTCGTATCAGCCAGTGGAGAGCTTAATTAGGATCTTGGGGCTCCACCCTATCTATACTGGCATATCCAGGCCGACCTACACAGAGCGAGTATGGCCTACGCTGGACAACCTATCCAGGATGAACCTACACGAGACGACGCATACTGCTTATGCCATTTGAACTCGTCCAATAGCCTGGACGAGGTGTCATCGGTAAAACAAGCTAACCAAGCAAACCCTCCTGTTTATTTTAGTTTCTGTTTTTTATCAAGCTAACATGTTTTTGACGGGCTGACATATCTTTGACAAATATATCCCAAGAGGGCATTTGATCGGCTCTTTTCCCACTTTATTTTCACTATAGTGCGCAGGGCCACAGATTAACTAAGAACACTTCACAAGCTAGTTCGCCATAAGGCATAGGCCACTCCTCCCTGCGGGGCAACTTATCTCCAAGCCTGTCGTAAGGTGAGGGCCACTCCCCCTATGGGCAAACCTACTTCTCATCGTTCGTTAGTCGAGGGACCACTCCCCTCGTTGCCGATCAAACAAATCCGCCATAAGGCTGGGGCCACTCCCCCCGCAGGCCGACCTACTTCTCATCGGTCGTTAATCGGGGGGCCACTCCTCTTGCCGCTGATCAAACAAGTGTGCCGTAAGGCAGGGGGCCACTCCCCTTGCGGGTCGGTTTATTTCTAAGTCCGCTGTAAGGTGGTGGGCCACTCCCCCTGAGGGCCGGCTTATCTCCTCGTCCTCCGTAAGGCGATGGGCCATCGATGTCCTCCGTAAGGCGGTGGGCCATCGAAGTCGCTGTAAGGCGGGGGGGCCACTCCCCATGCGGGCCTGCTTTTCTCCTAGTCCGATGTAAGGCAGGGGGCCACTCCCTCCATGGGCCAACTTATCTCCTATTTCGTCGTAAGGCTGAGGGCCACTCCCCCGCGGGCCGACTTATCTCCAATGTGGGGGTTACTCCCCCGCGGGCCGGCTTATCTCCAAGGTGGGGGCTACTCCCCCACGGGCCGGCTTATCTCCTAGTCCGTCGTAAGGCAAGGGGCCACTCCCCCCGCGGGCTAACCTAAGTCACTCGTAAGGCGGGATGCCACTCCCCCTGCAGGCCGACCTACTTTCATCAGCCGTTAGTCGAGGGGCACCCCCTCGCAGTCAATCAAACAAGTCCGTCGTAAGGCAGGGGACCACTCCCCTACAGGATGACATACTTCTCATCGGTCGTTAGTCAAGGGGCCACTCCCCTTGCCACTGATCAAATACTAAGTCCACCGTAAGTCGAGGGGCCACTCCCTCCGTGGGCCGACCTACTTCTCATCGGGCCGACCAATAATTGCCTCTAGCCGATTTTGCAAGCCGACCTAATTGTAAAGACCGTATATGCCTTGCAATACTAACAAAAAACACTCTAAAGGGGGGTGAATAGAGTAATGACAATAATCATGTAATTAAAAATTAAACTTGCAAACGCGGAATTATAAGTGCAAGAGGAATTTAAACAACACAATCAATCAAATGCTAACACAAAGATTTTATCCTGGTTCTCTAACTTGGGTACATCCAGCCACACCAAATATTCACTATGATCCTACACAAGATAATGAATACAATCTCACAAAGAGATATGAACTCTCACAAAGAGACCCAAATTCTCACAGAGAGAGTACACAACCAACCAACCCTACATAAGGGTTAATCTTTCACAAAGAGAGAAACTAACCTCATAAAGAAAGTTAGGGTTAAACTCTCACAAGGAGAGAAACTAACTCTCACAAAGAAAGTTAGGGTTTCAAGAAACAAATGAAACAAATATACTCTTATATCTATATAATAAAGGATGAAGATTTCAAATGTTTGTCCTAGGTGGCGGGGTTTGTCCTACGTGGACAAGCTAAATATGACTAGGACAAACAATAGTTGATGACTAGGATAAGTTTTGGGGGGAAAATTGAAAATGGGGTGAAATTATTTAGGGGGAAACCAAAATCTGAGCCATTTCAAAAGTTTGGGGGGGAACAAAAGTTTAAATAAACCGTGCCCATAGGGGCACGGGTAATGACTAGTATGCCTTGAAGAGATGAACTTACTCAATGAAGTATGCAAGGCATGGAAGAGGATCTCCAAGTGATGAGATGAGCTTGATTACACTTGGAGGATTTTCTTGATCTAGCTTCAATGCATGAAGATGATTAGAGCTCTAATGAAGGAAATGAAAGATTAGGAGTGGCTTTGAGATTCTTAATAATCCTTAAGAGTTCCAAGAGTTTTAAATGAATTAAGCACACTCCTATAAATAGGAAGCACCAAAACCCCCATAAAACCCAAGCTAGAAGCCAAAGGAAGAATTCTGCAACGGCTAGAATCTGGGATTTTACGGCAACGACAGGCGATGGTACAAGATCGGACAGTCGCCTAATCAACGGCTAGAAAATTCCCAACTGATATAATCTGAGCCAGGACATGCGACTGTAGAAGACTACACATGCGCATGTACACTGTTTAGGTGCCTAAATATACTTCAGCAGGCGGCTGTCACATGGGAAGGAATGGAGCTGAGAAAATGCAACTTTTGCACTTGTGCATACAGACGACTGAAGATCAAAGTCCAGGCGCCTGAAGATAAACATGCGCCTGTAAACTCTACATCAGTCGAATGTCACACAAAGTGGATTGGTGCCCAGAAAAGACAAGTTACGCACATTGGCAATCAGCCGACTGAAGAACAAAGTTCAGGCGCCTGATGGTAGACAGACACCTGTCAAATGAACTTCAGTCGCCTTCACCAAAAGCCCAAGAAAGAGTCCAGAAAAAGTTGACTTGAGCTGTGCACAACAGTCGGCTGTAGAAGACTGGCCAGGCGCCTAAAGATCACCCAGTCGCCTGTCCTGCCTTCAGCAGTCGTCTGTTGGAAGGCCAAAAACTCCAATTTGAGTTTTTGGAATGGTGAACCTATTGGGTTGGTTTCTATGATAATCATAAGGCTCACTAAGATGGTTAATGCATATGCATGAATGAGTAGACCATCTAGCAAGGCATTACAAAAATCCTAGACTCAAAAAAAGAAATGCAAGTAATAGGAATTACATGGATAACATTTTGCATCTCCTAAAGTCTAAGGCTTCAAGCTCTTGATGCCTTGATGCTCCCCATCATCTTCCAAGCTTCGGCACCTCTTGATGAGCTTCCCTTCATCAAGTTCCAAGCTTTGGCAATGCTCCTCTTGATGTCCATCCTTGCACCACCAAAAAGCTTATTCTTCAATTGATAAACATGAAACTAAAACAGTGAGAGTCATTAGCAATAACATAATGTTGTGATCATCATCAAAACAATATTGGTCTAAAACATCAATAACTAACAATTATATGACAGGAGTCACTTCGCGTGCATGGCACATCACCCGACCTCCCTTTGCAGCGGTTGAGCTCGAAAGATGGGGGTCATTGTTGCGCCAATTATGGCTTGCCTTCATGGCGATTAATCCAATAATTATGGTCAGTCTTCATGGCCATTAATCCAACAATCATGGCTGACATTCATGGCGACCGTTTTCTTCATCAATGGTGACCATTACTCCAGTCAATACTTTCTAAGTAATGCATCCTCATCAATGTCGACAATAAAGCTTCGTTATTAGCTGGAACGCCACGAGGCAATGGCTCACCTATAAGAACTCATGGAGGCAACGAGACACGGTGGGGGATCTCCAAGATCCTACATGAAGGTAGTCTAATACTCAATATTTATTCTACTAAATTCTATATTCCGCTCTATAGCTCAACCAGAGGACTATCGAACGACCTCCCAACAGGTCGGACCTAGCCACACCAATCCCTTTCAAGTCAGCCACTGACTTAAGCACGGAGGGGATTTGGTTGGGCCTCAGAGCCGATCTCCTGACGAACTTCCTATGTTGCAGATAGCTGGAGAGATAGCTCGGTCCTGACTTCAATAGCGCAGATCGGATCCCTGCCAATCAGGAGTTAGCTCGCCCAATCGCCCCACCAATTGCTCACCCCGGCTACACCAACCAAATGTCCACTAAACAACATTCACACTTTTGATGATGCGGATCCATTCCGTAACATTCCCAACTTACATGACCCAACACAATCCTTTCTATTTTAGTGCTACTTGAAATTTATACTGTTATCTATTGCATAATTAAAGGCCCGAAAAATATGTAAATTGCAATTAATGTCTAAATTCATAGTCACAAGCTCAGAGATTTGCAAATTACATCAGAAGACGAGCAGGTTGAAAATTATATGAAAACAAACAAAATCGAATACCATAAAATGCATTACATTTGCCTCATTCGCCAAGATCCTAAATTTTCCCAAAAAAAGGGTTCTGTTCGAATAGAGATCTCTGTAAAGTACTCGTAATCTTTGAGGAAGTTGCCGATTTTTGAGTGAAAATTGTTCCATATGCTTTAATAATAGAATGAAAAGCTACCCAAATCTTCAACCTATCAGCCTGCAAGTTTTTTGCCTTCCAAAACTTCAAGCAACATCTCAGCCTGCAAGCTATTTCCAATCTAATCATCTCTGTTAATCCTATGTCAAAGAGAAGGATCCTACTGACCAGCCTTACGAAGGACAAGGTTCTTCACGCTCACACGAAAAGCTTCCACCCCATCGACGCCCTTCACTTCAGTGAGATGATGAAGAAAATTGCTCGCCGTTTTCCTCTTAGGCTTCCATTTTTCTTGTTTCGCAATGATAGCGAAACGCTGCAAGAAATTTGCAGCCAAACCCACCTCGTTTCTCCCCAAATAATATTTGGTGAACAGCTCCAATGTCCTGAAGTCAGACCCGAACCCCTTCCTTATAGCCTTCTCCCATATCGTTTCAGCTTCTTTAATCATGCCGTTGCTTAAATGAGCATCTATCACTACATTCACCAATTTTACATCAAAACGATCGCAAAATGATTCCCATTCCTCAAAGCATTGCCTCAGTCCATTTAGATCGCCTAGCTTTCTAAGGGCATGCAACATGTGGTAATGGCTCATATTAGTCATCTTTCCAAAAGAAGCCTGTAGCTGCTTCCACACCCTTTTGACCTCTGCTAAATTACCAGCACCAGCATACAAAGTTATAAGAAAATGGTAAGCTTCTCGGTCCCCATGAGGCATCATCTTCTCAGCGTTCTTGAGTACATACTCGGCTTTATCGAACAGGCCTGCTGAGTTATAATAACCAGCCAGATTACACCACAAGCTCCAGTCGAAACCAACTTTACCGCACCTCTTCATTTCCTCTACGACTCTTTCGATTGACACAATGTCCTTCTTTGAACCATAGCTGCACATTAAGATTCCAAATGTAACTCTATCTGGAGGGATGTTCACAGCTTTCATTTCTTGATATAGGGATAAAACCTTCTCATGTTGCACTAATTTCAAATGAAGGGTCATGAGATTGTTGAACACCAGAGTACTGGAAGCGAAGTTGAGTTCTTTCATCTTGTCGTAGAGCGCAAGGGCCTTTTCCAACATTTCCCCCTGGCAATAGCTGTTCAAAAGAGCTCCATACGTCATCCGATCCTTTGCTGATTCTGGAAGCCTAGAGAAATATTTTTCAGCTATGGCTACACTCTTGAATTTTGATATAAGATCCAGGCGAATAGCGTGAATGCTGGAACTGATCTCAAACCCTCTTTTCTCCATCCAATTTATCACCTGTAAACAGCATAAATTATCAATAACAATATTGGCTTCATAGGCAGTTTGACTTTATTCGTAATTATGTCTTATCACGCCGCATAGGCCAAGACAAGATCAAAAGGCAGAAAAGAGAATTTTCTTTATAAGACAAAGGAAAAAAAGGATTGTTTTCATGGTTGATTTAGAATCTACATGTGTTGGTCCAATTTTTCCAATACTATAGTTTGTTACCCTCTATACATCAAATCTGATTTCTAGTTATAAATCTTACATGTAGAGGAACAAAATAAAAAGATACGGAGAGGATATTCAAATACTTGCGGAGGAGCAGAATAACACATACTAGCTAGTAACGAACCAAATGACAAGCATGCAAAAATAAATATAAAATCAACTTGAATGAGTATTGTATAAACTAAGAAAACTAAACAGATAAATATTATCAAACTGAAATAACTTCTGATAATTTCAAGGTTGATGTTTTGTGGTCTCAATGGATCATCTATTGCAATCACTTATGCATTGACAAGAGCCATCCACCTTGTCAGAAAGAATTTGCGCACGGTAATGCACCTACATGTGGTATGGAGAGGTGCGGGCATGAAAGCACAAACATGATAAACTAAGAAGATAGACACGACCCCACTAACACAGAGACGACAAGAAGCAACTCATCGAAACATGACATATTGATGGTAAATAGAAAACAAAATGATCCAGAAAAAGTTGTTATGTCGTCTGACATGACTCTGCTTTACGAACAAAGTGTCTGTGCTGCATAGGTTGTAACTAGTCCGCGACATATTTACAAGAGGTTTAGGACATTTTCATTCAGTAGAAAGGATGATTGATGATTATCCACCTTATTCATTTAAAAATAAATACATAGAAGAGAAGGAAAATGCAAACCACAAGAAATTCACAATGGCACCAACTCATATATCAGGTAATTCATTTCACCATTTGACACATCAAACACACTGACATTTTAATGTCAATTCATCAAAATATTTTAAGTTAAAAAACAACCAGAATATAAGGGAAAAGTGATCTCTGGAATCGCATGGCATGGATACTGAGCAAATTACGTAAAGAGGACGAGTTCTATCCCAAAAAGCAGACAAGAAGATAGATCACTTAATCCGAGTACGGATTGACACTAACACAGACACGGGTATGGGTCAACAGCAAAGTACTTACATAATGGCCAATTAAGATCAAGATATATCATTATTGCTTTCATATATGTCTCTCATATTCCCCTTTGAAGCAAGTAATATGTGGCATCCAAGAATAAAAATTCTACAGAACCATCCTATTACAAGTACTGCCCAAAAAGGTTTAACTATGGAGTTGCTCGAATAGGCTTACCAATGGAATTCTTTTCATAACTCCTGCCTCCAAAATACTAGCTATGATTAATTCATTGGAAATATTATATCCAAAGTACCTTTTCAGGACAAATCATATTTGCAACTATTCGCGTTTGGGGTCATGATATGCTCCTTCTCTAAGCCATCTGCACAACACTAATTGATTATGTTATGATGATATTTGAACACATGCATGTACTTCTTGCAAACACAGTTATGAAATATAGTCAATTGAGCACATTTTTGCATGACAATTTGGATAAAGGGATGACAACTTTCACCAAGATAACTTATCATGGCATAAATTGACATGTTATGCTAAAAAAAACTTTGAACTACATGTTGGGCTAGTTAATAATTGAATGGGCTCTCCTTGAGATTAAATATAAAACCAAATGCATTTTTCTCAACTGCGTGGACAAAGAATTCATGGATTATCAGGAAAACAAATGCAAATCAATTGCAAACTTGAATCAGGGTATGCAGACTTTATTCAGGGAGTTCATATTTCGTTGATGATTAAGAAATTAATTCCCAAGTAAACAAATTAGATTACAAAGATATAAATATGAGGTGTACAAGAATCGAATAAATAAAGACCTTTAGCCAAACGATTCGCTCTACCACTAAGCATATGGCACATTTCATGAAGGATTACTTGTATAAACATTTTCTAAATGCATTTGCACGCACATAATTCCTCATTCTGCACAGTTAACAATTTTGTAATGGATTTTCTCAAATTTTTAGGTGTAAATAATATGAAATTATTTCCAAATGCCAAATTTGTGAAATATGGCAGATGTCATAACAAAAAGTTTACTAGTTAGAACAAAATAATGCATGACAAATGATAGGTACCATAAGATTTTGAGATAAAAAAATTCGATTTTCACTTTTGAATGAAATTCACAATCCCATGTCATTTGACAATATAGAGATGAGATGGGTATTTTGGTCACTTATACCTTCAAGGAGTGCTTATAGTTCTTGTACCTGCGGAGCTCCTTAACGATGTGCACCAGTCTGGATTCCGTCACCGCCTTGCCCTCTTTCTCCCACTCATCAATGATCTCCGCCACGCTCCCCCCTGCCTCAGCTCCCAGCGCCGATAACCGCCGGTAAAGCCTCTTATTCTCACCGCTCGGTGGTGCAGTAGCCATCGTTCTCGTCACCGCCGGCCCCAGCGATAGCGCTCGGATCCGGTTCTTCGCCATCGCCACCGCCATCAGCATCATCATTCACTCCCTCCCTTCCCCCTGTTTAAGGGTTTAGACTCGGTTTAATTGAAAAGGAACATAGAAGCAGAGAAGCACTCGGTGCACCTTCGCGACATTTTAACCTTATGCAGCGCCTCAATTCCTAGCACTCACTCACAATGGAGGGCTGAACCATTCAGCCCCAACAGGTGCTGAAGCTGCGCCACGTCGGCTGAAGCCTTCTGTACTCTCACAATCGAGGGGCTTAACGGTGTTGGAAAATAATACAACGGCGATGTCAAAATTGGGATCCGTGCGAAATAACCAAGCTAATCAGAAATTTAGGACCGGCAAAAATAGATCCTCAAACCTCCAACAAAAACCATACGACCTTGCAAAGTAAAGTAGCAAACGAAGAATACCAACAACAATAAAAACAATCGCAGACACACAAGAGTTTACATTGGTTACGTCCAGCAATTCCGAGATGATTCCACTATCAGATCAGGGTGTCAAAACGGTCTTACCGGGCCGGCCCGGCCCGGGCCCGGCCGGGCCCATCCAAAATCCGGGCCGGCCCGGCTCCCCCCCAAGCCTCTGTGAGGCTTTTTTTAACAAAACCCGGGCCGGGCCGAGCCGGCCCGTGGGCCGGGCACCTCAGCCCAGCCCGGCCCTGGCACGGGCCACCGAACCCGGGCCGGGCCGGCGGGCCCCGGGCCGTTTTGACACCCTGACTATCAGAGAGATCCACAATATGGTTTACAATCTATCTTCCGCTCACGTGAGTAATAACTTGGCGGAAAACACAAGCCCTCACAATCTTAATCAAGGAAGAAGAAATCAAAAGGAGAAATGAAGAGAATTACTCAACTTCACAAACAAACTCCTAACCCTAATCTCTCGACAAAACTCTTCAATGGTGGCGGCTACAGCTCTCTCAAGCTCCAGATCTCGAAAACAGCATTAACCCTAATCAAATCAACACTTAGGATTAAATAGGGCTCCCAAAACAAGTGGGAAAAACATCTCAGCCGTCGGATGAAATTGCCTGGTCCCGCGTCACTCGGTCGAGCGAGAGCAACGCTCGACCGAGCGGTCTCTCCGCTGCAGCTGCCGCTGGGGTGGATGAATCATGGCGCTCAGTCGAGCGTCAACTTCGCTCGACCAAGTTGGCAATCGCTCGGTCAAGTGTCAACTTCACTCGACCGAGTTGACGATCTCTGCAGAGCCCCAAAACATGCCAACTCTCTGTAAAATTTGCGTTTAATTCACTCGGTCGAGTACTCAAACCACTCGACCGAGTGGACAGTAACTCGGTCGAGTGGTAGAGTACTCGATCAAGTATGTTGGCTTCTCTGCTCGTCCGCATCTCAAGGCCCCCCAGCTCGGTCGAGCGACTGTCACGCTCGACCGAGCAACCTGGGCATTATGTGTGAAAGAGTTGAATCACCAAATTTCAACACTCTACCTTAATTCAAATCTCTTCACACATGCTCTTGCACATCCACGCTACTCGTCATGACCCTCTCTATGGGTATCATTATCATCTCGGACTTGACGCCCTCTGGCGCCACATAAGCCAACAAAGAGATTAACTCCAGGCACACCTGGAGTTTGACGGCAGGAACTGGCTTAGTAAACATGCATGTGTGGTTCTTCTCAGTCGGGATCTTCTAAAGCTTCACTTCCTTCTTCTCCTACTCCAGGAAGGAATCTCGCACCTCAATGTGCTTCATCCTCGAACTGTATGCATGGTGCTTTGCCAGATAAATGACACTCTGGCTATCACAATACACTTGTGACGAACTCTGTGGCACCCCCAAATCTCTAAGCAGACTCCTCAATTACTTGGCTGCCTTCACCGCTTCCACCGTTGCAATCAACCCGACCTCTGTGGTGGACAATGCCACCACAGATTGGAGGACCGACCTACACGATACTGCGACAGTGCCCAAAGTGAACACATACCCCGTGGTAGATCGCCGCATGTCCCTATCTCATGCATAGTCATTGTGGCAATATCTTGACAGCACCTTTCCGTGTCCTCTCCCATAGAGAATCCCGACACTAGTTGTGCCTCGCAGATATCTCAGAATCCACTTGACGGCCTGCCAATGCTCCTTGCCTGGATTGGCCATATACCTGCTAACCACTCCCACGGCCTATGCAATATCTGGATGTGTGCATACCATTGTGTACATCAAACTTCCTACTGCACTTGCATATGGCACCTGAGACATGTACTTCTTCTTATCCTCAGTGCTTGGTGACTGTGTTGCAGACAGCTGAAAATGAGCTCCTAGCGGTGTTGTCATGGGCTTCGCGCTCTCCATCCCAAAACGGGTCAGCATCTTCTGAATGTACCCATTCTGTGACAATCTCAGCTCATGTGGCTTCTGTTGGATCTGGATCGTAGCCTAGAGGGGGGGTGAATAGGCTAATAAAAATATTCGTGCAACCCACGAACAATCCCACGCAGTTATAGGCACAGACAGGGCAATAAAATAGCAATCACAGAATACGCACAGATATACCCTGGTTCGGTCGTCCCCACGACCTACTCCAGCCCCCGAAAGCAAATACTAGATAGATATGTAAACCTGTACAGCTACAATGAGTCAAGATCCCAAATCTACTCTCACCTAGCTCGTACGCACACCACGTGCTCTACACTATCAATCTAGTCAGATACTCTCCCTCCGCGACGACTCCCAAGTCGTCAGGTCCCCAAAAGTAACACAAAAGGTAAAGTTTCTCCTACAGAGGTCGATACACCAATACAAAGATAAATAAATAGAGTTTTAGAAATGCTCAGTAATGGTGTGTTGTCTCTGTCGTTCCGCGCGTGGTCAGATCAATCTGACAAGAAGTAGTGTCCTCTGAAGTCACGGTGAGCAATTCCTCTGAATGTTAGGTACATGCGTAGGGTTCAATAGACAACAGCAAGAGGCTCTAATCTCACTTTTTCTCAATAATTATACTTGCATGCAAAAGGTTGTAAGTGGAGACATCAACTTTGAACACCCTCTTCAATTAATTTCTCTTTTTATACAACCGTGAGTCCCCTGCAAAACAAAAACAGGTTAGTGGAGGATCAAAAACCAAAACATGATAACATTAAAAGCAAGTGATCATTTAAGTGATCATTTAGAAAGTAATGAGATGATTGACCCTCCTTTTAATTGCTTCTCCTGTACACACAAATTGCCCTTTATCTAATTTCGTTGCCTTGCACCTTTCTTTTGCAGCTTGATGGATTCGGGCCGGCCTGTCTTGGAGATTCTAACTGGGCACGCTTGATTTTTTGATTGCCTTTTTTCCGTTGCTTGCGGCTGCTCAAGAGGAGAAAAAAATTTCGACTGCTTCGAGAATTTTTGGTTTGCTCCTCTGATTTTCGGCTGCTTGGAGATTCTGGAAAATAGAGGCCTTGTTTCCTTTTGAGAACCTCTCAAATTAAACACCTGCGGCTGCAAAGAAAATCACCAAAGAAAAGCATGGCCGGCTATTGCAGAATTTGAGTGGCGCCTCAACAAAAATTGAAAAGACCCCTCTCACAAAAATTCGGCAGCCTCCTACAAAGAATTTCCCAAAAGAATGAATATTAAAGCTTGGTGATCAAAAAACATGTTCACGTGAAGAGTAGGAAAAAAAGATTCTGTGCTCCCTTGGTGATTATTAATAGAAGTTGCGGCGCCTCTTTGCTGCTCTTGGAGAATTCAATTTGTGCGGCTGTGCACATCTCCTTTGCAAAACTGTGGCTGGTTCCTTAAAAGACTTGCCGGCAGGATGAATAAAAATGAGGAGGTTTTAAAACTTGCGCAGCCTCCTCTCAAATTTCGGCCTCCTCCTCTTTTTGACTTGGGTCTCTCTTAAAAACCTAGGCTTAAGGATTGTTTATATAGGTATGAGCCATGATCCTATTCAACTTAATTACCATGGTGCCATGCACTTCTCAATTTGATTAAAGTGTTTCCCTTTTAGGAACAAATACTTGACCCACTTCTCACAATTAGTCTCCCCGTCATAATGGACACGTCTCTTTGTGAATCAGTCACAGGCTCTCCATTCCTGAAACACTTAACACACACATTAAAAACATTCACACACGTTTGTTATCATCAAACACGAAGTTCACAGATCGTTGCTACCAACAGCTTCCTATCTCGGAAAATCTCCATTCCAAGAATTTTCTTTGCGGGCCCTAAGTCCTTCATGTCGAACTCTTGCCCCAGCTTCGACTTCAGCTTCTTCACCTCTGACATGCTATTAGAAACAATAAGCATGTCGTCCACATATAGCAACAAATAGATCTTCATGCCATTCTCTAGTGTGCGCACATACACACACTGATCCTTGATGCTTCTCTCAAAGCCTACTCCCATCATGAAGCTGTCAAATCGTTTGTACCACTACCTGTGTGACTGCTTCAACCCATACAACGATTTCTTTAACCTATAAACCAAATTCTCTTTCCCCTTAACTCTGAACCCCTCTGGCTGTTGCATGTATATTTCGTCATCAAGATCTCCATGCAGAAAGGCGGTCTTCACATCGAGTTGCTCTAACTCCATGTCCATGCTAGCCACTAATGCCAATAACACCCGAATGGATGTGTGTAGAACAACAGAAGAAACTTTGATATTACATTAATACTATTGTTAGCTCCATATTTCTGTTGCTTGATTTTGATTCCAATGGCCAAATTTTGTTGTGATGATATTTTTGCTATGAATCGTGAGTAGTTCCCCAATCTAGGGCATTAGCGAAAACTCCTTCGTGGGTTCTCCCTAGAACGACCATAGAATTAGGATTTCGATAGGATTTAGGAATTTATATGGTTACGCGGGACGTTTCATTGGCATTGTCGGGAGAAAGGCCGCCTTTGACCGTCGGGCCAAGGGGAAATAAAACTGGCGTTTGATCCCCTTACCACAGCTCACACCCCTAGCGTAGACATTGAATCCTAACGCATGGGAACGACAGGATGAAATGTTGGGAGCAATCATTGCGAGCTTAGTGCTCCTGGAGTCGTCGGTGTTAATGGACATGGGAATGCCCACCGACCAAACCAGGGTAGACCTAGCGTATCATCCTGGGCATCGACCGGAATATCGGGCCCATGGGACGCTAGGTATCACTCCTAAAGGCAACGTCTCACCACTAAACCCTAGAATCCGATCGTGTTTCTATCTGTCGGTCGTGATAGAGAGAGCTCATGATAGGGTGGAAACCAAAGTCCTAGCTTCCCTTTTATATCTTACATCGTTCGTATTTCTTTCTCGTGACAACCAACCGTTTGATCGGGCTAGCTCACCCACTGGGTGATACGGTTCCTACTTGAAAACAAGCACAACACACGCCTCCCTGAGTTCGACCCCCAAGCCACACTACAACACCATGTGCTTGCGGTTACAAATATTTAAATCTGGTATCTCCGATCCCATTGCATATATTGCTAAATCTAGGGGACGTCATTCACCATGTCTTAAACTCTTACTAGAGTTTTTGGCTCTCCCACAGTCGACTGATGAAGGCACGACAGTCGACTGGATGACATCCAGTCGCCTGGTCAGCCTTCTACAGCCGACTGGTATGCACAGCTCAAGTCAACATTTTATTTACTCTACTTAAGCTTTTCGCCTCAGTCGACTGATGTTCAATTTATAGTCGCCTGTGTTTGTACAGTCACATATGAATTGCTCAACAATCGTCTGTGCGCAACTTGCATTTTCTGGGCTTCATCCCAATTTGCAAGTCAGTCGACTAATGAAGTTTTCACAGTCGCCTATATATTTACAGTCACCTGTGAAATGGTCAACATTCATCTGAAAGGTGTAAGTGGGTAAATTGCATCTCTCTGTTTTCTCCATCCCCTGCAGCAGTCGCCTGATGAAGGATATACAGTCGACTGTCTGTTTTACAGTCGACTGTGTAGCCTTCTACAGTCGACTGTCATGGCTCAGATTATAGCCGTTGGGATTTTTCTAGCCGTTGAACAATCGACTGTTATTTGTTCTTCAGTCGACTGTCTATGCCCAAAACTGCCAAAATCTAGCCGTTGCAGATTTCTTCCTTTGGGTTTTTGGCTGGTTTTATGGGGTTTTCTTGGCTTCCTATATATATGAGATGGCTTAGTTCAATTAGAACTCTTGGTTTTATTGAATATCTTTGAGAATCAATAGCCACTCCTAATCTCTCACATTTCCCTCTCATGATCACATTCCTCTTCATGCATTGAAGCTAGCTCATAGGAAAATTCTCCAAGGGATCTAATTCTCATTCCTTTCTTGGAGATCATCTTTATTTTCTTCATTTCATACACTCAAGTGAGAAGTGTTAGGATTCATTCGTAGAAGAGAGAAAGATCATCAAGTGCAATCAAAGCCTCATCTCAAGCACTTGAGTTTCACTTGCATGCCTTCTTCTTCACATTGGTAAGATCATATCAAGGCATAGGTAAGTGTTATTTCGTTTCATCTTTGTGTTATCCCTAATTCTCTTTGTGGGAATTAGTTACTCTCTTTGTGGGAGTTACTCTCTGTGTGAGAGTTTGGTTCTTTCTGTGTGAGAGAACAAATCCTCTGTGTGAGGTCTCTCTGTGTGAGAGTAAGGATTTCTCTGTGTGAGAATCCAAATCCACTATGTGAGGTATCTCTGTGTGAGATTGTATTCACTTCTCTTTGTGGAAAATATAGTGAATATTGGTGTGGCTGGACGTACCCATGTTTTGGGAAACCAGTGTAAAATCCTTGTGTTTGCGATTGTTGTTGTTAAGCATACTCTTTAATTTTCGCTGCTTATTGTGCTTTAATTTCAGTAACTTTTAATTAAGCACTTTGCTTGCTATTACACTATTCACCCCCCTCTAGTGTGTGTTGCCCCGCAGGGTCCCTTACAAATAGGAGTGCTAAATATAAGTTTTATGAAGAGTCATTTTGATAACTCAACTTTAGAAACGTGCTATATATCTTCTAGGTTAAGCCATATTGCAAACATTATCTTTTGGACCCATGGATAGGAATGGAAATATTGCGGGGCGGAGCGGATATTTAATTACCCAAGCTTGTCCTGACCCGTCTACAGGCCAGGGCGGGGCGGGTCTCAGGCCGGGTAATTTCTTACCAAAAACCGGGTCGGTCCGGGTCGGTCCGGTTGGGTCAGGTCATTACTGCCACCCATATGAATCCCAAATAAAAGTTTTATTTGGGAATTGGGAGAATTGTGATTTGTTTGGTAATTTGGAATTGGGAATTGGCCCAATTGGGAGAACAGTGGAACAGAGTATGAGTTATGGGTTATGGGCTGACTACATGGTCCACATCAAAATAGTAAGGTTTTTAACCACTATAATTTACTAGGGCGGGACAGGGTGTTGAGTATTGGACTTCTCCCTAATTGGTGTTAATGATGAGCAAACATAAATACTTGTGACTAATTCCCTATTTTGCAGTTAATCCATTGCCTAAGCTATTTATGAAGATCAACTAGCAATGGATGACTCACAAAGATCATTGAAGGCAAATGAAAATGGATTGGATGATCGTAGATGTGGAGTGAAGCTTCATGAAGACTTCAAGCTCATGTGATTGATAGAAGAGAGATTTCGTCAATGTAATTTCTTTTATCTCTTCTAGTATGTAGCTTAGAAGTAGAACTTTGATGGATCACTCACACACATCTTCATTTCAGTCTTAGGACATCATTAGATCAATTGTCCTTAGACCCCAATTCATTTCTTTAGTGATTGTGCTTGGATTGTTTATAACAGTCGACTGCTGAACATTTTACAGTCTGTCTCAAAAACAGTCGACTGTGTTTTGTTCTACAGTCGCCTGTTATGCACAAACATTTGCAATCTAGTTTTGGGCCTGTCTGTTTATTTCGCACAGGCCAATGATGAACGATTCACAGGCGCTTGTCCTAGTGACAGTCGACTGTGTTTTGTAAATTAGTCGCCTATTTATCCTTCTGCCCAAACTATATTGATCTGACTTTTACGGCCACTCGACTACTGTTGAATATTCAGTCGACTGTACCTTGGATTACTCGATTGTGTATACTGCAACAGTCGTCTTTCTGTGAGCCAATTTATTGACTCAGTTCTCTGGAAATTCTCTGAGTATTTGACAGTCGTCTGTATAAGGATTTACAGTCGCCTGTTCTGATTAAAAGTCGACTGTATTATCTACATCAGTCGTTTGTCCTGTTATCTTACAGGATTTCCAGATTTCATTCAACTTACCATCTCTCGGCCAGTCGCCTGTAGAAGTAATTACAGTCGCCTGTTGGTTTAACAGTCGACTGTCTTTGCTTCATCAGTCGACTGTCCATGTGGTAAGTTACCGTTATGAATTCTTACCTACTCATGCTGACTATGCATCAGTCGACTGAGGTTTCTTCATCAGTCGACTATTGCGGGTTCAGTTTCTATCCGTTGAGATTTTTCTCACGGATTCCAAAAGGGTTTTTGCCTAAACTGTTTTGTGGATTTGAGAAACCTATAAATGTGGCTGCTACTGTTCCATTGAAGGGTTACCTAAGCTATTGCAAAATCTCTTAAGCTTTCATTTCTAAAGCCTAAAGCTCTCAAATCCAAAGCCCTAAGAATTCCAAGTCTTTGATCTCTTGCTCTCCAACCTAGAACCAAAGAGGTATCATCTAAGCAATTGGTGCAGTCAAGAGAAAGGGCTTCTCCTCTCTTCCAAGAGAGTTCTTCAATACACATCACACTTCTCCTTCAAGTTCTACTTCAAGGTATAGGTGATTGTAAGTGTTGCTTTCAGATTTCATTATTTTCGTATACTGAATTTGCTCTCGGGTTGTGAGAGCGGTTTGCTTGCTCCCAAGTTGTGGGAGTCAAGGACATCGATTGTATTCGATTTCACTTGTAGAGTTGCTACAAGTAGGTTTTTAAGGAAACCTCAAGTTAGGGTTCTAACTTGAGTATCCGGAGGTATCCGGGTGGAAGGGACGTAGGATTACCGGGAACAAGTCGGGAGTGACTTGGGTAATCCGAACCCTAGAAACATAATTGTGTTTGCAATTGTTTTTAATTTAGGTTTAATTTTAATTCCGCATTATATTGTTGGTTAGCATTTTAATTTGGTGTAACTATTGTTTTAAATTGCTTAAACACTATTCAACCCCCCTTCTAGTGTTTTCTCCATAGACAGGATCCTTACAATTGTATCAGAGCGTTAGGTTATAGCTATGGCATCCAACAACAACAACGTTCCTCCGCCGACTTCGTACAACAATCACGACCGTGATGGAGCGTCCACACTTTTCGAAGGTCAATCTATGGTGCGCCCTCCGCGTTTCAATGGTACAAATTTTGGCTATTGGAAATGCAGGATGGAGACGTTTCTTAGGAGTGCTTCGCTTTGGAGAACCCTCCACAAGGAGTACGTCGAACCCACCAAAGAGGATTTCGAGAAATAGATGACTTCCGAGAAGTCTGCCGAAGTCAACAACGCTAAGGCAATGAACGCTCTTCATTGTGCGTTGGACCCGAATGAGTTCAACAAGATATGCACATGTAAGAGTGCATATCAAATTTGGAACCATCTCATCGTTACCCATGAGGGAACGAACAAGGTAAAACTTTCAAAGTTAAATGTTGCAGTGCAAAACTTCGATTTGTTTCATATGTAGGATAATGAGAGCATTGCATCGATGTACGGTCGCTTTACCGACATCATCAATGAATTGGAAGCTCTTGGCCAAATATATTCCAAACCTGATAAGGTAAGAAAGATCATCATGGGAATGACATCCAAATGGAAAAGAAGAGCAATCGCCATCAAGGAGGTCAATGACGTGAAGAACTACACTGTGGTGAATCTTATCGGGACTCTTATGTCTTATGACGTAAGACGAGAGAACCGATTAAAGATTCGAGCAATGATGAATCAGTCGGAGGCCAAGAAGAAAGCTTTGGCATTCAACGCCAATTCATCATCCTCCGATAGTGATGAATCCGAGAACGAGATGGATTTGGGTGAAATGGCCCAAATGGCGAAGAAGTTCCAACGCTTCTTTCGCAAAGGTAAATTTTCCTCCAACAAACATTTTGAGTCTACTAATTCTACTTCCTCTCTTTGCTATAAATGTAATAAGCCAGGGCACATCAAGAGGGATTGCCCAATGCTAAAGAACAAAGAGAAGTGGAAGGCACCGAAGTACCACAAGTCCGATAAGAACAAGAGAGACAAGAAGAAAGGACTCGTAGGTACGTTCGACGAATCAAGTGATGAATCATCGAGTGATTCCGATGATGAAAAGGGTGAGAGCGCCCACATGTGTTTCATGGCCCGAGAGGATCCAGTCTCCGATGAGAGTGACTCCGACACGGATGAAACCGAGGTAACAATGGATGAACTTCGTATTGCTAATAAAGAACTATTTACTAAATACCAATCTTTAATGCTTAAGTATTCTAGCTTAAAGAAATTGAATGTTAGCAAGTCATCCATTCCATGCATTATCAACAATGACACCATTGTTGATACTTTAACCCTTGAGAAATCAAATTTAGCTTCTTAAAATGCCACTTTGAGAGATGAGGTGAATAACCTCAAATCTCAACTAGATCAAACACATCCCAAGGATAATAGTGATCTAGTTACACGACACACACAATTGAGTTTAGAGAATGATTCTCTTAAAACCTAAGTGCACGAGCTCAAAGCACGGGTGTCCACCTTGGATACCAACATTTCTTCTTTAAAGGAGAAATATGAGCTCATGTCCTTCCGTATTGTTAGATTCAATAAGGGAAAAGGACAATTGGATGATTTGCTTGCAAACCAATTTCCGGCCACACATCGTGTTGGTCTTGGGTTTGTAAAAGCAAATGCATCCAATGATCGCACCTCCTATAGTGGTGTCACTATAGATTTTGTGAGGCCATCCTCCGGTGCATCCACAAGTGGTGTCAAAGGCACTATAGGTAGCAAACCTACCAAGTGTAATACCATGTATCCCTAAATACGTATATATGTAGGTATTTTTGGGCGTAGATACGTGGGTATGATTTTTGGGAGTATGCACGTATTTTTATTTAATTATTTTGGTGTAGGAATTATTTTTTAAAAGATTTTAAACTCATCATTTGAATTTAGTAAATAAGATTATTTGGATGAATACTTGTATTTAAAGTGTATATGGTATTTCTTCATGTATTTCTATTTTCTTAAAAATACAAAATCTAAAATTTTATAACCATGACAACTCACTAAGTGAGGTGTCATCCTAAGAATTAAAGAGAAAACACATAGCACTCATCTTGACTTGATGAAGGGTGGAGAGGAATTTAGGGGTACAAAAATTTAGGCAAGAAAAACACAAAAACAAGAAAATTTCACTCTCTCTCATTCACTCCATTGCTCCCTCAAACTAGCCCAAAAAAATTCCTCCCCTCTTTTCTCCCTTGTTTCTTCATTCCTCCACCAAAAACTTCATCCCAAAATACTCCCCTTCAACTACTAAGAGCCCAAAAATTCTCTCTACCATTCTAGCTTCAAATTCATCCAAAAATCACCTCAAAAATTCAAATTTTAGAGACCAATTTGGAGCTTGAAGAAGGAGGCTAGGAGGCTCTCCATCAAGGACTAAGAAGGGCCAAAGAAATTATTTGGAGGACTTGCAAGGTAGAAATTCCTTTCACTTAGGTAGAATTTAGTTTTAGGACAAGGAGATTTGAGTTAACTTTTTCATGCTGAAATTTGATCCAGAAAAACTGAAACTTTGACTAAGTTCTGGGGTTAATTGGCTAATGGGAATGCTTTGAAAATTTTATATGTTGGGTATCTCATTGTTATGAACAACTTTCATTCAGATCATTTTGCCAAATTCTAACTGTATGATTTTATAAAAATTCGGATATGCACACTGGTTTTCAATCAAAACTGTTCTGAAATTCCAGTATTTTTATTCTATGTTAAACTGAGAATATCTCCCAACGTAGATGAAAGAAAAATATGAAAAAAAATATATGTTACTCATATTGTAGTCCTTAATAACTTTCATGTTTACAAGTTTTGCAAATTCGGACTGAAAACTAGGACAAAAATTCAGTTTCTAAAACTGGTCTGTTTTTAGACAGTTTTGACACCTTTCAGTAAAACGAGTAGAACTCCATGCACACTTAATGAAATGAGATGTTCTTAGTGCCGTTGGAAAGCTGACTTCAAGATCTTCAACCCATAATTTTTTTAGATTTTAATTCTGTCTGTAACTTGTAGAAAAATGGACTTGATCTGAACTCAGTTTCTGGTTCAGAATGCTGTAATTATATCTGTTAGGAGAAAATCCACCATAAATCACATATGTCAACTGAGCTTATGAAAATTGGTCAGTGAAAGGAAAACACCCATATCTACAAATTTCGTGAAGGGACCAGACACCAATTTTGACTGTAGATAGGCTAAAAGTGATATTCTTTCTGCTGTAACAGTTTTGACAGATTCATATGCTAATTTTGCTTAGTACTTATCATGGTGTAGTTATGTTTGAAGTTAAGTTTGTTTGTGCTAATCATGTTCTCAATGACATGCTCTTGATACATGTAATTATGCAGATGGTTCATGAAATATTCGTTATGTCAATAATGTTTAAGTTCAATTTGTTTATGCTTTCACATTAGTATGTTCATAACGATGAGTTTGTCATGATATTCCATGCAATTCTTTAATTGAGATGGTGATGATGATGATGATGATGTGAATATGATTATACGTTTCATGTATATTATGAGAAATGAGAAAGGGAATGCACAAGGCGATGCATGTCCCAAATATGTGATGAACTGTGGAAAGAAAAGAAATGGAAGATGTTATGTTTCATGAAAATGACTAAGTCCTCTTAAAGGAGGGTGACACGGGTTTGGGGGAAAACGGGTAAACTTTAGGAGTTAAGGAGCGGACGTATGAATTATGATTTCTCACACGCTGTATCACTCCCGAAAGGGCGAGTTGAAAGGGTTGGAGAGGCCGCTGGTGTACCCGTGATGCACCATGACGGTAATTGATGGTTTACTCCGTTTGTCCCACAGAAAAACCGAGCAGGTCTCGCTCTAGTGCCTTGCCCCGTTCGGGCATAGAGTTGCGAGAGGCCCCCTCCGGTGCCCGTGTTGCTGGTTGGGGTACCACTTTTTCACCCACCCTGGGTGAAGTCCGCCTCCTTAGCGTCCGACGGTTTACACGGGTTTCCAAACATGAGAATGAATAACTTAAAGCAATTGTCTTTTAATTATAAATATTGTTATCCCATGGTTACTTGTTTCTCTGTTAAGTTAATGTTGTTAACTCATGCTGATCCATTCCATTGTTTATTATAAATGTCCAGTACTTGCATGTTATTATGTTCTCCCACTTACCTTCAGCACTTGCATGTTATAACATGGTTACTTATGCATGTTCACAAGTTCTTCTTTGATGCTTATACATCGTGTTGTGATTACTTTTATGTCCTGAGAGCTTTACTTGTTAGACCACCCTCCCTAGATAGGTAGACCAGTTCTAAAATTGGGTTCTACTAGAGTGTTAGGAGTTTCTACTGGGTCACACGTTGACGTGTCCCCGTTAACTTTCAGGTCATGTGAGTTGGAGGTTGGAGATAGCGGCTGGAGCTTTGGAGTTGGTGATCTGTTGTAGTATTGGGTGGTGAGGGGTATGATGAGAGACTTTTACTTTTGGTGTTTCTTTTCGGGTGGACCTTTGTACTTAGAGTCGTGAAAATGAAGATGTTGGTGTATGTATAAGATGTATCAATGTATCAATAAAATGGAATATTGTTCTTTTGTTATTTTCTTAGTGTTTTTATCTGTGATGGGGTTTTACTTGTACTTCCCAGCACGTGCGTAGTACCTGCAGCATTCTTTTGTTCTCTTCCTTTCTCTCTTTCTACGTAACACTCGTTGATCTAGGAATACTTGGGACGGATTCGTACTTCCCGGGTATCCTGGAGAGCGGGTCGTTACAGTTGGTGGCCCATGCAGGTCTCGAACCTGCGGCGTGCATAAGGATAGTGCGGGTAATGCTCCATAAGGGTAGTTGTGTCCTAAGGTGGGTAGGTGATCAGCCTTAGGGTAAAACCCTGGTATTATGAAACCCAATGTACAGAGCTTCTTGAGGGTAAACATGGGTAGTTGTTTGTATGTATACATATATGTATGGATGGGTACGTGTTTGCATGGATATATTAGTATTGTGTGCATATTGGCATGTATTCCTATAGGCATGTATCTATAGATATATCTGTTAGATATATCTGTAAGTAAGCAGCATTATAGATACTTGTATGACTACTTATGTGTATTCTTATAACTCATAGTATAAGTGTTCGTATATGGACGAACTATGAGGTGTATGTATTGAAATGTTATTTATATGAATTAAGGAGTAGATAATATATGATGTGTAAATCTAAGTGTGAGGCATACTATCTGTGTAATGAAGTATTGTGTGTCATATATAAATATGTGCTAATACATGTTTTATCTACATCTGAGTGTATGTGGATGACTATATGATTTTATGTATAGTTGTAGGTATAAATACTGAATTAAATATTTAAGGAATGTAAGGAGATGATTTGTATATGGATATCTGAGGGATGTTTATATATATGGAGTATTTGTGTGTATAAATATTAGTGTATAAATAAATTCGTGATGTATATGTTGGTATATGGATGTTGCTTGTACGTCTGGGTGGATGTACATGTGGAAGTATAGGAGTGTATGATGGTATACATGGAATAATTATATGTGTATGCGGTTATGTGTTTATATGAATATACAAGTATTGTATGTCCGTTGTCGAATGTATATGTGTGCTATACTTATGTGCATATCTGTATCTATACATACATGTATATGCTACTACCTTAGCTACATGTGTGACTATACGTTAGTATGTGATATTATAAGTATATGTGTTAGTATGTGGTTGCACTATCAGATGTAGGTGCAATAGAGTGATTGTATTGATTGAGAAGTAAGTAGTAAGTATGTATATATATTTATAGTGTGTATCATAGACCGATATAGTTGATTGAGCTATAGGCGATGTATAGATACGGTATACCGGATGTATTGATAATATGTGATGTATTTGTACATGCTGATTGTGTAAATCCATGTGCGGATATTTGTTTTCCATTCAAGTGTGAGTGGGCATGCCCTAGGTGTACTAAAGTTGTGTATTGGATACATATACGAAAGATGTATATGGTTGCCTGTCTGATTGTAAGCGGATACGCTTACACCAGTGTTGGATGGACATTATATAAATATCTGTGTGTGATGGTATTGTTATATGAGACTCTATGTGATGATGTGTATGTGTATGTATACTAGAAATATGGTTGTGTAAATTGATATAATGAGATATGTATATATGAGTATAGCTACTATTGGAGGCGTATAAGTAGTGTGTGAAATATAGTGGCTTACTAAATGGTGTGTATAGACATACATAAGTAGGTATGCCAAGTTATACAATATTGGTGTGTACTTATATATTATGTGATGATATGTGAGTGTAACATGTGAATGAGATTTATATATGGATATGTCTTGTGGGTACAAGTGTGTATATATAGATACATGTACTGTATTGATATAATTCTTGTGCTATTATTTCTACATAGTGTTGTGTGTATGTATACTGCATTGAATATATGTTACGCCGACGGCTTGTATGTAAGTATATTTGTACCGTATATAGGTGGATAAATATAGACTTACGTGAATGAATATTTGATATGAATACATATGAATGTATACTTTCATATATAAAGTGAGAGTGTACTAGAAGATTGATATACTAGACATACATACTGTCAAGACTATTTATTATAGTGATATGTATTGTATGCATACTTGTGTGCGAGCTATTATATATAATTGTCTATATAGTTGAAGGTGTTTATACTTGCGTGCTTAAGTGATATGTTTGTGTATGGTTACCCACTGGATATGTGGTGCATCATATCGGTGTGTAAAGTATTGGTGTATGACTATCTGCCATAAGTGTATTAAAATTTGGATATACATATTTACGTATGTATTTAGTAAGGTTGTATGCATATTGGATGTGATGTTTATATTGGTATGTGTATCTATAAATGAATGTATACTTGGTCTTTACTTGGATGTATCTAGGTATGTATATAGGTGTGTATATGTATAAGTATACTAGCCTTATGACTTATGAATGATGTGTGTTTATATACCATGTGAGCCTGTAATATGTAATTATAAGGAGTATGTGAGATTACGGGTGTTGATGTATGTATCTAGGTATACATATATGTGTGACCATGTAGTAACATATATTCTTGAGCATATACTTGTGTGAATTCTTATGTATAGTACTAAGTACGTGTTATGATGATTTGTCTAGAAGCATTCATATATCCTTGGATAGGAATGCGTATATATAACTGTATAATATATAGTATCGTGCATGTATACATGGGTGTATTGTATAAACATATAGCGTTATTCATATGTCGTGGGTAGGGAGACCCTTCTACTATTTAATCTCATGTCAGACCCTTAGCATGAAAGTCCGAGGGCGGACTTTGTTTTTAAGGTGGGTAGAATGTAATACCATGTATCCCTAAATACGTATATATGTAGGTATTTTTGGGCGTAGATACGTGGGTATGATTTTTGGGAGTATGCACGTATTTTTATTTAATTATTTTGGTGTAGGAATTATTTTTTAAAAGATTTTAAACTCATCATTTGAATTTAGTAAATAAGATTATTTGGATGAATACTTGTATTTAGAGTGTATATGGTATTTCTTCATGTATTTCTATTTTCTTAAAAATACAAAATCTAAAATTTTATAACCATGACAACTCACTAAGTGAGGTGTCATCCTAAGAATTAAAGAGAAAACACATGGCACTCATCTTGACTTGATGAAGGGTGGAGAGGAATTTAGGGGTACAAAAATTTAGGCAAGAAAAACACAAAAACAAGAAAATTTCACTCTCTCTCATTCACTCCATTGCTCCCTCAAACCAGCCCAAAAAAATCCTCCCCTCTTTTCTCCCTTGTTTCTTCATTCCTCCACCAAAAACTTCATCCCAAAATACTCCCCTTCAACTACTAAGAGCCCAAAAATTCTCTCTACCATTCTAGCTTCAAATTCATCCAAAAATCACCTCAAAAATTCAAATTTTAGAGACCAATTTGGAGCTTGAAGAAGGAGGCTAGGAGGCTCTCCATCAAGGACTAAGAAGGGCCAAAGAAATTATTTGGAGGACTTGCAAGGTAGAAATTCCTTTCACTTAGGTAGAATTTAGTTTTAGGACAAGGAGATTTGAGTTAACTTTTTCATGCTGAAATTTGATCCAGAAAAACTGAAAATTTGACTAAGTTCTGGGGTTAATTGGCTAATGGGAATGCTTTGAAAATTTTATATGTTGGGTATCTCATTGTTATGAACAACTTTCATTCAGATCATTTTGCCAAATTCTAACTGTATGATTTTATAAAAATTCGGATATGCACACTGGTTTTCAATCAAAACTGTTCTGAAATTCCAGTATTTTTATTTTATGTTAAACTGAGAATATCTCCCAACGTAGATGAAAGAAAAATATGAAAAAAATATATGTTACTCATATTGTAGTCCTTAATAACTTTCATGTTTACAAGTTTTGCAAATTCGGACTGAAAACTAGGGCAAAAATTCAGTTTCTAAAACTGGTCTGTTTTTAGACAGTTTTGACACCTTTCAGTAAAACGAGTAGAACTCCATGCACACTTAATGAAATGAGATGTTCTTAGTGCCGTTGGAAAGCTGACTTCAAGATCTTCAACCCATAATTTTTTTAGATTTTAATTCTGTCTGTAACTTGTAGAAAAATGGACTTGATCTGAACTCAGTTTCTGGTTCAGAATGCTGTAATTATATCTGTTAGGAGAAAATCCACCATAAATCACATATGTCAACTGAGCTTATGAAAATTGGTCAGTGAAAGGAAAACACCCATATCTACAAATTTCGTGAAGGGACCAGACACCAATTTTGACTGTAGATAGGCTAAAAGTGATATTCTTTCTGCTGTAACAGTTTTGACAGATTCATATGCTAATTTTGCTTAGTACTTATCATGGTGTAGTTATGTTTGAAGTTAAGTTTGTTTGTGCTAATCATGTTCTCAATGACATGCTCTTGATACATGTAATTATGCAGATGGTTCATGAAATATTCGTTATGTCAATAATGTTTAAGTTCAATTTGTTTATGCTTTCACATTAGTATGTTCATAACGATGAGTTTGTCATGATATTCCATGCAATTCTTTAATTGAGATGGTGATGATGATGATGATGATGTGAATATGGTTATACGTTTCATGTATATTATGAGAAATGAGAAAGGGAATGCACAAGGCGATGCATGTCCCAAATATGTGATGAACTGTGGAAAGAAAAGAAATGGAAAATGTTATGTTTCATGAAAATGACTAAGTCCTCTTAAAGGAGGGTGACACGGGTTTGGGGGAAAACGGGTAAACTTTAGGAGTTAAGGAGCGGACGTATGAATTATGATTTCTCACCCGCTGTATCACTCCCGAAAGGGCGAGTTGAAAGGGTTGGAGAGGCCGCTGGTGTACCCGTGATGCACCATGACGGTAATTGATGGTTTACTCCGTTTGTCCCACAGAAAAACCGAGCAGGTCTCGCTCTAGTGCCTTGCCCCGTTCGGGCATAGAGTTGCGAGAGGCCCCCTCCGGTGCCCGTGTTGCTGGTTGGGGTACCACTTTTTCACCCACCCTGGGTGAAGTCCGCCTCCTTAGCGTCCGACGGTTTACACGGGTTTCCAAACATGAGAATGAATAACTTAAAGCAATTGTCTTTTAATTATAAATATTGTTATCCCATGGTTACTTGTTTCTCTGTTAAGTTAATGTTGTTAACTCATGCTGATCCATTCCATTGTTTATTATAAATGTCCAGTACTTGCATGTTATTATGTTCTCCCACTTACCTTCAGCACTTGCATGTTATAACATGGTTACTTATGCATGTTCACAAGTTCTTCTTTGATGCTTATACATCGTGTTGTGATTACTTTTATGTCCTGAGAGCTTTACTTGTTAGACCACCCTCCCTAGATAGGTAGACCAGTTCTAAAATTGGGTTCTACTAGAGTGTTAGGAGTTTCTACTGGGTCACGCGTTGACGTGTCCCCGTTGACTTTCAGGTCATGTGAGTTGGAGGTTGGAGATAGCGGCTGGAGCTTTGGAGTTGGTGATCTGTTGTAGTATTGGGTGGTGAGGGGTATGATGAGAGACTTTTACTTTTGGTGTTTCTTTTCGGGTGGACCTTTGTACTTAGAGTCGTGAAAATGAAGATGTTGGTGTATGTATAAGATGTATCAATGTATCAATAAAATGGAATATTGTTCTTTTGTTATTTTCTTAGTGTTTTTATCTGTGATGGGGTTTTACTTGTACTTCCCAGCACGTGCGTAGTACCTGCAGCATTCTTTTGTTCTCTTCCTTTCTCTCTTTCTACGTAACACTCGTTGATCTAGGAATACTTGGGACGGATTCGTACTTCCCGGGTATCCTGGAGAGCGGGTCGTTACACCAAGAAAGTCACCACTTCACCTTCTCTTCCTTTTGGCAAGAAACCCACTAAGGGTGGAAACCAAAAGCAAGGCCATGCTTACATGTACACTAACACTCATCCACGTAGGAAACTTCCTACTTCACAAGTGGATAATCGTGACACTTTTTATGCTCCGCACCCACGGACACGTACAAATCCACACTTGAGAAATACTCATGTACGTGCTCCTATACACCCATATGCTCATACGCATCATTCCTACATGTATGCACATCCTCCTCATGTCATGCATGATCCATATGCTTCATACAACATGCAAGTTCCCAAGCATACATATCGTCCTAGAATGTACAATGCATATCCTCCACCACATCTCTATGCTAGAAATCATGTTCCTAAGAAGCATGCACCACATAGAAATCCAACACATATGCATGCAACTAGGAAAAGGAATCCCAAGATTTACACTATTTGGGGTCCTAAGAACACTAGTCTAAATGACAGGAATGCTTATGTTGATTCCTATTTTCATGATGTGATTAGAAATAGTAATTATGTTGGGAAGCGGAAGTCCACTTGGACTTGGCTTCCAAAGGGCTAATCCCCTTGGACCCAACAAACATTGGGTACTATGAGCTTATGGCATATTATATAGGTACCCAAGAGAAAGAAGAAGAGCAATAAATGTCTTATTAGCTCTAAAGGGAAAGGATGGATTCTCGATAGTGGTTGCTCCAAACATATGACGGGAGATCCCTCTTTGCTCTCCGAAGTGATTAGCATCAAGGATGGTGCAACGGTCACTTTTGGAGGTAATCAAAAGGGAACCATCATTGGAGTATGTATCGTTGGTAATCCTTCAAAACCCTTAATTACTAATGTTTTTCTAGTTAGTGGTTTGTGTCACAATCTCATTTCTATTAGTTAACTTTGTGACAAAGGTTACAAGGTTAACTTTGGAGAAGGATTGTGTACAATTGTTGATTGTGATTCAAATGTTTTATTTTCCGGTATTAGGCGTAAAAATATTTATTATTTGAGCCTGCCTAAAACCATAGAAAAATTGCTTAGTTGCTAACACAAGTGAACAACTATTATGGCATCGCCGTTTTGGTCATGTTCACTTTAAGTACTTATATAAGTTAGCTAAGCATGATCTAGTCAAAGGTTTTCCTAAAATTGCTTTTAATAAGAAAAACTTTTGCGATTCATGTCAAAGAGGTAAACTTAGTAAATCTTCCTTTAAGCTTAAAGAAGATATTACTTCTAAGAGGCCCCTAGAACTTCTTCATTTAGATTTGTTTGGGCCAACTAGAACCGCTTCTTTAGGTAATGCTCATTATGGATTAGTTGTCGTTGACGACTTTTCTAGATTTACTTGGGTCTCATTCTTAACTAATAAGAATGAAGCTTATGAAGAGTTTACCAAATTTGCAAAGAAGATTAAGAATTTCTTAGGATCCACCATTATCACTATCTGTAGTGATCATGGATGAGAATTTGAGAATGAATCTTTTACTAAGTTTTGTGATGACACCGGGATAACTCATAATTTTTCCTTCCCTCGGGCACCACCACAAAATGGTGTTGTAGAGAGAAAGAATAGGACTCTTATTGAGTGTGCACGTACTATGCTCCATGATAGTCATTTAGGACTACAATTTTGGGTAGAGACGGTGCACACTGCATGTTATGTGCTCAATAGGATCCTAGTGAGACCCCGAACGAACAAAACTTGTTTTGAATTGTTTTATGACAAAAAGCCTCAAGTAAAATATTTTCGAGTTTTTGGTTCAAAATGTTTTATCAAGAACACTTTCGGTAATCTAGATAAATTTGAGCCGAGATCCGATGAAGGAATTTTGTTAGATATTCCACACGTAGCAAAGCCTACCGGATATACAACAAAACTTCTTCAACGATTGAGGAATCACTTCACGTATCTTTTTATGAAGATTTTGATTTTTCTCATGTTGATGATGATAGTGTAGATATTCTGTGTGATTCTCTTCATAATGTTAAGTTTAATGATTCTATTGTTGAGACTAACACTACTAACGAAATTGTTGAAGATGTTCCTAGTGATGCAGGAATACCCAAAGCTTATCCGACCGTTCGTAACCATCCCCATAACCAAATTATTGGTGATATTGGTGTGGGTGTTCGAACGAGGTCGAGAATTGAAGAATTCTCTCATTGCGCATTAGTCTCTACCATTGAGCCAAAGAACATCCAAGAAGCTTGGGAGGATAGCTCTTGGATAATGGCAATGGAAGAAGAACTAATGCAATTCGAGAGAAATGAAGTTTGGGAGCTCGTTCCTCTTCCAAGTGGTCACCAAGTCATTGGGACCAAATGGATCTTCAAGAACAAGACGGATGAGAACGAGGTGATCACAAGGAACAAAGCAAGGTTAGTAGCTCAAGGCTACCGGCAAGAGGAATGTATTGATTTCGAAGAATCTTTTGCCCCCGTAGCTAGATTAGAAGCTATTAGATTACTTTTATCTTTTGCATCCCATAAGAATTTTAAACTATTTCAAATGGATGTTAAAAGTGCATTTTTAAATGGATTTGTCAATGAAGAAGTATATGTTTCTCAACCGCCCGGTTTTATTCATGAAAAATTTCCAAACCATATTTTCAAACATAAGAAAGCGTTGTATGGGTTGAGACAAGCTCCTAGAGCTTGGTATGATCGACTTAAGACCTTTCTTTTGAATTTAGGTTTTAAAATGGGAGAAGTTGATTCTACACTCTTCATTAAAGATTATGAAAATGACATTCTTTTGATTCAAGTGTATGTAGACGATATAATTTTTGTTTCTACTAACTTTGATCTTTGTCAAGAATTTTCTAAGTCAATGAAGGAAGAATTTGAGATGAGCCACATGTGAGAGCTCACTTATTTCCTTGTACTGCAAATTCGACAAATGGAGAATGACACCTTCATTCATCAGACAAAGTACACAGGGGAGCTTATCAAGCGATTCGGGATGGAATCGTCTTCAAGCAAACAGACTCCCATGAGTACTACTACCCATCTACACAAGGATGAAAGCGGAAAATATGTAGACGTTCGTCTATATCGAGGTATGATCGGTAGGTTACTTTACTTAACCGCTAGTAGGCCCGATATCATGTTTTCCGTATGCCTATGTGCTAGATATCAAGCTAGACCTAAGGAGTCACACTTGATTGCGGTTAAACGAATATTTCGTTATCTCAATCAGTCTCTAGATTATGGGTTACTTTACCCTAAATCTAGCACATATGAGTTAATCTCATATAGTGATGCCGACTTTGCCGGATGCAAGTTCGACAGGAAAAGTACTAGTGGCACATGCCATTTCCTAGGAAATTCCTTAGTTTCTTGGTTTTCTAAGAAACAGAATTCGGTGTCATTGTCCTCGACTGAAGCGGAATATATTGCCGCGGATCTTGCATGTGCACAAGTTCTTTGGATGAGACACACTCTTATGGACTATGGTGTCAACTGTGATACTTGCCTGATCATGGTTGATAACCAAAGTGCCATATGTCTTTCCAAGAATCCGGTACACCACTACTGTACCAAACACATAAACGTGAGACACCATTTTATAAATGATCATGTAGCTAAGAAGGACATCATCTTAGAGTACATTGAAACCCAAAAACAAATTGCCGACATCTTCACTAAACCTCTTAAAGAAGATTTATTTGTGAGGTTGCGTGGAGAATTAGGAATTATGGGTGAGTCTGAAATCTAGATGCTCAACTTTCATGTTATAACACCTTTTGAGCTCATTTCATCATATTGTCTTTCTTCTTGTGATATATGCTATACATGTGTTTAAGAAAGGCTATTGTGATTTATGTGATTTCATGTATTCTTTGATATTGTTTTTGGAGATGTTTGTTACAATTGATTTATCATATTACATTTTTTATGATGAGTTCGTGATTAGAGTATAGGTCCTAGGGTGAGTGTTCTTAATCTCTGGAATTCTATCTCACTGTGCATTTTTGGACCAGGACAGACGACTGTCTTTTCTTCGACAGTCGACTGTCCTACTCTATCACTTCAGTCTGAGCATTTGTATCTTTCGCATAGGTGACTGATGACTGTTTTCCAGTCGACTGTTATTTTTACAGGTGACTGAATTTTAGTCATCAGGCGACTGTACTATCTGTCAACTTTTCTACAGAGCTCTCTGTATTTTTGATGAAGTTTTTGATTCTCGGTCAGTCGACTACTATCTTAGGTTCAGTCGACTGTCCATCGGACATGCGACTGTATGTTAACCAACAGTCGACTGTCTGTCTTCCTGATATTAATTCTTATCACTTCATCCAGTCGACTGACTTTTGTTCTTCAGTCGACTGTCTCCTGTTTGTGTCGGTTCACTGCTTTGATCTGAGCCGTCGATTCTTTGATCCAACAGCCCAGATTCATTCCCTCTTTCATATATTCGTCGAGACAGTTCATTTCCCCACGTTTGTTTCTCTCTCCTCCGATTGAACTGCTTCGTTTTCCCGCTCTTTTCCACTGTCGTTGTCATCGATCTCCGCCTCCCCGCTCATCGATTGCTTCGTCTTTGCTTCCTCGCATCTTCTCGACTTGGTTTGACTCTCTCTCTCTCTCTCTCAAGTTTTCCGTTCGATTTTTGCTTCTTTGCCCTAATCGACCGTTCGAATAAAATCATGGATCCTTTCAGTCATTTGTTTCCCAAAGGATCCTATGATTTCCTCAATGATCCGATTCCTTCTGCTCAACCCGCTGATCCGGTTCCGACCTCGCCTCCATCTTCTGGAGATTTTCTTCATATCACTGTCGGTGACCCCGTCCCCTCTGAGAATGCTGCTGAACACACTTCTCAGCCAGCTGATCATCCTCCTCGTTCTCCACCGTCCGTTCCCCTCGAGGATTTTCTTCTTAGTCGGCTGAGTGATCGTGTCACCGCTCTAGAGAAACTTTCCACTTCTATGGACGAGAAGCTCAACCTTCTGTTGGAGCTTCATTACAAATCTTTTTCGCTTCATGGTTTTCCCATCCCCGCCGAGCTTCAGGCTCTGTTTGCGAAATCTGAGGACACTGTCCCTATTCGTGTTCCTCCACCTCCAGGCTTTATGCCTATTTATTCTGTTGTTCCGACCCCTGTTGCCCAGACTCCTGTTCATAATCGTGCGGAATCATCTGATGTTCGTGCTTCGTCTTCCAAGAAGAAGACTCCAGCTTTTCCTACACGTCGCTCTGCTAGGCTCATGTTCTGATCATCTGGTCGCCCGTCGGACCCCTCTGTCATTCATATTGACTGAGGCAGCTACAGTTGTTTTTTGTTCACTCACCCGAAGACCTAGATTCTGTTTGTGGTCTGTTGATTTTTGGGTAGAGTGATTCATCTGTTTGATGTTGTTTTCTTTGTTTTATGTATCTGGTGATGTACATTGGTATCATGATGTATATTTTTTTGTTGGACATGTTGATGTCCGTTTGCCATGTACTCACATCTTTTGGATATATATATATATATATGTATATATATATATGTATACTCGTCAAAAATATATATATGTATACATAAATATATATGTATACATTAATCCCTACGTATGAGAATAATGGCTATCATACGCCATATGAGAGCTTCTCTCATACGCCCTCTCACATAAAGCACCCAAGTACAACCAAGTACAAGCTCATGTGGGCTTGTACTTGGGTGCTTTATGTGAGAGGGCGTATGAGAGAAGCTCTCATATGGCGTATGATACCCATTAATCCCTACGTATGAGAATAATGGCTATCATACGCCATATGAGAGCTTCTCTCATACGCCCTCTCACATAAAGCACCCAAGTACAACCAAGTACAAGCCCATGTGGGCTTGTACTTGGGTGCTTTATGTGAGAGGGCGTATGAGAGAAGCTCTCATATGGCGTATGATACCCATTAATCCCTATATATATATATATATATATATATATATATATATATATATATATATATGATGCTGCTTATCTGTGCGATGATTGCCTCATTATCTCAGTGATTGATTTATTCTCTTCTGATGTTTTGTTGAGACAATATGGATTTGACATTGGATATTTCATGCTATCTCTGATGTGATGTAGTTTTGAAATTATTTCTTGTTTCATCTTTCTATAATGTTGAGATTGGACTTCAATTCCTCTATTCACATAAGTATATGATGTGCTTTTATGAGTTTTTGATTCTCTATATCTTATACTCCTTGATTGTTGTTAGTTCGCATATAGCATGATTATTGTTGTTGTTATTTACTCCCACCTTTTTGGATAATGCCATAGGGGAGAGAAATAAACATACAAGATTCATATTGAATGTGTTATGTATGTTCTAACACTTTGAATCTAAGATTGAAGTTGCCTTAGATTCAGGGGGAGTAAGATTACAATGAATAGGGATTTTAATTCCTAAATTTCTTGAATTATATTCATGCATATCTTACTCATTTGCTTCAATTGATATGTAGATGCCCCATTATTTGTTGACTAACTTGATTGGCATCTATGTAGGTGGAGTAAGTTTTCATTACGCACAATTATTTATCTTTTTGTTTATGTTTGTTTGTCATCATCAAAAAGGGGGAGAATGTTGAGTATTGGACTTCTCCCTACTTGGTGTTAATGATGAGAAAACATAAATACTTGTGACTAATTCCCTATTTTTGCAGTTAATCCATTGCATAAGCTATTTATGAAGATCAACTAGCAATGGATGACTCACAAAGATCATTGAAGGCAAATGAAAATGGATTGGATGATCGTAGATGTGGAGTGAAGCTTCAAGAAGACTTCAAGTTCATGCGATTGATAGAAGAGAGATTTCATCAATGTAATTTCTTTTATCTCTTCTAGTATGTAGCTTAGAAGTAGAACTTTGATGGAGCACTCACACACATCTTCATTTCAGTCTTAGGACATCATTAGATCAATTGTCCTTAGACCCCAATTCATTTCTTTAGTGATTGTGCTTGGATTGTTTATAACAGTTGACTACTGAACATTTTACAGTCGTCTGTATCAAAAACAGTCGACTGTGTTTTGTTCTACAGTCGCCTATTATGCACAAACATTTGCAATCTAGTTTTGGGCCTGTCTGTTTATTTCGCACAGGCCACTGATGAACGATTCACATGCGCCTGTCCTAGTGACAGTCGATTGTGTTTTGTAAATCAGTCGTATGTCTATCCTTCTGCCCAAAATATATTGATCTGACTTTTACGGCCAGTCGACTACTGTTGAATATTCAGTCGACTGTACCTTGGATTACTCGACTGTGTATGCTGCAACAGTCATCTGTCTGTGAGCCAATTTATTGACTCAGTTCTCTGGAAATTCTCTGAGTATTTGACAGTCTTCTGTATAAGGATTTACAGTCGCCTGTTCTGATTAACAGTCGACTGTATTATCTGCATCAGTCGTCTGTCCTGTTATCTTACAGGTTTTCCAGATTTCATTTAACTTACCATCTCTCGGCCAATCGCCTGTAGAAGTAATTACAGTCGTCTGTTGGTTTAACAGTCGACTGTCTTTGCTTCATCAGTCGACTGTCCACGTGGAAAGTTACCGTTATGAATTCTTACCTACCCATGTTGACTGTGCATCAGTCGACTGAGGTTTCTTCATTAGTCGACTGTTGCGGGTTCAGTTTCTATCCGTTGAGATTTTTCTCACGGATTCCAAAAGGGTTTTTGCCTAAACTGTTTTGTGGATTTGAGAAACCTATAAATGTGGCTGCTACTGTTCCATTGAAGGGTTATCTAAGCTATTGCAAAATCTCTTAAGCTTTCATTTCTAAAGCCTAAAGCTCTCAAATCCAAAGCCCTAAGAATTCCAAGTCTTTGATCTCTTGCTCTCCAACCTAGAACCAAAGAGGTATCATCTAAGCAATTGGTGCAGTCAAGAGAAATGGCTTCTCCTCTCTTCCAAGAGAGTTCTTCAACACATATCACACTTCTCCTTCAAGTTCTACTTCAAGGTATAGGTGATTGTAAGTGTTGCTTTCAGATTTCATTATTTTCGTATACTGAATTTGCTCTCGGGTTGTGAGAGCGGTTTGCTTGCTCCCAAGTTGTGGGAGTCAATGACATCGATTGTATTCGATTTCACTTGTAGGGTTGCTACAAGTGGGGTTTTAAGGAAACCTCAAGTTAGGGTTCTAACTTGAGTATCCGGAGGTATCCGGGTGGAAGGGACGTAGGATTACCGGGAACAAGTTGGGAGTGACTTGGGTAATCCGAACCCTAGAAACATAATTGTGTTTGCAATTGTTTCTTATTTGGGTTTAATTTTAATTCCGCATTATATTGTTGGTTAGCATTTTAATTTGGCGTAACTATCGTTTTAAATTGCTTAAACACTATTCAACCCCCCTTCTAGTGTTTTCTCCATAGACAGGATCGTTACACAGGGCGGGGCAGGGCAAGTTGCATACAAAGCCCAAACTTGCCCCCGACCTGTTTGCAGGCCGGGTCGGGCTGGATCAAAACTGGGTCGGACCGATCGGGTCAGGTCATTACTTCCATCCCTACCCATGGACCTTCATTAATAGTGGGCTGGAGGCCACCATTTTGGGTGATATATCATCATTAGTCCCCTCCAATCCAATCCTAAATTGTTTAGGATTGCATTAATGAGAGCATTCACATGTAGCTAGTATTCTGTATTTATATGATAAGAAATCCTAGCAACATTGGTTAGATGTCAACGGTCTTCGTTAGTGTCTCCGCATTTGAAAAGAAATCCTTCTTGCCTAGGACATCTTTAGAGACAATATCTTTCACCATGTGCTTATTAGGAAATTTGACCTAACTTGTTAACCCATGATTATAAGAGGGATATTCCTAGGAAACTTCCACACATTTCCAAACAATATGAGTATGTTGAATATTGGACTCCCCGGATTTGGTTTTGATGATGATCAAACATAAATAATCCATGAACTAACAATTTGTGAGCGCAGTATTGGAGATCGTCGCCAAATTCACGAGAACATTCAAAGCGACATCTTAACACTTCCCAAAGCTCGTATTCATGCCCAAAGCTTCGTTGAAGCTCTTGCGCCGTTTTGGAAGTTATGAAGAATCAATCGAAGCTCTCGAAGACCGTTTATTAAGGTTTTATTTATAGTCTTTTAGCTTCGATATATAGAATGTTAAGCCTTGAGTATATCTTACCATTCTAACTTCATAACGCTCATATCGTAGCTCTAGGATCTTAGTACAAGTTCATTCTAACTTCCTCGAAGCGTCGTGCTTCGATTCGGACTTGTTTGTGCATGTTAGTTGGTACAAGAAGAAGTACTGACCGACTAGATCGTGTTAGGGGTTGCTACGGGGAGAGAGAGAGACCTCTGTGTGTGAGTGTGAGAGAGAGGAGATGGGGATTAATTTATAGGGTTTAGGGAAGAGAAAGAGGTAGATGAGAGAGTAGATGAGGGGGGTGTGTGGGTTAGCTGAGAGAGAGTGGGTAGGGTAGATACGGGTTGGGTTAGGGTGTTTAGCTAGGGTACATAGAAAGGTAATTAAGGATAGGAAAAAGCCCATTAATGAAAATCATTAGTGAAAATACAAAAGCGAAATTACGAAAATGCCCCTACTAGTAAACGTGTCCGAAAAATTACGAAATCATACCCACGGGATCGTATTGTCACGATGATCGTGAATACGAAGACCGTTTCAGGGTTTGGGCTACGGAAATACTAGATTTTGGCCAAAACATTTAGAAAGCGGGTTTGCGGGTTCTCTATTGAAACAATATCAGAAAATTACGAAATTAATGTGGGGAGCCCCAAATGATCATAGGATGCTACTGCAGAAGTTTGAAAACGTTTTGAAGACGTTTGAATAGAAAATAAATTCGTTGACCCAAAACTGCAATATCTGAAAATGAATTTTTATCAGATCTTTTGGAGGTATTTGATGAAATCCGATTTTACTAAAATACTCCATAACTAGTCTGGTACTCCAAAATATTTTTATAGGAAATTTTTGAAATCAGTTTAAGACTCCTAACAAACCATTATAAAATACAATTAAAATTGAATTTCCTTTAAATACTTAATTTGAAAGTATTGGAAAAATACAGGCCGTTACACACAATATGAATAAAATCGTCGCTAAAATTATAATCCTACAAATACGGTAAGAAACTCTCTTTCGGAGAGATCAAAGCTCACCCTTGCGGGGCGATCATCAACTTAATCACTTCTTTTGGAAGATGAAAAAGAGGATTTAATAATAAAAACTACAACTTTAGCGACATTATCAATTAAGCACAATGAAATTCAACCAAACGAATACGATTCACATCCCCTAACTACTCCATATCATGCACAAATAAGATTTAGCTACTCATAATGCAAGAATAAACAAAGTTCATAGCAAAATACATGGTTCTAATAACAAAATACGATGAAAAACACCCAAATATGGGGTATGAGTTTAAGAAAATATCACCAAATCTCCAAGCTAAGCCTCAAAACTCTCTGGAAAACTGAAGAATGGCCTCTGGAAATTTACAGAATTTTTCAGAGGGGAAATTCGGCTCCTAAGTCCTCCAATACGCCAATAATACGCCAGAATACCCCCCGAAACCCTAGAATACGCTTATATAATAGGCATTGCGGGTTTGGGTGCTTAACGGGTCAAAACCCGCTCCAAATTACGCTTTACACCCGATCCGCGAGCAGGGCAAATCCTCACCGTTGGATCCAGGCGAGATTAATCCACAAGCCGCCACGTGGGCTTCAAAATTCGTGCGCCCGCATCCTTATTCGAATTCGCATCGGTTGATTTGCACCGTTCGATCTAAATCGGACCGTCCAAGTGAAGCCACGTCGCCTGCTCTGGGATCATCCGCAAGTTCGATTCGAAAATGATGAGCGTCGTTGGATCTTCGATGTGTGGCCAGGATCGGGCCGCGTCTCCGCATCCGATGCTCATCTTCGAAGTCGAGCGGGACTTCGTTTCGTCCGTCCGATCGCACGGCGACTCGTCAGATGCGCGCCACGTGGACCTAATCGAACTGAGCCGCTCCGCTTTCGAATTCAAATGCGGGCTCTATGCTGTCCGTTGATCGAATCGGGAAACCGTTGATATCGTGACACGTGGCCCGCCTGTTGATCGCCTCAGACGCGATTTTGCGATGATCACGGCCTTGGATCGCGATCCAACGGTACACATTTGGCCGCGTCGCTGATTCATTGGCAGCCTTCGATCTGAGCGGTCCGCCGCTCAGATGACGCCACGTGGTCGTGGTTGATCGGTATGGCGTACGGCGGCGACCGTATTTCGTATTTTAGGCCGTATTTGCGTATTTTCCCTTTTAAAAATTGTATTCTGCATTCAAAAATTCATAGTAATTAGCACAGATCTCAAAAAAATACAAATAAATAGTCGTTGGAATCGTGAGATTGAAACCAAGCTAGGAAAAATATAAAAATTGTAGAAATACTTCGTTAATTACTATTTTGTGCTCAAATAAATAATTGTGTACAAAATACGTATGAATTAGAGAACAATGTAGCATCACATGAGCACAAAATAGGGCTAAATGGGGGGTTAAATATGTAATATTGAACCCGAATCAGCGGTACACACCGCTTGCTATGTGTTTAATAGAATACTTTTGAGGCCCGGCACTAAACAAACTTGTTATGAATTGTTGTTTGGTAGGTTGCCTCAAGGTAAACATTTTCGTGTTTTCGGCGCAAAATGTTTTATTAAGAACACGTATGGTAGTTTGGACAAGTTTGATCCAAGATCCGATAAGGGGATATTTGTTGGATATTCCTCACGTAGCAAAGCCTACCGGATATACAACAAACGAACCTCAACGATCGAGGAATCACTTCATGTTTCATTTAATGAAGGTTTTGTCCCGACTAGAATTACTAATGATGATGACTCCATGGATGTTTTATGTGATTCTATTGGTAATTCAAATTCTATTGATTCTATTGATACTAACCCTACTAATGAATTTTTTGAGAATGTTCCTAGTGATCAGGGAATTCCCAAACGGCTTCATACCGTTCGTGACCATCCTCATGAGCAAATCATTGGCAATATCCTTGATAGTGTCAAGACGAGATCTCAAGTCAACTACTTCGCTCATTGTGCCTTTGCCTCCTCGATAGAGCCAAAGAATATTAACGAAGCGTGCGAAGATAGTGCTTGGATCCTAGCCATGGAGGAGGAACTCATTCAATTTGAGAGGAATGAGGTTTGGGAGCTTGTTCCATTGCCATCGAAGAACCACACCATTATAGGAACGAAGTGAATTTTCAAGAACAAAACCGATGAAAACCAAATCGTCGTCCAGAATAAAGCTCGGTTAGTAGCTCAAGGCTATCGGCAAGAGGAAGGTATCGATTTCGAAGAATCCTTTGCTCCGATAGCTAGATTAGAATCTATTAGATTATTGTTATCTTTTGCATGCCATAAAGATTTTAAACTCTTTCAAATGGATGTAAAAAGTGTGTTTTTAAACGGAGATGTTGTTGAGGAAGTTTATGTTTCTCAACCTCCGGGTTTTATAAATGAAAAATTTCCAAATCATGTTTTCAAACTTAAGAAAGCACTTTACAGTTTGAGACAAGCTCCTCGAGCTTGGTATGACCGTCTAAATAACTTTCTTTTGGATTTGGGTTTTAAAATGGGAGAAGTTGATTCTACATTATTTGTTAAGTATTCGAATAATGACATAATTTTAGTTCAAATTTATGTTGATGATATCATTTTCGGTGCTACTAACTTCACTCTTTGCGAAGAGTTTTCTAATGTGATGATGAGCCACATGGATGAGCTCAAATATTTCTTAGGTCTCCAAATTCGCCAAATGAACGATGCAATCTTCATCCACCAAACCAAGTACACGGTGGAGTTGCTAAAGCGATTTGGAATGGAGAATGCCTCCGGGAAGAAGACTCCAATGAGCACGACTACACATCTTGATAAAGATACGGGTGGCAAAGATGTAGACATTCGTCTACATCGAGTTATGATAGGTAGTTTACTATATCTTACCGCAAGTAGGCCCGATATTATGTTTGCCGTATGTGTATGTGCTCGTTATCAGTCTCAACCTAAGGAATCTCACTTAGTAGCGGTAAAACGTATTTTCCGTTATTTAAGTTACACACTTGACGTTGGATTACTTTATCCAAAGTCTAGCACATATGAGTTAATCTCATATAGTGACGCAGATTATGCAGGATGCAAATCCGACAGGAAAAGTACTAGTGGCACTTGCCATTTTATAGGAAATTCTCTTGTCTCTTGGTTTTCCAAGAAGCAGAATTCCGTATCACTTTCAACCACCGAGGCGGAATATATTGCCGTCGGTGCCGCGTGTGCTCAGGTTCTTTGGATGAGACACACTCTAAAAGACTTTGGTATAAACTGTGATACTTGCCCTATCATGGTGGACAACCAAAGTGCAATTTGTCTCTCTAAGAATCCGGTACACCATTCCCGTTCTAAACACATAAATGTCCGTCACCATTTCTTAGATGATCATGTTGCTAAAAAGGACATCATTTTAGTGTATGTTGAAACCCAGAATCAAATCGTCGATATTTTCACGAAACCACTCAAGGAAGACTCCTTTGTGCAGTTACGTCGAGAATTGGGGATTATGGGTGAATCCGAGATTTAGGATTCATTTTGTTCAATAATCTTGCATGCTAATAAATTTCATTTATATTTGCTCATGCTAGAATTATTTAGATTTTCTGGATTTTTGGTTGAATTTTCGGAATTTATGCTCGATTTATTCATGAACGTCAAATTTAAGATTTTCGATGTTTAATGGGGTAGTATAATGATATATGAGAGTATTTTGATGTTTCGTCCAAGTGCGATTAGGAGAGAACTCAAAATTTCAAATTCTAAAATTTTTGAACTCTGTTAGTCTGTTCATGTTCATTGACCGACCGACTAGATCGTCATCTAGTAGGTCAGTGAATGAACTCAGACCAACTAACTCATGCCCTAAATTTTGGCTTTAGTTACTGTTTGCACTTAGTCGGTTCAAGCTCATTTGCCGACCGACTAGATTGTCATCTAGTCGGTCAGCGCTTGAACTATGACCGACTAAGTGCAACGGGGGCTGTTGCGTCTTTTGGCCTTCCAATCGATTAAGTCACCCCCACACCGATTAGAATCATTTCTAATCGGTGCGAAAAATCTTTCTCAGCCAAAACCCGTTCGTCTCCCTTCTTCCTCCGTCGATTCCGATCGTTTTTTGGCCATCCCCACCGCTTACCGTCGATCCCTAGCCGATCATCCACCTAGGTATCACTCTCCTATCTACTTTAGGGTTTCATTTCTGCTCCTAGGGCTTCGTTCTAGGTCAAATTCTAGTTCAGTTTGACCTAGGGTTTGTATTAGTGTTTAATTGTTTTCGATTTCGTGCGTTGATTGCGTTGTCTCGTCACGATTATGGCGAAGACACGAATACCCATCCGTCCAACTAGTCCGTCCCCATGACTGTAGAGTCTCCTCCTAGGGACCCCTCGCAACCCAAACACCGATCAAAAACGACCCATCCATCGTCTTCTTCGCCTCCTCTTAAGAAGAAGAGGACGGCGACCGCCAAGCCTAGATCTCAGCCCAAGCCTAGGAAACAGACCGTGTCTCCAGCTTCATTCTGTGCTCCCACTCCTCCCGGTGAGTCTGGTTCTGACACCGAGTATATCCCCGAGTCCGAGCATACCGTTAGGGCTCCTACTCCTCCACCCCGATCTAGCACTCGTCAGCCTAAGGGGAAGGCTCACATGCCAGTTAGTGGTGTTGATATATCGTTGTGTCGTGATGACCCTATGTGTCTCGCGGCTTACAACCGTATTGAGCACTGTCCTCTGTTGTTGGAGCACTTCGTTCAGTTCTCCTACTTCCCTCATCTTGCCGATCTTCTTTCGTCTAGTGGTCTTATTGATTATCTTCGCTATGACCCTAAGGCGAATCCACACCCGTACCCCCATCTAGTCAAGCTTTTCTATGCGAACCGTGTTCGCGGTCAGTATGACGAGACCCATTCCATTGAGACGACTGTCTTGGGGACACCGATTGTCCTCACGGCAGAAATCTTAGGGGATTTAATAGGTGTCTCCTCTTCTGGCCTCCTCCCTGCCGATATCTCTGTCGATGACATTTCTGATCTTGACTAGGCCATGCTCTCTGAGATATTCCATGTGATCCCTCCCGCCATGATTGGCGTCCCATCCAAGTCTTTTAAGCAGAATGCCTGGGTTCTAAATCTTATCTTGAAGTCGTGCCTCCTTCCGAAGTACGGCTCATCTAGCTTACCCTCCCAGCCATTCCTCAAACTCATTTACGCCATCTTCATGGGGAGCGAGATCAATTGGGCAAGGATTATTCTTGACAAGATGGACTCCTTCGAATGTATTCGAAAGTCCACCAAGTCAGCCCACATTCCATACCCGTGCCTATTGACTCTCGTCTTCCGTCACTTCAAGGTCCCTCTTCCTCCCGATGATGAGCGTCCTCTTGGTCCCCTCTGAATGCGACGGCCATCAAGAAGTCACTTACGGCGCTTCGTCACGTTCAGAGGACGACTCCTTCTGCTTCTGCTTCTGCTTCTGCTGCTCCTCCACCTCCTACTCCTACTCTCGCTGAGCTTGCACGTTCGTTGACACATGTGGAGTCTCGTTGTGCTCGTTCTGAGGCGATGCTTGCTCGCATCTACTCTCACTTGGGCATTGAGATTCCTCCGTCTGTTTCTGACGACGAGGAGATGGATGATGCTGAGCTCGAGGAGCTTGGATCTGCTGCTCGTGCCCCAGAGGATACGTCGTCTGCTGCTGCTGCCACGTCTATTGGTGCCCCCGAGAGCACACCTGCTGCCACCATTCCTCCGGTGGATACTTCGTCTAGTGCTCCCGAGGCCACTCATGGTGCGACACTCCCATCTATGGACACTCCTGCTGACCCAGTGACCACCACCCCTCCTGCAGAGCCTGCTGCTGCTGCTGACCCTGCTTCCACCTCCTGCGCTTGCTTGAAGGACTCTCCCTATGCACTTTGGATGATATATCTTATAGTGAGAGTGTGGGTTAGGATAGTTTGGGTGGTTATGATTTTTGATGTATTTTGGATGTTTTCATAATGTATTTTGATGTATACATGTTTTGATGATATACTTGTGATGTATACATGTTTTTGATGTCCGGTGTGACATATGTTGTATGATGTGCCCCAATCTGAGGATCGTTTATATGTATGTTGTCCGATGTATCCATTTTGTTATATATATATATACATCAATGTTGACTTTTACTTCAGTGTGCACATTATTTTATTTGTCTCTGATGTTGACTGTGTCGCTCGACGAATTTCTTGATTTAATAGAAATTAATTCTATGAAAACATAGAATTGTTTTCCATGCACTTAATTCATCGAGAATGTTGATATTGGAGAGTATATTCCATAACTCAATTCGTGAAATTAATTTGAGTTTTGATGATTTCATTTTCGATTTTCAACTATGGTCTTGTTGACACGCTTTGATTTACTCCGTATTTTCCTTTGGTGTCATTTGGACCATGGTCGTATTCTACGACTCTCGTGCTTTTATTTGAAGCCATTGTTGTTGTCGTTGATCTCCTCCCGCTCTTTTTGCTAATGCCAAAGGGGGAGAGAATTAATAATGACGATGTGCTACATGATAATTCAAAGCAATTTACCGTGAATCTAATTTGATATGTTAGATTCAGGAGGAGTTAAGAAATAAAAATAGATTTCAAATCCGATATTTCAATAATTGATTCACATTTTATACTTTACTCGTCTGCTTGATGCTTATGATTAATATTTATTTTGGAATTAACGTGTCATCACTACAGGGGGAGTAAGTAAAATTCATTTGAATCATTATTTTTTTTATTATTTATGTTGGTTTGTCATCACCAAAAAGGGGGAGAATGTTGAGTATTGCCTCCCCGGATTTGGTTTTGGATGATGAACAAACATAAATATCGTGAACTAACTCTTTGTGAGCGCAGTTATGGAGATCGTCGCCAAACTTCTATGAACATCAAAAGCGACGTCTCGAGACTTCTCAAAGCGCGTGATCGTTTGCTTGAAGCTTCCTTGAAGCTCAAAGACCATTATTGAAGTCAAGAGATTCGAATCGAAGCGATTGAAGACGGTTCGTCAAGTTTTATTTATAGTCTTCTAGCTTCGTTTCATAGATTGTTAAGCCTTGAGTAGGTCTTACGTTTTAATCTTCATAACGCTCCTATCTTAGAGCTAAGATCTTATTAGAAGCACATACGAACTTTTCCGAAGCTTCGCGCTTCGATTCACGGCTTCTTGTGCATGTTAGTTGGTTCAAGAAGAAGAACCAACCGACTAGATGGCAATCTAGTCGGTCGGCAAAGCTTCTTGAACCGACTAGAATGCCTTCTCAATTTCTAGCTCAGTTACTGTTTACAGTTAGTCGGTCCAAGAAGGTTCACCGACCGACTAGTTGTGAAACTAGTCGGTTAAGAATCCTTCTTAGACCGACTAGTTGAGCTTCCACTGTACAAGCCTAACTTACTGTTTACGGTTAGTCGCTCAAAGCACAACGACCGACCGACTAGTTGAGAAACTAGTCGGTTAGAAGTTGTTCTTAAACCGACTAGCTGTATTTGAATTCAGCTGCTTTGATTTCTTCTGTTAGTCGGTCAACGTTCACTCACCGACCGACTAGTTGTGAAACTAGTCGGTTGGCAAGTCTTCTTAGACCGACTAGTTCTATATTCCCTGAACTTCATCTATTGACTGTTCACCTCTTAGTCGGTTCATGTTGTTTCACCGACCGACTAGTTGATGAACTAGTCTGTCAGTGATCCTTCTTTGACCGACTAGTCTGCTTCAGAATAGAGCCGGTGGAGCATTAAATGCCACGAATTTTGCTCTCCCTTTTCTCTATCCTATATATACTTGGAGTGCTGCTTTCATAGCATTCAAGGCAGATATTAATTGATCTTTAGATAATCAAAGAGAAGCATTTAATCCTCATTCAAAGCTCTTTCATTTCTCACTTGAATCTCTCCCTCACTCTTATTTCAAAAGAGAGATTCATTGATTGTGAGCCTTCCAAGCCAAGAGCTTGATCCAAGGTCACCAACATCCTCCTAGGCCTCCATTGCTGGTCATTATCTTGGAGCTAGGGTTTGGTGCCTTCATCTTCCCCAAAATCCTCTTTGCCCTAAATCGTAAGTTTTACTCAAGGCATAGGGTTTTGTGGTAAGCATTTCGTATTTCATTTAACTTTGAATATTGCAAGTTTTACTCTCGGTTGTGAGAGTTTGTTTGTGATCCCGGATTGTGGGAGTCACAAATTCATTTGTGTATGATTTGATCTTGTAGAGGTTTCTACAAGTATTTCATAGTGCAAATTTGAGTTAGAGGTTTCTAACTCAAGTATCCGGAGGGGATCCGGGTGTTTGGGACGTAGGATCACCGGGAACAAGTCGGAGAGACTTGGGTGGATCCGAACCCGTTATATCATCTGTTTGCGATTGCATTTCTTTGTTGTCAATATTTACATTTCCGCATTGTTGGTTGAGTTTGCAAGATAATTAGGAATTATCTTCTTAATTATTTTAAAGTACTATTCCCCCCCCTCTAGTACTTGTGCAGTAGCTACGTAGGGCATTACACGTGTGCCTGAAGCTTCGTTGAAGCTCTAGGAGCATTATTGAAGTCAAGAGATTCGGATTGAAGCTTTGAAGAAGGTTCGTCTAGTTTATTTTATAGTCTTCTAGCTTCTTTTCGTAGAATGTTAAGCCTTGAGTAGGTCTTACATTATAATCTTCTTAACGCTCATATCTTAGAGCTAGGATTATTTTAGAAGCCCATAGAAACTTTCCCGAAGCTTCACGCTTCATTTCACGGCTTCTAGTGCATCTTAGTTGGTTCAAGAAGAAGAACCAACCGACTAGATTGTCATCTAGTCGGTTAAGAATCTTTCTTGAACCGACTAGATCTCCTTGCTCAATTCAGCATCTTCACTGTTGACCAATTAGTCGGTCTAAGAAGGTTCACCGACCGAATAGTTGTCAAACTAGTCGGTTTGGAATCCTTCTTAGACCGACTAGTTATGCTTTCATTTTTCAGCCTGAGCTACTGTTGACTCATTATTCGGTCCAAGAACAATCATCGATCGACTAGTTGTCAAACTAGTTGGTTGGAATTTGTTCTTAGACCGACTAGTTCTCCTGTGTTCAGCTTATTGTTTTTCAACTGCTTAGTCGATCAAAGAACACTCACCGACCGACTAGTTGTCAAACTAGTCGGTTGGCAAGTCTTCTTAGACCGACTAGTTCTATATCTCCTGAACTATCTATATTGGCTGTTCACCTCTTAGTCTGTCCAAGAAGAATCACTGACCGATGATCGCTCCGGAATGTAACCCAAAGAACGGTTGTAGTTTTACCGCAAGCGCACGGTATAGCGGCGAGCGGGTTATCGAACACAGGGAGGACGAATGACCGTGCTTGTTCCAATCAACCTAGCTATTTAAGAAGAGAGAAATTTGCCTTTGGCGATCCTGTCACAATCGTCAGACAAAGTACGGAAATATCAAATCAAATAAAAGACGTATAGGGAAGGGAGAATCCACGCTACTCACCGTATCTCGTCAATGTGGTTCATTGATATCAAATTGCTAGAGTAAAACTTTGGATGAACTAGTTGCAACTGAATGTAGAACCCAGCTCACGCTCTCGCGCTGTTGCCGGTCTATAGCTTTCCTAGGTTCGGGTCCAATCTCTTGCAAACCCTAGCCTAGGGAAGCTAGCATTAGTATCAACATCATCGTTCAATCGCGCACCGAACCCACTCTCGTGCAAACTCGGGCCGCGACCTAGGTTGGGATAGTTCCTACCCGTCCAATCTCTTGCAAACGGGTATCGGCACGGAATTGCAACCGGGAACCCTAGTATCGGTCCAATCTCTTGCAAACCGATACTTCGGAAATTCGATTCCAACCCAATTCGGATTTCTAGGGTTTCCTATCGAATTGGGATCCAATCTCTTGCAAATCCCAATCGATATGAATACCTAGCCATCCGTAGTAAATTGATCCCAATCTAATCCCTAATAACAATTCTAGCAAAATTTCTACCAATTCATCACAAATATGAAATTGGGCTTGTAGGGTTCATCCCCACGCCCCAAGACGTGGAGACTACTCACAATTCATAGCGCAAACACAAAAATAATCAATGAAATTAACAAGAGAATTCATCACAATATTGAGATAAGCAATAAAAATAGAATTTTTAGAGAAGAGAGAGGCAAACCAATGGAGTTCTTCAAATAATCCAACAAAAATCAACTTTTGTCTCCTCTCCAATCACAAGAATAAAGCTAAAAAGTTAATCTAAAAAGCTGCAAAAAATCTAAGAGAAAAAGCTCTCCAAACTAGGGTAAAAACAGGGGTTAAATACCCCCCAAAATCGTCCAAAAACTGTGACCAAAATACCCCTGCGCAGCCTGAAATCCGCAATTTTCGCTACAGGCAGCGCGTCGCACTCGGCCGAGTGACAAAAGTCGCTCGGCCGAGTGAGAAACCCTGTAAATTTCCAGTAAGTCGGGGCCTTCAGGGGTCTTCACTTCGGGAGTCGCTCGGCCGAGTGCGTTGTCGTCACTCGGCCGCTGGCTTCTTGGTACTCGGGCGGTCGGCAATTGCCACTCGGCCGAGTGGGTCTTCTGAAGCTCAGGCAGACGAAAAATAGTAAGTTGGCGATTTTTGACATGCGTCGTCTGGGTGCCACTCGGGCGGACGGGATCTCGTCACTCGGTCGATGTGGCTTCCGTCGCTCGGCCGAGTGCATGTATGGAGCGTATCCGATCTGGTCGGCCGAGCGGTGTCTCGCTGGTCGGCCGAGTGACTCCTTCACTCGGCCGAGTGGGACACCAAAAATGCCCAAACAGCTTGTTTTGGCCTCCTCGTCGCTCCTGCGACGTCCTTTCTTCTTCCGCTCCTCTCCAACAGCAAAATACCCCTTGGGGAGGTCGTCGGTGACCCTCTGGAGTAAGCGCATCTCGAGATCACTCCAAATCGCTCCAAATCACCTGAAATGCGACAAAAACAACAAATCGTGAAAAGCATCGTAATATCGTCGATATTTCGTGAAAAACATGATTTGGGCGATCTAAATGGCATGCAAACATGCGGGAAAAAAGTGTAAAATAAGGAGTGATCAACCGACTAGTTGCAAAACTAATCGGTCAGTGATCCTTCTTAGACCAATTAGACTGCTTCAGAATAGAGCCGTTGGAGCATTAAATGCTACGATTTTTGCTCTCTCTTTCTCTCTATCCTATATATACGTGTGATGCTTCTTCCTAGCATTCAAGGCTGTCATTTATTGTGATTTAGAGAATCAAAGAGAAGCATTCAACTCTCATTCTAAAGGTTTCTCATTCTCACAAAGAATCTCTCCAAAAACTCCTTGAGCCCCTATTTCCTCAAGAGAGATTCTCCTCATTGTGAGCTACTCAAGCCAAGAGCTTGATTCCAAGTCACCAACTCCTCCCTAGCCATCTATTGTTGTTCATCTTGGTGGAGCTAGGGTTTGGTGACTTTCTCACCTTCAAAATCTTCATTGCCCTAAAATCTGTAAGTTTACTCAAGGCATAGGATTTTGTTGGTAAGTGTTTGTTATTTCATTTACTTTGTTATTGCAAGTTTTTCTCTCGGTTTGTGAGAGAAGTTTGTGATCCCGGTTTGTGGGAGTCACATTTCGATTTGTGTATGATTTGATCTTGTAGAGGTTTTCTACAAGAATTTCATAGTGCAAACTTGGATTAGAGGATTCTAACTCAAGTATCCGGAGGGGATCCGGGTGTGTGGGACGTAGGATCACCGGGAACAAGTCGGGGAGACTTGGGTGGATCCGAACCCGTTATATCGTCTGTTTGCGATTGCATTTCTTTGTTGTCAATGTTTACATTTTCGCATTGTTGGTTGAGTTTGCAAGATAATTAGGAATTATCTTCTTAATTATTTTAAGTACTATTCACCCCCCCCCCCCCCCTCTAGTACTTGTGCAGTAGCTATCAGAGCATTACAATTCATAGAAAATCACACATGCGTCGAATTCTTTTTGGTTCTGATAGTAGTTGTTTACACTACTTAAGAATGCGGAGACATGCTTTCATGAATCTTTCTGCGATAATGCGAGAAAGCGGGATACTGCAAGACAGTAATCATGTGTCAATCGAGGAGCAGTTGGTAATGTTTCTGCACATCGTAGGGCACAAGTCAAAGAACAGGGTGATGCAAGTTGATTTTATAAGGGCAGGGTCTACGGTTAGCAATTACTTTAACAAAGTCATGTTTGCAGTATGTTCTCTTCGTGATAGGTTCATGAATCAAGCCCCAAATGAGACACCACCAGAGATAATCAATAATCCTAATTGGTTCACATATTTCAAGGTCAGTGAAGTTATGAATTTCATTCAGTAGCATTATATGATTTTTGCTGTAATCAACTTGACCTTTACTGAATACGGTGTAGGATTGCATTGGTCTAATTGATGGGACACACATCGATGCCATGCTACCTACCAAACTCGTACCAAGATTTAGAGGCCGTAAAGGGGTAACACAAAATGTGCTTGCCACTGTAACACCTAACAAAAGATTCACGTACGTAATGGCAGGGTGGGAAGTATCAGTGAATGATTTCACGGTCCTGAAAGATGCTTTGTCTTTACCCCCACCCCACGGGCTGCGTGTGTATGATGGTAATATGCAAAATCTTGCTTAAATATATGACATTGCCCCCGGTTTGCTAGCCGCAAATGGTCGGGGGACCCGCGTGAGGGTTTAGATATTTGTAACCGCAAGCGCACGGTGTTGTAGTGTGGCTTGGGGGTCGAACACAGGGAGGCTAGGATGTGCTTGTGTCAAGGAGGACCAAAATCACCACGTGGGTGAGCTAGCCCGAATCGGTTGATGGGTTGTCACGGGAAAGGAATGCAAGGTATGAACAATAAGAAAATAAACCCGGGACTTTGGTTTTCACTCCAACGAGCGACTCTCGCCGATACGACCTACGGGTAGGATGGCGATCGGAATTAGGGTCTACTGGTGAGACGTTGCCTCTGAAAGTGGTACCGGCATCCCATGGGCCCGATATTCCGGTCGGTGCCCAGGATGATACACCGGACTTCCCGGGTTCGATCAGTGGGCACTCCCGTGTCCATTAACACTGATCGATTCCGGGAGCACTAAGCTCGCAACGATAACTCCCAACGTCTCATCCTGCCGCTCCCGCGTGCTAGGATTCGGCGTCTACGCTAAGGGCGTGAGCTATGGCTAGGGAGTCAACCGCCAAGTTTATTCCCCCTTGGCCCAACGGTCAAAGGCGGTCTTTTTCCCGCCGATGACAATAAAACACCCCGCGTAACCGTTAGATTCCTAATCCCTATCGATTTCCTAACGCTATGGATGCATCGGGAAGAGCCCCCGAAGGGGTTTCTGCCAAAATCCCAGATTTGGGAACTACTCACAAATATTCATTAAAAACGATCTAAACGAAAATGAACCGTTAAAATCATAATCAGACGATAGGAATGCGAAGGTAGTAGAGCAATTAAGATAATACTAAAGTTTAAGAAAGATCCGAAAACTTACAATAGAAAAGTAATTACAGCTGTCACAAATAGGAGAAAACAGTAAAAACTAACAGCTCCCCGTTTCTGGAACCCTAGGGGTCCTATTTATAGGATCTCGTATCACCCGATCGGTTGACAAGTCAACCGATCGGGTGATCCGTTACAGATAATAAGCAGAAAACGGCGGACTTTCACCCGGTCATATGAACCGGTCGGTTGAGTTCTTGGAGTGACCGGTTGGATCTTGGCGCCATCGGGTGAAGGGATCGGTTGGGTGCCCGTGTCTCGGCTCCTCAGCATCAGCTACAGATGAACCGATCGGGTGAGAGTCACCCGATCGGTTGGAATTTGGCTTGAAAAGACAGAGAATCAGCCCCGTTGAACCGGCCTGTGAACCGGTCGGGTGACTTCCACTTGAGCTCCGGCTGAGACCGGGTGGTGCACGCGTGCATCACCCGATCGGTTGGAGATGACCAACCGATCGGTTGGAGATGACCAACCGACCGGGTGAGGGGCTGAAAGATGTAATCTTCGTCGTTTGACCCCCTGGATCACGCGTGACTCCTCCCGTTGCTCCGGGGACTTGAGATATCGTCGTTAAACGTCCCCTACGCGGGCAATCTCCTGCAAACATGGAGAAACAAAGAAAAGTGAAAGAAAACGAGAAAATACGAGAAAACGAATAAAAGACGGCGGAAAATACGGAGAAACACGAAAGAAAATGTGCGTGAATATATGGAATATATACGCACGTCAAAATCCCCCAAGCTGAACTCTTCCTCGTCCTCGAGGAAGACGAGTGAGAGTAGGAGCTCGGAGGGGAAAAAATAGAGAGAAAGAGAGAAAAAGAAAACTCTATATCCTAGATCGTCTGTCAGAGCCAACAAAATCAAAAACGACACGCCAAGCAAGCAAACGTCAAATCACACCACTAAACCTAGGAAAACGAGTCCAAATAAGTGCCGTGGGCCCACGCGGTGAAGCACGAGTGAGTGCGGTCGTGTGCTAGCAAATGGTGTCGCTTTCTACAATGCGCTATAAGCTCATATACGCAAATCCAGGAAATGACCCAAATACCGATTCGAATTTGAAATTGTGGTGAATATTAGTTCAAGCATGCATGAGAAGGGTATAAGAATAGAAGCGTATCATGCATCGGGGACTCCACAACTAGGGTTAAGGAAATCACACCACTATAGCCTAGATACTGGCTAAAAAGTTCCCAAGCCAAGTGTTTTCGAAAACGACGGGGGTTGAGATGACGTGGAGTAGAACACTCGGTGCAAATTCTCGCCTTCCCTTTATTCTCGGTAGATAGGAAAAATATTCACACTTGAAATTTTTTTTGGGTTTTGAGTATTTGCATTTTTTTAGGCTTTTTGGCTATACAAAATTTTTCTTTTCTTTTCTTTTTGGGTTTTTCTTTTCTTTTCTCTTTTATTTTTGGATTTTTGGATATTGGGGTATATACATGTGTACTCTCCCAAGTGGAAGAACGGTACACGACGAGGGGATTTGCACCAAGTAAAACAAAAAATAAATCGGAATCTAAACACTTGGGCAAAGGAAACTATTCTCGCTAATTAGAGCGTGGGCTAAGTGGGTTATCCTAGTCCTTAATTGTGGAATCCCGACACATGCGAAATGAAGCATACGATATATATAAATAGCATGTAGAAGCAAACAGTAGAAATAAGTACCGCATATTCAAATCGAAGCGTGATAATCTAGGGGTCATTTCTGGACAGGTATATAAAACACAATCACAAAGTAGAAGCACACCCAACTCTAGACACGACACACGACTCACATAAAAGCTAAGTGGACCCGCGATGCATGAAATGCAAGAGGACTCGACTTCCTAAGGTTAGTGAGTGTGATTATCGATGCTATGCTAGGTGTGTGTGATTTTGTGGCAATTCATCATAGGGTTCATCTCTAGGAGAAAGAGATAGAAAGAAGAAAATAAAAAATAAAACACGATGAAAACGACACAAAAACGAAAAAGAAAGACTCAAATGGCGCACACAGTGCGACTCCCCCAAGCTGAAGCTTGCATTGCCCTCAATGCAATAAGAGTGAGTACGGGAGGGCAATGAAGATGGGGGGGATACGCACCGACACAAAAAGAAATGAAAACGAGGAAAACACAGAGATGAAACTGAAAATAAAGAAAAATCAAAATCAAACCACACGACACGAAAATAGAAATAAAACCACACGACACGACACTCAAAAAGGGGAAAGACAAGCACACATACAAAAATAAGAAAAAATAAAAAAATAAAAAAATAAAACACGACAACACACCAAAATAGACGTCCCCCAAGCTAGACATGACAGTGCTAGCAAATAAAATGTGATCGTGAAATGCAGAAATGTGCAAGGGGGAAGTCAAAAACAAACAAAGTGAAATTAAAAAAAAATAAAAAGGAAGTGATGCGACTCGTGAATGGGTCCTCCCCCAGGCAGAGACGAAGCAGGGCCCCGCAAAGACAGATGGGCACGAACATAGGGGGGACAAAAGTGGGCTGGAAAAATCAAGCGGGGGCACCACCCTCTGGGGGGTAGTGATGGGGGCCTGTGCTGGGGACCAGGAGTCGTGGGAGGTGGGATGCTGAGCTCGGAGGCATCGGGTGGGTCTTCACGGATGTGGCGGATGAAGCTTTGAAGGAATGGGAGGTCTCGGTCGACGGACTCCTGGGTTACCCGACCGCCCTGTCCAGCTAGGAGGATCATCGCCGTGAATCGGTCGGCCACGTCGTCGTCTTGGAATTGCATCCCGTATTCGGGATCGTCAACGTAAGGCGGGGGAGCGGTTCGTGGGGTGGTAGATGGATTGGAGGTGGTGGGTGGTGAGGGGGGTTGTGCGCGACGAGTACGACGGGTGGGCCTAGGGTTGGAAGAGCTGGCGTCGGAGGGCTTAGCACGGCGGGGAGGCATTGTGCGGGAGTCGTGTGTGTGCGTGAGTATGCAAAATACAATGAATCAACAAAAACACGAAACACGACCAACGAGCAAATGGAATATTTGGGGTAAAATTAAAATTGAGCTAAGGAGCGAGTTTACCCAAATGAGATAAAGATCGTTGCTCGTAGACGCCCCGATGCTACTCGATAGGAGCACGCTGTGACGCCGCGGCGATTTCTTCAGCAAGATTCGAAATTGGGGAAAACGGGTGAATCAGGTCAGAAAGTCGAAATGAAAGGGAGAGAGAGTGAAAATGATGGAGAGATTGGTGGAGGAGGTGGAGAGAGGGAGTATTGGAGGAGTGGAGGATGCGGGGAGGAGAAATCGAGCTGTTGGGGAGGAGAAGCAGGCGAAACGATGGCGGTTTGAGCGATCGGGCGAGGTGGAATGCGAACGGGTGAGGGTGGGGTATTTATAGGGGTTTAAGTCGAACCGATCGGGTGTCTTGTCACCCGATCGGTTGACTGTTAGGTCGAAAATTCTTGCCGAAGAAGTGCTACAGGCGAACCGGTCGGTTGACTTGTCAACCGATCGGTTGGCCGCTCCACTCATTTTCCCAAGAACTGGGGGTTTCTCACCCGGTCTCTTCAACCGATCGCGCTCTAACTCAACCGATCGGTTGATATTTCCCAAAAATTTCCCGAGAATTCTCCCCAGATCACCCGGTCTGTCACACTGTATCTCCATTCTTCACCCGATCGGTTCATTTGTGGACAGATGCGGCTTGTATCTGATACATCCCAACCGATCGGTTGAGTTATCAACCGATCGGGTGGGCCTTGTTTCCTGCAAAAACCAACAGATTGTCTAAGTCCCTGAACGGATGTTCTTGCGACTGATTTTATTTATAAAAATAGATAAAATAAAGTCAAAAACAACACTAAAAAGTGGGGCAAAAGTTCAGAGCATGGGTTGCCTCCCATGAAGCGCACTTGTTTAACTTCGTTGGCTCGACGCCCGTTGATGATTTTCATGGTGGGCAGTACGGGTGATGCCCAAAATCCGGCATCTCTTCAGCTCCAGAGGTTGTGGCTATCGGTGTAGTCGGCGACTGTAAAAAGATTTGCTCGACTACCCTCCCTTTGTTGACAGGATCCGGGGGCTTCTCCCTCAAATTGGCGTCCACCGCCATCTTTTTCAGGATCCGGACCTCATCGCCAGTGAGGTCCATGGGTTCTTTTCCTTTTCTCCTCGTGGGAGGAGACTTAGGGAATCCGGGAGGGATCACATGTCGTGCGACCGCCTCATTAGCCACTTCATTCTTAGGGGAGCCAACTTGCTCTCCAAGGTCCCCCAAGCTATCGGGGGGATTCCTTGAGAGCACTTCCCAATCACTCGTTTCAACAGCTCTTTCTTCTTCATTCTCCAACACATTGATACTAGGATCGTCCGGGGGGTTTGGATGTTTCATCGACAAGCCCAAGTCAAATTCGACTCTTTCTTGGCCCACATTCAGGGAAAGCTTCCCGTTCTTTACGTCTATCAACACTCCGGCGGTTGCCATAAAGGGTCGTCCAAGAATAATTGGGGTATGCTTGTCTTCCGGCATGTCCATCACCACAAAATCAACTGGTACATGCACCCCTTTCACATCGACTGGGAGGTCGTCCACTACTCCCACCGGATACTTGACCGAACGGTCAGCAAGTTGTAATGTCATGCCGGTGGGCTCTAAGTCTCCCATCCCTATTCTCTTGTACAATGATAGGGGCATTAAACTGACGCTCGCACCAAGATCGACGAGCGCCCTATGGATTTGCACTTCCCCGATAAAGCAAGGGATGGAGAAACTTCCTGGATCCTTGAGCTTGGGCGGATTTGCACGCTGAATGAGTGCGATGCACTCCGCCGTTAACACGACCTTTTCTTTTCTAGATCCCCGTGTCACCAAATCTTTCAAGAATTTAGCATAGGAGGGGATCGTCTCTATGGCCTCGAGGAAGGGGATTTGTAAACTCATATCTTTCACCATGGCAAAGAATTTGCCATACTTCTCATCGATTTTTGCCTTGGCAAGCCGTTGTGGGAAAGGCATAACTGGCTTGAATACTTTCAAATTCCCTTCTTCTTTCTTCTTCTCTTCTTCGGGGGTTCCCTCCGGAGCCACAAATTTTGGCGACGGGGCACCGTCGTCATTAACCTTCTCAATTGGCCGCTCAACGGCCAGCGGTGCTTCCGGTTCTTTGGGTGGCGCTCTAGTAGGAATTTGTGTCCCGCTCCTCAAGACGATGGCGGACACGTTCTCATGCTCATGTGTGAGCGCCAAGGTTCGATTTACCCCCCTAGGGTTCACCTCAGGTTGTGGCGTAATAAATTTTGAAGTCTTTGCAGGTTCACCACTTGCAACCCCAGCTGGGTCACCTGATCAGTGAGCACTCTTTGTCCCATCTCCAGTTTCAGATTGATCTTCTCCTGGTTGGTTATATATTGAGTCAAGAGAGACTCAACCGGATAAATGGCCCTCTGTTGGCTGTATTGCTGCTGGGCGGGCTGCTGACTCCAAGGGGCATATTGTTGATACTGTGGTGGAGGTTGTTGCTGATATTGCTGTTGCTGGAACTGCTGCTGGGGCCTAACCGGCTGATAAGTCTGCTGTTGTTGCTGAGCCGGCTGTTGGTAAGGTGCCCGGTAGCTGAGGTTCGGATGATTCCGGTTGTTAGGAGAGTAGACAGGGTTTGAGTTGGTTCGTGGTGCAAATGGCGCATTCCCCGTAGGATTGTAAAACAATACGCTCGCCTGATCCAACGGTGGTGAGATGTCACCACCGTCGAACTCTCCAAAAACTTCGGATTCTCCCGCAGCAATCTGTTATGAACCGGCGCCACCGGCGCCTACCATCAATGCGGAGATCTGGGTTGACAGCAAGTCAAATTTGCTTGAAAGTTTGTCGACGTCCTCGACTCTGTGTATACCCCCAGACCTGGGTGTGGCTCTCTCGTCACACCACCGCTCATTGTTGGATGCCATATTTTCCAGAATATGTCTGGCATCTTCCTCGCTCCTTGACATGAAGGAACCCCCAGCCGCGGCGTCCATAGAAGATTTTAGGTCATCCCTCAGCCCATTGTAGAACAGATTAATAATCTTCCACTTCGGAAGCTCATGGTGAGGGCATTGTTGGTAGCAACGATTTGTGAACTTCGTGTTTGATGATAACAAACGTGTGTGAACGTTTTTAACGTGTGTGTTAAGTGTTTCAGGAACAGCGAATGTGCGATTAATTTACGGAAGGATTTGGTCAAAGTGCAAAGGAGAAAGGGAGGTAACCTAACTTAAATTGGATAAAAGGAAGCACAGTTTCGCTTTCTTTTTGCCTCTTCATTTCGATATCCTAAGTGCCGCATGCCTTTAAGTTTTGGTGTTTGAGTGCTACAAAATTTCTTTTAAAAAGGAGTGTACGGTTTGTTTTTGAGGTTAATAATAATAATTATTATAATAACCCCTTATATAAATCAAAGAGGTATGTGTGCATTGTTTTTTTAAGAAGAGAGAAAATTCCAAACGGCTCTTGAAAACAAAACCCTAACCAAGAGAGAGGCGCACAAAATTTTTGAGTGGAGGCTGTGTTTTTTTTTTCTCTCAAAAATATCATTGCAAATTTCTTTTTGTTCAAAAGCACAGCACAGGGCACGTTTCCTTGGATCTCTCTTTGCAAAGCCATGAATCATCCTGAGAACAAAAAAAGGGAAATTTTAAAAGAGCACTTTCATCTTATTTGATTAAGAACCGCACCTCTCTTTTTGAGTGTCCCAGGTTTTCTTTGTTTTGATTTTTAATTTTGGGTTCTTCATAAAAATTTTGAAGAGAGCCGGAGGCCAAGAAAAGGGGAGATTCCAATCACCCAAAAAAAATCCACTTCTCTGTTATCAAAGGTGATGCCGAAATTTCTTAAGGGGTCTTCATCATTTTTTGAGAGCATCCTTTTTAATATTCCCCTCTCCAAAAAACAATTCCCCTAAGGTCCGAGAGCCGGCAATATATATATTTATATTTAAGGGGCTTTGTTCTGTTTTGGACTTCGGCCGCAAGAATTAAAAAGAGAGCAGTTTTTTTTGAGGCCGAAGTATTTTTTTGGGATCAAAAGTCTTTTTTCTCTAACTGTGTTTGCATGTGCAGGCCAAAATTGAGGGGAGCTGCAACTGAATCCCAAGGGAGCATGCACTAAAATCATTATTTGTTTTTCAAGAGCAGCATGCTCTGATTATTTTGGAAAATTCTCAAAAATCCATTCTGTTGACTCTTTCCATTGCAAACCAAAAGCCTGAGAGCACCAAGTTCTAATATATTCATGTGTGCAGAGAGCAACACAGGCCGTTAACTTTTTGTGTGCAATTCTCTGAGAGCACTTCACGTTTCATGCATAAAAGTTAATGCACAGTCTTTTATTGTTGTGTGCAGGGTAAAGAAAAGTTAGGGAATTGAAATATAAAGACACTTGCTGCAATATTGGTGTGTCATCCTCGTGCCGCAACATCAGAGTCTTGGAGCATCACATCCGTGCCACAATATCAGAAAAGAGTGCCAAGGCCGCAAGTCATCCAAAGGAGTTGAGACTTGCCGACTACATCATTGTCAGACGTGATCTGACCACGCGCTGAACGACAGAGACGACACACCATTACTGAGCGTTTCTAAAACTCTATCTATTTATCTTTGTATTGGTGTAGCGATTTCTGTAGGGGAAACTTTACCTGTTTGTGTTACTTTTGGGGACCTGACGACTTGGGAGTCGTCACAGAGGGAGAGCATCTGACTAGATTGATAGTGTAGAGCACGTGGTGTGCGTACGAGCTAGGTGAGAGTAGATTTGGGATCTTGACTCATTGTAGCTGTACTTGATTGCATATCTATCTAGTAGTTGCTTTCGGGGGCTGGAGTAGGTCGTGGGGATGACCGAACCAGGGTATATCTGTGCGTACTTTGTGATTGCGATTGTATTGCTCTGTCTGTGCTTATAACTGCATGGAATTGTTCGTGGGTTGCACGAATATTTTTATTAGCCTATTCACCCCCCCCCCCCTCCCTCTAGGCTACGATCCAGATCCAACAAGTGGTATTAGAGCCAGTTTAGAGGATCCAGTCTAGATTTTTAGATGACCATGAATATATCTGATTGTGCTTTTGCTGAAGGTCAGTCTATAGCCCGTCCCCCTAAGTTTAACGGTGTAGACTTTGCATATTGGAAGGCTAGGATGAAAATTTATTTAGTGTCTGTTGATTATGATGTGTGGGATATTGTTGAAAATGGTTATAGTCTACCCACTATTAAAATTGAAGACACTGTTATGATTAAGCCTAAAGACAAGTGGGATTTAGCTGATAAAAAACTTTATACTCTTAATGGTAAAGCTATGAATGCGCTTATATGCTCTCTTGATAAATCTGAGTTTAATCGTATCTCACATTGTCTAACTGCGCAGGAAATCTGGCATAGTCTGGAGGTGACACACGAGGGAACATCACAAGTGAAGGAATCCAGACTTGCTTTGCTTTGCACAGAATATGAGAGCTTCCGCATGCTACCAACAGAATCTGTGAAAGAGATGTTTGCGAGGTTCACGGACATCGTCTACAAATCCAGTTCCCTCGGTAAGCCATACTCTAGCCATGAACAGGTACGAAAGATCTTAAGGGCGCTACCAAGCTCGTTCAGGCCTAAAGTCACCGCTATTCAAGAAGCTAAGGACTTATCAACAATGAAAGTGGAGGACTTGATAGGCAACCTGATGTCACACGAGCTTGAGTTGCAGAGTATAGAAGCCAGAGAGAAACCTGAAGAGAAGACCAAAGCTTCCACACCATTAGCTCTTCAAGCTAACGACGACGATCTTGATGAAGAGCAAGCCCTAATGGTCAGAAACTTCAGGAGATACATTCAGACTGATCAAGGAAGAGCTGAGATGGGAAAAAGGTTCATTCGTTCTAATAATTCTAATTTTGGTAGAAATTCCTATGATCAGAAAGCTATTAATAGAAGTGAATGTTTTAAATGCAGGAAGAAAGGGCACCACATAAAAGATTGCCCACAACAACACACAGCTCAAGTTGCAAAAGGAAAAACGAAAGTGCTGACGTGGGACATGGATAGCGAAGCTGAGGAGGAGGATGAGGAAAATGAAGCCCACTCCTGCATGGCATTGATGGCCAAACACAATGAGGTAGAATCTCCCACTAAAGCTGAATTCTTAGAAATCTGTAAAGGAATGCAACATAGAATTGATGAGCTAGAAGCTGATGTGGAATGTTATAGGAATGATAATTTTGATATGCAACAAACTGAGTATGACATGTCTATAGAAATGAAAAATATTAAACAAGAGCTTGTCGCATACAAATCTACCATTACTATGTTAGAAAAAGAGAAAGCTAGCTTGTCTGATAAAACTGACTGTCTTTCATGTCCCTCTTTATTAAAAGATATTAGCATGTATAAGCAAGATAAAATAAAGCTTGAAACTGAAAATGCACTACTTTCTGAAAAGATTAACATGCTAAATCTTGAGCTTAAAGAAAAAATGAGGGATTTTGAAAAGAAAGAAGAGGAAAACAAGCAAGCTTTCATTAGTAAATGCACTTTGCTTGTGAACGAAAATGATCATTTGAAATCCAAAGTTGCTAGTTTAGAATTGTCATTAAAGAGATTTTCCATTGGTAAACAAAATTTGGACATTATACTTGGAAATCAACTTTATGGCAATAATAGACGAGGACTAGGATATGGTTTTAAAAATGTTGAAAAATCAAAATATAGAAAAGTTCACATTGAATCAACAAAGGTTGGAAATTTTCATGCTAAGTGATTTACATGTGGATGCGTTGGTCATACTTCATATCATTGCAAATATATGAACAAAAATATTAAGTTCAAACAAATATGGGTTCCTAAATCTTTGATGACTAACGTGAGTGGACCTTGTTGGATTCCAAGGTCACATACGACACCTCTTTTGTAGGTGGATGGAAATTTGACGAGGAGCGATAAATTGAATGTCTCATTACTTTTTAGCTCCTTAGTCAAACGGCGACGCGAAGGTATATCTCATTCTTTGAACTTAATGAATATCTTCATAGTTTTTTTTGCATGACTTTTCTTTGTTTGTGTGTTAGTTGTTGCATTGCTATGTGTACATGATTTTTTTTGTTTGTGTGATTGCATCTCATGTTTGCTTTAGTACTTCATGCATTTTTAAAAAAAACTGAAAAATGAAAAACGAAAAAAAAATTGGTGCTTAAATGTGTATCTTTTCTCTTTGATTCATTAGTAAAGTATTCATGAATGATTTTTCATATCTATGTGGAAATTGGTGTATTATTACTTTTGCTACATGCGCATGTTCATCTCTCTAAATATTCATGGCATATTCAATGAATGAAAATAACTTGATTTTTGCACCACCTACTTCACTTCCACATGTATTATTATTGTTGCACATTTGGAGATATCGTTTGTGAAGTATGGAATGTGAATGTAGGAGGAAAACTTAACTGAATATCTAAGGGATATGATATACATTGCCATGGATAAAAATTGAGCAAAAGAAAGTGTTGTTATAAGTATTTTTTAAAAAAATGAAAACAAAAGATAATTGCTCCGTATGAAAAATGGATACAATCCTTGGCAACAGTATTACCCACGAGTATCCAACATAAGCTTTATGGGTAAACTTTAGCGTTGGTGTATTTACTCGTCAAGCACTGCCACACCCACATCTAAGAGTCCTTATAGGCTATGTTTTGGGGTGTGGTACCTTGAACTCATTTTTAATGAGGTGGGAAAAATCAATCCTAGGTGATAGAATGTTATTTGGAAAATGTGGATTGGTTCTGGTTGACTTTCTTAATGATTCTCCCTATGTACTTCAATTTTAATCATCACACGTACACGTTGGTGTTGAAGTCTTAGTTGCTTAATTTCATTGGACTTTGACTTGATGATCTTATGATTGTATACATGCAATTGTTGGTATTGGCTTATAATGCCCCCTTTTTGCATGGTATATGTTTTTGCCTTCGTGATACGACTTTTGATGATAACAAAGGGGGAGAAAGATACAGAAATATTTGGTGTGTCGGTATTATATGTTGAAGGGGGAGCATGAAAATAGGGGGAGCATGCCATCATACCATGATCGTATTATTTGCATGCTTATATGTTGCACATCCTGATATACGTGTTTGCATACATCTTCTATCACAGATTCACACACACTATTTGAAAAGCTTATTGGTCAAATCTTATATTTAGTTTGTCATCATCAAAAGGGGGAGATTGTTGGTAGCAACGATTTGTGAACTTCGTGTTTGATGATAACAAACGTGTGTGAACGTTTTTAACGTGTGTGTTAAGTGTTTCAGGAACGGCGAATGTGCGATTAATTTACGGAAGGATTTGGTCAAAGTGCAAAGGAGAAAGGGAGGTAACCTAACTTAAATTGGATAAAAGGAAGCACAGTTTCGCTTTCTTTTTGCCTCTTCATTTCGATATCCTAAGTGACGCATGCCTTTAAGTTTTGGTGTTTGAGTGCTACAAAATTTCTTTTAAAAAAGGAGTGTACGGTTTGTTTTTGAGGTTAATAATAATAATAATTATAATAACCCCTTATATAAATCAAAGAGGTATGTGTGCATTGTTTTTTTAAGAAGAGAGAAAATTCCAAACGGCTCTTGAAAACAAAACCCTAACCAAGAGAGAGGCGCACAAAATTTTTGAGTGGAGGCTGTGTTTTTTTTTCTCTCAAAAATATCATTGCAAATTTCTTTTTGTTCAAAAGCACAGCACAGGGCATGTTTCCTTGGATCTCTCTTTGCAAAGCCATGAATCATCCTGAGAACAAAAAAAGGGAAATTTTAAAAGAGCACTTTCATCTTATTTGATTAAGAACCGCACCTCTCTTTTTGAGTGTCCCAGGTTTTCTTTGTTTTGATTTTTAATTTTGGGTTCTTCATAAAAATTTTGAAGAGAGCCGGAGGCCAAAAAAAGGGGAGATTCCAATCACCCAAAAAAAATCCCCTTCTCTGTTATCAAAGGTGATGCCGAAATTTCTTAAGGGGTCTTCATCATTTTTTGAGAGCATCCTTTTTAATATTCCCCTCTCCAAAAAACAATTTCCCTAAGGTCCGAGAGCCGGCAATATATATATATATATATTTAAGGGGCGTTGTTCTGTTTTGGACTTCGGCCGCAAGAATTAAAAAGAGAGCAGTTTTTTTTGAGGCCGAAGTATTTTTTGGGATCAAAAGTCTTTTTTCTCTAACTGTGTTTGCATGTGAAGGCCAAAATTGAGGGGAGCCGCAACTGAATCCCAAGGGAGCATGCACTAAAATCATTATTTGTTTTTCAAGAGCAGCATGCTCTGATTATTTTGGAAAATTCTCAAAAATCCATTCTGTTGACTCTTTCCATTGCAAACCAAAAGCCTGAGAGCACCAAGTTCTAATATATTCATGTGTGCAGAGAGCAACACAGGCCGTTAACTTTTTGTGTGCAATTCTCTGAGAGCACTTCACGTTTCATGCATAAAAGTTAATGCACAGTCTTTTATTGTTGTGTGCAGGGTAAAGAAAAGTTAGGGAATTGAAATATAAAGGCACTTGCTGCAATATTGGTGTGTCATCCTCGTGCCGCAACATCAGAGTCTTGGAGCATCACATCCGTGCCATAATATTAGAAAAGAGTGCCAAGGCCGCAAGTCATCCAAAGGAGTTGAGACTTGCCGACTACATCATTGTCAGACGTGATCTGACCACGCGCTGAACGACAGAGACGACACACCATTACTGAGCGTTTCTAAAACTCTATCTATTTATCTTTGTATTGGTGTAGCGATTTCTGTAGGGGAAACTTTACCTGTTTGTGTTACTTTTGGGGACCTGACGACTTGGGAGTCGTCACGGAGGGAGAGCATCTGACTAGATTGATAGTGTAGAGCACGTGGTGTGCGTACGAGCTAGGTGAGAGTAGATTTGGGATCTTGACTCATTGTAGCTGTACTTGATTGCATATCTATCTAGTAGTTGCTTTCGGGGGCTGGAGTAGGTCGTGGGGACGACCGAACCAGGGTATATCTGTGCGTACTTTGTGATTACGATTTTATTGCTCTGTCTGTGCTTATAACTGCGTGGAATTGTTCGTGGGTTGCACGAATATTTTATTAGCCTATTCACCCCCCCCCTCTAGGTTACGATCCAGATCCAACAGGCATCTTCTCTGCATCTCCTTGTATCTCGTCCAAGCTTCTTGCAATGACTCGTGGCTGGCCTGGGAGAAGGAGGAGATCTCACTCCTCAACTTCATGGTCTTCCCCGGAGGAAAGAACTTCGTCAGAAAAGCGTTGGAGAGCTTCTCCCAGGTATTGAAAGTGTTGGGTTCCTTCCCCCTAAGCCATTGCTTGGCTTTGTCTCGCAACGAGAAGGGGAACAGCTTCAAACGGATCGCCTCAGTTGTGACACCGTTAATCTGGAAGGTGTCACATTTCTCCAAGAAGGAGTCTTGATGCTCGATCGGGCTCTCCATGGGTGCACCCGAAAACTGATCATGCTGGATCCACGTCACCAAAGATGGCTTAAGCTCGAAGCTTTGGGCCGTAATAGCTGGAGGACGGATGGCGGAAGTGGACTCGATAGATGGCATCGAGTACTCCAACAGGGACTTACGAGGCGGGGTGTTCTCCTCCATGGCTTCAGGATCCTCTCTTCTTCGCTTCTCGGCGGCCAAACGCCTAAGGGTGGCGTTAATCTCTGGATCAACGGGGATCAAGTCGTCGAGACTTCTTGAACTCCTGCGCATGGAAAACAACAAACACCAGTGAAGCGACAAGTGGGAAAGAAACAGATAAGATAAGAAATAAAAATAAAAAATAAAAATAAGAAAATAAAAAGAAAAAGGAAGAATGCGAAAATTATCGCGAGGTAGGGATAAGAGCTAGACACTAGGGTTCAAGAGATCCTAAAATAACAAGCACGTTGCCTCCCCGGCAACGGCGCCATAAACTTGACGTTTCCCCTGGTTTGCTAGCCGCAAATGGCCGGGGGACCCGCGTGAGGGTTTAGATATTTGTAACCGCAAGTGCACGGTGTTGTAGTGTGGCTTGGGGGTCGAACATAGGGAGGCTAGGATGTGCTTGTGTCAAGGAGGACCGAAATCACCCCGTGGGCGAGCTAGCCCGAATCGGTTGATGGGTTGTCACGGGAAAGGAATGCAATGTATGAATAATAAGAAAATAAACCCGGGACTTTGGTTTCCACTCCAACGAGCGACTCTCGCCGATACGACCTACGGGTAGGATCGCGATCGGAATTAGGGTCTAATAGTGAGACGTTGCCTTTGAAAGTGGTACCGGCATCCCATGGGCCCGATATTCCGGTCGGTGCCCAGGATGATACACCGGACTTCCCGGGTTCGATCAGTGGGCACTCCCGTGTCCATTAACACTGATCGATTCCGAGAGCACTAAGCTCGCAACGATAACTCCCAACGTCTCATCCTGCTGCTCCCGCGCGCTAGGATTCGGCGTCTACGCTAAGGGCGTGAGCTATGGCTAGGGAGTCAACCGCCAAGTTTATTCCCCCTTGGCCCAACGGTCAAAGGCGGTCTTTTTCCCGCCGATGACAATAAAACACCCCGCGTAACCGTTAGATTCCTAATCCCTATCGATTTCCTAACCCTATGGATGCATCGGGAAGAGCCCCCGAAGGGGTTTCCGCCAAAATCCCAGATTTGGGAACTACTCACAAATATTCATTAAAAACGATCTAAACAAAAATGAACCGTTAAAATCATAATCAGACGATAGGAATGCGAAGGTAGTAGAGCAATTAAGATAATACTAAAGTTTAAGAAAGATCCGAAAACTTACAATAGAAAAGTAATTATAGCCGTCACAAATAGGAGAAAACAGTAAAAACTAACAGCTCCCCGTTTCTGGAACCCTAGGGGTCCTATTTATAGGATCTCGTATCACCCGATCGATTGACAAGTCAACCGATCGGGTGATCCGTTACAGATAATAAACAGAAAACGGCGGACTTTCACCCGGTCATATGAACCGGTCGGTTGAGTTCTTGGAGTGACCGGTTGGATCTTGGTGCCATCGGGTGAAGGGATCGGTTGGGTGCCCGTGTCTCGGCTCCTCAGCATCAGCTACAGATGACCGATCGGGTGAGAGTCACCCGATCGGTTGGAATTTGGCTTGAAAAGACAGAGAATCAGCCCCGTTGAACCGGCCTATGAACCGGTCGGGTGACTTCCACTAGAGCTCCGGCTGAGACCGGGTGGTGCACGCGTGCATCACCCGATCGGTTGGAGATGACCAACCGACCGGGTGAGGGGATGAAAGATGTAATCTTCGTCGTTTGACCCCCTGGATCACGCGTGACTCCTCCTGTTGCTCCGGGGACTTTAGATATCGTCGTTAAACGTCCCCTACGCGGGCAATCTCCTGCAAACATGGAGAAACAAAGAAAAGTGAAAGAAAACGAGAAAATACGAGAAAACGAATAAAAGACGGTGGAAAATACGGAGAAACACGAAAGAAAACGTGCGTGAATATATGGAATATATACGCACGTCAATATAATGTATGCGTCTGTATGAAACCTTCTGATTATAAATCAGGTTGCATTTTTCGTTTGTAGGGAAATATTACCTATGTGATGCTGGATATACAACCATGCCTGGGTTCATATCTCCATATCGGGGCGCTAGATACCATCTGAAGGACCATACCGATAGAGTGCCTCGAAATCGCAGAGAGCTGTTCAACCTAAGACATTCTTCATTAAGAACAAAGATCGAGTCGACTTTTGGCATTCTAAAGAACAAGTTCAAAATTTTGACGACAAAGCCTCACTATCCATTCAAATCTCAAGTCGATACCGTCCTTGCTTGCTCAGTGTTGCATAATTATATCCAGATAGCAGATCAGCATGATCTTGAGTTACTTGAGGATGGGTCTGGGATTGATGAGGATGGGGATGTGATGGATGAGATGGATGAATCGATTATGGATCTTTCCCAACAGTTGCCCATTCGTGAACAGACTTCACAACGGGATCAGTGGAAAAGTCGTAGGGAACAGTTAGCGTGGGATATGTGGGTGGACTATTGTACCATACATAACAATGGGAACACCAATGAACATGGGCTTTGAGGGAATAATCTTAATATATTATGTGTTAAGTTGAATGAATTGTGGAATAATGGGATCTGAATGTTAGATATGCTATGTAATGCCTGAGATGTGCTGACAATATAATGCCTTCATATGTTTACTTTATGACTATTGAGATTGCCTTTCCGATTTTTTGTGTGGTAGTCAATATTACATACATTGCAGTTTATTTTATTTACTATTCGTGGCTACATGTCATTGTGTCAATTATTGTTTTGTTATGTAAATAATATTTTTGTAGGCATGGACGGGTCAACTCAACAAGGGCAAGGGAGTGATCATATGCCTCCCTTCTATGACCCGGCCTACTGTACCCAGTGGGTAGAGGAAGCTAGGCGGACCGATCCATTGCTAGGTAGGCAAATGCCGCGAAGGCCAAGTGATTATCAATTTACTCTGCCTAGCTACCAAGTAGGTGGATCACCCATGCCATTTCCACCATACTCTGCGTACATCATGCCATTGCCCATGCAAATGCTGACTCCACCTGGCTTCATGCAAATGCTACAAGGTGGTGGGTCTATACCACCATTTGGTAGCCAAGCATCACCAAGTGTTTACGTCGTGCCTTCACCACAAAGCGGGCATGGCACAACAGGTGGCAGTGACAGGTCGAGGAAGTCTGGTCGTAGGGACGATGACATTGATGTATCTGTGTCGAGTCCCCAGAAAAAGAGTAAGAACCCTTCCAAGAAGGGGACGACGAATAAAATATGGCTGCTGGAGCATGACATTGCCTTAACCCCATTCCTGGCTTCCCAAGCTCGTCAAGGCCTTAGAGCCGACAAGACCTTCAAGAATACTGCCTTCACCGCTGCTGCCATACATATAAACAGCAAGTTTGGCACGGATTACAGCTGGTTGAATGTGAAGAACCATATGAAAGGTCTTCAGCGTCGGCTTAAGGATGTTGAAATGTGCTTGGAAATTAGTGGGGCAGGTTGGTCAGCTGAACTGCAGATGATTGTCCTCGATGATGACACATATGCTACATGGGCCGCGGTATGGACTTCTCCATTAAACATAGTTGAAGGGCTATTTTCTGTGATTTTATGTGACATAATGGTTTGTTCATAATGCCGATGATAAATTGGAGTATGTAATTTTATGTGAAATAATGGTTTGTTCATTATTAATGCAGGCAAACGACAAAATGAAAGATTATGTCAACACTCACATACCGTGGCTTGACGATCTTCGGGTTGTTGTTGGTGACGATGCCGCGAAGGGGGATTATAGCAAGAGTGTTTATCATGATTTTGGGGGCTCTTATAATGAGGGTGACGGCGATCATTCTAGTCCCCCGCCCTTCTCGCAAGCATCAAACGATTTTGATGCTTATTCAGACATCCCCACTCCTTCGTCGACGGTTCCATCTCCTGCGGAGACCAGCTCTGCAAACCCACCCCCAGTGGGTAAAAAGAAAATCCGTCGACGTGCATTGAGGGATGATACCGACCTCATGAAGGAGATGGTTGACAATGTCAATAAGGTCTCCTTAGCAATAGAGGGAGCCTACCCCAACACACTGAGACTTCTTTCACAGCATCTGTATGCACTAACCGAGTATCCGACACGTATGTTGGATAAGTTGTATCTGCAATTGAGTGATAATGAGAAAAATGGGCGTAGATTTGTCAATATGCCCGAGGAGTCTAGGAGGCATTTCGTCGCGAAGAAGGTTGCAGCTATGCAGAGGGCTATGGCTGAGTCCGGAGGCGATGTGGATGAAGAAAAAGAAGAATGGAATATGTAGCAAGTTTGGGAGCAATGACGAAGGTTGGGCTATGGGGTGAGTGGATGGGTATTATAATAGCAAGTTTTATGGTAATGATGTTGTATGGTTTGTTGCAAACAATGGTAAGCTTATGACTTTGGTAATGATGTTGTATGGTTTGTGGTAATGATGTTGTATGGGTTGTGGTAACTTCTGTTGTAATATCAGTATATTGTTGTATCGTATTTTATGTATGGTGTTATGCATGTTTATGTATAGGCTTCCTCCATGACTTAGAAGTCTAATTGACTATATGTTTGTATCTTAATTTAAGTATGGTTTGTGGTTACTTTCTGTGTTGTTATGTTGCAAAATGCAGACTGAAGGTCTATGCAATTGCGTTTGATCTTCATTTTGTGTTGGGACTTGGCATGTTGTATCTAACACAACCAAGGACTATGGATTTCTTTGTATTTATGTGGCATACTGCATACTGACTTTAAATGCAATCTTATTTGAGTGTCCAATTTTTTTTGGGTCTTGGCATGTTGTATCTGTTACCCACAATCTTATTTGAGTGTCCAATCTTATGTTGCAAAATTCTGACTGAATTGCAATGCAATTGGTTAGGAGTGGCATTGTGATTGGGTTATTGGCATTCAGTTCCTGTCACCACATTTGTTTTTTTTTTGGATTTCTGGGTTTTTATGTGGCATACAACAGACTGAATGGAAAGGCAATCTTTGTTGAGTTTCAAGTGTTTTTCCTTGGCATGCCCTTTCTGTCACCCACAAGGCCTATGGATTTTTGGGTTTTAGTTTGACAAATGCACACTGAATGGCATTACATTTTTAATGATAGTTAAATTTTTTTGGATATTGGCATTCTGTATCTGACACCACCAAGTCCTATGGATTTCTGGAGATTTTTGTGGCATACTGCAGCCTCATTGGTAAGCATCACCATGTTTTTTTGGTTCCATTCTTTTTGGTGTCTTTGCAAGCTGTATCTGTCACACACTGGGACTATGGATTTCTTGGTTTTTATGTGGCATTCTTTAGCTTGAATGGCAATGCAATTTTTGAATTTACATCATGCTGTTTTGGTTATTGGCATGATGTATGTGTCATCCCCTAATGATATATGATTGGTGGATATCACAATTTTTTGTGAAATTATATCAAATAGTCCTATGATGATAATGGGGCTTATTGAATATACCTCATTCTGGATGGCTTGCACTCAGGATCCTTCATTCCCCAAGTTGGTTCAAAATTTGACGGCATTGGCTTTTATGAGGTGGTTGGTAGGCAGCTAAACGGTTTGATATGGGGAAATGAAGGAACCAGTGCAAAGAAACCAGATGGGGAAATTGAAAATACAAAAATTCTAAGGGCGTTTGTTTGATATTCAATATATATGAAGGTGGGGTTGCAGTTGGGGAGGAATGTGGCATTCTGGAGACTGAAAGGAAATGCAAAAAAAATTTGTGTTTCATTGTGTTTTGGTTCTTGCCTTGCTGTATCTGTCACCCCAAAGGCCTATGGATTTCTGGGTTATTTTTGTGTCCTACTGCAGACACATTTGTCCAAGGCAATTTTTTTTCCAGGTTTGTTGGTGTCTTTGCATGCTATATCTGTCACACCCTGGGACTATGGATATCTTGGTTTATATGTGGCATTCTGGAGACTGAATGGAAATGCAAAAAAATTTTGTGTTTCATTGTGTTTTGGTTCTTGCCTTGCTGTATCTGTCACCCCATAGGCCTATGGATTTCTGGGTTATTTTTGTGTCATACTGCACAGACATTTGGGCAAGGCAAATTTTTTTGTAGTTCCAGGATTTTTGTTGTCTTTGCCTTCATTATCTGTCACACCATTGGAATATGGATTGCTTGGTTTTTATGTGGCATTCTGGAGACTGAAAGGAAATGCAAAAAAAATTTGTGTTTCATTGTGTTTTGGTTCTTGCCTTGCTATATCTGTCACCCCATAGGCCTATGGATTTCTGGGTTTTTTTTGTGTCATACTGCACAGACATTTGGGCAAGGCAAATTTTGTTGTAGTTCTAGGATTTTTGTTGTCTTTGCCTTCTTTATCTGTCACACCATTGGAATATGGATTGCTTGGTTTTTATATGGCATTCTGGAGGCTGAATGGCAATGCAAAATTTTTTGGTGTTTCAATGTGTTTTGGTTCTTGCCTTGCTGTATCGGTCACCCCATAGGCCTATGGATTTCTGGGTTATTTTTGTGTCATACTGCACAGCCATTTGGCCAAGGCATATTATTTTGTAGTTACAGGAATTTTGTTGTCTTTGCCTTCTTTATCTGTCACACCATTGGAATATGGATTGCTTGGTTTTTATGTGGCATTCTGGAGACATTTGGCATTGGAATATATTTTTTTTTTGTGAAACAGCAGAATGAATGGCAATGCAATATTATTTTTGTTTCATTTTGTTCTGGAGACATTTCTGGGTTTTAATGGTGCATACAGCAGCCTGAATAGAAATGCAATCTTTGTTGAGTCCCAGGCTATTTTTTGGACTATTGTCAAGCTGTATCTTTCACCCCCAAGGCCTCAGTATTTCAAGGTTTTTATGTGGCTTACTGCATGCTGATTGGAAATGCAGACTGAATGGCATTTTTGCAGTTATGTTCACAAATGCAAACTGAATTGCTTATCATTTTATGTTGACAAATGCAGACTGAAGGGCATTTCATTTTTTATGTTTAGTCAAAATAATTTGGGTCTTGCCATTCTGTACCTGACACCACCAAGGCCTAGGGATTTCTGGAGTTTTTTGTGGCATACTTAACCCTCATTGGTACTGTCAATAGGTTTTTTGGTTCCAATTTTTTGGTGTCTTTGCAAGCTGTATCTGTCACACCCTGGGACTATGGATTTCTTGGTTTTTATGTGGCATTCTTCAGCATGAAAGGAGGTGCAATTTTTTATGAGTTCATGATGTTTTGGTTATTCACATGATGTATCTGTCACCCCCTAATGATATATGATTGGTGGATATCACATTTTTTTGAAATAATATCAAATAGCCCTATGATGATAATGGGGCTTATTGAATATACCTCATGCTGGATGGCTTGCACTCAGGATCCTTCATTCCCCAAGTTGGTCCTGGTCTACTGCATTGGCTTTTATGAGTTGGGTGGTAGTTCCCACAATGTTTTGATATGGATATTTATAGGAATTTGGCGTTATGAAGAATGTTTGCAGTGGGATTTATTTTTTCTGTCATATTACCTTGATCTTGAGTCATATTGGTTGGAAACACTGCATGACATGTGACGGTGTGGATAGAGAATGAAGGAACCAGTGGCAAGCAACCAGATGGGGACATGGGAAAAAATATATCTGAGGGCTTCTGTATGATAATCTATATGAAGGGGGTTTGGACTTTGGCTAGGAATGTGGCATTCTACTTACTATTTCCATTGGCATTCTGCATAATTGTAGTATATGCTCTTATTGTTTGATTGTTGCTTCTGAGATCTGAACGCTGCCGCCACCCGACCATGCCACTGATTAACACTTTTCGTAGGTATGCCGATCCCTCATTCATTTAAAATTATCACTTTTTATATGTAAAATGTTATATGTTAACTTCTGGTTTTTTCTTGCTTGCCAATTACATATGAGTCAATAGTCAAGCTCTACTTGTAGATCTCGACAGAGAGATGCGACACGTGGTGACTTTGCTGCCGATTTCGATGACTCGAAGATATGCTATTGTGGTCTTCAGGTCCCGAGGATGACGTCATGGACAAGAGCAAACCCTGGGCGTAGATTTTGGAGTTGTACAGCTCGAGAGCATAGATGCACTTTCTTCCTATGGAAGGATCCCCCCACACTGAGTTATCCAGATTGGTGATCTTGCATTACATGGATGAGATTGATCGAAGGCTCACTACTGTAAGTTCGACGACGCCTTTGACCGATAGTAGGATAGTAGAGATGGAGGGCCGGCTGGATACTGTTGTCGGTCTACTTGAGAGGACCAATGTGCAGTTGGCGAGCATCGTATCCGATTACCGTTCCATTAAGGCCGGACTGCTATCTCTCTTAGTTGTTATAGGTTTTTATGTATTTTTGTTGTATAATAGTGCTCGTTGATGTTAAACACTGTTATGGATAATATGAAATGTATCAGCATGTGGTTAGTGGGTTTTTTTCTATTTGTGTATCGTTGGTATGTGTTAATTGATGGTATTGAGTTGGAGTATGTGATTATAATGTAGTATTTTTCGTGTATCATTTTGGCAAGTCGCAACCTGTTGCTTGAATGGCAATGCAAGTTTTTGTGTGTGTCAATCTACAGACTGAATGGCAGTGCAAATTTTTTCCCTCTGTCACACTGCAGACGTCATGGCAATGCAAATTTTTGAGTCATGAATTTGTTTAGGGGCATGGCATTCAATATCTGTCACACCTACGCAGATCGTTTGCCATTTCATAACAATTTTGCAAGATCAATTTGGATTGTGGAAAACTGAAGACGGAATGACAATGCTGTTTTTTTTTTTGCATTGCTGACAAAATGGCTTTGCAATTTTTTTGGCTTTACATATTTTATAGGATCTTTTCATTCTGTATCTGTCATCCCTATTCATACGTTTTCACAAAAGAAATCAATTTACATTGTAATTTTTTGGGGTTTTATAGGAATTACACAATAAATTCAAGGGGGTAGTTGTTCCCCTATTCTCACCACTTCCCACTCACCACTTTCTCCCTCCTACATTCACAACAACATTCACAACTCATTTCAACACAAAAAAACACAATAAAGTTGCGTGGGCCCCACAAAAAATTCCAACATCCACATTCACAACCCCATATAAACCCAAAAAAACACAATACTCTACTTTCCCAACACTATTCACTCATTCCAACAAACACAACTTTAAACACAAAAGAACAGGCCCTAAGGGACATTGCACGCGAAACAAAGAGTCAACACTATTTCCTAATCTAGTAGCTAATATCTTAACAAGTGTCTAAAAAGTAATCTAGCCGTAAAGAAGTTGGGTGACATGATCTGCATACACCATTGGTAGTTCAAGCAGTGCATACCATAAGTGAGCGTATGTTCTACTCGTGAATGATACATGTCTGAGCTAGACCGTTCATTGCATTTGAGTAACTGTCCAGAAGCAAAAGGAGAGTCTCTCTTTAAAATTGTTTTGGTACATAAGATTTCATTTGGTTATGGAAACATTTAGCAATGATCGTGAAGTAGTGAGCAGAATGCATCAATCGCGCTCAATGTTGTAAGCATCAGATGTGCAATGAGATGTCTCTTTACACTGAGGAAACCACGACAGAACTTACCAATTACCTTAATGAAGAGATTGGATATCCCAAAGGAGAACTTACTAATTACCTTTCATGTGTAGCGGAAGGATCGATTCGTCAAAGTTTCTCTACACCGGTTGTTGTAGATGATCACACGATGGAAAATCTACGGATTTCCACAACCTAAAACTCTCATTTAGTGCAGAAATTTGGGTTGGAAAACTCACACTTTTGGTGCACTCTCTCTTGGAAAATGAAGACTAAATGCAAGTAGTTGCTCTCTACTTCAAGTGTCTTTTTTTCCCAACAAGAGGGGTGGTCTATTTATAGTCTTCCCACATGGTGGGAGTAGCAATTTCTGGCAATAACTACCTTGTTGTAGTTATAGAACCGTCCAATAACCAACTAATTAATATAATTGTGACGTTTTCTAAGTCCAAAACTTGGATATCACATTAATCGGTGTAATTGCTGGCCCTCAAATTCCAACACCTTCTGCAGTTCAAAGTTGGAGTTCCTGCGCAGCGCCACCGCCTTCTGGTGATGAAGCCCTCAAAGTGCCATGCCTGGATATATGAGCGTAGCAGTTGAAATTTTATTTCTCAGTGTCCTGAGGCTCGAAGAAGATTCATGCATATCACCCAAAGTTTGTGATAAAAGCTTTGTTCTTATTGTAGTTGCGGCATCAAAGGTAAGGTTGCATGGGGTTGTACTAAGATTATATCCAAGGCTTACGGTGCATTTTGCAACAAGAAGTAAATCGTGTGTGTTTTAACTTTTGCGCCGACCGTGCCTCGTTGACATTCAGTTGACGCCTAAAAAAATTCTCCCACAGAAGAGGCTTAGAAGGGATTTAGCATGCATCAAGCTATTGTTCTTCGGCTCCCTTCGGTTGAAATATACGATACAAAATATCAAAAATATCTTGGGATTAATTTAGGATTTATGAAGTTTTTTTTAAGTTCAGGAGCCCGGCCTATATAATTAATTTCCGATTTTTTTTTCCAACACAGTAAAGCCCCAGCTCAGATGCACAGTAACCAGTCCAGAACACGGCCGGCAAGCACGGGAGCACGAGCGTCGCTGCTGTGGAGAAGTTGGCTCGATTCGACGCATGAGAAGCAGTTGTATGGCAGCCGAGTTATCTTGTGCAGAGGTAACTCGACTGCGCCTAGATTCGAACTATCTGACTCTGCACAAGTCAAATACGAGGATAATGGGATAGTGGCTTCGTCAGCGCAATTGGGTCGATCAGTTGTCAGTTCGAGTCTGAAGGTCGATCGCTCGACATTGGGTCGATGGGTCGTAATGCGGTTAGAGTCCGTGTTTGGTCGATCGATCGTCTGGAGGCTCGAAGGATGAAGGCTAGTACGCGATGCTCGGCACTTTGGGTCATTCGACACAGAAGGAAGGTCGATCGGTCGAAAGGAGCCCATTGGGATGCAGCCCACTAGGAAGTGGCGATTGGCCCACTAGGTTGCGGCAGGATTAATTGCGTATAGCGACGATTGGATCGAATGCCGTAATTATCGGGATCCGTATCCTTAGGAATTCCTAGCCAATGATGACACCTATTGTAACCTAGTGTTATAAATATGGAGTTTTAGTCTTGGGTTTCGTGTGGAACACATTTGTATCCTTTGTGAGAGCCGCCATCTGTGGGAGCCAACCTTGATAGATTGTATTGTGAGCTTTTGGAGAGATCTTGTGTGATTCTTCTTCGTTGGACGAAGAGAAGATTTGTATTGTTCTCTCCTTTCGTAACAAAGCTCATCGGTGTTCCCCCTTGGCCATCCACGGTCTAAAAGCAATCTCGTTTTGTGCTCTATTTGTTTGCTGCTGATTTTTCGTTCTCGATCCCCACGATCTTAAGTATTCCGATGTGCTATGTCGCGATTGCTGGGCCTTCGCCGCCCAACAAATTGATATCAAAGCCTTACAGTGTTTGAGATCAATGTAGAAGACGAAGATGAGTAGTGGTGGCGATGACGGTTCTCCAAATGCGACGACTTCTCGGTATTCTTCATCCTCTCGGACTATTGTGTCTAACACAAAGTTCGAAATCGAGAAGTTTGATGGTAAGATCAACTTCAGTATGTGGAGATGCAAAGTCATGGATATCTTGAATCAACTTGGTCAAGATATTGCATTACACGAGAAGCCAACGGGCATGTCCGATCAGGAGTGGAGAACTCTGAATCAGAGTGCATGTGGTACCATCCGCTTGTATTTGACAAAGGAGAAGAAATATCCATATATGGAGGAGACAAGTGCAAGCAAGTTCTGGAAGGAGCTCAGTGACAAGTACATGAAGAAGAACATCCAGAACCGGCTACACTTAAAGAATAAGCTTTTCGGTTTGAAGTTAGCCAAGGAGGTTTCTATGGAGGAACACCTAGACAAAGAGAAGATTTGTATTGTTCTCTCCTTTCGTAATAAAGCTCATCGGTGTTCCCCCTGGCCATCCACGGCCTAAAAGCACTCTCGTGTTGTGCTCTATTTGTTTGATGCTGATCTTTCGTCCTCGATCCCCACGATCTTGAGTATCCCGATGTGCTGTGTTGCGATTGTTGGGCCTTCGCCGCACAATAGCTGCAAGCATGGATCAGATCGGTTTTGATTCGTTTCTAACCCGTTTTCAAACAAACCTGTTAAAGGGTATTTATACGTGTTTTGGCTAGGGTTTTGATGTGATTCTTGTGTGGTTTTCGAGGAAAATTTCATATACAAGTTTGTGGCTACCTATAGAAAATATAGATGGCAAACTGAGAGCCAACCAATGGAGGTCCGAGGATTGTTTGAGATCGAAAATCCATTGTTTTTCTTCTCTGATTTCCTAGCGAGTTTGGTTGTTTCCTTCAACCAAACACCATAACTTGTACTTCAAATATATTAAAGCATTAGTGATCTCTCCAACTGGACATACACCAAGTATTAGGTGGAACCATTATATATCTTGGTGTCAGGTGCGTGTTTATATTTTGTTTTGTTTTGTTTTCATATATATTATTGTGTAGCGGGTTTTGTAGATAACGTCGTTTGCTTTGTTCATTGCTCCAACGATTTTGGAATTCCGTGGGCCGATTTTCATCTTGATAAGTCCATCAAGAGGTCATAGGAGCCCAAGAGAATTGACCCCAACAATTGGTATCACCCACAACAATTGGTATCAGAGCAATGTTTGGAAACAAGTTCAAGGCGATAATGAAAGTTTCCATAAAAAGAGATGCAACAGGAAAAGCAATTTGTTCGAGTTCATATGTAGGTACATCGTATGCGACGGTTCGAGGATCGCAATACAAAATTGATAAGCTTGATAAGAAGGGAAACTTCGAGATATGGTAATACAAGATGAAAGCTATCTTGAGGAAGGATCGTGTCTATATGATCATGTACGACACGAAGACTTTACCGGTAGAATCTCGAAAAAGGAGAAGATGGAGATGGAGGACTCAGTGATGACAACCATCCATCTCAGTTTAACGGACGAGGTGATTTATCAGGTGTGGAGGAGACTAAGGCCAAGAGATTATGGAAAAAGCTCGAGAAGCTGTATCTGAAAAAGTCACTCACCAATAGGCTAATCTTGCTGAAGATATTCTTCACTTTCAAGTTGCGAGGCGAGCCCTCATTAAAGGATCACCTTTATACCTTCAACAGATTAGTGATGAAGATGAGTGCCATTGGATTGACTGCAGAGGCAGAGCACGAGGCAACGATTTTGCTTCTGTCATTGCTAGAGAAATATACGATGTTCGTCAACACCATGGTCTACAATCGGGATACTCTAAGTCGTGAGGATGTAAAGGCATGGCTCTGTAGCGAGAAGTTGAGAGATCGGGTGGAAGGAGTTGGTTTGAGTGAAGCAGTTTCTGGCAGCCAAGGCCTATTTGCTTTGAGGCAAAGCAATGCGAGAATCGGCAACAAAAGGAGATCGAGTTCGAGGACCAGATGCACGACGTGTTATATTTGCAAGAAACTAGGATATTAGAATAGAGACTGCCCAAAGAGAAGAAACAGAGACATGGAGGATATATATGCCAGCATCATCGTTAGTTGCAGTTGTGTAGATGGAGGAGGTGAGGGCGAGGAGGCCTAAATTGTGCTCATAGTATGCTCTTCAGTTCTTGAGCATTATGCATGGGTCATGGATTCAGGGGGGTCGTTCTACATGATGCCAAATAGAAAGTGTTTTCATACCTATCCAAGAAAGGAGGATGAATCTTTATGTGCAACAATGACGAGTGCAAGGTCGTTGAAGTTCGTCTGGTAAGAATCAGGATGTTTGATGGTGTGGTGCATATACTTACCAACAAGTGGCATGTTCGAGAGTTGAGGAAGTCGCCGATTTCCTTGGGGGCGTTGGATTTCATGGGTTGCAAAGTTGTGATAAAGAATGACGCTCTAAAAATATCGAAGGAATCGATGGTGGTGATGAGGAGAAAAAGTTGGGGAGTTATATCCGCTGAAGGGGACGACGATAATTGGACATTCCAGTATCAAAGTTGAGAGTTTGTAGCAGAATAATTCGACCAGGCAGTGGTATCTCGGACTTGGACATATCGCGGAGAAAAAATTGAAGGCTTTGAGGAAGCATGGTCTAATCAAAAGGATAACTTTCAAGGAGCTGGAGTTTTGCAAGGATTGTGTCTATGGCAAGCAAATGAATGTTAGTTTTAGTGAGGGGAAGAATGACACAAGAGAAATTCTTGATTATGTTCACACCGACGTTTGGGGTCCTGCACCAGTTCACTCTCTAGGTGGAGCTTGTTACTTTATATTGTTCATCAACGATTTCTCTAGGAAAGTTTGGGTGTACGTGATGAAGAAATGGTCAAAAGCGTGTGAGAAGTTCAAGGTGTGGAAGACCCTTTGTAGAGATTCAAGCCAGGAAGAAGCTGAAAGTGATTAGAACCGACAATGGTGATCACGAGTTTACTTCTGCTAAGTTTAAGTAATTCTGTGAGGAGTAGTGAGTAAAGAGACACTTCACTATACCTGGAGATCCGCAGTCAAATGGAGTTGCGGAGAGGACGAATAAAACACTTCTAGATAAGACGAGGTGTCTCAGATTTACATCAATTTTGTCGAATGTATTTTGGTTCGAATCTATATCAATCGCAGCTTATTTGGTAAATAGAATTCCATCTTTAGCTATCGAAGAAAAATTCCAGAGGAGATTTGGGGAGGGAAGCCAATGAATCTAGATCATTTTTTAATGTTTGGATGTCCAGTTTATATCTACGAGGAAGGTGATAAGTTCAAGACCAAGGAAAAGAAGTGTGTCATGTTGAGATACATAGATAGTGTCGAGGGTTATAGACTTTAGAGTCCAAATACAAAGAAGATCTTGGTTGGTCGACAGGTGACGTTTAATGAGTCGATAGTGTTGTAAGTACCGAAACAGTTGAAGGCAAGAAGGTGTCAAATGATGTGGATGTACTTGTTCCAAATCGCATGATCGGCATAAATGTTGGTAAAGGAGTGGCTATTGAGGGAGAAAGTCCACATGAGGTTACTACTGCAGGCAGCGATGATAGTATGATTTCTAGTCGAGGTGGAGATCCTAGAGCTACTGTGGATGACTCTATTGCTAGCAAAGTGAGGCAGTGCAGCGTGAAAACCCCAGCTTACTATGAGGACTATGTGAATTTGACTTATGCATTGCATGCGCATAGACATCCTACGTCAAATAGGTTTGCGATGGATGCATTGAGTTTGGACGCAAACTCAGGGTGGCAAGCAGATGTCGACACTTTAGTACGTTGTATCATCCCAATGAAACTCATGAGAAGGAGAATCTGATGGTACACATGTTGGCGATGAAGTTTGAGCAGGGATCAAATGCATTTTCCTTGAAGATGTGCTAGGGTGGCACGAGGTGACAGAGAGACACTACAGGTTTTGCATCTGCTATGGATTCAGGAGACACAATGAATTCAAAGATTCACCTTTGGAAAGGAGTTCGTTAGACACTCGGTTAGTTGGTGATGCTTAGTGCAAAGCTCACTAGCCAAGGGCTAGTGTCCTGGCATCATGATGAGGTGATTTATTTTTTATGGTGGAGGATATAAAGTTTTGGCTTGGTTCGAGCTTTATGGTATGTTTGTCACAACGCGCAGTGTTGAAAAATATGATACAAACACCAAAAATATCTCAAGATTAATCTAGGATTTATGAGAAGTTTTTAGAGATTTTTTTGGATCCCAAATCAACGAGTTTTAAAAGCTCAACCCACTTAATTTAATTCGGATTTTTCCAACATATTAAAGCCCAAACCTATATGCACAATAACCGGTCCAAACCACGGCCCATGGGTGCGGGCATGCGAGCGAGGCCCACGAGCGGCTGTCGAGCGGGGGTGGGTGCCGCACGCGGGCGCACGAGCGTCGCTGCAAGCGCTGATCCGATCAGTTTTGATCCGTTTCCGACCCGTTTTCAGACAGACCTGTTAAAGGGTATTTATACTTGTTTCGGCTAAGGTCTTGATGCGATTCTTGCGCAATTTTCGAGGGATATTTCGTGTACAAGTTTCTATAGAAAACACAGAGGACAAGCTAAATGGTTATTTGAAAGCCAAAAGCAATTAATTAATTTTCTGCTCTGATTTCTTAACAGGTTTGGATGTTTCCCTCAACCAAACGCTATTTCATAACTCGTAATCAAAATATATTAAAGCATTAATGATCTCTCCAACTGGGCATTCACCACATATTAGGTGGAACAAGTATATATCTTATCATCAGGTACCTGTTTATCTTTTGCTTTGTATTGTCGTTCATATATATTGTTATATTGTTGTGTTGTGTTGCATGTTTTGTAGAGAACATCGTTTACTTTGTTTGTTACTCCAACAGTCTTGTAATTCCACGGGACAATTGTCATCTTGATAAGCCCTTCAAGAGGGCATAGGAGCCCAAGAGTGACCCGAACAATTGGAACAAAATTATAACAATTGGCAACAGCCACATCTTCAACGTCTCATACCTCAACAACGGGATTACACGAGAAACAAACCCAAGAACGTAGAATAACAGAAATGTGAGCTGAGAGTGAAGTAAGATGGTGAAGGCATCCACTTGCAAACAAATCCAATAGTTGTTTCGAACAAAGCAACCAAGCTGCACTGCTCTGCCTTCAGTTTGCTGGATATACAATACATGTTGAATTTTAGAGAAGTTTGCAGCAAATAGTTGAGATATTGGTGCATAAGATCATTATATACATTTCCTATAAGTTGCTCGATTGCAGCCCGAATATTATGCTTGTTACTCCCGGGAGTAAAAACAATAATACATCTGAAAGAGGTTCATTCAAGACACAGCCGGATATTAGAAGAATGCCCTTGGCATTTATAACACAGTAGATTTCTTCTAAACGTATTAGTTGAGCATGGGCATTTCTGCTACGTCTCCCCTTCAATTTCTAAATTCAGATGGAAACTTTGGCCTCACCCATGCAGTAATCTGATAATATTGCCAGCTGGAATTGAATACAAACTAAATGTCGATGTAATTTACAGGTGCAAACAATAATACAAGAGAATAAATAGGCCAAGACGTTTACCTTGGTTTTTCAACAAAACAACACACCGGCTTTCAATAAAAATAGGTAATGCTTACTGAACCTCCTTACATACGCACCGCATCTATTGTTTAATCCATCTGCTCCCTAACCAGGATTATCTGCTTCGAGGTGCTCCATCAAAATAGCAATCGGTATCCTGCTGCATAAAGAAAATGTGATTTGGGAAATGTAGTGGCACAACATGCCTCAGTATGCGTAGAAATGTTAGAAGGATTTTCTTTTTTAAAAAAATAGTTATTTGCCTAGTCAAAAATCAGAAATAGAAAAAGGAAAGCCAAAGAAATCTGCCATACTGTGAAAAAAAAAAAATCTATGTTGTCATAAAGAGAAGCTAAGTGCCCGTTTCTTTGGTTGAATGTGGGCAAGAAAGTAGGCGATTTCCATTGTTCACGCCACTATTCACCCACTATTCACCCTTTTCTCATCTCTTTTTCATGCGGTCTGTTCCTTTTGTTGAAAACTTTTCGGAAAAAGTTTTCCGACGTGGCTCCCTCATGGCAGCGAACTTTCCCCGAGCGAAATCCGCGGAAATTCCGCCGATTACAACCAAGAATCTCATCTGTGGGCCCACATTCACTTTCCCCAGCCAATAGCAGCGAATGCCTTCGGGTATACATATCTTTTTATATTCTTAAATGTCGTGATTACGTGCACGGGAGAGAGTGCACAGTACCCTACATTTTGCAAATTTAAGAAGACATTTTCAACGCTTGTCGCACATGTCAAAAACGGTTACTTCTCTGTTTGTGTTTATTATATTGTCTGCCATATTTTGTTTATTGTGTGTATAAATGTATAAAATATCAGATAATATCATATAATTGTTTGTCCACGTACCCTACATTTTGCAAATTTGCCACGGCACATACCCGTATCGGTACCATACCAGTCCCCGCACCAGTTTCTATGCTTCCTAGACAGCAATGCTTTTCTTTTTCATAGCAAGATTTGAAGGTTATTGAGAAGATCCACCAGTGCTTAAAACAATTTTTTGTCCCTCTTGAAAAGCAAGAAGATGGCAGCAAGGAATTCAGACCAGCAGGCCTTTTGGTCCCCCAAGTTACAAAATTTTAGCTAGTTGTTTTTTCTTCTTGAACTAGGTTCAATGTTATGTACATTAATTACAATAATGACAATAAATAATACAAGTCTAGATGTGCCATAACAAAAATGAAGTATTTAATTCAGGATCATAAAAAAGTCTTCAAACAAAGTTACAAGGGTAAAATGAAACATCTGCAAGAAAAACTAGGTCAAATGTGAAGATAATAAATCTTGCACCACCATTCAGCTATATTAAAGATCTTCATTTCCATTACCAACTACCAAGTTAGCTTTGGGCTTTAAACATTTTCTAAGAACGATGCATCTTAGCCGTCCAATAGCCAGTCCCATGAAGCACACAGCTAATATTATAGTAGTTTTAATAAAATCTCATCAAACTTTGTTGGCAGAGTATCAATGGTACTCCACAAGCACAACTCCACTCTAAACTCACCATTTTCATTCCATGGGCATCACCCCATCGCTTTTATAATCATGACAAATGACTGACCCTTGGTGAAAATGATTGATACTAAAGTTTTCTTTCTTAGTAATCAATGTCGAGTCATGAACCATTCTATGTTTTCAATAGATCTGCTAAAGCTGCATTCCATGTATTAAATTTTCAAATCCATTCCCACCTATATCTAAAGTTCTTTCCCATTTATCTCATTTCGAATATTATTGCTTTAGTCTTACCGACTAGTACAAGATCAGAATAGAGCCTCATCCCCAATATGCCTACTAAAATAGTAAATTCATAAACAATGTTGAAAATAGTGTAAATGGCGTGGCGCTACCTTCTAGTTGCGCAAAACAAAAATAGCATAGCGTGTTGCATATGTTACATGTTTATGATTATTCTAATTCTTAATAGGGATTCATGTAGATCAGGTGGCACCTGATCTAATAGATCAGGTGCAAGACACAAAAAGGTGGGCCCCCAACGAGTATAAGCCCAGGTGAGACTTGTACTTTCCACCTTTTTGTGTCTTGGCACCTATCTATTAGATCAGGTGCCACCTTTTCTACATTAAATCCTTCTTAATATGCCTACTGAAATAGTAAATTCATAACTGATGTTGAAAATAGTGTAACACGGATCATAGCACTAGACTTTCTGATAGTGCGAAGTGCAAACAGCGTAGCTTGTGGCATATGCTACATATTTTTGTTATTATTTTAATTCTTTATAATAAAAATATTTTTATATTGTTTTATTATACACCGTACAAATTATAAGAATGTTTAAAAATATGCAAAAATATAATAAAAATTAGTTCAAGCTGTCGATAACGATCGTTGATAAATAGAAAATTCGGATTCCAATTCCTAAAATCAATTAATTAACTTTAATACAATCCAAAAATTAAAAACTACTTAAAGCTCCCTCAGTTAACTCTTTGCCCCCAAACCCAGAGTGGTGAACTCTCTCTACCTCCCCATCTCTTTCGTTAGCTTGATCTCAGCCCACATCCCTTTCCTGACACCATCTCCCCATCCTTAGTCATACTCCATCCCAAGTTTGTCGACATCTTGCTGATGGGGAAGATGTGGGAGAGGGTGTCAAAGAAAAGAGGATGGCTGAGCTCGAGCAAAGAGATAAGGTGTTGTAGAGAAGTTCGATGAAGCTCATGGTGGTTGTTGTCGCTAACATTATCCATTGCGGGTAAGGGGCACCTAATCGAAGTTGCCAACGTTTGTCGGCATCGTTGCTGCCACCACAAGGATCTGATCTGATCGGAGCATCCAAGCCATAGTTGAAGCCAAAAGGTAACCCAAACCTCATATCTGATCTTTCCCTTTTATATTTGTCATTACGTACTTGCTCGTATACACTACTTGAAAATATTGCAATATTGCGCATGCATTACGCAATTTACCAACACTACAAGGCAGGAGGGACACGCTATGCGACGAATCGTGCCTCAGAACACCACTAACGCTCGCTATTTTTAACATTGTTCATAACCAGAATATGCAAACACATACTCAATGTTCATAATAGCCCCGCAATATCGGATATAACTACCACTATCGCAGGAAATTCTTGGCTAAGTTATATGTAGTTTAATAGCCCATAGTGTTTGGGTGCTATAGCAATTTTGTAACTGATACTGGCCACTATTTTGACTGAAATAGTGGCCAATTTTCATTTATTTCTTAATAAGTCAATCGGGTCAGAGCTAAACCTGACACTAGACCCGCACCCATGATCTAAAAAGGGGAATTTATGGCTCGAAACCTCATTTCTTTCGTTCTTTCTTCATCTTCTTTGGTTGGGCGGCTCTCTCTATCTAGACACACATACGCAGAAACATGAGCAGCAGCAAAGCAACCAGCACCATCAGCATCAACAAAGCAAGTGGCAGCGGCAGTATATGAAACATCAGCATAAGTTGTTTTCGCCCTTTTTTCCTTCTTGTCTCCAGTTCAACTACATACTTAATCTTGGTTTTATTTTTATTTTTATTTGCTTTTCCTTTTAGTTCAATCTCAATTTCTCCTATATCTATCTCTTGCTCAACTTTGGTTCAAGTCCTCTCTCTCTCTCTCTCTCTCTCTCTCTCTCTCTCTCTCTCTCTCTCTCTCTCTAATCGAATATGTAAGCTTTTTTCTATAATTTTTTGTGAATAATTATTCTTGGATTTCATGCTTATAGCTAGAATTGGTTATTATTTCTTTGCAATTATTGCTGAATTTGCAGAAATTATTTATTTGTGATATTGCTGAAATTAGCTGAAAATTGTAATTGTTGTTGAAATTTGCTTTAAAAAATTTACTTGAATATGGGTGAATTTGTAAAGTGAAATTTAAAAATTTTGCATGGTATTCTTCATATTTGTTAAACTTGGACTATATATGCCAACTTAATTGGTGTTCGCTATTAGTTAGAAGCAAACGAACCTGTAATTACAGTTGCGTTCGTATTTACGTTGAAAGTGGGAATCCCAAGTAAGCTTAAATATACACGGGCTTGTCACCCATCCGTTTCCTTTAGCATTTCGGAAAGTGAGGTGTTACATACTCTAATGTTTCGATCGTGTCTCAACAGAGCCACATACTGGGACACATCTATTACTTCGTGGCTAAAGCAATCCCAAATATGGGACAAGTATTCGGTGCATATCATCATAGATAATGCATCCAAAAATATAGGAGTGGAGAGTATGTTGGCATCGAAGAGGCCGGGTGTTTTTTGGATGTTTTGCACAACCCACTGTTTATTTGATGCTTGCCAGCATCGCCAATATCTGATCTATCCAGAGTACAATTACCATAGTTATTGTTTTCATACACATCATCACTCTCAATATGAGATCATTGAAGATCATGAGGCCTGGGGTAATTACATTTGACATGGCGTTTATATGGCTGAGCTTGATATGAGAAAAGATTTGAAGCAAACGTTCAACCCCACAAAGAGAGTGCACGTTTTTCAACAATGATCCAGGGATGAATGTAAATTTTAATAATTAGTACTTAGTAACTTTTCATATCTATAATTTCCTCACTGGTCATGTGGAGCTAATCCGAATTATTTTATGCCATAGGCGTATGAAATTATTATGGGTATCAAGTTTTGCGACATGTATCTTGTTCTTAAGGTTTTCTCTCATTGGTGAAAGTTTCGAGGGCAGATGGCAATAAAGTCCCACCCATGGGGTCTTAATATGGGGACTTAGAAGAAGCTAAAAAAGAGATTGCATCAGCCATTAACCATGAAGAAAAGATATTATGCTTCTACATGGAAGATAATAGACAAAGGATGGGTCAAGAAGCAAAAGCATTCTTGCACAAGGCCATGTACTATTTGAATCAATTCTTTTATTACCCCAACGAAGAAGCCACTGAAAAATGCGGACACATCTTTAATGGCTTCCTGGATTGCATGGACAATGGAATTACCTTGAATTCATGAATAAGATTGGTGATCAATTGCCTTTCTATCAAAATCAAAGGGGTTCTTTTAGATGGGAATACGCAAATACTCAAGCAAAAGGACCCAATCTTAACACCGATATAATCTTTAATTTTAAAAGATGGCAAACGATTTTAATGTTCACACTTTTTATATAGAAAATAGATTTAGTAATGTAATTGACAATTTGTTAGCTACACGATGGAGTTTTTATGGGGCGGATGCTTCAGAACGAAAGCAAATTGACAATGCTGATCTTAAATTTGACTACAAGCTCTTTCGAGCATGAAAAAAATGGAGCACATTTGAGATGACAATTTTACATATTTTATATTTTAGAAGAATACCATTTATTAAAAAGGCTTTAAGCAGTTCTAACATTGTATAATTTTCTTTTTGGTAGATTCATACAAAGAAGAGAAGTAGATTAAGTCATGAGAAGTCGAAGGACTAAATCTTTGTCAAATTCAATGCAAAGCTTAAGAATAAGCATGAAGCCAAAAAAAAATTGGATTAGGCGGCGGCGGCGGCTGTTTACCTCTTGACTTTTAGACTTCCTCATTTCACCAACTCCCCTTGGTAATGCATTATTATCGGATGCTCCATAGATTTGTTTTATTGCTTTCTTAATTCAGGTAGGCATGTTATTCCATATATTTATAGTTTTGATACCAACTAGGCATGTTATTCCACATACTCTTTGTGTCTTCATCTATATTCTGATTGTTCTCTGTGTATCATTTTACCCTTGCAAAGAGTCAACTTATTAAAGTTGTATCCATTTCTCCACTTCCTCTTTCCTAACATTCACCCGGGGGTAAAAAATTGCCCCCAAAGAATACGGGAGGAAGCTGCATGCATAGAACTTGGCTCTATCTCTCCTCCTTCCCCAAACTCATTTTTCCATTGTCATCCAAAGTTGCAACAACAAGCTTCTCCTTTTCCTCATCAATTTTTGGCACCATCAAGCTCTTCAAACGTCAAGACTTGCCGGAATCAAAAGTGAGACAAAGCCAGCCAAAGGATGGCCGGATAAGGGAATGCGACAATTCTGAACAAGTGGCTGGAATTGAACAGTCAAGTCCACTAAGACCAAGTACTGGCTGGATTTGAGCAGGCAGTAGAAGATTTCAAAAGGATCGCCGAATTGATCAGCTGAAGTTCGCTCTGACCAAATAGTAGCTGGATACATGCAACTGAACCCCATTAGGGTCATCCTTGTAAAGCCCTTGATCTACCTATGAAGCATGTTATTGAGTTATTCGACTATGGTGTCTGGTGTATCTGACCATAGCAATAAGAGTGTGTCCACCATAGCAATAAGAGTGTGTCGACTATGGTATCTGGTGTATCTGACCATACCAATAGAAGTTCCTAAGTCTGCAGTGTCTGTGGTCTCTTCCGCAACCTCGATGTGGTGTGTACGATAAAAACAAGTACGTGCATCAATTCGGGTAACCGGCAAATCCGGCCAACGTTGATTTCCATAACTACGCTTGCTTCTGTGTTTGAAGAACATTATGTAATCTTAACTCTCTAATAAGATTTGGCTTTCAAGCCTATAGAAGATGGAAAAAGAGTCAAGAGTCAACTATACTCCAATTGTTCTCTTTTCTATACTTGCAAAGAGTCAACTTCTAAACTTTTAAGCGCCGTCATCTAGTTATTGATCTTTCCTCCATCCTAGTTCTTCTTTTCTTCCACTTTGCAATACAAATTCTAACACAACCAATCTATGTCATGCTTTGCCAAGTTCTCACCTAACTTTAAAATATATGCACCCTAACTTAGTCTTCTTCATTTAAATTATATCATAGTGATTATAATAGATCACCGCATATATTCACCCCATTTCTTCTCGTAAGGTCACATTTCAATTGCCCAAATCACTACGATTTAATCACTGTTGATTCAATACTTCGTGCATGTATAAATGCATTTTTCAAAGATCACACACACACAAAAACACCCCCCCCCCCAAAAAAAACAAAACAAAACAAAACAAAACAAAAACAAAAACAAAAACAAAAAACCCCAGATAAAAAAATACATGGACAAAGGAGGTGCACTAAAGAGAAAAAATTAACAAAGCAAACAATAAAACAAACCTGGACATGGAAGAACAAGGTTGCTATACATAATTAACCCTGAATTATAATAATTTATATGAAGAAAATGACTACTGAATTGGCATTTTGCAAGACCTTAATAAGATTGGACAGTAGTGCACTAGTTGGCCAAATAAGAAGCATACATAAATTATGTCAACAAAACCATTGAGAGCTTTTTAATTAAATACACTGTCCATCTCACATGCATACGATAATTCTTTGTATACCTATATATGGTCAGAAAAATCTTTAATCATGCATTCATGCCTTATGAAATGGATGGTTTCCAAGTAGCAGGCCAATTATGATCATGGCATGAAGCAAAATAAATTGCAACCCCAGATTTAAATAGTTTAAAATTCATTGAATAGGCAAATATCTTTACCATTAATCTGCAATTCATATAACTATTGACAACTTTTCTGCTTTCCTGCTACCCGATGCATTAGTAGTATATTTCAAATTATTTTGTATTCCCATGCATATATGATGCAAAATCAATACTGTTTCCTTATCCGATTTGAGTTGCAAAAAGTGTATTCGACAGTCAGCACTACAGAATTTGTAAACTCATGTAAGACTCATACCAAACTAGGAACACTAAACTAAGGCACTCACTTTTGCGTATACGCGCACACAAGTAGTGTGCCTTAAAATGATGTCCAGTTGAAATAAAAGTTCACAAAGCATAGTAAAAATATTGTCACATGGAAGAGCCCCAGAATTATGGGCGAAACCCTTCCGGCATTAACACCGTCACCAACAAATGACATGTTAACTAACAGTAACTTCTTTATGTGTTTATATTCACATCAAAAGTACCATGTGCCCATATACATGGTAAGTGAAATGTCAAATATGAGGTGAAAAGAAATTACCATCAAGCAATAAATAAGTCATATAATTTTACGAGTAAAAAACAGCTTAAGCATGATTAAAATATATCATAATGGCAGTGTCTCAATCAAAAACAAAAAGGTGTTCATACATTGGTGAATGTTTAGCGATCCCATCCAGAAGGCCGCTTTCTTTCTCGTGGTCTGTCACTTGAACTGCAAATAAAAAGGTAGTGAAAAGGATGGTCATATATCCTTCTTATAGATTAACTAAGCAAAAAAAACATTGTTTTGCACAGCTGCATTGTCTAACAATTACATTATGGCCCATTTGTTTGAATGGAATTGGTATCTTACAAATCAAGTCTAGACTTTTAACCTGCAAGCTGGGGCTCTTTAATTTCTTGTAAATGCTGAGTTCCATATGCACATTGAATTCTAAGAGAGCAACTTTATATTTGAAAGTGAAAATTTTAAACTGCTCTCTATAAGAGTAAATTCCAATTATAGACTTGCAAGTGGAGATGATAACATTAAATCTAGTCAATCAGCATGTGCTGGAGCTCCATAATTTCAACATCCACTTACTACTGGAATTGCAAAATGATTCTAAATTTTATAAGAGTGTTGTTACTCGCACCACAGAAATTTATGAATACATCACACTACTTGATTCACCACACCTATATTTTTAACATCAGATGTTCGGATTTAGAGATCCGAACGGCTCTAATACAACACATGTGTAAATCCGAACACAATACATATTGTATTGTACTGTTCGGCTTTGCAATTCTAAACGGAAGAATAAAAGTATTAGAGCCGTTCGGATCTCCAACTCCGAACATATGATGTTAAAAATATAGGTGTGGTGAATCAAGTAATGAGGTGTATTCTTAACTTTATGTGGTGCGAATAACAACACTCATTTTATAAACTATCAATCCATATGGAATAGCAATTACATGCAAGTAAATGGAACAGTATACGAATTATAATTATGTGATAAGTAAATACTTATCAACATTAAGATCCTAACCTTTCTGACTTCTGATTTCCATTTGCACTAGCAACTCCACCAGAGGGCTTAGCACTGGTTACTGGATGTGCCTTATATTGTTCTCCACCAATTGAACCTCCAGATACAAAACCAGGTAACACAGGCCTCGAACTTGCCTGGTTTCTACCATCACTCTGAGGACAAGATGTAGCAGCAACGAAGTTGCTTTTGAATTGTGCCATCATCCCAGTCCTTAATGAATTAACAGCAGCAGATCGATTTGGAATAGGCTGAGATGGTGCACCCGAGGACTCAGGTTTATAACCAATTCCCAGACCAAAATCAACACCACGCACACCTCGTCCACTTCCACTGCCACCTTTCCCTTTGCCTCCCCCTTTCTTACCACCTGAGAATATTGTTTTAAATTACAGGTGATATTTTCACACACCGGAAAAAAAAGTAAAACAACCACTTCAGAACACAAGTATCTAGTCATACACCAACAAATTGTGCTTACCGGAACCTTTTCTAGCATCGCGTTTGGCCCTGAACCTCCCATCCTGAAAGATTATAGAGGATCATATTAACAATCTTTGGATAAACAGAATGTATAATAAAGATATTTCATGAACAAAAAATCCATTATAAAAATATATTTCCATCATAAAATCAAATCAAATGGCTAATCAAGTTAAATAATAGGAAGGCAAGAAAGAATTGCATTTGACAATAAATAAAAAGACAAAATTAAAAGGAGGAAAGACAGGGCAAAATTCAAAAAAACAAAGATGTACACAATGAGACAAGTGCTAAATATCGGTGTCCACAAACAAATACAATGAACTACCACCTCTCAAAATAGCAAACTAAAATGCTTTACCTTCATAGCAAGGTCCATCAGCTCAACGGACACATTTTGACCAGCAGCAATCAAACTGTTGACCAATTCACCAGCGAAGCGTGCTTCCTTCTGTGTGATAAGGGTGTAAGCCCTGCCATCTTTATCTCCTGCACGGCCTGTTCTTCCAATACGATGGACATGCATGTCCATGTCCCTGGCAATATCATAATTAACAACCGACTTAATTGACTTGATGTCAAGTCCACGAGCTGCAACATCAGTAGCAACTAGGACATGAAAAGTTCCTGACTTGAACTTCTGTAAAGTGTCCATTCTAGAAGCCTGATCTTTGTCACCATGAAGGGCAGCAACCTTGAAACTTCTCTGACTTAACTGGGTCTCAATCTCATCCACTATAGCTTTTTTAGATGCAAAGACAAGAACATCACCCTCATCAATCATTCCAGGTAACTTGCCAAGAAGCCAAGGCATTTTCTCAGCATCAGAAGTAATTACATCTACCACTTGAGTGATGTCCTCGTTGGCCATTCCAACCTCACCAACTGTAACTCTGATTGGATCCGTGAGACTTTCTCTGGCTAACCGCTCAACTTTGTAAGGCATTGTAGCAGAGAAGAGCGACGTTTGCCGGTCTGGCCTGATCTGACCAACAATAGATCTAATCTGTGGTTCAAACCCAAGATCAAACATCCGGTCAGCTTCATCAAGAACAAGATATGTTGCCCTTAACATTGTTAGTGCCTTCATCTTTAGCATGTCTATCAGTCTGCCAGGAGTAGCAACAACAATTTCACACCCTGCTTTGAGTTCTTTGAATTGATCCAATTTTGACATCCCACCATAAACAGCTGAAACGCGAATGCCATGAGGTTTTGCGAATTTCTTTGCTTCTAGATATATCTGGTGGGCTAATTCTCTTGTTGGAGCACATATTACGCCAATTGGACCCTCTTCTTTTGCAAGTTCAGGCTGATCCATGATATGAACAATCATCGGGAGAACAAAAGCAGCAGTTTTGCCCGAACCAGTTTTGGCGATGCCAATAATATCCCTTCCAGAAAGTACAATAGGTAAAGCTTGGCACTGGATTGGTGTTGGCTTTTCATAGCTCTGTTTTGCGATGGCGTTCATTAATTCTTTAGAAAACCCACAATCTTCAAAAGCTTTTATTGGCTTTGGTACATCAAAACCTGAAACACGTATAGCTAAACTCTTCCTGTATTCAGCAACGTCTTGGTCACTCATTCCTAAAGGCAGATGAACACAATTGGATAAGAGCATGAAATAAAAGATTTGTGGATATTCTGCTTCCACAAGAAGATTACTGGTTATCAAAATATAGTATCACAAAAGTTCAACAAAGCCTTCTAAAATCATAGGGTGTATCTGATGAAATGAGGACAACAGTCTTTCCTGCCATCAAATGAATAGTTTACATAATCCAGAACACTGTTGGATATTAAAATAGTATCATAAAAGTTTTTTAAACAAAGCCTTCTAGCATCACAGGGTGTAGCTGGGGAATCAGGACAACACACTATTTTCTGCCATTTAAAAGACATAATCCAAATCAATATTGATTGGTTTTATTAGCGAGTGATTCTATTTTTAACATATTTATAAACGGAATGCAATATTTTTATGATCCTTTTCCTATGAACCACTAAAATCTTGTCTAATCCCATTTTACCAACCCAAATCTTTATAATTCCAATACTAACACTCCAATTCTATCAAATTTGGACAACATACCTTTCGTTGTTAGCCATGATTAGTTTTGTAACTGTCAAGTAAGTTGACAAAAATATCTTTCATTCTTTTTACATTTAAGTTTTCCCTCATTAAAAGAAAAAAAGTATAAATTGCACTCAGACCCCTTATTCAAGGGGGATTATATGACTAATAATCTCAATATATAAAACTAGCACTGAAACCCCTGAATATATAAAACTAGCACTGAAACCCCTGAATTGACTGACTAATCATAGGATAAGTTGCACATAAACTACAAAACACTGGCGCTTTGCAGGTTAATTCAGATATGTCTGTTTCATGCATTGTGGGTTATTGGTTACACGCCCCTTATAGAAAAGGATTTATGAATGCAATTTACCCAAGAAAAAAAAAGAAATACACTACGATTCAAATTTCAGTGGCAAGAAAGTGATCCTCATATCCCCTGCCACCTTCATGAACCTAACAATAAGAATATGATATCAAGCCCAAACAAAACCCACAACAAAAACAATCAAGACATCTCCCCTAAAAATTAAATGGTCAAACTCAGAACCTAAACCAGGTCATCAAAGAAACCATGGAACAGATATCCCAAATTGAATAGCTCAAGGCCCGGATCGACCAAATCAAAAAAGTCCATCCCTTTGCTTCAAATCTCGAGCGAGCAAACTCCTGCACTATTTCCCAACATCAACAGTAAATGAGTCCAAGAAGATGAAATCTTAGCATGACAGTTAGGCTTTGTGATAAAAGCGAATAATTGAAACAATAAGGAATTGAGGCGTGTTGTTTCTGAGGAGGTTTGATAAGGAGAGAGTCTGATTCGGAAAAGAAAGCAATTGGGGATTTTGATGTGAAAATTAAGGATTTGGAGAATGATAATGGTGGGATTAGGAAGAAATTAGGGCTTGTGGTTGCCGGTAGATGAGATTGAGGGATTGGGGAGGAAGGATAGTTTGGTTAGATCTGCACCAAGTAGATGAGAACGACTTAAAAAGAATATTCCTAGTACATATTAATTGTTATCTACGAAGCATGTATACTTCAAATGAGCATTGTGTTCGTGTCAGACAAATATTAGACACCAACACCATGTATTGAACTAAGGTTAGAGGTCTTGGTTTCGGTTTCGGTTTCGGTTTCGGTCTTCCAAAAATTTTAGCTTTCAGTCAGGTTTCGCTCATTTTAATGGTTTTGGAGTTGAGTTTTGTTTCTTTCATTTTGTTTTTTGGAGACTCGAATTATACATTTTCTAGTCACATTAGCATGTGTAATTTTAATAAATAATTAATTAGTACGTGTAATGTGAAATAAATACTAATTAGCATGTGTATTTTTAATCAATACATGTTTATTACATTTATTTACAAGTTTGTCATTCCCTTTATTTACAAGTTTGCCATTCCATATAACAGATAGTGGCAAGCTAGTAAATAAATGTTGTCAGCGGTAAACTTGTAAATATGTGTTGTTGGTGAGATAAATGTGGAATGTGACTAGCAGCGGTTCTCACAACGGGAGCCATCCCTAATAGAAAGGGCAACTCCTCATCCTCCTCATGAGGCAACGACGGCTCATCCTCCTCCTCGGAGGATCATTTGCAGGAGATCGGTGAGAGGTGGCGGGAGGCGACGCCCAGGTATGTTTCACTCTCTTCTTCCTCATCATCTTCCTCTTCTTTTTCTTTTTCTTCTTTTTTATGTTGTTATGGGTTTGGATCATCTTCTTCATCTTCTCTCTTCATTTTTTATTTGGGTTTTAGCCGGAATGGCAATGTTCCGGTCGAAAACAAAACATTTCCTCAGTTTCGTTTCGGTTAGCTTCGAAACCGAGATGAAATGCCCGATACCGATACGTATCGAGTGAAACCTATCACCTTGTATTGTATCATCCAAAACCATGATCAAATTTAAAAATTAAAAATTGCATGTTCGAGACATATCAATTTTAAATAAAGCCTAATGATTGTGTGTGGAACACTTTTGAATTACTTCGCTTAAAAGAATATAAAACATTATCTTCTTAACTAAGCAAGTGTTATGTCACAACATTTAAACATCATCTGAACTGTATTTGGTATGGATTAGGGTTTTTAGGTTGTTTTATTTTATTTTATTACTAGCTAAGAAGTTATAAATTTTATAGTGTATTATATATAGATAGATATGCAAGCACATAATACATATATAGTTATATCGACATGTTTTTATCTTCCATTTAATAATTTGTATCATTCATGTGTCCATGTTGTATGGTATCAATGTATGTGTTCATGTCTATGCTTCATATATACAAACAGCCGCTGAAGGATGTATTATTTTGTCCAACCTTAATAGATTTGTGATGTTAATATAGATTATAGAATTGCAAAGAATTGACGTGGTAAACTTGAATTAGGCGAGGGTTTGCGTCTCGATGGGGAAACACCCTATTTATATTAGGTCCACTAAATCTTACAAAGTAAATCCAGTTTGTTTATCGATAAATAGGCTATGGCTCTACACCTTCATGTAATTAGATTACTGGAGATGGAAGTAACAAAAGTTTCTTACTCGTTAAATTAAGACCAGTTTGTTATCCATAAAAAGGCCATGACAATACGTGTTAATGTAACCAGATTATTGGATTCACTTATTAAACTAAGCACAGATTTTCGTCTAAAAATAGGTTATGGCCCTACCCCTTCATGTAATCAGATTAATGGAGATGGAACTAACTGAAATTTTTCACTCGCTAAGGTGAAAATCATCGGTACCCTCCAAGTAAACCTATGTGACATAAATTTGGTACTCCCCTTTGGCTGCAATACTGTTGAAGGTTCAGAGAAGGGGGCATGAAACTGGCAATTGACTAAACTAAACACCAAACCAGAAAATCCTTCATACCATTGACAAACATGTAAACTTTAAGCATCAACATGGAATCAACTGTCCATAAGCAATTCGCAACCTTGCCTCAACCTAACTTTAACCTTCCAATCTATGTCAAATGCGCATAATCTCCAAAATTGTACAAATTAGCTTCATATTCCATAGTGGTCAAAAACATTGACGGGCCAATGGTCATCTTATAACAAGTACAAACAATATATAGAAGAAAGAGCTAATGACTTTAAGCACATGACATGAGAATTATACTCGAATACAGCGACATTCAAGTTAAATCCAGAGCTTACATTACTGGAAGTTAGAAACCCAAAACTTACCGGAAATCGAAGGTTTTTCCTCGTAAAAATCCTTACAGAACGAATCATACTCGATTGTACTATGATCCAATGCAGGAATCGGCTCGATCTTCCGCTTATCTACCACAATCGGATTATCATCGGAATCGTAATCCACCATCCCCGCATCCACCGCCTTTGCCGCCGCATAGACCTCCTCATCGGAATCGTACCCTGCCCTCAGCGCATCCGACGCCAACGTCAGCCCTAGATCCTTCTTCGCCTTCAAAAAGCTCTCTATCGGGTCGTCATCCTCATCGTCATCATACTTATTGTCCATCTGCTTCTTCGCCGAGTTCGACGGCGGCGGAGCTCGGATCTCCTCTTGGATCCCCACCATGAACGCGTCCAGGGGGTCGATCTCGTCGTCATCGTTAATGTTAGAGCTAGGGTTTGAGGCGGCGTCGGCCTGGCCGCCGCCGTCGTAGTCGATATTGTCGAGGTCGTGGTCTTCGCAGTTGTCGTGCGCGGGCGCGTAGAGGCGCTGCGGGGCCTGAGAGCGTTCGAAGTTGTAGGTGGGCTGCCGGTTGATGCTGAAGCCCTCGAATCCGAACTTGCGCTTCGACATTTGGCGAAACCCTAGCTTTTCTTTATTCTGTTTTCTTAAGGAGAACCCCTGATTAGTGCTTTGGATTTAACAATTTGGGGAATTTTTTAGGCAAAACGTTGGTTTTTTTTAAGAGAAAGGTGGCGGCGGGGGCGGGACGGGCTGAACCGAACCTTTGGACGTTGTGCATGCTGTCACCGCAAAGTGAGAGTAAACCACTTTCGCTCTGAAAGTACGAATTTGCTCTAAGAAAACATTTTGTTTAAGACAATTTTTTGAAAAAAGATCCGAATTAAAAATAATTAGCAAAATCGTCCAAAATAATAATAATAAGCAACCCCGAACAACTCCAGTCACTTCAATACCTGTGATGGTTGGACGCTGATGTGTCTTTATTTCAATTTGACCACAGTTGACAATCGTAAACAAATTGTGTAAGTGGCCCCGTGACTCTACAACGAATCACTGGCACTATAAATTGGTTGTGATTGGTAACCGTAGCCAATTTACATATAAATACGGCGGCTAACAGCCCTCTTCTTCTCCTTTAGCAAAAACACGAAATCCTCACTTCTTTCTTGGAAATATAAAGTCACGATAATAATCAACTTACCAAAAAAACCTTGGATCAAACACTTGCCGTCAAAAATCACTGGATCCAATACTATTGGGCACTGGAGAAGCCACAAAACAACCGGCTCTACCTTGATGTTGATCATTTCTCATCATTATAATGCTTTTATATCCCTCTTTATAAGAAAAATTATTATGAGATTTAGGTGAAAAACTTTATATTAATACATATATGATATAATGGGCAAGAAAAAAGGTATTTAAAACTTTTCCTAATGTTGATGGAAATATATAATTGTGCATAATTATGAAAGTGTTTATGCAAGTTTATAACAAATACCAGTTATCGGATTTTGTCTCATGTTATTATGATGGAAATTTAATGATTTAGCAACAATAACGAACTGATGTATTTCGGGGGACCGTTAAACCAATTATGGCAAGGAGATTGTCAATGTATATCGAACTAGTAGATCGAATATACAATGTCACAAATATCAGCCAGCATGAGTATGCTTTGAAACTGGTGTGCAACTAGCCAATAACCCTAGCACATAACTACAGTTGTGACTATCTCAAATGACAGCAATATGGAGAATCTTTTCAACTTGAGGAAAGTCCAACGGTCAGTTCAATTTACATGGAAAAGGAAACAATAACCAACACACAGGTGTCTGAAGCACATGGCATATTCGTCTACATGCTCTATTTGACGAACAACTTGACATGATATGTGTATTCTTCTCCAAATCAAGAGTATCATCATATTTAGAATATGATGAGGGAAGGATGTTTGTACTACCCATAGGAGGGTGAGAATATGGATGCTTAAATATGGACACGCGCAAGTATTTAGTAATTTTATGTCATATCTTTTAAACGTAAATTTAATTTTCTAAAAATTGTGCATTATCATTTGTCCTTAGCAGGCTAAATGTTATAGGACAGGGCATTGAAACTCCCAAATATAAAGGGAAAGTAACATACTCAACTTACATGCAAGGCCCATAAATACCGTTATCAATGACCAATTCATCGAACGGGCTTTCTAAAGATATTTGCATGTCAATATTGGAGCATCGATTTCTATGACGAGATCACTGGAGGAAGAAAGTGATGACACCGATAATGACGACAACTATGACGGAACAAAAGAGGATATCATGCATTATGCTATAGATATGAACCCAGATGATACAACACGGATAAAACAATTGGTTGCAATCAACGCTTATGTGGCATTTGAAGAGCTGTTGCTTAATCAAGTGTAAGAGGATAATGGGTCAATGCAACCGTAATAAAAAATACAGGTTAAAGGAATCTGGAAGAGACAAAAATTCATAGTGACAGTGGAGTGTTCAAAGTCGATGGTCTATATGATACAAATACCGACTTGGTTCAGGCAATTAAGGAAAGGAGCATCAAGCACAATGTTACATACAGACCAATCAAGACAAACTCAACATGATACTTTGTGGCCTAAATCCGCAAGTGAATCCTCAAACCCAAGATGAGACGAGTAGGAATTATTCGTGTCGGATTCATGAGGCAGTTGGAAAAAGAATCAATGGGAGGTTCAAGATAACAAAAGTAGGGAGCAACATTCATGCAATAATCTCATGCCGAATACGAATCATGCGTAGGCCACGATTACTTTCGTGAGTAGGAAGATTTGCCAATGGTGAATATGAAGATTGATTTGACACCAATCCAAGAATCCATACACAACAGGCTAAGGATAAGAATATCATATTACAAAGCATGGATGGCTAAAAGAATGCATTATCACATATATTTGGTAATTGGGAAGAGTCATAGCAGAAGATCCCATAGTCTCTAGATGCCATTACTGAAAGTAATTTTGGAACATTTTATAAGATTACAACTGACACGATCGGGCCAGAAGTGGAACAATTTGCATGTGTGTTTTGGGCAATCAAACCATCAATTGAAGGTTTCAAACATTGTCGGTCGATCCTAAGTATAGATGGCACACAACTGTATGGTAAATATGATGAATGTTTGCTTGTTTGCTACAAGAGTTGATGTAAATAATGTTCTTTTTCCGTTAACATTGATATTGTATTAGCTGAAACCCAAGAAAATTAGACGTGGGGTTTTCAACTGCATAAATTTATTAGTACCTAGTGCTAATAGCCACCGAATAATTACCTGCATTTTCGCTAAAATAAAAGATATTCCAATAGAACCACAAGATGGATGGTTGAAGCCTAAACACCACATGTATTGTCTTCAACATAGCATTGCCAATTTCAAGTAAACCGGATATAGACCAATACATTGGAAAAGAACTTTGGCGGGGGGCGAAGATGTTGGGTTTTAAGGGACCCTTAGGGCATAATTCTATGCTCAATCCTACGTCATAAACATAAACATCAGCAGAAAAATAGAACTATTAAACAATTTAATAAAACGCCCTAAGAATATCAAAGACCCAAGCCAGTATCTCTACTATCTTGGGATGGGTCTGACCAGCCCCAAAATAGATCTAAACTTGTGCAATAATATAAATATGAAAACATTTAAAAACATACCCGGAACTTTGCTTCCGTAGAAAACAAAGCGTCGTTTTCAGCAACAACTTTAGCTCCCCGAAGCTAGCCGCATCCGCGCCTCCGAAACTGGTCCACCTGAAGCAAGCCGACACCGCACCTCCGAGTCAATCACTCATCGAAGAAAGTCTCACTCGAGAGCGATCCACGTCTTAGACTTTGGATCGAATCCAATCCTCCTCCTCGTCTTGCTAGGACGCGAACGAAGAAATGGAAGAATTATAGGAGGAAAGACTAATTTCGTCTCGGATCGAGCGTGCTCAAAACTTTTCGGAGCTGCTCAATTTGGAGACTTGGTGCATTTTTTCCAAGGGGTGCCAGCCCCTATTTTATAGGAGGTCGGACCCCTTGCTCGTCTCACGAGCAATGTGGGATTAATTAAAATTAGGGGAGAAAATTAGTTAGTTTGTATTACACTAAAGCTAAACTTCAACTAATTTTCTCTCCCTCACCATTGAGCTTCGGAAGTGATACAACCTATCAATTTGAAGAGCTATGAACGGTGAACGCATAGAAACAAACGGGGATCGATTTCGACTTCGTTTGACCAAATGCTCAAAGTTAAGCAAAAGTCATGAATCGGCTAAAATCGCAGCCGTCACAAAACCCCTAAGGGTTTCTGAAGTGTGGGCCCCTTGGTGGGGCCCACCGTCCAGCTGGGCGCACCCAAAGCTCGCCTGGTGCACCCGCCAGTGGGCTGAGCTGTCACGCCCCGCTCCCCAAAGATGGAGGCGAGACGTGAGAAGGTCCGCACAGACGTGGAGCTGTGAAGCTACACGCCTGATAAGCGTCAATAAAACATATGCAGGTCCCTGTAACCACGAGCAGAACGAGATAATAACACAAGGAGATACAGAAATAAAATCCCAAATCTCAGCAATGTCAAAACGTTAAAATTAAGTTCAACGTCCAGAAAAGCCACCAGGCTAAAAGAAAGAGTCTATGCCCAAAACATGGCCAACAAAAGCCAACACGGCACAAAGTATTGGTGCTACGCACCGACAACAAAAGCAGTCTAAACAACAACACAAACAGTCTCTACGACTGATCGCCCGTGTCCTCAAACTCCTCGATGAACGCGGGCTCTGACTCAGCGTCAGCGAACACCACGTCCTCAGCAGCAACCTCAGGCTCAGGACCTAACATTTGTCACCCAAAAAGTAAAGGGGCACATGTCAGCAAGTCTAAAAGACTTGGGCAAGGAAACTGAAAGAAAGGTAAACTAACAACCTAGCAGTTATAGTATGATGCATAGCATGACAAGTTTAGTATGTGAGTAACAAATAAGGTAAGGTGCAAGTAACAAGTAACAAGTAGCAAGTATGGCATGGATGACAAGTTTTACAAGTATAAACACGGACAAGTACAAGTCAAGTAAATCACGTCAAGTAAACACGTCGTGCACAGAGATTACGTCTTCTGGCTAGAGTGGCGGATCAGGCCAACTCGTAAACTCAGGTGATCGCTTATCCCTACCCCTCCACGTGTATCGAGCCAGGGCATTACCCCCGAACACGTAATGCTCGCTTCTGGATCACGAGCCAGGAAGTGTTTTTAACACGTATGGCATAGGGTTATGCCCGCATAACGGGTGCCTAGCCGGATCAAGTAGTACAAGTAATGTAGCGTATGCTACGAATGCAACATTCAACATGGATAGCATGACATGCACAGATAATTCGCGTACCGTTCATTGAATTTAAACATGGCAGATAAGATGCATGGATGGCAACAAGTGCAAATAATTAAAAGTAGTCGGATCAAGCTTCGTTGTCAAGCTAGATCCTGAAATTTGCGCCTAGGCGAGTATCATTTCGTCGCCTAGTCTCTTTTACGCATACAACAAGCAAATGGCCTAAAACCCTAAGTGGCAAGTTTCACTTACCTAGCACCGAGGATGACGATCAACGAGGCACGTCACAAAATGTTAGACTACGGAGGTGCAGGGTTTTCTGGGACCCTTAGGGCACAAAAACTCTAGTCCAGTCCTAAGTCGAACGGAACATAGACAGAAATGCAGCGGAAAAATTTTATGTTAATCTAATTAACATGCAACCCTAAGGAACCAGACCCTATTAGCCAGGAACTCTGCCAACTTGGGGGTGGATCTGACCACCCCAAGAGGGATCTTGTAGGGATTTTCAAGGTCCCTTAGAGCTAATTTATTGCTATCCGTCCTAAGTCGGACGAACAAAAATAAATAAAACAGCGGAAGAAATGATTTATTAAACT